>CM068306.1:23017197-23682991 GCA_034768735.1 Schistosoma mekongi
GTTTAATCGTAAATAGAGCGTCGATGGAATAGCAAGGTTTTGGCTGGCAAACTAGAGAGAAATGCTACCCACGGTGCATCGTGACATAATCTGGTGATAATGCCTGATCGATTGCCTTCAAATAGTCGTGTGCGCTAAAACAAACATGGTCAGCTTCAATGTCGAGGACCTATGTCACTATTTATTAGGAGGAATTTTTAACGCTACAAGCTCAACTGCTTGCTTAGCTTCTTCCTGACAGAAAAATTGTCGTTTCACCATTAAAACTTTTAAGACTGTTAGCACATTCACAAGAACTTTGCTTGGCCTTTAGGTCACATAATTTTTATTGTAGGTTCGTGTCAATATGTCATACACATCTATTATTAGTCATATATCTATGCTAAAACTTATTGAAAACAGTGGGTGTGCCAGATTTTATAATTATTTAGTTACTTAGACGATGAATAACATATGACAGTAGGGATAATACTGAAATTCGAGAGCTAACGATAAACAACCATGTGTCACGGTACTAATGCGTAATAACCGCCAAGAATCTTAAACTTCAAGGCCACAGGTACGTACTGCGGGATTTGGTTTCATTTGGTGAGGATGAGTGAAATACAAATTTTGAAAGATGTGGCTACTCGTCTTCGGATTAATTCGATAACAGCAACAGAAGCTGCAGGATCTGGGTAGTACAATGTTATATCAACTATTAGTTCTTAGACATCCTACTTCATGTGCTTCTTTAGCTGAAATTATGTCTGTACTTTTCCTTAAGGAGATGCATTACAAGCCGGATTCCCCTAGAAGCCCCTCAAATGATAGGTTCGTTTTGTCGAAAGTAAGTAATTAATGTAAAAAGATCAATTTAGGGTCATGCCGCCCCAATACTGTACGCAGCTTGGGCTCAAGTTGGGTTGATTCCGGAATCGGATTTGCTTAGTTTACGTAAGGTTTATTCGGATTTAGATGGTCACCCTACTCCAGTAAGAAGCCTAACACTTTATAACTGCTTTAGCGCCTGCCTTTCGTTGACGTTTCAACTGGTTCTCTCGGTCAAGGTGTAAGCAATGCCGCTGGTATGGCGTATGTCGGTAAATATATCGACAAGGCAAGTTATCGAGTATACTGTGTGGTCGGTGATGGGGAATCAGCCGAAGGGAGCGTCTGGGAAGCATTAGCGTTTTCCTCATTCTACAAACTGGACAACCTTGTCGTAATATTCGACATTAATCGTTTAGGGCAAAGTCAACCAACACAGTTACAGCATGATTTAGAGACTTATCGACTACGAACTGAGGCATTTGGGTAAGTCTTTAAGTGTTTCCGTCAAATTTTTCCGATTCTACTGCGACTGTAGGATACCATTAACCTAAGAAATAGGTAGTTTTACCTAAATATAGTAATAAACCATAATAGGGAAGTAACTGCGATGTATTGTTCAGTCACATTACTTTATGGGCTCGTAACACTAGACAGTGGATTCTAACCAGTAGTAAGCGTAGGAAACAAGTTATTTCTTGGCGGCAGGAGTGCATGCATGCAGTGTTCGCCGTATGCCTGACCACCGCCTACCCCGACGAGCAATGCTGTCTGGTGTAGGAGTAGGCTGGAAGAAAGCCAGGGGCGGCCAAACCAAAACGTGGCACCAGTCCATGAAGTCATTGACAGTTGGGCTGAGCCATGTTAATAGGTACAGACTACCTGGTTGGGGTCCGCGTGATGATCGTAAGCACTAGTTACAGGCTTTTGGTGACATGGCTCAAAATCGTTGGCAATCGTGCAGATGCATCCATTTCGTGTCTTCCTCGAAATTCTAAGTTACTGAGCTTATTATAATTATTTTTCTACTGAATCACATTTACCTAAATCTTATCTCCTTTCTCTGTTCCTTTCCATTAATACTAACTCTGCTACTACCTCCCCTACTCTGGAATTTGATCCGACAATTTAATCTCTATCTGCTAATTGAGGCATGGCAACGTGAACTGATGTATGCATGTACAATGTTCTACATTGTAACTGACTGACTGATTAAGGGGTTAACACTTAAGCATACAAGACACTTATTGAAGTCACAGTTGTGATGCTCTAAAGGATTATCTTTTGATTGTTCTTTTCGCTAATTGGACGGTATACTTTTAACCATTACTATAGGTGTCATTCTATAGTCGTAGATGGTCATAACATTGAGGAGTTGCTCAAAGCATTTTCATGCGCTCGTACAGTCAAAAACAAACCTATCGCTCTGGTTTGTAAGACTTACAAAGGCCAAGGTTTTCCTGGTATTGTAGATCAAGATAATTGGCATGGTAAGCCTCTTGGGAGTAAAGCAAAAGAAGTTCTTGACCATCTCACTGCTCAGTTGAGTAGTCATCTACTTGGCAGTTATCCCCTACCTCCACAACCGCTGGACGATTGCAGTGAACTAAAATTGTTGGGTACTATCAAGCTTCCATCTCCACCGCAGTATAAAATCGGAGACAAGGTAATTTGTTAAGATGCTACTCTATATATTATACTTAGTTGCGTACTAACTGCATAAACAGTTCATGGTAGTAACATGTCTCACAATTAGTAAGAATATTTTTGAAACCCCAACTTCAATTTGGATGGTTATTTTTGTGGAGTTGGTTATTTTTCTTTGATTGAGTGTCAGGTTGATGTTGGCAGGGTACCATTAAAAACTAAGGAGCACTGAACAGCTGTTTCGTTCTGGTGTCGAACTCCTCAGCAGTGCGCACCCCAGTTTCCACTGAGTTTGACACCAGGACGAAACAGCTGTCCAGTACTCCCTAGTTTTCAATGGTACCCTGCCAACATCAATCTATGACATATAATCAAAATCCGAACTTGTTGAAATATTAAGGTTTTGATGTTCCGCAACTTTAATTCAAGCTGATTTTTGAGATAATGAGTAACCTAATCAAATTAAAGTTAATTTAAGTAGCACAGAAGAACAAATCAATTATTAGTTAGAAAGCTAACTACGAAAACGTCCGATTATGTAAATATCAGCACAACTGTGTCTCATAATTTCCGTTGTCGGGGTATTTTTCTTCGTGTAAATTTGTTTCATTTGTACTTACTGCTAGGTGGCTACTCGACTCGCATATGGCAATGCTCTCTCTCGCATTGGTGAAACTTGCAACCGAGTTATTGGTCTCGATGGTGATACCAAGAATTCAACTTTTAGCATTAAACTTAAAGATGTTAAACCGGATCAGTTTGTCGAATGCTTCATTGCGGAGCAAAATTTAGTTGGTGTGGCTATAGGTTGTGCCGCACGTGGACGAACGATTCCCTTCGTAAGTACTTTTGCAGCTTTTCTCACTCGATCTTTCGACCAAATACGTATGGGTGCCGTTTCTCAGACAAATTGTAACTTCGCTGGTTCACATGTCGGCGTTAGCATAGGTCAGTTTATTATATGGAATGCTAAAGTAGTAAGATATTAAAGGTCTTTTTACTCTAACTCATTTCCATACAGGCCCATTATTATTGTCGATCTTAACTGCTACAAATTAATTAATGACCTGTTTAAAACAACAATTTCTGGTAATGTCGTACCATGTAGCAAGCTGCCTATTTCAGGCGAAGTATTATAGAAAGACTAAACAAGTTTGAATACTACTAGTCGAAGTGGTTAAGATATGTTCTCAATGCACGCTCAGCTCATCGTTTATCTCAAACATGCCATGTTTATTAGCGTTGGACTACGTTTTTTAGATGGTTGGGGCTGATAAATACAATGTATTGAGTCATTTAAATCACCCTATTCCTAAACCATATGTCTGGACGGGAGAGAGGGTGAATGCGAACTATGGCTTAGGTCTACATGACACAGTGGTGCAATACACTTAGGGTTAACGGTAGTTGGGAATGTTTGTCTTATGTCTTGACCATGTTAATTTACAAGGATTCACAAACACAATTTGTTGCATTACTCATCGATACTAATATGAAACAGCGTCAGTGTATCAACATCCAAGACTTATTTCTTCAATAGCCTTTTGGGTCCAATTTATGTCTTGATTTGTAGTAATTTAAAAGGGTATTTACATTTGTATGTCATTATTTATAACTTTTCCCAAACAGGCGAAGATGGTCCAAGTCAGATGGGTTTAGAAGATCTGGCTATGTTTCGTACTGTAATTAACTCCACTGTATTTTATCCATCGGATGCTGTGGCGACAGAACGCGCTGTTGAGTTAGCAGCCAATACCATGGGAATCTGTTATATACGAACTGGACGTCCTAATCAACCTGTAATCTACTCTCCTGAAGAATGCTTTTGCATTGGCAAAGGAAAAGTATGCAATCGGTCGTTCTATATTTGATGTTTTCGAGTCTAACATATTTCTTCGCCATTTTGTTACTTATTACATTAGGTTGGACCATCGTTGTCAGTGTTTGTATGTGTTGAGTTCACAGTTTTCACAAGTCAATTCACTTAAATAAGAGATGCCAGGATCATCGATGAAATTATTGTTGTATGGATACAAGATATATTAGGTGGGAATAAGTAGCTTAATTTATTGAGTTTATTTAATTATCTTTACTTGTTTTCAAGCCATATAAAGGTTGGCTGGTTTTCAGAATTAAAATTTCGAATTAACGTACCATAATAAGAATGTAATCATGAAAATATTAATGTATTTTTATTCCCCTACTTTACCAGAAGAATTACCTTAGTCATTTATTTCATTCATTTAGCTGTAGTCACACATTACTATATGTTTATGTAAAACCTCAACAATATTATTAAGTAGTCTATATAATTAAGGTGTATCTTTCATTACTTTCCTTTATGTTTTATAAGGTAATCATGTTGGTTATCGACAACAACCAAATAAATTTACGTTACTAATAGAAGGTTCACAGTTGGTTTTGATCATTTTTCTCCTAACTAGGTTGTTCGCACTGTAGGTCCTACTGGTGATCATTTAACCGTAGTTGGTAGTGGTGTTACTCTAACGGAAGCCTTGAAGGCAGCCGACATTCTTGCAAGTGAAAATATTAATATCCGCGTTATTGATCCGTTCACTATTAAGCCAATAGATAAAGAATTACTTGCAAAAGCTGTAAAGGAAACATGCAGCAAGATACTCACAGTGGAGGATCATGTTCCTGAAGGTAAGTATTTTACTTACTGTGATAACTCATACATCGAAATATAAAATTTTGTTAAGATTTTGCTTTGGCATGCCTACATTGAATATGTATGTCGCTTTTATGCAGTTTACTTGTTTCATTAACATTGTATCCAGCATAGCAATTTTTGCGTGCCGATTACCTCACTAAAATCAAATTTAGTAGAAATTGGTTTTCAGTCAGTCTTATACCACCTAGCATATACCTACATCGGTTCAAGTTGTCACACCCCACTGGCACAGCAAGATGAATTATCTCTGCTTACAAGGATGCCGTCTAAACAATTTTGTTTTGCTTATTCTTAAGATTAACTTTCTGAAATTATGATAAGAATTCAATCTGAGTTTTGTAGTGTTTTCTTGCTTAGGATTTCTCAAAATCAGACTCTTGCTACCATTTTTACAATCTCGTTTACCTCATTTGTCTTACATACACATGTGTTCTTCACAGTACAAGGTCACATTGTTGCTATCCTACTTTTTTCAGGGTGAGTTACGCGGTATCATAGTATCCAGAAAACAAGTATATCCCTACTTAGGTCCCTATTTTTATATATAGTAAATAAAATAATTACTATTCAATTTCTAGATAACTTTTAATATTTTGTTTGTCGCATATTCCTTATTAATGATGCATATATTTCTCTATCACTTTTCTGTCTTTTTTCCGTCATATTTACAGGAGGTATTGGGGATGCAGTTAGTGCAGCTCTTTCACATTGTGGCGTAGAACATACTGTTCATAGATTAGCTATCAAAGAAGTCCCACGTTCTGGGAAACCAGAAGAATTGCTCGCCAAATATGGTGTGGATGCAAATGCTATTATTCATGCTGTAAAAGCTTTACTTGGTAAAAAATAAATGCCACACATCGTCTGTTCCAATGATAATTGTCATTATTGTGATTCAACGTTAATTCTTTATAACTGACTCAATATCACTTATGAAATACTAATCGTTAAACTTATTTCACAAATAGATCATGTAGTTATTTTCACTACTTTGGTTTCTAATTTCAATAAAGGGATTGTACTCCTGTTTTAATTTTTCCTTACGTGGTATATATCCGGAGTTCGTATGGGGATACTGCCAGTCCCAAGCCCGGCTAAACGTGGGTGGTGGGGTATTAATCCCGTAATCAAACAATCTTGCTAAAAATATACCAGGAAAAAAAACATTATAATTCCACTCTGGAAGTTGATAGATCTTCATTTTGAAGGGTTAGGACGCTTCCTGGTGAGTTTCTTTGGAAGTCACGAGGCCGATACCCCTTCTGATAGCCAGAGCTACAACCAATATAGGTATATGGAATGTTCGCACTATGTGGGAGACCAGGTGAAGCATCCAAGTAGCTGAAGAAATGAACAGATACAACCTGGCGATACTTGGAATAAGAGACATCAGTTGGTTACAAGCTGGACAGCAAAGATTATCCTCAGGAGAGGTACGTTGTACTCTGGTCACAAAGAAGAAAATGCCTCTCACATAAGGAGTAACACTAATGTTATCTGAAGGAGCACGGAAAGTACTTATAGGATGGGAACCTCATAAACTTAGGATCATCAAAACATCTTTCAAGACAGAAAAGGAGGGGATCACAAAGAATGTCGTCCAGTTATATGCGTCTACCAGCGACAGCCACGGAGACGATAAAGACCAGTCCTATTCTAGGTTGCAGTTAGTTGTCGAAAAATGGTCAGCAGAGGACCTGGTCATTCTGATGGGAGACCTAATCGCCAAGGTTGGAATGGGCAATACCGGATATGAAGGTATCATGGGACCCATGGATTGAGAGAAAGGAACGAAAACTGTATGAGGTTTTAAAATTTATATGGCTTCAACAAAATGATTTGGGGGGCACCAGTATGTATGTGTTGATTTAGCGAATTTTTATCTCCCTGATAATGTCTAAAATAAACCAACCTCTATTTCCATATAATGTATCCGGGACTGATTGCTTTGATTCGCAGTTGTAGTTCACAAGTGTGGTTGAAGATGAGTTGTCGCTGCCAGGTTAAATGGAGGATAGATGTTTTATCATTTAGATTTACCATCAGAATGATCAGTCTCAGTCTTTAATCACGAAGATAAAAGCACAACCGATCTATATATGCCTACTCGTCGCGTATGTCTCACTGCACAATGTTAGCGGCATAGGAGTAGAATGGAAGAAAGCTAGTTGAGAGCAAACCAAAACATTGCGTCAACCCATGAATTATTTGGCTGTCGGTCTAAACCACGTTGGTGGATGCGGACTACTTGTCATCTGCGTGGTAATCATAGTTCTCTAAATTTGGAGTTTCTTTGTTCCTTCGGACATACGTTTTCTTCATTTTTCTCTATTGAACCATATTGTGTTAATCATGTAAATTAGATCTCGTTTTGCTAATGTGGTGTGACAGTTTGAGCCTATGCATATATGCATTGAGCTTTACGTTAGTTGCGACTGATTGGTACGTACGCGTTGTATAAATGTGGTCTCCAGGACCCAGAAGCTTAGTGGATAAATCGATTGTGTTTGGTAAGAATAGACTGAGCTTTATATCGAGTGTGTTCATCCAGTTGACGAGTCTTAACTAGAAAAAGTGCACACCTTACATTCAATTCGCCAGCCACATCCCAACTTATAATATCAGAGATCTACCATGATACTTTTTTTCATTTACGAGAGTATGGTAAAAAAATGTTTCCTTCATATTCACGCTTATCATGTAGTTAAATTTACTGATAAATTTGTATATTAGGCAATCACGATAAAATCGAATAACTATAGGTTTTATTTAAACAGCCACATTTTCAATCATTCAGGACGTTTATCTGTTCAGCATGTCTTGAATTTCACCAACTTATATGGGGAAGATGTCGATACTTTTTTAATCATACAATACTTCCTATTAGTATCTTTCAGTAGAACATTTCATAAGAATGGAAATAAGTGTTATTCTGCTTCATATAGTCACGAATGTACCTTATATTGATTTTGTATCATAATAGGTATCTAAGATGCAAATCGAGATTAACATTTCAAAGGTCACTCTGAAAGAATAACTTTTAAAACGCACAATAAACGTTCATATTATCTTCAGTAACACATTTCAGACAATTGGTGACAAATATTCACTCACCAGTAATAATGTACGTATATCAGTTATGAGTTTGCTATATGATGTCTATTTCTACTTTAACAGTTTGATTAATTAAAGTGGTATGGTTGTATGCATCTACGTAGATGTAGAATATAATTTAGAATACTGTCCAATTTAGAAAAGTTAATGTAAGATGTAGTTTATACATCAGATTAAATTATATGAGAGTATTCACTAGTTTCAACTATCAAACATAAACGGAACGAATTTGAAATTTTCATTTATATATTAAAATCTCCAAATATCCAATCAACTTTATGCATACGACCCATATAATTAGGTTTATTACTAAACATGGGAGACTTCCTGTTCAACTCTCCATCATACATGTAAGTGATAAGTGAGTGAATGACTTTAAGATGAATCTAAATGCATCAGGAAATCTGTATGTCCTTTTTATATACGAAGATTGTAGCTTTTACATTTTGATCACGAGTTCAGGGATTTATTTTATGCAACCATTTTTTATTCCTTAAGTAACAATTCATTGAAATGTGATGACGAAGTGTCAATGTATAAAACACTAATTAAATAATCCAGTTAATCGTCTATTAATTTGAGGAGATAGTCATGAGAAAATCATATGATCAGTTCAATCATGATGAATGTTTCAGTGTTTTGATGTGTGTAGATAGACATTAAATTAGTTCCAGAGATGAACTCAATTGAATTACAGTATATGTAAGGATAATGAACAAGATATTTAAGATTCTTATTATTGACAATTGACGTCTTAAACATCCATTAATCTCCTTTTTTTGTCGTAGTATGTTAGTTAACAACTAATCGCATGTTATGCAAAATGTTAGTAACTGTACTATAAGTCAAACATGCTAAACGTGCGACGAGGAATTGATGTGATAAATTGGGAGATATTCATTTGCCTTGTCATTGTAGTGAATGCACTAATAAATATGGTGATAAACATATGTGCACTACTATAATTATTTTATGTTGCGTATGATGATGACAAGTGCCAGCAGTAATCCGGCGGTGTAGATTGTATTAAGCCGTCGTACAAAACCTTAATGGTTAATGGTTTGCAAACATTTAACAATATATTGGAGTCAATTAATTCATTGGAATTATTTGTTTATCGAAGGCATCTTCACACAAAAATTAGTGCTTGTTAAGGATTCTTGTATATGGCAAGACTCGATCATCCTACCTATTTATTATCAACGGTAAGAAATATTAAATAGGAAGATGTACGGAAAACCCTAATTACCGTAACTTTAGAAACTATGGGCAATCCAAGTAATAGCTAGTCGAAACAAACTGAAGGATATTATTATCTACTTTGTGTGTCAATATAATGAATTCATTGCTTAATGTATAACGACAAATATTTATTCTTAGTATTTTATGCTAACAATAAGTTAACATTTCTTTGTTTCCATACTTCTAAAAATTTACCATGCGTCATTCCGTTAACAAAAACTACGACTTATTGTGAAGTACAGTTTCGTAAATAATCCTTAAAGTACATAGTTTGTTGTTATACTTTGGCTTAGTGATCACTTTTCGCTGAGTGATATTCATCATAGGAAAATGGTTATCATGTCAGACGAGTGTTAGTCTAGTCGACTAAAATTTTATCATAACTCGCATTGACAGGTTACTGAGTTTTCCTGACCACTTTTTAATAACTTTTAATGATTGGATATATCACAGATTGATGTTGGCAGGGTACCATTGAAAACCAGAGAGCACTGGACAGCTGGCTCGTTCTAGTGTGGAACTCTTCAGCAGTGCGCACCCACGATTCCGCACTAGGGGCTTCAGGCTAACGCGAACGCCTAACCATCTGCACCACTGGGTCGGCATCCAATGGTAGAATTCCCACTTCCATCAATTTCTGATACATATAGCGCAACGATCATCCATTGTCATTGGTGATAACTGTCTCACTCCCGACAAGTCTGAAGTCGTGACTGGTGGAGTTCAGACTTGTCGGGAGTGAGACAGTTATCACCAATGACAATGGATGATCGTTGCGCTATATGTATCAGAAATTGATGGAAGTGGGAATTCTACCATTGGATGCCGACCCAGTGGTGCAGATGGTTAGGCGTTCGCGTTAGCCTGAAGCCCCTAGTGCGGAATCGTGGGTGCGCACTGCTGAAGAGTTCCACACTAGAACGAGCCAGCTGTCCAGTGCTCCCTGGTTTTCAATGGTACCCTGCCAACATCAATCTGTGATATATCCAATCAAATAAAATAACCAATCTCCACAAAAATAACCATTCCAATTGAACTTCTAATGAAGTGATTCAGTTGTGTTCACATCTGATAAATTATTATGTTTACGTGATAAGCACGTAGAATAGTAACCATTAATTTTGCAAAACAAAGCATTGAATAACATTTACGAAAATACAATGAATAATTCCTATTGTAACACTAAACCTCAGTGAATTCAGTTCATAGTGGTAGGCATTCAGTTTAACCGATTTATATTATCCTCAATTTTCACGCATGGTTTACTGACAAAGAACACCAGTAACACTTCATTCGTTTTCTACGTAAGCCGAAACCATACAGTTGATTACTTTTTTAGCAATTTGCCTAATAGTACACACACACGTGCCGCAAATGTTCACTAGATGAACAGCATTTACTAGCACCAATAACGATAGGCGAGTAATCGATCTAACTAGTTACGTATACATATTTAGTGAAAACTTGTCGATTACGAAAATAAATTGAAAGATGTTTTCGGTAGAAACACTTTACTTAAGGTTTCAAACAAGTACAGAATTGCTAATCGCCTTCATTTTGCTGACAGTTTTCACATTCATAGGACCTGTTGATTTGTTATCGTCTGGAAATAAATCTAAATAACTTTATATTAATTTACTGATTTCTACTTCATGATTGGCACTCGTCTTGACAATTTATGTAGCTTCATTATTCTGTGGGTGGTTTCAATAAAGTTTGTGCTATTCTGATGCAGAAGTGCGCCTGTGGGTCTGAAGGCCACTGTCCACTTATCCTTCCTCAGTATAAGATAATTTTGCCAGTATCTATGAAAAAATGGATCCCATGTTTTTTTCTAACAAGGATAAAGTTCTCTCAAGACTAATGTAGTAGTTTATCTTCCGATGAATGAGAATGCTATTGGGATGGCTATTAGATTCACATCCAACGCAACCAGTTGATATAAGAAAATATTTCCTCTGTTTGTTTTGCATGCCCAATCCAATTACTTCAAAAAAGCGGAAACTTAGAGTCAACTGATCGGCAGTCGCAAAAAAATTTTGAAGCTGGATTATTCACTTAACTGGTACCTACATGTACCTCCGAGAGAAGTTATATATGACTTCAGTTTTTAAAAATCATCTACAATCAACATTAACAAGAATCAAGCATTTACCAGGAATGTTTCATTGCGAGAAAACTTTGTGGAGCATGTTGAATATGTCATGCGGCTGCAGACGCTTACGAAAAGGAGAATACGCAAAGTCAATAACACTAGATACAGCTATGCCTGAAAACAGCTGAGGTTTAATTGTTGCGAACTCTACTTCTGACAGCCTTCCCACCCACGTATTGTTGTCGTATACTAGAGAGTTACATTCATTGTTGTGGTGCAAATTTCTGCTCACAACAGTTCAATAACCGTCTACTTGCTTAGCGAACATGAATGACGTGCATTCAAATTTTGATGACACCATGAAAATGCCAAAAAATTAAGCAACTTACTTCCCCCTTTGCAGGTGACCATGAATTGCATTCTGATGCCGTTGGTCACTTCTTCGGCATCGAAACTTGATACATGGTTTGTGATTCCGATAGAAACAAGAATCACGGATCGTAAAGTGACAATATATCGCTTTTTCGAATTCCTTTACTGCATTGTTAAGTGCATTAAGTGATAAAAATGTAACTAAGACCAACACAGTCACGAATAAATTTTCTCTCTCGGTTGCGATACTACGCGTTGATGTCAAACCAAAGCTATCGTCATTAGGAGACCCGTAACCAACATCGTTTAAGCTTATAATGCCAGAAAAATGATCACACAACTGAGATATCTCCATTTTATACCACATCAATGAACAGTCAAACCAATAAGACAAATCATCGACAAGTATTTTTCGATTGGACGAAAAGGACCACAGTTAGAGTTAGAAAAATTTTCAAGCTTGGCAAAATTTCCTAGCCCATTTATTTTACACCACAGTATACATAAGTATATTCCAAAACAAGGGGGACAGTGGTAGTAAACTTAGGCCAAGCGATGACGGTAAATATGCTAAACCGGAGGATAGGGCATGGGGGACATAGTGATAATACGGATAAAGTGCTTACACCACACAACTAATGTAGTTGAAACAGTCGTCTTTAACATAGTTCTGAAAGTTTGCAACTCTTCTGTAGTCGTCCAACGTAACATGCACAACGCTTGTTTTGATTGGTTTTATCTCCCCCCCCTCACCCCACTTTTGTCTATTGTTTCCACCATCTATTTTATTAGAACTGTCTATTCAAACCTTATTATTAAGTAATTAATTCTGACGATTATTTTTCTAATATCTAATCTGCTCAAGTTTTCATCTGCTTCCTGAGTTGAAATATTTATTTAAGCTGTTTTTATTGTTCTTATCACTTCTAGTACACCAGTCCTTTGACTATCAATTTTCACCTCTTATTAATTATTGTAATTTATGTAATCTGTCTAGTTAATTACCATTATTGACTCATCAGTTGTTTTGATCGGCTTAACATTTTTCATATGTGCATACATATATTATTCTATATTAGAGTGAAGTCTGATGAAGATCTAATTGAAAACAATACTATTCGCTTATTTGTTGTTCTAATTCATACCATGGGAATATTTACCAGTCTTCAGAATTTTTCAAAAGACCTAAATTTTAAGAAATTTGTATCCTATCAATCGATCTACTAACTATTTTCGTGACTTTTGACATTAAATTAAGACTAATATTACGAAAGTTTGTAAAGTTTATTCGCTTATTAATTAGGTAAGTAGCATAACACTTGAGTCTATGTTCATTTAGCTCCAAAATGAATGTTTGTAGAATATAATTATTTACTATGAATACTTTTTTGTCTTATGACTGAACCATTAGTATTCTTTTGTATTATAAAGTAAATTAGATAGATTTCTATGTTTTTTTTTAAGTCTTACCTAAGAAAAATGTTAGATTCATAATTCGCCTGATTACTAAAATCAAATGTGACCTAAAGTAAAGAGCAATTGGATGCTCGTCGGATTATGTCACAAGTTGATTGAACTGGGGATTCTCTTAGTAGTCTTAATGGTTAAGCACTTGCTGTGAAATCTGAAGGTCATAGTTTCAATCCGAGGTAGAGTTGTCAGTGTGCACTACTGGTATGTTTCATACTAGAACAAAAATCAGTCCACTACTCCCTAGTATTCCAGAGTATCCGAATGTGATCATTTTAGTGAATGGCAACAACAAATTTAGATGGAATTATTATTGAATGAAATTTTGAACGGAATTCATGATTTATTTCCTAATTAGGAAAACAGAAAAAGATTTAAGATTTAAATGTACTATTGTTTAATGTTTTCGAGTTAATTTTTTAGTTCAGTAATAGTCAATCAGTCATTCGTAAGTAACATACAACTCGGGCATATATATTTACAATTGCATATAATTTTCGTATTTATAACGTAGGCATAAGATGAAAACCATAGTAGCAGTAGCGGCAACAGTAGTAGTCGTTGTTGTCATTTAAGTTACAGTTAAAAATACTAAACGTAATGGATCAGTTCCAAGATGAAACAATTAATTCTTTGAAAAAAACATACAGTACAATTTTCTAGCTTAGGATAAACAGTGAGGTGAAAATGCATACACCTGCAGTATTCACACTGATACTATGTTACATCATCCAAGGTTTTTATTACAATATTAGTCTGTAAGTTGTAATACAGTAAATAGGTTTGGCAACTAGTCCAAATTGAATTTAAGTACCGTATTACAGTTAACATTTCTGTTCTTTCAGTTTCGATAGATTCATCATGCAAAAGTCGATTAACAGCGTAGTTTACATTAACAGGAACGATAATTTACAGTTCATTTTTTGATTGTTCGTCGATTGTTAAACTGATAAGTAGGGCATGATCATGCATTATTAATAAAATATTTCATATAATGTCAATCATAGCTGTCATTTCTTTATTTAAGTTTACAAGTTTAACTAATCAGCCATTGGTTCTTTATTTTGATGTCTATTATTTTTGAATTTGATGGTCGGTTGATTGATTAGTCTGTTACCATGTTAGTAGATAGGTAGTGCTGACATAACAATTAATCAATTCTTTAAACAATCCCATAGTTTTTAAAATATAATTATTTCAAGTTTGATTTTTAGTTGACTTTATTTGTATTTTGAGGTTCTAAATAATTTTTTTACACGGAAAGTCCTTTAATACACTCCATCAATTACATATCTGACTGTATTATATATTACAACTTATTCATCTTAATCTTTTCAAAGTTCAGTCTTTTAGTCCTGTTTGAAATATATCTCTGGAATGTAGTTGTGAAAATAAAATGATTGTAGCTAGAAATTTTAGAATTAAAAAATCTATAGATGTTCAGACCTTCTCAGTAAACATAATTTTCTTCGTAACTGTTCGAAATTTGGATAATATTAACTTTTAACATATCTGTGTAGTAACATTTACTTATTATTCCATTTGGCTTTGTTTAGTTTACTATAATGTGCTTATCTATGGTTTGAACTACATTTATAATTACACATTTACGTGTTTTTTATTCATGATTTGCATCTTATAAAATTTTTCAAAATGTGACCATGATATAGTCAAGATTATTAAACTTTACTATTATTTTGTCACAAATTTGAATTATTTTCACTTAATCACTGAACTGTGAAGATATTCATAACCAAAGTTCACAATGCTGTAATTCTCATGCATGAAGCATTAATAAAAAATTATGTGAATTTTTATTTCTTGTTTAATTATCTTTAAGCTCATATTGTATAAATATTATGTATAATTAATTTGGTACACTAATTAGTCGCATGTTTTATCATTGAACGATGAATACGATTGTATTGTAAATGTAAATGTTATTGTTTACTTTCCTATTAAAATTCCGTAACATAACTTAGAAGAATCATATTCAGTGAAGTATTTGCTTTACAAGTTTACATGAAATGTGACTTGCCGAAATGATGGATAGTTAAATACTGTTTACACGTAATCAGTGCATTATCGCATATGGAATAATCAATAATTATGTTTATAATATATTGTTTGAATAACTTAATAAAACAACAACTGAAGTTGGTGGAAAACAATTAACGTGAATCGCACTCGGTATATGACCAGAGCAACTTATAACGATTAAATCAGAAGCCAATGAAGGATGAAAGCGACGTTGTATTTGATTGTAAATGGAGTGTCAATGAGATAGCAACATCTAGGCTGGCAAACTAGAGAGAGATGCTACCCACGATGCGTCGTGACGTGATCTGGTCGTGAGGCGTGACCGATCACCTTCAACTAGTCGTGTGGGCTAAGGCAAACATGGTCAGCATCAATGATGAGAGCCTATGCAACTATTTATTTTGGGGATTATTTACCGTTACAAAAAGACTTGTAATGAGATTGAATAATAGATAAAAGCGTGATTTCAATATACATCGTTATAACTTGGCTTAAGTAAATTAAACAAAACAGGCGCAGCACTTAGATTTGTACAGTATCCATAATCCCTCATTTTTGTCAATATGAATTAGGAATGGACTAATCAAAGAACTGTTTACGTTTACTGAGGTTCTTTAATGAGAGTTGTATAAATAAAAATACTTTTATTTGGGTGTTGTGGAGATTATTGAATGTTATTATGATATCACGAATTGGTCCGAATTATACAACCAAAAGGCACTGGAGTGCCATTTCGTTTTAGTATAGGACTGTTCAGAAGTGCGCACCCATAAATGATTAGGGACCGAATCCGCAATCTTTTGCCTCCGTGGCGAATACCTTACCATTAGACCATTGAGCCGGCTTACTGGTGGGGTCGTAGATACTCATTGCTAAGGAGTTCAATACTATGATTAAACGGCTGTCCAGTGCTTCCTGGTTGTCAATATTTGTCTAATTCAGACAAATTCATGATATCCAAAATATTTTTTTAAATTAAATTAGAGCAACAGTATTTTATATTATGCCGTAAGGAGGGGCTGATATAGTCGATTCGTATGACCAAAAGGTTAATGCGACCTTGCCGCCACGAAGTCACAATAACGAGAGCTAATGAAAGTTTCTAGCTGGTCACTGCACGTCTGCTCGTTGTCTACTTAGTTCCGAGCCGGAAATAGAGAACAGAAGATTGATGAACCAGCAAAATAGAGTCGTATTGTATTTCAAACATCCTTTTATATATTAACAAAACCAAACCACACCGTTAGCCAATTAGAAAACTAATATTTACACAAAATTGGAACAATTGTGAATGTGAACTGGAGTAACGTATACACAATCAATTAACCGTAGTTAATAACGAGAAACTATATACTAACAGTTAATATGTTAAGCGGAAGGATACGGCAAGAGCAACGTAATAATTATAATAATAGAAATAAAATGTCCACTTTGTATGCAATCAAAAATAATGAAATAGTCTACAGAAAAACAGTTCTCGAAGATAACCAATCTTCTTTAGGTGCTCGGCACATTAAATTTTAAACGTTCGCTTGTTAGAATGAGCTTCCAGAATTATTGATACTAGTAGTTAACAGCTTTTACCATGTTGTTCAGAATGCGTCTGCACTTTTAAATTCTATAACTCCCATATTGATAACAAATACCTTTACATCGCCTTGATACTTCATTACATTACGATTTAAAACAAGTCACCTATCAACAACATTACTAGGAAGAGACAGGACTAGATATTTTTCATTTAATTATTCTCATTTTGCTATTTTTTTATTAATTGTAAAATGTGCGATATTCGGTATCGCCGTTTATATTCTCCGGATTGACTTTGTATCTTGTGACTGGTTGTAGTGCTTTTTAGTGTGCTAATATTTCTAATTAACTCCGCCTGTAGCCCTCCTAGGGTTACTGCCGGTCCCAAGCCCGGGTAAAGGAGGAGAGTTGGGCATGGGGCTAGCACCCCCATCCCGTAAAAACCCAAACTTGCTAAAAAACGCAAACCAGATTAAACAAGATAAACCATTTAAACTCTGCCCTGGGAGTGGAAAGATATATGACGCCTTATGATGAAAGCCGAAATTCTTCGGAAGTCATGAGGCCGATGCCCACCCCCTTCTAACAACCAGAGCAAATATTTTTATAGGTACATGGAATGTTCGAACAATGTGGGAGAGCGGGAAGACAAACCAAATAGCTGCAGAATTGAAGAGATACAACTTGAAAATACTCGGAATCAGCGAAACCCATTAGACTCAAGCTGGACATAAAACATTGGCTTCGGGAGAGATGTTGCTATACTCCGGCCACGAAGAGAAAAATGCTCCTCACACTCAAGGAGTTGCTCTGATGCTGTCCAAAGAGGCACGTAATGCACTTGTGGAATGGGAACCACATGGACCCAGGATCATCAAAGCATCTTTCAAAACAATGAAGAAAGGGATTACAATGAATATTATCCAATGCTATGCACCAACTAATGACGGCAACGACGAAGACAAAGATCAGTTTTACGATAGACTGCAATCAATTATAGCAAAGTGTCGAGGAAAGGATCTGACAATACTGATGGGGGACCTAAACGCCAAAGTCGGAATGGACAACACTGGATATGAAGAAATCATGAGACGACAGGGACTGGGAGACAGAAATGACAATGGTGAAAGATTTACAAACCTATGTGCCTTTAACAAATTGGTTATAGATGGTACAATATTCCATCACAAACGCATACACAAAGCTGCATGGGTCTCACCGGATCATACTACGGAGAATCAAGTCGATCATATATGTATCAATAAAAAATTCAGTAGATCAATGGAAGATGTAAGAACCAAGAGAGGAGCTGACATAGCTTCAGACCACCACCTGGTGGTTTCTAAAATAAAACTGAAGCTAAAGAAGCAGTGGACAACTGGAGTGGCAGCAGTACAACGGTTCAATACAGGCTTTCTCCGAGACACTGACAAACTCAACGAATTCAAAATATCTCTCAACAACAGGTTCCAAGCCTTACAAGATCTACCGAAAGAAGAAACCACTATGGAGGATAACTGGAAAGAAATCAAAGAAGCACTAACATCAACGTGTCAGGAGGTTCTGGGCCGCAAGAAGCACCATTATAAGAAATGGATCTCCACTGAGACATTGAGCAAAATTCAGCAAAGGAGGAACAAGAAGATAGAAATCAACAACAGCCGAACAAGAGCAGAGAAAATCAAGGCTCAAGCTGAATACTTAGAAGCAAACAAGCAGGTAAAGAAGAGCATTAGAGCTGACAAACGGAAATACATCGACGGACTTGCAACGACAGCGGAGAAGGCTGCAAGAGAAGGAAATATGAAACAGCTATACGACACAACGAAGAAACTGGCAGATAAACATGGTAAACCAGAGCGACCGATCAAGAACAAAGAAGGCAAGACACTCACTGAGATTGAAGAACAAAAGAATAGGTGGGTAGAACATTTTGAGGAACTCCTAAATAGGCCAGCTCCACCGAACCCACCGGACATCGAAGCAGCACCTACAGATCTCCCGATAGATGTCACTCCACCAACGATGGAAGAAATCAAGATGGCCATCAGACAAATCAAAAGTGGGAAAGCAGCAGGACCTGACAATATACCAGCTGAAGCACTCAAGTCAGATATCGACCTAACAGCAAGAATACTCCACGTTTTATTCAAAAAGATCTGGGAAGAAGAACAAGTGCCAGCAGACTGGAAAGAAGGTTATCTTATCAAGATACCAAAGAAAGGAGATTTGAGCAAATGTGACAACTACAGAGGGATCACGCTACTGTCGATACCAGGGAAACTCTTTAACAGAGTATTGTTGAACAGAATGAAAGATTCAGTGGAGGCTCAACTTCGAGATCAACAAGCTGGTTTTCGTAAGGATCGGTCGTGCACGGACCAAATCGCAACACTACGGATCATCGTTGAACAATCAATTGAATGGAACTCGCCCCTGTACATCAACTTCATTGATTATGAGAAGGCGTTTGATAGTGTAGATAGGAGAACACTATGGAAACTTCTTCGACACTACGGAGTACCAGAGAAACTCGTCAACATCATCCGGAACTCTTACGACGGAACACAGTGCAAAATTGTGCATGGAGGACAACTGTCAAATGCATTTTCAGTGAGGACCGGAGTCAGACAAGGTTGCCTACTCTCACCTTTTCTCTTCCTCCTAGTGGTTGACTGGATCATGAAGACCTCCACATCTGAGGGAATGTACGGGATTCAATGGACAAGTAGGATGCAACTCGATGATTTGGACTTCGCAGATGATCTAGCTCTTTTAGCACATACACACCAACAAATGTAAGCGAAGACAATCAGTGTAGCAGCAACTTCAGCATCAGTAGGCTTGGACATACATAAGGGTAAGAGCAAGATTCTCAAATACAACACAGGGAGCACCAACCCAATTCAACTTGATGGCGAAACTCTGGAAGAAGTGAATACTTTCACATATCTGGGGAGCATCATCGATGAACAAGGAGGGTCCGATGCAGATGTAAAGACAAGGATTGGCAAGGCAAGGGCAGCATTCCTGCAGTTGAAAAACATCTGGAACTTAAAACAAATATCAACTAACCTCAAAGTCAGACTCTTCAATTCGAACGTGAAGACAGTCCTGCTGTATGGAGCTGAAACCTGGAGAATTACTGCAAACATCCTCAAACGGATACAGGTATTTATAAACAACTGCCTACGCAAGAATCTGAATGTCCGTTGGCCGGAAACCATCAGCAACAACTTACTATGGGAGAGGACAAACCAACTTCCAGCCGAAGAGGAAATTAGGAAAAGACGATGGAAATGGATAGGACATACACTACGCAAACCATCAGACTGGATCACGAGACAAGCATTAACATGGAATCCTGCTGGAAAACGGAAAAGAGGAAGGCCAAAGAACACGCTGCATCGAGAATTGGAAGCAGACATTAAAAGGATGAACAGCAACTGGAAACAGCTGGAAAGGATTGCTCAGGACAGAGTTGGATGGAGAACACTGGTGAGCAGCCTATGCTCCTCAGCGAGGAGTAACGGGCATAAGTAAGTAAGTAATATTTCTAATTGTTACAAGGTCGTTATTGTAACTATATATACGGAGTTGGGACAAAATAGAATCGAATCTTCTTAGTGCTGCGTTCGTGTCTTCTTGATTTTGGCTTGCGCGAGTAACCGTTGTTCGAGTTGTTGGTCGAGGTTTCGAGTATCTGTTCGCGTAGAGAATCCAGCCAGTTGAAGTTGCGGTTAGTGCTGCCGAGGTATAAAGTTGGCGTTGTTATATTAGTAGGCGTCATATCAAACATCCACAAGTGAAGTGCAATCTATCAACAAAATATATTGGTCAGACTATATCACACTCCTGATTACTGAAGTCATTGAACTGATTTAAGCCATATGAATAAGTTTAGTCCGACTGATCAATTGTTCATGAATATACGAAACCAATGGTTCATAATTATGAATAACATACCTCTAACATTATTAAATATGACAGAAAAGTTGTTGTTTATCATCTGCACTACTCTAGCAACCTTTTTAGGTTCTACGGACTACCAAAGATCCACACGGTGAATGTTCTACTAAAACCAGTAGTAGACTACACAGACTCGCCGGCATATCACCTAGCAAAATATCTATCAGGAATATTTAGACCATATGACAAAGAGACTAAATACGGAATAAAAATGCATTTGATCTAAAAAAAAACGTGATTCCAGGCATACATTTGGAATAAGATGAAGTGATTGCAAGTTTCGATATTTGTTCTTTATTCACTAATGTTCCCATTGATATTTCATTGTATATTATGAATGAATATTTACGTGTAGACAATGAGTTAAGTCTACGTTGCCCTTTGAATCTTTCTGAAATTATTAAATGCCTACATTTATGCTTGCATTCTACATCGTTTAAGTTTCGAGATCGCTATAAACAAACAGAAGCTGTAGCGATGGAATCTCCAGTGTCCCCAATAATTGCTAACTTGTTTATGTATTCACTAGAAGCAATTCCACGCTAAAAATGTGCCTCTCCACCCAAACTCTGGCTAAGGTACGTAGATGACACTCATTATTATAAAACGAAATGCATTTGATGAATTTTTTGAAAATGTCAATCGTATTTCTAACAACATTAAATTGAAAAAGATAATCGAGATTGTTTACCGCAAATTATCCTTCCTCGACTGTCTGGTCGAAAGGAAACAAGATAACTGTCCTACGATTCACATTTTTCGGAAAACAACGTATTCTGGAAATTACCTTGACTATAAATCTGCTCATGCCAAATCAACGAAAGTGACAGTTATTGAGAACCTGATAAACGAAATCCATCAACTAGTCACGGATACAAAAGACCAAGAAACTGAATTAAACTTAGTGATGTCCACATTAATGATGAATAACCACCCGAAGAACTTTATTAAAAAGATACTTAAGGAAAAGAGTAATGGGAAACACAAGTAGAAGGATCAACCGGAGCAGTAGATTGACACTGTGGTTGTGCCATACCGAAATAGAATATTCGAAGAAATTGAAAGAATTTGAAATAAACGTGGTATACGTGTTTACTACTGAACAAATAACATACCGCGCTCTGTACTTGTAATTATCACGGATAGAGTACCAAAAGAAAAAAGAACAAACGAATTGTGTTTATGAGATCAAATGCAAGGAATGTAATTACGTAGGAGAAACATCACGACAGTTGTATGTAAGGGTGGAGGAACATATACTTTGTTTAAAGCATATTCCTAAATCCTCTGAAAATCTAAGAAAACTCAAAAATAAGTTGGCAATAGTATTACGTTCAATAGAAACAGGGCACACTATCGATTTCGACTCGATTAAAATTCTTCAAAAAGGTTTTAATTCTTATAAAGAAAGGTTAACATGTAAAGCCCCACACATCGGCAAATCCTAACAATATAAGTCGACGAGATGGATTACTGTTAGCTGAACCATGGCAATTAATGATTAAAAAATGAATTCAAACATTGTCCACATTCGAAGAAGAAAGTGAAGGTAAAACAGCATTTCTTGATGTTCTGCATATAAAAAGAACAGATGATTCATTAAGAAGAAACCTGAACAAGAAAACCGCATGGATAGGACAACATACAAACTTAGCTTTGTACCTATACAGTATAAAAGGAATCTATTGAAAACCTTGCATTATAGATAAGTAACAATATGCTCTCCTAATGTGGTTGACGGAGAAACGAAAGCATTGCATAAAACCCTCAGAGAGAGTGGTTACACCATTAAGTTTATAAATAAACATGCTATCTTCAAAACAAATAGAAAGGTATTTTAGACTGTTGATAGAAATCCGCTTCTTATGAAACTAGCATTTAGATGGGACGCGCCCAGTGAAATGCTAACGTTGAGGCTGCACAGTTCCTTTCGGACAACACTTAACGCAGGAAAACTACAACTAGTGTTTTCTATACACCCTCTAGTGACACCGAGAATGAAGGATAAATTACCTAAGCTTGCCATTTCATTTTGTATCGGCTAGCTCAACTGCTCCTGAAGAGAGTTACATTGGCAGATGCTCAAGGAATTTACTCCTCTGCGCTTGCAAACACCTTCTAGTTTGGTCAGAAGCATTAACAGTTCACCTATACCATACAGGTCATGCGGCGAGCATAAATCAGTCATTCACAATAATATTTTGTGCAAACAATTATCTGCTGAGATCAGTTGGACTCAAAGTCCTAAAAACGGCGGAGGTTAAGCTATATAGGTCAAAAGGCGAGAATTGTGCTTACGAAAGAAGTACGTTCAACCCATTCTCCTGCCATTGCCGATACAAGATCCATTAAACTAATCTCCACCTTAATCACATTATTTTAATTTTGGGATGAAGTGATTTCACTTCTACGATAATACTTATTCTCACTATGGTGTAAAATTAAAGAGTTAGGAAATTCTATCATGTTTAAAAATTTTTCTAACCCTCACTATGGTCCTTTTCGTCCAATAGAAAAATAGTTTGTGATAATTTATCTTATTGATTTGACAATTCATTGATGTAGTATAAAATGGAGATACGTCAATTGAGTGATCACTTTTCTAGCATCATGAGCTTAAACTATACTGGTAACGAATCTCGTGCTAACGATAGCATTAGCTTGACGTCAAGGCGTAGTGTCATAACGGAACAAGAAAATTTATTCTCGACTATGCTATTCTTAGTTGCATTTCCATCACTAAATGCACTTAAGAATGCAGTCAGTGAATTTGAAAAAGCGATATATTGTCACTTTACGATTCGTGATTCCTGTTCCCATCGGAATCAGAAATAGTATATTAAGTTCCAGTGCTGGAGAAGTGGCCAGTGGCATCGGAATGCGATTCATGGTCATCTGCAAAGGAGGAACTAAGTTGTCTACTTTTATTTAATAAATTCCTCGTAGGGTATCATCAAAATGTGCATGCCCGTCATTCATATTTGCCAAACAAGTCGATGGTTATTGGACTGTCGTACGCAGAAATCTGCAGCACAACCACAAATGTAACTCTCTAGCGTACGACAACAACATGTGGATGAGGCGGTTGTCTGACACAGAATTCGCGACAATTCAACCTCTGCAGTTTTCAGGCACAGCCGTTTTTAATGTTATAGACTTATACTAATTTCCGTAAGCGTCTGCAGCCGAAAGATGTAATCAACATGCGTCGCAATCCAACCTTCCTGGCAAATACTTAAAGCTTCTTTATGTTAATTTGTAGGTAATTTTGAAAATCTGAAGTCATATAACTTCTCTTGGCGGTGCATGTAGTTACCAGTTGAATGAACAATCCACCTTGGAATCTTTTTTGCAACTATAGACCAGTTTAATCTAAGTTCGCGCTTCCTTGAAGTTATTGGATTGGATGGCATGTACAAAATAAACAGTGAAAATATTTTCTTATATCAACTGGTAGCACTGGATGTTAATCTAATGGCCATCTCAATAGCATTTGGATTCATCAGAAGAGAAACCACTACGATGATAACGCATTTTCTAAACTTTTTCCAAGAAGTCACCAGCAACAGGAACGTGGGATGCTTCGTAACAAATGATGCAGTACCGATTGCGGCAGCAATCAATGCCGTGTATCATAATGCTCATCATTCATTATGTCGTGTTCATATTATCCGCAACGTTATAAAACGAGTACGTAAATCAATTATTTGTCATAACGTTATAAATATTAGAGACTACAACCGCAGGTAGTCCTTTTCTCTTATAGACTGATGTATGCGAAAAACGCTGATAAGTAATTTGTATTAATTAATGTAATAAACGCTTACTCGCAGTTTTTCAAGAACTTTATCCTTGTTGGAAACATGGGATTCATCTTTTCATAGACACTTGCAAAATTATCTTCTACCGAAGAAGGAAAAGTACGCAGTGACATTCAGACCTACAGGAGTTAAATATTCCACATTTTACTTCGAATTGGTTATTGGACTGTCGTACGCAGAAATCTGCAGCACAACCACAAATGTAACTCTCTAGCGTACGACAACAACATGTGGATGAGGCGGTTGTCTGACACAGAATTCGCGACAATTCAACCTCTGCAGTTTTCAGGCACAGCCGTTTTTAATGTTATAGACTTATACTAATTTCCGTAAGCGTCTGCAGCCGAAAGATGTAATCAACATGCGTCGCAATCCAACCTTCCTGGCAAATACTTAAAGCTTCTTTATGTTAATTTGTAGGTAATTTGAAAATCTGAAGTCATATAACTTCTCTTGGCGGTGCATGTAGTTACCAGTTGAATGAACAATCCACCTTGGAATCTTTTTTGCAACTATAGACCAGTTTAATCTAAGTTCGCGCTTCCTTGAAGTTATTGGATTGGATGGCATGTACAAAATAAACAGTGAAAATATTTTCTTATATCAACTGGTAGCACTGGATGTTAATCTAATGGCCATCTCAATAGCATTTGGATTCATCAGAAGAGAAACCACTACGATGATAACGCATTTTCTAAACTTTTTCCAAGAAGTCACCAGCAACAGGAACGTGGGATGCTTCGTAACAAATGATGCAGTACCGATTGCGGCAGCAATCAATGCCGTGTATCATAATGCTCATCATTCATTATGTCGTGTTCATATTATCCGCAACGTTATAAAACGAGTACGTAAATCAATTATTTGTCATAACGTTATAAATATTAGAGACTACAACCGCAGGTAGTCCTTTTCTCTTATAGACTGATGTATGCGAAAAACGCTGATAAGTAATTTGTATTAATTAATGTAATAAACGCTTACTCGCAGTTTTTCAAGAACTTTATCCTTGTTGGAAACATGGGATTCATCTTTTCATAGACACTTGCAAAATTATCTTCTACCGAAGAAGGAAAAGTACGCAGTGACATTCAGACCTACAGGAGTTAAATATTCCACATTTTACTTCGAATTGGTTATTGGATGCAAGCCCGAGTACAGACTTACATGCAGAATTCGAGTTAAACATAGGTGAGACGGGATTCCTTCCAGTGTTACGAGGAAGACTGACTCCGGCTGCATACCAGCTAATTAAACGGGAATCTTATCTGCCTGTTAAGGAGATAATTGCAGCAGCAGATTCATCGCAAGTCAGTGACGTTACAGGTTCCTATATTGTGGATGTGCATCCCGTTAGTTGCACCTACATATTCTGGCGAGAATACAAATTACCATGCAGCCATTTGATAGCATTGTTGTTACAAGAAAACACCCAATTTATAATGGAAAGCATTAGCCTAAGATGGCTAATATCTGTGAACCATTTTGTCAACGTTGCAATGGACAATTATATACCTCAACGAAGAAACGCATCGGAACTCACACGATTTCAAATACTTGCCCCTTTACTGAAACGAATGTCAGAGGAGCAGTTCGTAGCTGTTGTACACTACATGCAACATACAGTCACAGGGTTAGCTACTATCCAGGATATCGGTCCACTGCCTGGAGCGAGTACACCTCAATATATGTTGTCACCCAGACGCTTACAATATCAACAATCATAAACCATTACAAACAGTGAGCGACAAATGAACGTTGATATGGATGAGTTGTCGGCAACTTCTGATGATGTCAGCCTTGCTTCAATAAATTCAGAGGGATTTGACGCTAGGGACCAAAACCTCGACTAAGAAGCCAATGATACTGCCTTATGTAATGTGTGCCAGCATTCCGAGCCACCTACTACTAACACCCAGGAAGTAACATGTGTCGTATGTAGATGACTAGTGTTTTCAATGAATGTGTAGATTAGTCACCATGTAAACTATATTATTATTAGAAGCAGAGATCGTAGTAACTAAAATAGGTCAACTCATAAAGCGTGAGCTGGAAGTGGCTGAACTGTGTACTAAAAATAATAATTTATTAACATGACATTGAAAAATTTTGTAATATTGCATAATTTGAGGGCATAAATTGATATGAGGAATAAAAAGCTTTCAGATTTACTAGTAAGACATATGTGGTCAAACAAGCCTATAAATGGAATTCATGAATGGTTTTCCACCTAACTTCCTTGTGACTCAAATAGCTTTAAGTTCTTCACTGGTTTTCTCAGTTTCGATTCTTGTATTTTAGGTTTCTCGATCAATTGCTTTAAAGCAAGTGTTCTGAACTGCTATCCTTTTATGTCCAAATCTGTTCTATTTTTGACCATTCAGATCAATTTATAAAAAGTCAGAGCAATAAAGCACACTTAAAAGACAATAACTCTTGTCGAATTTCTTTATGGTTGATTTACTAATCGATCATTCTCAAATATATTAGATACTGACTGTAATTTTTTTTGGTGGATCGGATTAATATGTAGTTATTTCATTTGAGTTAGACGCCAACAATATCACAATTTCATATGGAAATGATTAATTCAGTTTAAAACTCGACAAAATGACAAATACATTCTCATGAAATAGTAAACTATTTATGGTAGTGTAGTAATATTATATCTAATACTGACGTTTGAAGGATATATGTATTTTATTCAGATCGTTGAAAATATATAAGATGACAGCACAAATAGCAATAAATAAGAAGGGGGAAAATAAATGCAGTCAGTCCGAGATCACAGAGAATTTCCGTTAGACGAAGTAAATGTTGGAAACAAAACCATTTAGTTGCCTCTGAAAATGACACCAATAATCATAATCAAAGTAACGAATAATGAAAATACATGTCAGAAAAAAGCAGGAAGTATATGCTTTGTTAAGTTGTGCAACAGATATGGTAGTCATGAATCATAAAACATTCCATGAAGTCGAGGAATCTAATGCGGCATTTCAAATTCATATTTTTCTTCCTCAAACTCCTAAAAAAGTAACAAATTGACATCATGAGATTATATGTAAAATGTAGAAAGAATTTCTGATCAAAACAGTTCTCGTGAAAACATTCATCACCAATTCACAAAACAGGATTGATCCTGAAAAAACTTTTTATTGATATATTAGGGCGTTTTGTGATTTTTCGCCAGTAAACTTAGAATTATCGAAGCATGAAGCTTTTAGTAAATTTGTTTACAATCTATCCAGCGAAAATGCTTCAAAGCCAGCGTTACTACTTCATTAATTAAAGTAGTATGGATTTTTAATAAAAGTATCTTTGAGTGAAAGGAAGCAAAAACTCTTGGTATGAATATATAAGTGGCAACATCGAGTTTTCTATTTTATTGGCTTTTGGATGAAATAATTCCTGAAAATATTGTAAAGAACCCAAACGAAAGTTTAGTAATCAAGCCTTCAAGCTGGCAGAACCCAACATTACACAAATCATCCGCTTTCATCATTTCAAAATACTACCTTGATTTAGGAAAGTTACCCAAAAATAAGGGAAGAATCAAAGGCAGTAATAGTTTAAATTCTAAAGAGATATTAGAAAATGAATAAAGTTAAGTGATATGTAAAAAATTCAGTTCAGGATTCTGGTGGTCAACCTAATAAGTTCAAAACTAACCCTATATATTTAGTAATTCTACAGAACCTGTGACGTCACTATAAAAAACTTAGCATGCAACGAGATTTTACTGATATTTTCATTAGGCTTCAGGCTTTTTATATGTTTAACAGTATTAAAAACTGATTATTTTAAATACAGCGACTTTTGATTCCCTGTCCGATGTATGCATGCACAATCGTCCCCACTCTTGTACTCATCAATGAACCAACCTCAATAATGTTCTGTTACTCGTTCAACTCTCTATAGATGAAATTAGTATTATAGTCACTCTTTATTTAGTTTTAAATAGATACAAACAAATTTATCTTAATCTCTGGAACATTCATTAACAGACTCATATGCTGAAAGTTGTGTATTCTAGATGTATAATTTGTAGTGGGTTTAAAAAATGGATAGTATGCTAAACTGAATTCATAAATAATGTTCAACTATTTCAAAGATTGATATATTAACCTTTCACTTTTGTTCTATACCAGACCACTATAAGCCAGAGTAACTTCCAAGTATTAGGTTGCATTTATTCTAGACAGATATGTGAAAGCAGATAACATTGTTATCTTATAAAAAAACTCATATTAAAGATGTTCAGAATTAAGTATTTTTAATATAAATATTTTATTTGTCAAACATAAACTTAATCATTTAGCTAGCAGTCATTGTGATATTATTTAACCTGCTGAGATTAAAATTTAAGTATCATGATCACATGTGTTACGACACCTCCATCAAGTGATCGTTAAGTTAGCATTCACTTCAGTATCTACAAATCGATAGCTTAGTCACAACAATGGGATACTGTACTAAATGAATAGGTGATTAAAGAAAATAAAATTAATTTGTCAAACTTTCCTATCAATATGCACAAGTTTGAGCGAAATCTACCTAATGCAAAATCATAACCTCCAGAATTTTCAATACAACACCACGTACATTAATATTTTGCTATATACACTAACGTCGACGATACTAGCATTTCATTGCCTTGGATTATTTTAACAATTGCATTTGGAAGCCAAAAGGTTCTTTTAATATAACGGTACCTTAAAACGTTAGCTTTCATCGAGAATTGTTTATTACGTGCAAGTTTCAGAACCTTCAACTTTCTCACCTATGAAACAACTAATTTATATTCATCATATATGACAAACGCATAACTTGGAAAACGTATTTGAGAGATTCACTGCTTGTTATATAGCAAAACTTTTTAAATGCTACTTCCAATAGCTTGTTAATGAATGAACCTCGCAGGAATAGAAGCCTGTGTCTCAATGGCGAGTAAGATTTAGAAGTAAGAAAACTGGATAATTCTGCACTGTCTAGTATACTGAAAGGTTTTCCAATAAAATATTTAGGTTGCAATTACTTAATATTAATGGTAACGTATGAGTCTTTGTGGACGCCTTCCTAAGTCAATACACACTGAATCTAACGTCAACTAACTCGTGGTCCCAATTTCGATATATACTGAAAACGCATGGTGCTTATCATGCACTTCGAAAATCATCATCATACAAATATATATGACCCTGGGTAAAATATATACTATATAGTTACTATTCGTGTTACCAATTAAGAAACAAGTAAAAGTGAGTCTCGATTTCGAGACTCTAAGCAAATGCAATCTTCGCTACGATTTATTTTATCTAATACAAAAATCAGTTTTTATCCAACACAATGCCAATTCAGTATTCAAGTTGAAGATCTATGTCATAACCGAAAAGTCAAATAAAATAAAAACTTAATACCTCCCAGTTAGCCACAAAATTATTTCTTTTATTGTTGTGCAGTTTGTGTAATTCATTAGAGTTTCCTGGAGCATTTTCTATTTGGCTTTTGAGTTCAAGAAGTTCTTGTTGTGCATTGAGTAATTCGGCTGCGAGTGCATCACGTCTAGGCAGATATTAATCAAAAATGCGGAAATAAAATATAAATAACAACTAGACAATAATAGGAACTCTTTGGAAAGGGTTATAATTAAATTACTATGTGTTAATAGAGAACTAATTAGGAAATAAATGAATGATAAATAGTCGTTTGATTGCGGTTTCAACCCTTTTAAATATAGAGTAACATAATGATACCTATCGCATAAATTGTTGGAAAAGTTGGGGAGAATGTAGAAAATTAGTATTCATTATCATTTACGAAAAATATTATATTTTGGAATACTTCGATGTCATAACCATGTTTACTCGTAAATGAACATAATTATTATCGGGATTACTTACTCAGAACGAACAAGTTGACATTCCATTTCATAATTAGCATATGGGATATCCTGTTCATTATTTGAACTGGACGGGCAAACAGGCTACAAAAACAAGAAAAATGAGCAGAAGTATTTTTGGTATTGAACGTAACATTATAGGATACACTAAATGAAATAACAATTCATGTCTTAAGTTTGGTATCCCTTCTACTCTTGACTCTTGTTGTGGTAAACCATGAAGTTGGTACTTCAGTGCGTCATACTCATCATAGAAACTGGCATAAGTGTGTGTGGCTCGAATCACCATAGTGCATCAGCATTATGCGATGAAATTAACAGGAAGAGTTGTAAAGTATTCGACGTAGGCTAGTAGGGATGACAAAATATTGAGACGAACGTTCAGCAAGTCCACGAACCGAGGTAATGTCTTGGTTTAAATACCTCAAAATTTCTTTCAGGTTACTCACACTATGGCCTTCATTCCACAATATAATAGAAAGCAGCTAGGCATGGATAGTATGTGCACAATAGTATTATCTGATTTTTGCCGTTATCTTAGTAACCTATGCATATAATTGGATTCACACTTCGAATTAATAAGTAGCCCTGAAAAGTAGTACAAACCAAAAGAAAATGTATTGGAATATTAAATTATTGGTCACTAAAATGCAATCTATAAGCCGTTTACTGTCCAATATTTCTAAAGCATCATACGAAGGTAAACGTGTTAAGTGACTAAACGAATCATGACATTTATTTGAAAAACGTTAGGAAATATTCATGAAAGAAAAAATATTCTCATTTAATAAAAACAAATGACTGAAAATAAATGCCTTAGGTAAATTTAACAATCAATCAATACCAATTGCCCCTCGAGTAGCATAGACCTCCGACTAGCATTCTCCCACCGACTCTATCCTGGGCTCACTCACATAGTTCTTCCCAAGTACTATTCATTCTTTCCATATCTGCCTCCAATTCCTGAAACAATACATCTTTTAACCAACACGACTCCAAGTTAGGATATGCCTTGTGATGCAGCTCGATAATTTCTCCAACGTGTGTCCTATCCAACTCCAGAGTCTTTTCTTAATTCCTTCTTCAACTGGAAGTTGATTTGTTCTCTATCACATTCGGTTGTTGACAATTCGTGTCTGACTGACAATTCTGGAGTATCTTGCACAAACAACTCTTCATAAATAGTAGTATCCTTCGAATGATGCTTTTTACAGTTCTCCAACCTTCAGCTCCATACGATAGAGCTGTCTTGACGTTTGCATTGAAAATTCCGACTTCGATGTTGGTTGACAGCTGTTTTGAGTTTCATGTGTCCTCCCATCGTAAAAATACTGTCTTGCTTGTTTTGTCAATCTATGTCTTCAAATATACATCAAGTCACATCCACTACTACCACCACCACCACCACCAACATCTCAGTACGTTTATGAATAGTTAATTTTTACGTACATTTTAATATGCGCTTCCTCAAATTATAGACAAAAATGTGTTATGGTCTGAATCATAATTTAAAAAGAATTGATTTCCAAAACTTTATGTATAAAAACTGATATATTTAAAACAAACAGGTAAAACAAACTGTATGCAGAAGTGTTATCTATTTAGCACACTTGATCTATATATATATATATATATATATGGCGAGAGACTTATGTGCAGTTTTCTCATATGAATTAACAGGAAAACAAATTAAACAACTCAAATTCAAATAAAATAATTGATTATTTGATGCATTTACTTTTCAATGTCGACCTGAAAAAGTGTTGTTATTCATTTAAATCAAACTAAGCACAACCCAAGTAATCCTGTTAATTGTGTTTATTTAGATTTTGTGTAAAGTTCTCTACATGCACATAGTGATTGGCAAGCAATGACCCTTATTACTTCCATGGTTACGTTTTATAAAAGGGTCTCTTGTATATTTTTAGTCAGCCAGCCATGTACAACGTAGGACCTGGAATATGTGTGCATCGGTCCAAGTTAATACACCCCAGTAGCATAGCCAAAATGATACCATATATCTGATTATCGTAAATGATTGTCACCATAAAAAAACCAGTATCGCAATCTATTCTAATCATACATCCCATCTAATTTGTGAATATTAAGAAATAAGCACAGAAATAAATTATCATAATCCGAAAATTTCTATGACTAGTTTTGTTCTTATGATATCATTTACAATTCTTAAATAACATGAAAGGCGCTAATTCATTTAAAACTGTATCTCTTTTCTCTGATAGACAGAGGACGTAACTGTACCAATCACTCGGCTTTTGGACGAACAGCTATATCGACACATACAGATAACATACGCGATCAATCAGTGAAATAATGTAAACAAGCAAGTTTAATGCAATATTTGAAAAATGGAAATTATGTGATTCGTAAGTATGAGCTGGCCTTTGAATTGTTACTTAGGGATACAAAACGACCAAACCTTCAGGATCGTCCTTTGATTGCCAAATCAAAACGTTTTTGAGAATCTATGTCGATTACATACCATAGATAATATCGAATTTCCAATATATATATATATATATATATATATATATATATATATATATATTCTTTCGACTGAATGATGAAGAATCATTTAGAAAATCTGTTTGGGCATGGTATGATATAGTGTGACGAGAAACATCCACATACTGTTGCAAAGGAGAAGTCAAGAAGAGTGATTAAACCTGCAGAACTTATTTCTAGGATATATTTTATATTTTGATTGCGTACCCATTAAAATTGTGTTCCTATTACTTTCATGTTTACCGCTTCCTAACCTTTCTATTATTTTATCATTTTCTAAAAATAAACTATATCTTATTGTGTACCTTGTTAAGGACATCGAACTCCCCACAACACAATTATTCGAAAATTTATCCAGGTTTTCTGTCGTCTTTATTTTGTGCTGACGTTATTATTCCAACTGCTCTGCTACGTAGTATGGTCGTGTATCCATGTATATAAGTAATCGTATAAAATATAGGTTTAGAGTGATCCGTGATACTAGATTGTTGGCTCATACAGGTGTCCTCCTATCTCTAGCTGGGCGTCAAGTGTATCGCGGCAGACTAACAGTAGGCTGAGAATATGTGGTCGTTGTTACAAGGTTGTATGTTGCTCACTCACACACTAAGGTCACATGTCTATCAGAAATCAGTCAACTGGAGGCCACACCATATACCTAGAAACATGCTAAGAGAGACTAGCTGAGATATTATCATCTACAAAATTTGGGTGATTCTAACATACTCTATAGCAAAAGTACCTTCAAGAAATAAAGGTAGATGAAGACGGTTTCAACAAAACTTTGTACTCGATTATTTGACCAAAATTTTACAAATTTAATCATGTCTTACTTTTGTAACACACTATCGTTATTTGCAGAAGGACATAATAATCAAGGATTATAAAATGTGATGAAGATAATACTTGAAAATTATAATTTGCTAATAAGCTCATTTTAATTACTCACTTCTATTAAGTCATTTTTATTTTCACTAGATGTAACTGTTTGCTTAGATGAGTTCATTGCTGTCGACTGTTCTGGAATTTCAATCTTTAAATCTTTCAGCAGTCCACGCAAATCAGTCAGTACAGAACGTAATGAACCTAAGCGGAAATCCATTTCAACCATGGCCAATTCATCGGGGGTATGCGTTCCTACCTTACTACATGATTCTTGCTTCATTTCAGTAAGCGCATATAATTCCACACACATTTGATTCATTTGTTGATAAATCTGAAATCATATTAAAAATAACTGAAGAGAGTAACGGTGTTTATTTTTTAGTAATGAATTTGAATTGTGAAATGTTTTGTAACTCGTTTACCAGGTAATCACCCTTGTACTGAGCTTTAACAATGAGAGTGATACAACCCGGTTACCTAAACCGATGTGTGTAGAACAGGGCTTGAACATTAGGTCTGGTGATTGTAAGTAGGCCCGTTTGAATTACTAATTCCCTTCCCCCCCCCCCCGAATCCACATATTCTAAGAGAAAGCTTTCACAATACACATAAATAAACAGTATCGATATTTTGAAAGATGAAATTACAAACACTGATATACCTCTAGAAACAAACTTCAACATGAAGTCATCAGTGTTTGCAAGTATTAGTCAATTTTCACTGGCAACGTTTTATTGCAAGGTAAAACAGAAGCTTATCAAATACTGAGATTTCAACTGAGGATATTGTTTCCAATGAAAACGCATGCTTCACAATAACCGAGTTTAGAAAATACAAAATAGTTAGAAACCTAAAATCAAAATATGTTTATTGACGAATCGTACTATGATACTATGATATCATTGCAAGTTATGCGAAAAAACAAGACCTGTTGCATGGAGATTAAAATAACTGGCTTACTTATATTCATATTTTAACAGGAAATTAAGGTTATCAAAAAATGTCAGGATAAAATGTAATGCTCGAATTTTATATACTATCTACATTGTATTTATCTGTGTTCATTTATAATGCAGAACTGATCAATTAGATTTTCTTTAAATACTTAGTTTCAAAATCTTCAGTACTATGCGTGCATAAATTTTAAAGTACTAAACTACTGTTCAGATGATCTAAGTTAGTAGAATACCATTAGTTTGCATATTTTCAATATCTAGGACTTATAACAACTTAGAAATGCCAGTAGAATAGTAACAAAGTATTTTATGAACAACGAAATGCATCTGAACGAAATTTACTTCTGTTACTTCCGATCGCAGTTCATCTATAAATGCTTCGTTTGTATTCCTGTTAGGCTTCGATGGAATGTCATTCGAGTTAGACAGTAGTGAACTATCTGGAAGAATGTCCTGATCAAATGATGATAAATAAGCCATATACGCGTCATCATCCATTTCAAACTCAACATCATCATCGTCTTCCAGTGTAGAAGGTAAGTGATTATGATTCTGAAAAATCAATGCAACATACAATTTTATGTTATTACATAAAGTTTATATATATGCCGGTGAAAAAAGCATTTGCTTAAGAAATTTACCAGTTCATACGTCAAATATGAGATCTTAAAACTAATCTTCTGCAATCCATAAATATCTATTCAACATAAAGTTCAGTAAAATTCGTAGGTCCACCAACCAACCGATTTAAAGAATTTGAACTATCGCTGAAGTGTACCACTATAAAGAGGCACTTATATGAGCACCTTAAAATAAAAGTCGATAGTAGAACATAAAGCCAATGAGACTGAAATATAAATAAACTCAGTTTTTAAAGGACAGAATTTGTGTTCATCATTAACAGTGCACTTTCTTCTATTACAGTTACATAGAGATGTCAACTTACTCCTCAGATTTATTCACGTATCAAATTTAGCAAGATCTATATCTTTGCTTTGATGCCATAAGGCCAAAATGACTCTTTAGCGTTCACCTTCCGGTACAACTAACATCTTACCTAAGGGGTACAAAAGATCTTTAAAGAATGGTATGCAAATAATCTCAACATTTGATTAAGAGTTATTGAGAGAGCCACCGAATACACTTACTAAGGTAACAGTGCTATTTATTGCAAAGTGATACAAGTAAATCATTACTATGATATCCATTTCCTAACTAAATTATGATGAGCGATGTAACTGTGCTACCACGAGATTGTTTGAAAAAGTTGATTTTAGTATACATTCATGTCAGAAAACATATTTGGTCACACAATCTTTACATTACAAAACTTATCAAATCGAAACAAGATATATATTTTGATGATGATTATTGTCTAGTAGAAACCGTTGTATATGTGATAACTTTTTCTTTAGATTCTGTTGTGAAATTTTGTATCGATTTATCGCGAAGAGCTAGTTTTATATTCCTGCAGTTGTATATTCAATCAATTAAATCTAATGATAAAACGAATCTATCATAAATTATGAAAAAATCGATTTCTGCATTTATAAATTTTTACTGAATGAACGAGAACAGCATAACATACATGAACAAGTTTTATGCCTTATTTTGTTAGACTGGAATGAATGTTTGCGATTTCTATAATGCCTGATAAAAATAGTTATTCACTTGTAAACAAATATGTAAAGTAAAATCAATAGGGTTTATAGTAATAAGTAACATATATTTGTGATATTCCGATGAGTAGGAATTGAAATTTCCAACGTCGCGCGACTTAGTGTAAATCGCTTCTTCAGAGGATGAATAAATAACCGAATTGATTAACGAAAGCCTCCATAATACAGAATAACAAATTAAAATATTTAGTACGATCAAAAAACAAGTCTGATCGAAATCGAAGTCAGGCTATTTGGGTCAAAGTAATTTAATGTGAGACACATTCGTGGATGGGTATGGAAAGTGTGACTTGATATGTGGGGGTTTGTTCGTTAAGTGGAATTTGTGGAATTTGATCGAGGTTAATTGCAGTTATTTAGTCAAACCTTCGCTTCTATTACGCACAGTAGGGTTAGCAGTAAGCAAAAATCTTTAGCAACCTGCCTTTCTGTATAATTGGAAAAACATATTTGAATAATTATGATGTTTTTAATACCGATTCTATGACTATTGAAGATAGCATGTATTAATTGGATTTGAAAATTTTCGAGTTCTATAAGATTATTACGTAGGGGGGGGGATTGCTTTTGCATAACCTACATGTACTTTGAGACGATTTAAGATTACTTGGGAAACTCCCGAATATTAGACTGCATCACAATCGATAGAATCTAACCTCCAAACAGCTTTCGTATAGAGGTGAGGTGTATATTTCCCTTCATTCTATATAAAACATTTCAAAAAGTGTTGGTCATTTTGTAGAATGCTTAAACTTGGCGTAGTTTTAAAATCGTTCTCAAATCTTCCATCTCATCATGAAGATAAGGTAGAATCATGAAACAAACCAATATATCAATGTATATATTACTGTTCAACAAGAAGCCATTTTAGTTGACTGAATTCGTCACAGGTTGATGTTGGCAGGGTACCACTGGGACAAAATAGCTGTCCAGTTCTCACTGGTTTTCAATCGTGCCTTGCCAACATACATTTGTGACGAATCCAATTAACTAAAACTGAGTACCAATCTCCAAAAACCACCTTAAATCAATAAGCCATTCTGTTATTGTACGTTTTCAGTAATATACGTGGGAAAATAATTACACAGTAATATAGTCTAATGTAATGAGCTTGGTCGTTGTTCAAAATAATTTTAGAGCTACAACAATTTTTGCAATGAGTGAATGTGTTGAAATGAAGTCAATATTTCGGTTCGATTGTATATATTTTTTTATGAATGGTTAGATTAGGAGTCCCATTTGAATTTCTTCTGATTAAACAGTCTAAAACGGCAATTCCTTATGCTCAATTTTGCATTTGAAAGTGAATTTGATTCGAATTGGCAAGTATCTATCAATTTTGAAAATGTCCTGAAGAATGTATTTCTAATAATGACAAGTGCCCACTAAATATTCGAGCTAAATTCACTACTATATGGTGCAAGTTAAAGCACGTGAATCTATCTAAGCCATAAATCGGTTCACTATAATTAGGGATACCGGAGATCCCATCGATATACCGTTAGTTTGCTTGTATAAAATCTTTCTGAAATTAACACTGTTGGATCCAACCATAATTTTTGGGAACTGATGCTTACGGAGAGTCTACTAGATAATGTATGATCATTCTTTATTAAACTGTTAACATTATGTGGGGTTTTAACATATAAATGCCAAACATTCTAGCACACCATTTTTGGTTTTGTGTTATTTCATTGCACTGAGGCATACCTTTCCTTTGATAAACAATTTCAGTAACCTTAACTTTAGAAAATTATCTATCAAGTAAGACTATTACGTTACATACTCTTTAGTTGTAAGATTTAACAAAATGAATATCAATCGAAAGGAAAACATGTTTATAAATATTATGAGATTAAATATGCTCCTTTGTGATATGGAATCCATTTTACTTCAAAGTCAAAAGCCATTCCATTTATGTAATGCATAAATCCTATTCTGTATTGAAAGTCAACAAGTGTTCTATTTCTAAATATCAGAGTCGTAACCAATTCGTATCCGAACGTGCGATATATATTTCACATCTAAATCCAATATACTTCTGCAACACTGGTTGAAGAATGCGTCTACGGTCACTTTTTCGTGATGAATTGTTAAAAATAGTAATCAAGGGCAACTTACACAAATATGAGTCATCTTTTGAGGCTTAATGATTTAGATTTGGCTATTAAAGGTTAAATTAACACCTCTAGTGAAACTTGATCTCTTTTAGCTCCAAGATTGTTTTTTCGCAACTAGTGGAAAAACCGTGTTAGTGATGTTATTACTAGTAATAATGAGACTCAGAAAGGTGTCCAAGCCCGGTGATGGCAGTTCAGTTGACGTCACAACCGTAAAATATCGACCTCGATAGTTTGGACATGTTTATGAATGTCATACCAGTCGTTTGCCAACTCTGAGACTGGGTGGAAAAGCGGACATTTGGTCAGTTTACGTGATGGCGTTGTAGTTTTAGGAAAAGCTGCATAGGACTAGCGTCTATCGGCCCATCGCGACTCCCTAGTTGGGGTCCTAGAAACATTGCAGCTGTGGCTTGAGACTGTGAGATATGACTCAGAATATGAGTCAGTGGCAATCCCGTTGTGGTTATTTTTCGTCCTTCATAGAATGAGAGGAATTCCTAACTAAATAAAGCCTTTCTTAGATGTATTTTCTACTGGAATGTATCTATTATGTAGTCAAGCTGTCTTGTTGAATCTTAATTTTTAGATTATAATCGAATTTCATCTGTTATTTTTATCTATAATGTTAAGTTTCTTAATTCATGGAACGTATAGTCTTTGATGTACCGAAAATACGAGCCCAAATGAATAAATAAGCATTATAATTGAATCCATTTTCCGAAAGTATTTCATTTCTATTATTAGTTCGTACGAAATAACTAATTATTACGGTGACGTTGTTAATTTTCAGTTGTTAGTCGTACCAACCCTATCGAAACACATAATATTAGTCGAAATTCAATTTAGTTTTTTGAATATTTTACATTCAATCATTTTACAAAAACTGCCCGTTCAGTTTATGATTTCACATTGATTTTTGATTTTCCATTTCTTCGCAATAATATGTTTTTAACTGCATGACATACATTTCTTGGGTGCTCATTTGCACCAAAATCTTATATGCTTAAAGAAACAAAGAAATCATTCAGGTCGTTAATGAAAGTAAAATAACTGGACAATTTTTTATCTAAATGTGACCAGAAAGTGATCTAATTGTTGTTTGTTACTAAAGAAAGCAACAGAATATACTGCTAATATTTTTTGTATAAATAATAACTAAAAATTGTTTTATTATCATTTACCATGAACTTGGAAGTGAATCTAATGTTACTGACGAAACAAGTCATAAGCTTAAGAAATACGTTTTTCAAGCTTAAGATTGTTCCTAGGTGAAATTGTATTATAGCGTCATCAGTCTGAAAATGGTGAAATCAGATGACGCTCCATCAGGAAGTTGAAAAACTCAGTCGTTTATATAGTTCACTAGATAACAAACACTAGAAACTAACAACTCAGATTAGCAGCCAATTGCTTTAAAAGGCTATAAATATAGTCTAAATACCGCCTTATACCTACAAAAATGAATATATTGTAAAAATAAGTATAAACCATCAATAAGATTCTATCTTTTAAAACATACACAATCAAAACTTATTGATATAACACGATCTCTCGAACATAAGCATTAGTATAAGTTGAATTATATACTTGTCTTAAATAAAACGTGTTTGGTATAGATTGGAAAAAAGTAGCATGCTCCTAATATTCCATGCAATCTATTTAAAAGGAGATATAAACAATAAAATGGTATGTTCGCATAAACGTTACTGAGAGCAACATGGCAATCTTGTACTAGCAGTGTTTCTAGATCTTAATAAAATAATAAATTGATAATTTTAGAATACTGCATAAATTACACGAAATGTAAATACTAACAGCAAAGCATTTACAAAAAATTATATTTGTAAACAATCTCAGTAAATAAAATCAATAAAAACTTCAACTTTACGCAGACTCGTCTCAGATTTATCGGGGGAGGGGAATAATCAATAATTTCTTTGGCTTCTATTGTTTACAAATATAATTTATTTTAGATGTCTTACATACACCCAAATTTCGTGAATCTGTACGTTCAAATGTAGTAAAAAATTTCAACAAAACTAGTATTATGAGCTAGTCAAAAATAATGTAAAAAGATTCACTAAACCTGAGTTTGCAAAATTTGACTGAAAGTAGTACCCACTTAAGTTATATTCATGTCAATGTTTGGTGGTATTAGTAAGCGCTAATATTTTACGATTTTTATTTTTAAGACTTTCAGACTTCTTAGACTTACTGTGAGTTTTTTCTACTTCAGTGAGTTGGACATATTTAGCTAATAGTGACATCCTATGCATAGAAAATGAAAAATACTACTATCATATGCTTTTGCTAGCTAAATCAAATGTTTTAACGACTGATATCTCTTAGGTGCAAAGTTGGGAGATGAAGAACGAATCAATGTCCAATAGGGGCGATCTGAGAAACAAATATGTGCGTGAACGTTATTCAGGAACCACACACGTAATCACAGAATCAAAAACATCCAAAAACTTGAATGCGCTCCAATAGTTGTAACTTCTAATAACAAAATATCACTAAACATCCATATTAAATAAGATAATAGTAACAATAAATAAGACTAAATTTTAGTTTTGTTTCGAAAAATATGATATTACTAAATCTTACTGTCAACTTAATTACTGACCACATACAAACAAGGGTCCTGATACATAATATTCAATTATTATGGATATCTGTGAAACCAAATAAGAAACCGTCAATATTGAAAAATATTTTCATATTTACTAATCACGTCAAAAAAAAATACAGTGCACTGTAAATCCTCAAATGTTTTTCATGTAGGTCTAAACCAATGTATCACATCCGTTACTGCAGTTATCAATTAACATACTACATTGACATTAAAATACAGTTCAACAATCAGGAACGGAACAAAGGTGTGCATGAAAAATATAACATAACTGAAGGTCTAGAACAGGCGAAAGAGTAAATGTATCTGCACTACTGCTGTCGATTTAAAACCACGTTACCTAGTGTTACCAGCCACTAATCGTGATTATGCGCAAACCATTTAGTTTACACCCACAAACACAGCTCATTATATAAGTTGGATTGTGACTAGCAAGTGGAATCCAGGACGCGCGTTTCGTCCTATTTGAGACTCATCGGCTGGATGTACCTGCATCCGAATGTTGATGTTCACAGTGGGATTCAAACTCAGTCCGTTTCATGTCGAACGCCACCGCGTTCACCACTAGACTACTGAGTCCAGACAGTCACACTTGTGCAACGGGGACATTGGTATTAGGATAAACTTGTATATTCCCGATGAGTCCCAAATAGGACGAAACGGGCGTCCTGAATTCCACTTGCTAGTCAAAATCCAACTTATATAGTACTTGTAAAAATTCGCTATATCGAGGCAATCCGCTCAGGATGCACATATAGCCACAATGACTGACCAGCTTCAGTCTATAACAAATCAACGGGAATATACAAGTTTATCATAAAACACAGCTCATGCCAACAGTCAACGACTTTATGAATTAATGGAACGATGGATTTAGCCGTTCTGACTTTCTTCCATCCTACCTATTCACCAGCCTGCAGCATGCAACGAGGCAGGCTTTGGTTGGGCTTGGGTACTAGATATTTCAGTCACCTCCGTCGATGAATGTTACAAACCATTTACTGTCGTCATATATAGAGGTACATTCCAGCTCAGATTCTACCAAGTTATTTTAAACCAAAAGTAGGAACGATATTAAGTAATGCCCAGAAGTAAGCCAATAAAAATCTGTACCAGACCAGTTTATCTCCAAACCAACCTTTGACTAAACGTTTTCATCCAAACAATTATTTTATCGTTAAAAAATAAAAAAGAAATCTACATAAAATACTAGACATCTAAATGTTTATAGATAATTTACCAATTTAACAACATTTATACTGACTTTGCTGGCCTTCATTAATTGTAGACACTTGGATGAGTATCGTGGTCATAACTCGAAACGGTCTACGTTAGATACATTTTTTCAGTTTAGCAGTCTCATATTCATTCATCCCTGTCTACTTTCAAATATATTTTTCCTACAGAGCCACATCGTATTCTTTCTTGTTTGACCTTAAGGTATTATACCTTGAAGACCTTAGTATCAGCATCATTTAATTATCATATCAAGTAAATACTTACAAATACACATCCAATTCAAGTTTTCTGAAAATAACCAATCACCATCTTAGTAAGTTATTCACTGACTTTTAAGGTGATTACCATAAAACCAGTTTCTAATAATACCTGAAATTAATAACTACTATAAATACAGAACTATGAGTTAGGTATGTAGTAAATTATTCCAAGGAGCAATTCAGAGCTATTCATAAAAGAGTATAGGCAAAAATTGTAATTAATACTCTCCCAAAGCACCTTATTAGTAAAACATTTACTGTAAACGAATTTTTACTACCTACAAGCCTATACTGAAAAACCATAAGTAAGTCTCTATAACTACAAGTGGATCAACAATTAAATGAGTAATAAAGACTTTCAAAAAACTGAAAAATGACTGATAATATTCATTGTAGGATTGCTCATTGTGGTCAATAATGTTTACCTTCTCTTGGGTCATTTTCTGCTCAGCTAATTCAGCCATTAGAGAGTGGTGTGGGTGAGAGTTCACTGGTTTTGCATGATCATCCTCACAACTGCTAGATTTCTGTCCATCCGTTTGAACTGACAATTTATGAAGTCGACTATGGAGTATACTAGCTGTTTCTTGTAGCCTCGTGATTTCTGCATCCTGAAGATTTATCTAAAAAATGTTTTAATCAAACTATTAAAATATACGGTGGTGACATGTTCATTAACCTCGTGCCTCATAAGGTTTATCGCCTGATAGGAATCATCAAGGGTTTCCAGAAGATTATTTCTTTCCTCTATGACAGTGTTTAACTGATTTTCCAGGTGGGTCTTTTCCTCTCGTAATTTAGCGATCTAAAGCAATGATATTTGCATAATGGGACTAACTTCCTGTCTCAAGGACTCGATTGATTGAACATGTTCTTGCATAGATAATTTGTGCTTCAAAAATTCTGATCTTAAAGTAGACATTTCCTCCCTTAAATGCGCTTCATTTTCATTCGAAGAATTAAGCCGACAAGTTAAAGACTGGTTTTGCTGCATTAACTCAGCTATAGTAGTGTTCTTTTCTCGTTCTATCTGTCTACACATTTTCTTCTCTTTTTTTAAGTCAATGCGCATAGCAATTATATCTGTTTGTAGTTCTTTCACCTGAGCATCGTAGTCGCTCTCCACAGCTTCTAGACGAAGTTTAAGAATGCGTCGTTCGTTTTCCAGGCTCTAACAATGTCTAATTAGTTTACAAATCACATACATGAATTTTTTGTAGAAGGGCTTCCAGCACGTCCCCATCATTGTTGTGTGATTCAGAATTATAAGGAGCATACAGAGTAATTCCCTCAGCTCCGGTGCACAAAACACTGGCATTTGTAGAGTTCATTGAATTACAAGAACCAATCAGTACAATTACTTTTTCTGATTGTGTATTTAGTCATTGAATCAAATGAAAAAACCAAACAAACTTGATAATTTTAGCTTACTGCCTTTGATTGATTTTGTGGAGCCTGGAAGTCTGTTGTATGTCAGGGAGGTTTGAGAGATAACGTTAATCTAAAAATGATAATAACCCCAATTAAAACTTTAAAAAAGATGGACACTTCAAAGAATTCCATTCGGAAAATAGCAATAAATTTTCAAAGTTTTAATCTTGCTACAAAACGGGCCGAATCCTAAAATCTAGACAAGGTTAACTTAAAAGATGCTTCTACAGAATTCAAGCAAAAAGATCAAATTTTCTCGCCAAAAGTCGATAGTTCTTAGATTTGTTTCTGAAGATCTGTCTTCATACCACAGCATCTCCTGCGGTTTTTCACTTACAACAGGAATTCGGAATTTTTATTAGCCAACTCTTACGTGTAAGAGCTCTGCTTATATTTTAATTACTTAACTGCCACAAAACAAATGTCTAGCATCTTCAAGATGAGCTAGAATAGACTAGTTGAATTATCTGCACTTGCATCTTCAAGAATAGCTCGTATCTACTCACAAACCGGTTGCAAAGATATTGAGATTTTTTAGAGATTCATATAAGGATTCGCTGAGTTCCATAAGCCAATAACACTAGAACGATGAAGTATCCAAACTGTTTAATCCAGCTTGATGAATCTCATCACTGCTTCTGACTAGTGGGTATCTGTGTAAGATATTTGACCAAATGTCGTAATATTCAATGATCTAAACAAAGTGTTTAATTAGAAATTTCAAATGGCACATGCAAGAGCTTTGCAATTTCGATAAAGCTGGTACAACACAAGACTGAATTAGAAACATTTTGCGTCCTACGACAGAGTAATAGAAAATAGTAGGTCATCGGGATACAAACTAGTTAATAATAAAGTACTCTGAGGTACCATGCCAGGTCATCTGTCATTCCTACTATACGTCAATAGATTACCAAAACTATTCTATGTGAATGCTCTTCGAATTCTTCATTATTGTTACGTAAGACCTAATCTAGAATACCGTTTACTCTTGAAAGACTCAGGGTAATTCTCAGAACAATTGCAACTTGTATGCAATCAAGGACTTGGCCATCTAAAGAAGATACCTCACCTAAAGTCCAGTATACCAAACTACACCTCCAAGCTGAGTAAACGCACTATGGTAGGCGTTGGAATTAAAATGAAATAAGTATTTTAATAGATGCAGAATGTTGGGAGTCAGTTAATCCGAAAGGATGACGAAAAGCCCTAATGCACAACCAGAAAAAACAAAACCAAACACAACAGTGAAGGCCTTCAAAAAATGTACCATCAACGGCAAATATTCACCAATGATTACCACCGACTAATATTTGTCAATCTATAAAGATAGTATATACTACCTTTATCCCGAAGATTAACTCTAAAATGCGATTTACAGAGCCTTGACCATCATAGATACAGACTAGTCATATGAAAAATTAAAGATACACTTACGATGAACGTCAAAAGCAAAGGTCAAAAATGATATGCCAGTGCAGTTTGATAAACGAAGGTTTCGAATGCGTGTCAATGAAAGTGCAATATAATATATTTGTTCGATGCAGTAAAACAATATCCGATGCAGTTGCCGTCCAATAAAGAAGGATTTCTGTGGTAAAAAATCTTATATAACACACTGTACCAGATACTTCTCCTACATGGTTGAGTAGACCGCTGCTTTGTTAAATTCTTTGTTTTTAAAGGCTAAAGAAAGTTCAAATGATTTTATTTCGGAGACGAGCCTAAATTATGTCCATTTTGAACTGGGTCAAGAAAGCGACCAGTCTGGCGTAAAAATTTTTACTAATGTTTTCGACAGCTAGTCATTTAGATCGACGAAATCTAAAAAGACGAGACAGTAGTAGTTTAGCGGAATGTGAAATTTAGTAATAGTTGTTATAATATAATAATCTTGTCAAGATTTTCATCCACTTTTAAAACAAACAGTTATCAGTGTTAGGTACATAATGTAGTCTTATGATAATTGTAGCAGGTGGAAATATACATACTTTCAGCTAGTACTTGCTGACTAACCTGATCTGAATAAGATGACGCCGAAATTATAATGTGTATCAGCAATGTTATGCACCACATTACAGCCGTAGTTTAACGTGTGTACTCAAAATCAAACCGACACACAATAAAACGAGCCAACTGATTTGTATGCTGACCAGAAGCAGTGCCCCCATAAGCATTACCAGTCAAACTGTAACTGAAGATTACGACAAACACTAGATGTTAAACTTTCGCTGCACGTCTACTGCAACGTCAGACCGTGGACATCAGTTTCTATCTGCATTGTCACAGTCTCTACCAAAAATCTCTGGGGATATGCGTTTTGAAAAGGCGTCTATGATTAACAACCTAGATTTAAGCGACAACCGAAAGGATCACTTTCAGACACGGACATCCCTCATTAGACCAACTCCCAGTTATTAGTTTTATTTGGAATTCAAACCAATATAAAGATAGACGTTGGATGCAGTATTCCAGATCTGGTCTTTAGAACTACACTTTGATTCCCGGGTGAATTCGTCGAAACCCACTTCAACAAACCCGGGCCGGGTTATAAATACTATACGTTCATTTAATTCGGTCCAAACGTGACAGAAATCTAAAGACGTCTTCATCTGACTTGACTTGAAATACAATACACATTGCATACCGCAATTTTCATACTCCGAACTTTCGACGCAACCCTCAAAGTACGAAACACAGTTTTAAAGAGATAATCAAAAGAACTATACTGCCGACGGAACGGGCCAGATGATGTCACTATCGACCACTCCAAGGCAACATATCTATGGGGCGAACCTTTTTGACGCCAAATTCGCTGCAATCGTCTCGAAATTTGACTTGCACAGAGTCGTCACACTTCATTCGACGACCAAAGCCCCATAACACTGAAAGCCACGCGTTCTGGCAGAATTATGCGGTTCTCAGAACACCTTGGCGATTATTGCTCATTATTAGTATTGAGCTATGGCGTACAATTTACCAAATGCTGAAGACAGGTTGGTTTACAACGATCTAAAAAGGTTTAACTTTCAAAAACGCACTAATGTTTATGTATAAAAATAGATAAAAGTTGTAAGTAGTCCGATTTTCCAATGAGAGATCTGTAGTTAAGACTAAGAATTTCAGGAGTAGACGTTTGATGAGTAGTGATCCTTTTTAACACATGTTGCTAGTCACCGTAATGTATTTGTTTAGATCTAACTGAAGTACTCATGATAGGTCGTAAACATTTTATAAAGGCGCATGGGTACACGATGCGATTTTGGAACATGATTGAACAGTTAAAACAAAACAAAAAAGTAACTTTTTGAGATACTGGAACAAAATGATAGTCGAAGATCTTAAGCAGGCCTCTCATGTTATTTTATGTTGCCAGATTTATTTTCACATATATAATATTAGTTACTGATTTTATTGAGTTAGTACTGCGCTTTGTTATGAACACACTCAAATTTTAAGAATACACTCCTATATTAGTGAGCCAAATAGTTCAACATGTGTTTAACTCAAGCTATTTAACACATAAAAGGCCTCTAATTTGGTCTACCCTCTCAAGTTCCTCAGCATGTTCCTAAAGGTATAAGTCTACGATAATCATTTATCATTTTATTTTTCCACTGCATTCTAAAACGGTTAATGGTTGCTCATTTACGAATTCTCGTCATCAAACTTCAACGATAAAGTGCGTTGTCTATGTCTGAGGAACGGATATGCATTATGCCAGCTTGTACCATTATACTGCATCAATTAATAGATATGTCCATTTAGATTGTTAAGTCCTAATTTAATAGTTGATTTATTTGCGCATTCCAATATTCTAGTAGAATGTTTGGGAATGTTGCAATCACTCAAGTGATTTTAAAGAATACAGCTATCTACACAAGTAGAACTTAGTCTCAGTCGGAAGCCATTATATGTCTATGACAAGCCAGGTACTGATAAGCATTTTGGCATACTTTCACTTACAGAAAAATATCCAGTTTATGTATTTATAACTCAATATCTATGGGTGGGATGGATATCAACAGAAATATATTGGAGCTTATAAATTTCTGATATGCCTTACGATGTTGAAAATGGCTTAAACAACTACAGATCTGATTACAGTACAGCACTCCAAATGATAGACATGCATCAAATAATGCTAAATTTTAGAAATATGACATAAACGTTTTAATTTTATTTTCGTTGATAAATAGTTCGTCACCATTTACGTTTGTTCATTATAATTTAAACGACCCACAACAACTTGCAACAGAAATTACACCTTTTAAGAGATGGTTGGGAATACTTGAGAATGAGGTTAATTAAGCTCAGTTATTAAACTCAAAATGTGATTTGATGACATAATTAAATAAGTTAGACTCAACAATCTGAAAACGGTGATGTAACGAAAACGTAACATCTGACTTGAAGAGAAAAGATATTGACGTAATAATTTAGATTTGGAGAAGGATTTATGACAATGATTCAGTGATATAAAAGTTAAGTTACCACGGTTGAGAAAGGTATATAACTGTTTCACTTTGGATACATAAGTTTGGTTTTGATCGTTTGTCTGTTGAACACTTTTAGTGATTCATTGATATCAACTTTGTTTCAAATATTGATTTTGTAAAACATTATTCCAGGTTGTATGCAGCTGATGCGAAACCAACGAAATAAAATAAAATTCATCTTATTCTGTACAATTATTTGTTCTTGTTAGCTTGAAAAGAAATTTCACTCCTTGAAATTACTTACTTTATCGATTCGTTTGTCTCATGTGATTGTTACGGGCTGATGGTTTATGATTTATTACTTTATCGGCTTAATTGGGTTTTTATTAAATTGCTTTCATATGTACTGTAATTTAACAAAATATCCCCACACTTAGAATTGGAAAATGATTTCGTAAAGTGCATTTGTACGGACGAAAAATACCCATTGTATCAAGAAAACAACAAAAAATTGATCTCAGAGTAGGGATCTTTTTCTTCGAATCCATTTTCTAGGCTGTGCAATTGTAATTATATACACATAATAATAACAATCAATAATACGTGTTGACGACGAGCGAGTGAACTTTGCAGCAGTAATTGAAATACTATTCATATATATCTGAAAATGTAGTTGATTGTTCATCAAAATGTCATAGAACTTAAATAAAGTTTATTATTTGTGAAAAATACTTGCATATTTTTATTAAGATAAAAAATTTATTATGAAACAGATGAAATGTGCTCAAAAATGCAAATTAGATGGTTTAGAGTAAAAGGTCACTAAGGAGTGAAAAGGAAGTAGCAATAGTGTTTGGAGATTTGTTGGAGCTTAAGACTAAAGTTAGACAAATTTCTTTTTGAATACATAATTCTAACGTAGGCGTATATCCGGGACTTGAGTAATTTGAAGCAGATGAAAGACTACTGTTTTAGGTTAGCTGTCGTTGATTGTATAAATGACTTCAAACGAAGAATATGTTTTGATCGACTGACCTGTGTTTACAAGATGTTCAGTACTTATGTCTCCGAATAAGCACAACCGATTAACCCTACATATCTAAATGTACATTCAATCACGACTTTTATGTCAATGTTCTAGTCATGAGAATAAATATCGCTGTTACTGACTTAAAATAGAATCTACATTGTTCAATGTTGGTTAGCATGTATATATTTTCTATAAGTTTCTTGCCAGAATATGAAATCTGTAAGATAGAGAGTCGCCGTGATCTTAATTTTCATGCAGTATTTTCTTACGTTTGCCCATCACAAGTATTGCATGTAATCAGGACACTTGTAAAGTTTAAATTTTATTACCCATGAAACTCTCGACATAACAAAATGATTGACAACGTTTATCTTCACTTTCGAACTAAGCTACGAAAAGGCTAATTGTGATGCTATTACAATATTGTTCAATAGACTGCTTTTGTTACTACTTTTAATTGACGATTTTTTCATGCCCATACTCTCAGTAACTCAGGAAGTCATACTGCTAGACTAAGACAGTAATTTTAATGTACATAAAATAGGAAAATGTTTAGCTTTAACAAAAACTACTTAAACCAATTACTTTTTATGACAGTTCAGACAAATTTTTAAAAATTCATCTCTCTTTCAAAGTTTAATCCTAATAACCAAAAAGGGAATATGCGCTTGTTCTTTAAGTGATGCAAATCATGGGAATAACTGATAAATCACTTAGTTACTAATTATTTAATTATGTAACCAACTTTATGCAAATTGTAGTTTGCAGTAGCAATGACGATGTAGTAATCTAGGGGTCATAGGAAGAGATCAATTTTAGAAAACAACTGTCGATTTGAGGAATAAAAAGAAGATGTTGAATAAGTAATAATATCAGCTTGTAAAAGTAAGTGAAAAACAGTTTTGGTTCAAGGTTATCATCGACCTAAAATTGAAACATCAAGGTAAAAGTTCCCTTCACATTATTGGAAACATTATTGATGAACATTTATTTCAAAGAGGAATAACAGAACACGAATCCTAAAAACCGACTGCGAAATCTCTGAAAATTAGTTTTTATTCAGTTCAGCTCTAAGTTCAGACTGGATAACCCGATTTGGAGTGTTTTGAGTTAACTATCAATATGGGCCTGCTCAATGTTAACTTATCAGTTTAAACGTTTTTGTAGAGTAGGAGCATTATGCCATGAAAGTGTAAACTCAAAATGAGTATATTACCAATACTCAACATGTTTATCTGGAGATGGATCAAAGTTAGTCTACAGTCCAGTATAGAGTCAATTCTGCTCACGTATCACCTCCTAAGTCTTCTTTGGTCGTCTAAGTCAAAAGAACTGGACCAAAGATGGTTTAGATCAGGAATGTGTACGTGTCAGAAGCTCTAGCGAATCCTTAATTCTAGTCTGATTTGTATGTTGAAAGGAGACATGTTCAGTCCTATTTTTACGATGGTAAGTTGATAATATCACTTCTTCATCACCTCCGTATTAGTAAAGTTGATAAGTATCTTAGTTTCTGTAAATACTTTACTCCTGTTAACCCGTAAAACCTTCGATGAATCACGTAACAGTTTAATGTGATTAAAAAACCATGAATCATCGGCCACTGTTTTGTTTTAGTATTAAAATTTGTAAGCTACCCAGTGATCAAATCCATGAGCTTCAGGTCTCATTTTTAAGTACTTTACACTTAAGAAAGTGAATTGATATCCGATTTCTACACATTTTTGACTTGAATCAACTGGCACTACATTCATAAAAACAACAAAAATATGATTATGTACCTTATATAAGTGGTTTAATTAAAAAGAAAATTTCACTATCTGAGCCCCTGTTAATTTTTTAATAGCACAATTGACTTTCTTTATAATTTAGTTTCATTCTAAACACGAACTGTTATTAGACAAAGGATCATTAAAAATGAGGGATAATTTGACAGGATTTTGTTCTAGTTTGGTTATTTTCAGAAGTGTAGAGTAGAATACTCTCCAAAGAATGAACCTAAAACTTTTATGTCTCCTTGAGAGTAAATACATTTTGGCAATTACACTTAAACGTATATTTAACAATTCCAACTATACTTAATATCAGTAGTACAACATCCCATATCTTAATTCTGACTAAAGTCGTCCCTCATATACCTTCCTTAATTTTGTTACTTTAAATTCACTTTACATGATCAGGACGCTGTTAAAACCATGCACCAATTGGAGTTCTGTTTACAAAAGCTTTAAAGATTTTTGCAGTCACTTACGATAACAAATGCACTAACAAGGTTTTATAATATAAAAGAGCGTTAGTAATCATCTGCGGAGTCTAAATTTAATTTTCACAGAATATACATTTGTTAACATTAATCTTTTAACAACAGATTGAAATAAGCCGTCAATATCATTGTAAACGGAACTTCATATAGTACTGAAAAACTAACTATTTTCTAATGGGGACCGGTAGCTGCTTATTTACATGACTTTATCTCGCCTTGGATTTTTAACAAATAGCAGTTTTAGTGGTAGCTACGAAATTGTAAAGCTCAAGTATCATTTTTGACATGAAGCTCCCATTTTGTCGATTACCAATTCTATCATAAAACCCTAAAAGAAAAAGGATACTCAAATATCCTGAACAAAGGATTAAAAAAATTACAAAGTCAATTTCTTGTTACTACACCGTTACTTTATCCTGCCCACAATGCGTTTATTTCTAGCCCTACTGTGTAATAATGAATGCATACTAACAATTACACAGTCACACAGATATGTATCCAAAAGCGATTTGAGATATGAATTCATTCATAAAACTGCAAACTATTTAGCGTCTAAGCCCGTACAAAATAGGCCTGCCAATAAGTTTTGTTTAGTATGTCAATGCACTGAAAGAAACAGATGTAATGTTTTAAAGCCAATCACACTGCAGTTTTCTTAAAATGTCATATACATAAAACCTAAAGAATGTAATTAGATTTCACATGATTTTGGTATTCTCAAAGAAATTTCAAAATGACGTCTTACTGTTATCTTACATATTAGTTTGACGTATTAAATAAATCTAAACAATTGATTTCCAGTGATACCCATTCGAATGGTGACGGCATTTATCAAATAATTTCAGCATCGTATATTTGTTCCCTATGCATTCGAATTACTAATTTTATCAATGAGGTATATTATAAATTTTGCAAATATTTTCATAAATTATGGAAGAGACTAGAAACAAGTATGAAGTAATCAACGCTGCATTGTATCATATCGTATTATTTTGTGTGCTAGTATCTTCAAGCTTCCTTTTGATTCTATTTCAAACAATATTTTCATATCTCGTTTCTTCAGAATCCGATTTGGCTTGGCCCTCAGTTTTAATTCCGTTCGGTTATGTTGCTGCATTTTTATTAGTTTTGACTGCCGGTGCAACTCTGACAGCTGGATTAGTAAATTCAGACGTATGGGATACAGCCGCAATCGTTAGTTGCATATTCCCGCTGATAGTGACAACTGCAAGTGCATGCACAACTATACAGCAATATGTGGATGGATCTCTACATAAATTGAGTATGTTAATTATAGGGATTGTTAATACTGTAATAGCATTCTTATGTCTTATCCACGGTATTTTGCTATGTGCTGATTTCCGTTTATGCATTAAAGTGAAAGAGCACGACTCGCTGCCAGTAATCGAAGTCCCCATACCAAAAATAACCTTGAACGAAGGAAATGTTTCATTGGACGAAGCCAACTGCGTTGATGGTAGTGACCAATTAGCAAGGAGTTAACTAGTACTTTCGTTTAACTTCTAGTATTGTCCATTGCATAACGTTTACAATATATCAATGTTTACTTCTTCAAATCAGCAGTTAGATTACTTGATCTCTTTTAACTGGTATATTTTACTCCGTATTCCCCACAAGTGAAATAATCATACTTGTAACAATTTAATTACATGACTTTAATTCAACGTGAAATGTTTATAGTTCATGTAACAATCTTTTCTTTCATCTCACCATTGATGCATTTATAAAAGTGAGTTACTTCTGTAAGTATTTCTGTACGAAAATATGATACAGAAACTATACCCTGACTTGTTTTGTGACTTCTTCTTGGGAATTCTTCTATTATCTGAAATCCCTTAATGTCGATATGTTATATAACTGTATATATGGTGTTAATCATAATGAACATTTGTTTTTCAATAATTTTAATAAACATTTTAATATAATAAGATGTTTACTTAATAAATGTACATTAGTGTATTTAGACTATGTTTGCCAACTGAATCAAAGAATCATGTTATATCATTTTCAAGACATATTATCTGCATGTACCTGCATTCCAAAGTTTATATTTCTATTGAAACTCAAATCCGTACCTACCACTCTAAATAAAAACATATATGACACCTCTAAAGAGTTTGTTTTGAATATAGGACTAGTACTGTCATTTCAGAGGTGTAGATAATCGATTATAAATCCTTGGGAATTATAGTTTGTAAGGGACGTAACTACATAACAAAGATGATTGTCCCTTAATGCCTTTGTAGAGTCCCAAATTGCCCCTATACCTATTAACTTTTACACTGTACACTGATTTAGATATGAAGGTCACCATAGCCATCAGTAGTATAACCAGTTTGATAAACCCTATCTTTTATTGATAATCAAATCTACAGGACTTAGACCCTGACGTCCTACAAATTCCTCAATTGGATGTGTTGATATTATCTGCATTTGGTAGCTAGGCTACAATCCGATGTGGGGGAGGAATGGGACGAATGAAATATTTTTGTCAAATGTAGATAATGAGCCAAGCAAAAAGTGTGATTCAAAGCCGAATACATGAGTCTGGGCTTGGTAAATCATTTGCACCATCACTATCATACCATTACCGCCACTCAAGTAGGTGATAGGTAGAGTGAGTCATAGCAAAACTACTAAGGCATCATTTTGTATTTCAAATATTGGTTTATGCTAAGATAACCATAAAAAGCGCCGTGAATTATAATAACAGATTTAGACCATCATATGACCCAATTGTCGCATCATAGTACTTACATTCCAACACACAACCAATTCATGCACCATTTATGTTCATCGTTATGTGTGTAATTCCTTTTATGTTTGTTCCCTTATCTTTTAGTTATATTGATCTAGAGCACTAGTTATCTAAGTTGTCTGTAATATTCGTTGCATGATATTGATCTTTTCCATTTACAATTCTTGAGATAACGTCAAAAATTTCATTAAGATACTTAATGAAATCAAAGATTAAGCTCAGTTGTGGTTTTCATAAAATTCATGAAACGACCATCATATTAGACACTCATATTCCCACATACACATACTCCGCTTGTGTTTCTATTACCAATTAGCTCAATGCTACTCAACAGTGTTTTCACTGTTAATTTGCTACTTCAATTCGGGATACTCAGTTCTAAGTAGAGCATAAAAACATTGTACAATAATAAACTCTATTAAATGCAACCACACACATTAAAGTTTAAATATTGATTTCTTTTTCTTGAAAAACTGACAATAGAAACATCCGCCACTTGATTGATTCAATAGAATTGAAGTTTCTCACTATTTAACTGATTCATTGTTGAATGGTAAATTCAATTGGGTTGCATCCATCTGTGTGTACTTATAGATACACATTTGATGTCTAATTTATAATATCAGCGCCAAAATCTATTGCTATTTATAAAGTTATACATACACACAACTATTAAGTGAAATTAATTTAATTCCGTGGAATTGCATTTAACGATTTACCTACCTACTGAGTTGTCTATAGGGAAGTTTCTACTGTTCTCTACTATACATCTATGAAATAAAATGCATGGAAATAAATAAAAGGTGGCTAAGACTCAAATAACGTAATACTATAGTGTTTTGTTTAAGTACAACCGAAAACTTTATTGAAATATGCATGTAAGATAATTGCTATTAAGAGCATTTTACTTAGTATATGCCGTCTTCATTATATTATTCTCCAGAACTAACGAAAACTTATATTTTGTTCCGAATAATGGCAGTGATTTTCTTAGTAACATTACGGTACCTGATACCGTAAGACAATCAAAAGTGTTATGTTTATCTTTTGTATATGATAATTAAGTTGATAATCCTAAATTACTGCTTTAATCCAATAAATGTCAGCAACTTGAAGTGGATCATTCAACATATTTAAATGATAGAGTTGTTTTGCCTTCGTTTTAACAAGTTCGCTTGATTTTTGTCTTGTATTTTTACTGAATTTTGCCGTCGTTGAGATAAACACGGAAATCATCTTTGAATTAAAAGAGAATTTCACAAAATGATATATGCATTAGTTACCCAGAAGTACTATTAGACGTCTTAAGTTAACAACATAGAATAAATACAAAATTACATCGTCTTATTTTGAATTATTTCAAATTGATTATGAAATATAAGATGCAACAAATAATTTTCTTTTACACTGTATTGCGAAACATCAAGTATTCAATTATATATTCATTTGGATATTACAAATACACTGTTACTACTATTATTATTCTAAATTAAAGTTGGATTAAGAGACTCGATTGTAGAAAATATATAAATGTTTTATAAATAATAATCATTTAATGAACTATTATACACTTGGAATGTTTCACTACCAAATGATTTTTACAACATATTCTAAAAATTAACAATTCAGATGATTTCAAATTCATACTTCTCCAGTTATGATTCTTTATGTTTTGTTAGTATCTAAAATCTTTATTACTAATTCTTATTATGAACCGATTACCACACAAATTATCAACAATCGATTGTATTTAACTGCAATTACTAACAGAATGCAAGAAGTAGTAATATATGAATTGTAAAATACCGTAATTTGTATGAAGTATAAAATTCACTGGCAAAGTAGGTGCAATACTTTTTCTCATTTAAATGCATACTATAGGTAGAGATTATTTGAAATTCTTATTAATCATCTTTTAATTGCTTCTGTTTTAGATGATGAATATCTAGAAAGTGTATGCCATTAGATTTTCATAAAATACACATTTATTTATTGACAAGTATTTTGTCAAGATTTGTTTATCAACGATATTACCCTCCACAAAGTCGTATTATTTCTCTATTTAGGTTAAAAATAAATAAAAGGTGGCTAAGACTCAAATAACGTAATACTATAGTGTTTTGTTTAAGTACAACCGAAAACTTTATTGAAATATGCATGTAAGATAATTGCTATTAAGAGCATTTTACTTAGTATATGCCGTCTTCATTATATTATTCTCCAGAACTAACGAAAACTTATATTTTGTTCCGAATAATGGCAGTGATTTTCTTAGTAACATTACGGTACCTGATACCGTAAGACAATCAAAAGTGTTATGTTTATCTTTTGTATATGATAATTAAGTTGATAATCCTAAATTACTGCTTTAATCCAATAAATGTCAGCAACTTGAAGTGGATCATTCAACATATTTAAATGATAGAGTTGTTTTGCCTTCGTTTTAACAAGTTCGCTTGATTTTTGTCTTGTATTTTTACTGAATTTTGCCGTCGTTGAGATAAACACGGAAATCATCTTTGAATTAAAAGAGAATTTCACAAAATGATATATGCATTAGTTACCCAGAAGTACTATTAGACGTCTTAAGTTAACAACATAGAATAAATACAAAATTACATCGTCTTATTTTGAATTATTTCAAATTGATTATGAAATATAAGATGCAACAAATAATTTTCTTTACACTGTATTGCGAAACATCAAGTATTCAATTATATATTCATTTGGATATTACAAATACACTGTTACTACTATTATTATTCTAAATTAAAGTTGGATTAAGAGACTCGATTGTAGAAAATATATAAATGTTTTATAAATAATAATCATTTAATGAACTATTATACACTTGGAATGTTTCACTACCAAATGATTTTTACAACATATTCTAAAAATTAACAATTCAGATGATTTCAAATTCATACTTCTCCAGTTATGATTCTTTATGTTTGTTCCCTTATCTTTTAGTTATATTGATCTAGAGCACTAGTTATCTAAGTTGTCTGTAATATTCGTTGCATGATATTGATCTTTTCCATTTACAATTCTTGAGATAACGTCAAAAATTTCATTAAGATACTTAATGAAATCAAAGATTAAGCTCAGTTGTGGTTTTCATAAAATTCATGAAACGACCATCATATTAGACACTCATATTCCCACATACACATACTCCGCTTGTGTTTCTATTACCAATTAGCTCAATGCTACTCAACAGTGTTTTCACTGTTAATTTGCTACTTCAATTCGGGATACTCAGTTCTAAGTAGAGCATAAAAACATTGTACAATAATAAACTCTATTAAATGCAACCACACACATTAAAGTTTAAATATTGATTTCTTTTTCTTGAAAAACTGACAATAGAAACATCCGCCACTTGATTGATTCAATAGAATTGAAGTTTCTCACTATTTAACTGATTCATTGTTGAATGGTAAATTCAATTGGGTTGCATCCATCTGTGTGTACTTATAGATACACATTTGATGTCTAATTTATAATATCAGCGCCAAAATCTATTGCTATTTATAAAGTTATACATACACACAACTATTAAGTGAAATTAATTTAATTCCGTGGAATTGCATTTAACGATTTACCTACCTACTGAGTTGTCTATAGGGAAGTTTCTACTGTTCTCTACTATACATCTATGAAATAAAATGCATGGAAATAAATAAAAGGTGGCTAAGACTCAAATAACGTAATACTATAGTGTTTTGTTTAAGTACAACCGAAAACTTTATTGAAATATGCATGTAAGATAATTGCTATTAAGAGCATTTTACTTAGTATATGCCGTCTTCATTATATTATTCTCCAGAACTAACGAAAACTTATATTTTGTTCCGAATAATGGCAGTGATTTTCTTAGTAACATTACGGTACCTGATACCGTAAGACAATCAAAAGTGTTATGTTTATCTTTTGTATATGATAATTAAGTTGATAATCCTAAATTACTGCTTTAATCCAATAAATGTCAGCAACTTGAAGTGGATCATTCAACATATTTAAATGATAGAGTTGTTTTGCCTTCGTTTTAACAAGTTCGCTTGATTTTTGTCTTGTATTTTTACTGAATTTTGCCGTCGTTGAGATAAACACGGAAATCATCTTTGAATTAAAAGAGAATTTCACAAAATGATATATGCATTAGTTACCCAGAAGTACTATTAGACGTCTTAAGTTAACAACATAGAATAAATACAAAATTACATCGTCTTATTTTGAATTATTTCAAATTGATTATGAAATATAAGATGCAACAAATAATTTTCTTTTACACTGTATTGCGAAACATCAAGTATTCAATTATATATTCATTTGGATATTACAAATACACTGTTACTACTATTATTATTCTAAATTAAAGTTGGATTAAGAGACTCGATTGTAGAAAATATATAAATGTTTTATAAATAATAATCATTTAATGAACTATTATACACTTGGAATGTTTCACTACCAAATGATTTTTACAACATATTCTAAAAATTAACAATTCAGATGATTTCAAATTCATACTTCTCCAGTTATGATTCTTTATGTTTTGTTAGTATCTAAAATCTTTATTACTAATTCTTATTATGAACCGATTACCACACAAATTATCAACAATCGATTGTATTTAACTGCAATTACTAACAGAATGCAAGAAGTAGTAATATATGAATTGTAAAATACCGTAATTTGTATGAAGTATAAAATTCACTGGCAAAGTAGGTGCAATACTTTTTCTCATTTAAATGCATACTATAGGTAGAGATTATTTGAAATTCTTATTAATCATCTTTTAATTGCTTCTGTTTTAGATGATGAATATCTAGAAAGTGTATGCCATTAGATTTTCATAAAATACACATTTATTTATTGACAAGTATTTTGTCAAGATTTGTTTATCAACGATATTACCCTCCACAAAGTCGTATTATTTCTCTATTTAGGTTAAAAATAAATAAATTCATCTTTTTTTAATAAATTTATATGTGATCAAAGTAAGCCAACTTGGTAAGCACTTTTGATAAAAATGACATAGAAAATAAGATTTACGGATTTATTAAAGCTGATTTATTTATTTAGAAGAGAAGTTAAATCGATAGAATATTCAATCTGAGTAATAGATTGGGAACAATTGATTGAGACCAAGATATCGTCACCTAGATACATCCTAGTTTCAGTGTTGATATGTACACTCGGATGAGTAAAGCTAAGAGCCTTTCATTTCAAAATGCCAACGTGTTATTCATTAACTTATTAGGTTTAAAGTCACTAACTTGTCCAACATATGTATATATATATAAGAATATTCAATCTTTACGTTGGTTTTGCTATAGACCGGCTTATCAAAAGAAAGATTATGCTAACATATATGTCATCGGTTAAATTAATTGTTTTAGTCCTTTTGTATCTTTGTATGCATAGCGAATCCGTTCATTTTTACTTTTTAACTTCTCAACCCATTTGACTATTATATCATAACATATATCCGTTTGATTTATTATTCTGTTTGATTATGTATTAAAATACCTTCGTTTTTATAACGTTTAATACTAATAGACAAATTGTTGCTTAAGTTATGAGAGGGAAACTTTGTGTATGTTGTTTGAATATTCATATCTGACTATCATTATCATATCATGAAGCTAGATGACTGATTTATCACATACCCGAAAACAAGTAAATGGGAGTTTTTCTGTTTCTTTTTCGTGGAACTAATGAAATACCGTAAAGGTAGTTTGCCAGTAAAGTAAATAAAACACAATCCAATTAGAAGACGAATTTTATCAGAGCTATGTGATATATTTGCGCAATACATTTCGAACAATCTGATCACACATACACTTGTTAAGGCATTTATATATGAAAAATAAAGGTCACTAGATAATTAAGAGTATAAGCTCAGTAAACAAAGATAATAAAGATAACAATGTATGTCACACTCTACCAAGGTAGGTTGAGGGAAAGTACAAATTGTTTTTGAACACACAAAGGGGGTTTGAACTTCCGTATAGCTAAGGCTCCAACAAACTTTAGTATACGTCCTAAAGCACTTTTATACAACACCACAAAAGATGATTTGATATCAACTATGTGACCTGTCTCAACTAGGTGTTTAGCAATAGACGATGAAGGTTGTTTATCCTGTACTTTTATTTCTCCTTTCGAGTCCTTTTGTTTTTGGAGCCATTTAGGTATGTGTTCAGCTACCCTTACATGCAGATCACGATTGCTCCTCCCTCTGTATGTCTGTCCACACATACATGTAAATTGATAGATACAGTGGGATGTGATGCATTCGTTTACGTGCTGTTTAGGCTTATTGTGAATTAATGACCTATACTTTTCTACTACAACTACCTTAGCAGCATAAAATGTTCTGTTAACAACTGACCTAAGCCTTTGTTTTAACACAAGGCTATTTAAGTCACCTCTGAAGGGTAACGTGATATAAACTGATTTTTTGGGTGCTAGAAATACAGTAGGTTTCACCATACTGCAACATTTCCATCGATTTATGAACTTCTTTGGATATCTGTTCAGCATTAACGTTTCTGTCAGTAATTTTTTCATTTTCTTCAATAGTGTCATAAGTGCAAATACGATTAGTCCTATTAAATAAAGCTTTTACTAGGTTCTTTTTATACTGCACCGGACAATAACTATGGAAGTTCATATACTGCCCAGTCCATGTAGATTTTCTGTAGACAGCCATCATCCCTCTGATTGATTAATATATCCAGGAAAGGGAGTTGGTTATTATTCTCCTCTTCACAGGATAAACTAATATGATTTTGTGTGGTATTCAGTTCCCTTAGTAACCTATTTGCATCATCGATTTTCGTGCAAATAATTAGGATATCGTCAACGTAACGTTTATAAAGGTACATTTCTCCTATTGAATCGCTGACTAGGTTTTCTACATGTGCCATGTACACATCAGCTAACAATGGTCCTAAAGGGCTACCCATCGCAACTCCATCAATTTGTCTGAAATATTTACCCTCAAATGTGAATTGTACTTTGTCTGTGCATAGTAATAATAAATCTTTAAGAGTTGCTACAGGAATAGGTAGTGAAAAATGACTTGTCAAAATATAATCACATAAAATATCAATAGTCTTTTTCAGAGGGACGTTAGTAAACAGGGAATTTACATCAAAAGAACACATAGTCTTTTCTTTGATATCAATGTCACATAAATAATCTACTAGTTCAAACGAGTCCTTCAAAGAATACTTACATATGCTCCATCGAATAGGGTTCAATAATTTTGTAAGCCACCTTGCGAGATTATGTGTAGGCGACCGACACATGGATAAAATAGGACGCAGAGGATTATTAGTTTTATGAAATTTTGGTAATCCATATAAACGTGGATATTCACAACCAATAGGTTTTAAGAAATGAAATTCCTCTTTATTAATAATATTCATTTTTAGTAGTTTCACTAAATGTGAATTTACTTTTCCTTCCAATTTATTAATTCCTTCAAATTTAACATCAGCCATGAATTTACTTTCATCACTTAGAATAGTTAACATTCTACTTTTGTAATCACATCTATTCATAACAACTACTCCAGCACCTTTATCAGGTTTTAATAGAACAATATCAGGATTTGTCCGCAACTCTTTCAGTGCTTTGAAATGAAGAGATGTTAGTATGCTTTTCTGCTTTGTTCTGGAACTTTTGACTTGATGAGCTATATCCACTAGCTTAGTTTTTGATATGCCGGGCACCTAATGAAGATTGGCTATCTTCGGGAACTGTGATTTAGAACATTATTTCATTTATTATAACTGTGGACAGTGTTAACATTTTATTTCTATGACTGTTACGTTCCCCTTGCCCGGTTCTCTTGTTTCGCATATTTTTCTCTTGGTATATTGTTTATTATTATGAACTACATCTACTTTATTGTGTACAAGTTCTCCCCATTCACTACCACTATTTCTTTTGTTCTGTACAAATGTTAAATTCTTGATTGGTTCACAGTGTGGTCTGATTTTATGTATATATAAATGCATGATTAAAATATAATACGACCTTGGACCTTGCTCTCTCAGTCTTCCTGTTCTCAATTCTGGTTGTCTTATTGTCGGCCTAGGGAGGTGAATGGGCTTAGGTCAATCGTGCATTTCTCAACTAGGCACACATCGTATTGGTGTACGCACCAACCAATCATCATCACCCTCGTCCTATTCATTCACGTCATAACAGTTTTACACCAACTCTGATTATCTAACGATGTGGGAATAAGCGTTTTCAGTTGGTCATAAAGGTTCTCAAATTGGGCATTGACTGCTAATTCAGAAATGTGTGTTATAGCTTTAGAAAAATTAAATCCAAGGGAGAGTGTCTTCTTTTCATGGGCAGATAATACAATCGATGATAAGTTAGTCACATATTTATCGGGATTGACTGGAAACAAATCAACGTGGTTTTTGTCACTACATAATATATCCAGCTTTTTCCGAGTTTTGTCTTTAGTCATCGCGATAACGGTACTGCAAAATTTCATGAATTTAATGTGACAAACTAATGATATATCAGATAGTACAGAAGAAATATGATGATGGATCTCAGTGAAATCACTTAATTTTCTACGAGAATCTTCACATAGCTCTGAAAAAATTCGTCTTCTTATTGTATTATCCAAATTTATCAAAGGGACAAATTGTTTTAAACAATCCAATTAGTTAAATAGAAGACAGACTTATCGTAATTATAAGAGCCTAAAGTAATAGCATTACTTTTAAAAAGAAACTCAGAACTTACTCAACTGTATCATTGTGTAAATAGTGTGTGCTTTATCTGACGCTTTATGAGTTATGTCTATCGGTAATTACTTCACAGTTGAATTTTAAGTCCCTTATTAGGATAGCCAGTTAGAAATAAGTGGTATATTGTGTTTCAAGCTTTCTGTCTCGATAAATTGGAAAACTAATATAAGTAAAATAGTGACTTAACTGTATAAAGCTAAATGAGAGTAGATCATAGTCAACTGCAGAGTCAGCTGCAAACTGTTCCTGGGAGATATGTGATAATTTGAGACTTTTGTGAGTTCTGTGAATCAATATGATTTATAACATCCTTTAGTATACTATTTTGTTTAGTTTTTCGTATATTTTAAGGGAGTAATACTATTTCATAGTAAAATAAAATTCTAAATTTCATCCTAATTTGACGCGAAATAATTCATGTTCTTTTATATTTCTATTCCTTTTCTTGTTCCATCACTCAAATCAACATCCAACCTTTAATCCTAACAGCCTCACGACAAAATATAAATGAAAAAAATCTTATCGGAATGCGGAAACATTCATGTCTAAATTTAAAAAAATTAAAAGAAAATCAAATGAAATCGGTAATTTCAACAGAAACTTTATATTTCGGCAAGAATTATATTCATTATGAAATACTGTAATAATCTTCTTAAAAGTTTTATCATGAAACAGATATTTCAGTTGTCAAAGATTGTAGTTTAATGTGATATACTCACATCCTCAAGTACAAAGCTTAATAATGCAGATTAATAAGTTATTAAGCGTCCAAACTAAAAGTACCTGTTAGCCTGTTTTCATTTTATATGGTTATTATAGCTTAGTTTCTTGTCAAACATGATTTCACGGATTTAAGAAACACTACTGTTAGAAGGCTTTCTAATAATCAATTGACTAATCATTAAAAGGTAACGGCATAATCCATGATTTGCTTCTTGAATAGGTGGATATAAGTTAACATATAATATTTATCTAATCTGATTGAGAAGCAATAGTATATGCAAGTGTTACTTAGAAACATGGGTAGTAATCATCTACAGTTAATTATATGCATCTTTAAAGACCACGTAAAATAATTCAAGTGTTTTAAAATTAGGTTATTTTGTTTCTTAAAATGTAATATGTTTTGATACTTTTAATAAGATTGGCAGAAGCACTCAAATAATGACTAAAGTTTGTATTGAAACCAATTCTGTAGTAAGTTTAAACTACTGTTAGCTTTACTACCGAATTTGCACAACATTGATTTAAAAATTCAGTTTAGACAAATTCACATATGGTTTGAGAGAATACAGGGGAACACAAAATACATATATTAAAAGTTCATGTATCAATTTGTCTATTTCTGTAATTTTAGCAGTGATTCAATGAGGAAATCAAGAGAGCATGATGTTCATAATCGACGAAGTATAGTCTTATTCCCAGATATGTTTAAACCAAAAAGTTTAGCTTTTATTATCGTAGTAGTGTCGTAATGAAATGACGAAGAGAATTATTCGCACGGTAACAAGAAAAGCTTTCCATTTGTCAGGAGAGAATGAGTTTGGCGTTTATTCTAGCACTGTTGTTGTTGAAGTAGTTTACAATCAAATGATATTACAATGTAAAAAAATTACTGTACTAAATTTTACTTAGAATAAGTTGAATGCAATGACTAAGTTTTTTGAATTCATAAATTATCTCCTGTTTTTTTTGTGTCAGTTGTATGTAACAAAGGTCTGTTATTTTCAGAAATAAAAACGCTTCATCATTATATTTTAATTACTGAGCTTTCTTATTTTACTTATCTCTAAAATCCGAAATTTCTATTGGACTATAGAGCCAACTAACAAAAGCACAGTTTCTCTTGACTCAAGAATTGTGTAATACTTTTATAATTCATTCAACTAACTCACCCAATATTATTCTCATGTTTGCTTTTCAGTATGACAGCTAAACCGTTTGCATATGGAAGAATCTAGTTATCGGCGTAATGAATCTAATAACAAATATAAAGTGATTTATGCTTTGATAAAAACACCCCACCATGAGGTCATTGGCAATTGATCGAAAATAAAAAAGAGTACTATTATAATCATATCTACCTGTTAAACACCATTACCTATAACATTCTATGTTAAAATAACTATTATTTTGTAGTTACCCACCAATGTGATTCATATGCTCAAATTAGATCAATGCTAAACTTTAGTAACTTCTAGATAAATTTAACCAAGATACACATAATTTATAAAAATGCTGGAATTTGAGAGTTATGTTATTCAATTCAGTAGACCTTTTAGCTGTAGACTGTTCAAACTCTAGGCTGAATTTTCAGTGATAATTTATATTCATATATCTAACGTAACTTTGCTAATAAGGCCAATCCTATAACACAGTACAGACGTTCAACCAATTAAGAACAATTGTGCAAAATGAATGACCGCGATAGCCTAAACCCAAGAACACATGTTATTTTACTCTTGAGAGACTTTTGAAAATGTTAAGTTTCATAACGTTTACAAGTACATTATTGAATCAAGTACCAACAAGTATTTCAACTTTTCTTATTACATAAACGATTATAACCACGTAACAACTTAACTGTGGTCTTAACACATAAAATAACTGCTAGGTATTGATAAAAATTTCCATTTAACAAACTGAGCATAGCATGACTAATACGTCATTCTTAATTTCTTATTGATTATTTGAGTAAGTATTATTGATCAATCTATGGCCTCATAAGCGTTTATCAGTATACACCTACACATGCTCTATAGAAGAAATTCTAGAATTAGTGAGACAAATTATTTGTGTTAATAAGGTTTTCTTAAGAAACTTGTGTAATATAATCAGTAGGCTGTGATTCACGATTGTAAATCATTTAGTTTGGCTTCATTATTGTTGGATGTAGTCGACAAGAATCCCATAAATGAAACACTTCGAGACTTATGAGTATTCATGATTCCAGTGAAATTTAACTACGATATATGACTAAAAGCAGTTTCATTAAAATTCTTAGAATTCACAATTCATTTCTGAAAAGTTCATCACAAATCGATAATATCCATTAGCGTACGCAGAACGCGATTCCACCTATAGTGATCTTGAAGATTTAATGCAGTCATTTCACGTATAACCGTAAATTGTAAATTGTTTTTTTGATCCACCCAGAAATTCGTACATTTGATCAGTAACAAATTGTACTCAATGAATGTTTTATGATGAACTTAGGCACAAATAGTTTAAAGCTGCTTTTTGTTAAATAGTGTCAGCTTTTGAAATTCAGTCTTCTGATGAGACATACATTTTACTTTGTACAATGATTAGTTCATGTGAAAACCAAATATATTGACTGACGCATATAAGAATAGCATGAATCAGACAAAAAAGGGCATTTAAACAATTTATGACTCCCATAATCAAAAGACTTGTATTTGATGGAAATTGGTCCACATACTGTTGCAATGTTGTGCACGCTATAGCAATACAAATTATAAATGGAAGTATACAGCACACAACACTAGTTGCTTGCCAAAGTTCTGAATTTGTTAGTCCAGCAGCTATGGTTGCACCAGCTGTTATAATTAACAAACTTCCAGGAATATAACCGAACGGAATTAAAGCTGAAGGCCAAGCTAAATCTGATTCCGGTGAAACACAATATGAGAACACGGTTTGTATAATAATCAATATGAGACTTTCAATTATTATAAAACAAAAAGATACTATATGATACCATGAACTACTAATTAATCCACATTTGGTTCGACAATTTTCCATGTTTGATTACGATGTACGTTAAATCGTTTCTCTATAAAATGATTAACAGCATGGTAAAAAAAGACAATAATATACTTTTGATAGATTGATTATCAAGTAGAAATTATTATTACTATCAAATTAAAATTTATTATTCATTGCATAACATTTACTTAATTTATAAGATTTATTAAATAGGGAATGACGTAATATTTCCTGATCAATGTTTATCATTTGAAACTGGTTGTCAAGTAAGTTTTGATGAAATTCAGTTAGTATTAATCATATTGATCATTTGAAACATTGTTCACATATCACTAAACATTGCATTACATTTTATTTAACTAATATAAAACTGTGAATTAACAATTTAATTATGAATGCTTAGAAGGAGATGAGGAATTTTACGTTCATGAAATTGTTGAATATATCAAATTAACCTTCAAAATAAAGGCTATTTAGTAGTTTATATTTATGCATAAACATGTATTTCCAAAAAAAATAGTTGGATATGTATAAAATACTGAATAGAACCTATTCATTTTATTGTTATTAAGTAACAATTAGTTGATAAATCAAAATAATAAAACTGACCAGCTTCAGTCTGTAACAAATCAACGGGAATATACAAGTTCATCCTAACATCAATGTGCCCGTTGCACAAGTGTGACTGTCTGGACTCAGTAGTCTAATAGTGAACGCGGTGGCGTTCAACACGAAACGGACTGAGTTCGAATCCCACTGTGAACATCAACATTGGGATGCAGGCGTATCCAACCGATGAGTCCCAAATAGGACGAAACGCGCGTCCTGGATTCCACTTGCCAGTCACAATCCAACTTAAATGGTATGTTCTCTTACTTTGGAATTTCCTGTTTTCTTCTTAAAATTTTAAAGTGATTTAACCAACTTTTAACGTCAGGTTGTAGCCACTCTTTATGTTCATACTTCTGTCAATAATGTCAATACATGTGTAATGATGAATAGATGTATTAAAATAACGAATGTAAACAGCTTTCATAATTACTATCTGACCTACTTCCTCTACAAGTGATTAAATTTAAACGAATAATACTTCTGTGCACAAAGGATATCCAGTTTCGGTTCAACAACAGGATATATCGTCAAATCAATGGTGTTACAATGAGTAGTCCATTAGGTCCTATCCCAGAAGATATTTTTATTACTAATCTTGAAAACAAAACTTAAAAGATGATTGAAGAAGTGACGCATTATTCCAGGTACATTGATGATACTTTTATTATATGTAATAATGAACAACATGAAAATCACTAATTAAAAATTTTTAACCATGCGCATAAAGATATTCAGTTTTTTATGGAGGTGGAAAAAGATAATAAATTTCATTTCCTGGATATTGCCATGCAACGGCGAGTAGATAGTTCAGTGCAACGGTTGATCTGCAGAAAAACCACATGGAATTGATTGTTCTTAAATTTTAATGCTTCTGCTCAGTCCATTATAAAATGGCATTAGTGAAAGCACTGTTTCTCAGAGCCAAAAAGATATGTACTTCAGATATAATAAACTGAGAACTCACTAACATCAAACAGTATATAAAAAAGAAGGGCTATCCAGGAAAATTCATTGACAAGTACAGTGACAAGTACAGTACAAAGCCTGATAAACCAAATGAAACCACAGTCCATAAGAAGCCTGTTTTCATTCAATTCGATTGAAAAGGTGACGATATTGTTGAACCAATCAGAAGAAGACTCAGCTCAACATTTAAGGAAACTTATTGTACTGCGAAATTGGTTATATCGTACATAACAACATATTCACTGAAACAATCGAAAATCGACAGGTATCTTACTTATGTTACCGCTGACTGTTTGTATAAATTTACGTGTACCTTAAGAAGCCGTTACATAAGCAGAACAGAAAGATGGGCCTACTTAATGAACATGTTCCGAAAACTCTACGATTCAAAGGACAAAAAACATTTAATAACACAATCAATAAACATCTGATTGACACAGGACACTAAATTGATATCACTGAATCTTTAAAGTGTTCGACAGATAAAAAAACTTACAAACCTCCTAAAATATGCTGAAGTAACAGCCATTAAACGATTGAAACCAAACTTAAGTGTCCACAATGAAACAGTTGTACACCTTTCTCAACCGTGGTAACTTAACTTTTATATCACTGAATCATTGTCATAAATCCTTCTCCAAATCTAAATTATTACGTCAATATCATTTCTCTTCATGTCGGATGTAACGTTTTCGTTACATCACCGTCTTCAGATTGTTGAATCTAACTTATTTAATTATGTCATCAAATCACATTTTGAGTTTAATAACTGAGCTTAATTAACCTCATTCTCAAGTATTCCCAACCATCTCTTAATTTGCTTATTATGTAATCACTTAAACTCTAATCACTATTTGGTTCTCTGGGACTTTCTTTTATGTCGGGTATATACTTGCAGCATTTTCTCCAACATATTAGTTATCCTTACTTATCTATCATATCTACATAATTCTGATTTCAAGCGAGTACAACCATTATCATGAATATGGTAAACTATCTTTCAAATATTAATTTTGTAAAATATTATTCCAAGGTGTATGGAGCTGACAAGAAACCAACGAAATAAAATAAATTCATCTGATTCTGCACAAATATTTGCTCTTGCTTTTTTGAAAATAATAAAGGGAACAATGTGTATGAAATATCTAAAATAGTAAACTGTTAGTAAACTGTTAATACAACTAGTGTATGAGTTCGATTGTGACTGGTAAGCGGAATTCAGAACGCACGTTTCAACCTATTTGGAACTCATCAGCTGGATGTACCTGGCACTCAAGTTTGATGTTTCCGCTGCTAGTGGAACTTAGTTCGCTTCGTGCCAAACTCCTGTGTTCACTATTAGAATACTGGGTTTAGATAGCCACAATTATACAACGGGTATGTATATACCTAATTAGGATATATTTGAATCTTCCCTGGACGAAATGCGCTTTCTGGATTCCACTTGCCAGTCACAATTCAACTCAAACAATATTTGTGAACCATCGCTATATCGAAACAACCCGCTCTGGATGCATATATGACAATAGAGAATGTTCAATTTTAGTCCACTACAAATCAACTGGAAGATCTAAATACATTCTAATTACTTTAATTGAATTGTAAATTTATATGAATTATAAAAAGAACTCTACGAATTTGGTTATGACTAAAATTGGTCTTCTAATCACATAATCATCATTTATTCAGCGCTTTTTGATGAGAATGAAAACAAATTTTCAGCAAATAATATGAGTTACATTGGGGATATTAATAAAATTAATAAAATATTAATAAAATTTGCAAAACAAACTTGTGGATTTGAATAAAATGGAGTGATCTAAACACATTGCCTATAGCCATTTATCTGGGATACACAGTTTAAACATCATTTTATTGCAAAATACACTTATCGTTTTTATACAACGTTCGGTATAAATCAAAAACTTTAAAATCTTTCACTTAAAATGAATGACTGAGTTCCAATCCAACAGTCTACCTTTTCATCTTTAATCGAACCAAACTACAACTCAAAGAAGATTTTTCCCAGTATCCTCACATTTTTAGTAGTTTCTTGTTTAATAAAGACTGACTTTTGATTCGAACAGGAAATTGTTTTCTTATAGTGTATTTCGCTAACATGAATTACATCAAATTTTACAATCTGTAAACTTTGTGATTTTACTCAAGTGAAAGGAATAAAATCACCAAAAATGTGAAGGACATTCGTGAATCATATTTTTAAAAGGCAACTTTAAATTACGTTTTACTTACGTATCAAGATGGTCGTTTCCGAGTATTTCTTGTTCCCAGTTGTCTAGTACACTTCTATTAACCTCTGATACTCTTTGAACAATTAATGAAAGTGACGTAATCTAAGATTTTTATTGATGCTTACGCAAAGTCGAGCAAACTAATCGTGGAAGTATAATTATTCCATTAGACAACATAATCAACCTCAACTTTGAAGTTTTACATGCTAAACAAAGCTAATTTCAAAGTTGCATAACAATTTTTAATTCTATCTCTTAATATTGATTCAGAAACGATAAGTTAGGCCATATGCACACGCTGTATCTAACACGTATGTAAACCAATCACATAATGAAACTAATAAACAATGCTCCAAGATCTATTCTGGACTTAATCTCAAAATGATTTTTTTACACCTTATAACGTACTGATCTATACACGTTCAACTAAATACTTTTTATTTAACCCAATCAATTCAGTGATCAATTGTACGTGTCATACTCATTCGTTTAGATACATTCATAATATGAGTAGTGTTGTGCTAATCATATACATTTTTCAGAATTATCATATATTCTAAATCATTATTTGTATATATAGCTTTAAAACTTACTGTACATTAGTAGTTGCTCACATTTTCTTGTTAAAGTAAATCATTTTGTGGAGTCGATCATGAAATATGTATTCTCATATGAGAGATTGTTTCCTCTCACTTTGTATCTTCCAAGGGAACTTATGACTGAACTAAAGAATAGTGCTTCATCTAGTTGTATTACTGTAAATTTTCAAGTTACTTTCTTTGATTGTGATTTAAGTAAAACCTTGTATTTCATTACATCTTATACAATTTTTGTGAGAAATGTTGGTTTATGTTCATCATATCTAGTAAAAGTGAAGGATAATGCACACAATCGTAAGAACAAGTATCAAATAAAATCTTGTATACATGACTGAACATGGTGAATAATATTTCACAAGTGTAATTATCGACAGTTAATTATGCCTATTAAAATGCATGAACAGAAAGAGGAAGTTATGCAATTTCGAGAGTGTAACTAATCATAATAACTAATCAATTTCCGTTTTCTTGAGTCTGACTAACTTTGAGACACTAACTTACCGGAACTACTACGGACGATCAAGGACAACAAATAATTTTCTCTGATGATCGTAGGTCTGCCTCGGTACTAACTTGTCGCATGCCAAAATGCGAAAGACATAAGATCAAAGAGCTAACAAATGCAGTTCGCACATAACATTCACTAGTTATATATATATATATATATATATATATATATATATATATATATATATATATATATATATATATATATATGTAAATACCGACGTCCCAAATATAGGTGAGCACATATGGGTAAGATAGGTTAAGCAATAACGACTGGGTGATATGAAGGTCAGATTAACATGCTACAGCTAAGAAGGCAGACACGCAGACAATCACACATAGGGGAGGATACATAAACTGTTAAACATAGTAACACGCTTATATAAACATGAAAAATAAAGTATACATAGGTCGTATGATTGTCTGAGTTTACATGATCTCCGTAATGAGGTTTACCGCACTGTAGATTATGAATTGGAAATGACAAAATAATAATGAATGGATCTTGTGAGAGATTCCAAAAAAGAGAATATAAGAACAGTAGAAACATAATGCTCAATACGTAAACAATCAAAATACATAAAATAATTTCCTGGAAAATCTTTTTTGAAGTTCAATCATTCTACACGATTTGTCCTCTATAATCATAATGTACTAAAAAGTTTCATAGGCTGCAAATCTAGTTTTTTCTACAGCATTTTAAGTTATACAAACATTTCGTATCACCGAAAGTAAATACTTTGGGAGTTTCTATGTAAGACTAATTGTTATATTAATTTCGGAAAATAGTCCGTGATGCGATTGAATCTAAAACTGAACTCAAAAATTAAAATTTCCATATTGTTCTTAAGACTCAAGTTTGAAACTTGTGAATTCCTAATCAATCTGTCGTATCATCTTGTGAAATATCATTCTTTGTTTATATTTCATCAACAAGCAATAGTAATTTAAGAATTTCACAAGTAACATTTGGAAAGTTATGTTTTTTAACAAGTACTAATCAACTTTCTTGAGGGACGAAATTAAATGAGCTGCAATTTTGTCTTGTTAAAGAAAGTTTCTTGTCATACACAAAATTCCGAATCAGTCCATACGGTTACCAAAATGTTAATCACTTAAATAAGCACTCAAGCCTCTAGTACTAGGTTCGATTGTTATGCCAGGTAAAATTAGTAATATTAGTGCGTGTAGTAGATCAATGAACATGCTACGTCTATGGAATCATACATTTTAGCTACTAATGAACAGGCGTCCGAAGATGTAAAACAAGTTGTTAACTGAATTTATAATACTGAAAATTTGTTAATTAAGCAAGTAACAGTTTACAAAACCTTTGTTATTTTAAATAAATAATAATAATAGCTTTTGTTTTCAAGTATCGTTTTGTAGATGAGAACACGCCAGTTTACAGGCATGATCAAAATGATATGTGTTTATCTGCATACAAGGATTTTTGTAAGGAGTCAGTGTTAGGAAATATGCACCATATGGACTAATAAAAATAGATAAGAAAGAAAAAACAATGACAGAAAAGCTTACAGTACTAGGATACTTAAGGTGTGTATTGTATAATAGTTCATTTCTGAAAAATAGCCAGGCGCTTTTCGTCTCGGTGTTATGATTCCAGAAAACGACTGAGTGTAAACAGAATGGATCATAGAGCATGTCCAGATACAGGATAAGATCAAGAATATTCGAAACTTTCACTGGAGTGTCAACTGAACATGTATATGGGGATATTCTGCAGTGATGGTGAAATTTATGTGCATTGATTTTGAACGGTGAGTTATTGATGTAATCGGTAAGTTGCTGTCTAGCGATAGGATTATATCGTTTAAACAAGACCAATTTTTGATGGGGTAAGCCAACAGTATCATGTAAGTGCAGGAGCGCCTTCAACTAGTCATGTTTGCTACAACAAACATGGCCAACATCACTGACAAGAGCCTTTATAACTATTTATTTGGAGGGATATTTACCGATACAACATGATAGGAAAAGACCAAGAAGCTTAGATACTGGCAAAACTGCAGAGAATTTAAAAACATTTCAAATGGCTAGCATATCACTGCAAGAACTCTGTAAGTCTTAGCGCTAGGGAGTCAGTTATCATTTGATAAATAATTTGAATACATTCGAATCTCCCAGTTGACTCAACGGGGACTGAAACTGATCAATCTTTGTTACATAAGATCACATCCACCTTCCCACTACCACCACTCGGTTTATTGATGATATTGCACTCCAGGTATGTATACATTTCCACAGTTTCTCCATCTAGTCAAGTGTGATCTGGTTGACGCTCGTTGCGTTGTATCTAAAGGTTTTGCCTTTTCCTCTGTGCATATCGAGGCCTAACGTTGACTGCATAGGCTGCTGTTACACTGTCCGTCTTCAACCCCCCAGCTAGCTTCCTAGTCATGTCATGCAGTAGTCTCATGATTCCTTTCATTTAAGCTTTCCTCACTGTCGTTGACAAATCTTCCACATATTTCCGTTAATCTACTCTAATGATCCTCTTCACCTACATTAAATATTGTTTTAATTTTCGGAATAGACATCACCCTCATGAGTTCCCGAGAAACTCGGCATTTCTCAGGAAGCATCATTTTTGTTCGAAATAAAGACCAACTAACTCTCAAAAAAGAGTTAAAATGGTTTAAATGTTTTTTCTCTGGCTAGATTATTTTACGAAACGGGGTTTCTAACCTCATGCTCAACTCACCTTCTTTGTTCGGGCTTAGGACCGGAAGTAACCTTAGGTGGATTCCAGGTAGACTTACTACTTGAAAACGGTAATCGGGCAAATCTGTCACTCAGGTTTAGAACTTTTGGTAGTCTACGGTAAAAGTCGCCCTTATCCAAATATATGTGGCAGACATTCCAGCCATGTGTGTCAGTACACAGCTCCTTCGACAACAACGTTCCGGTAGACGTCATTCCTATGGATTTGAGTAAAGCTATTGATAGAGTCTCAAATATAGGCGTTCGTTTGGATGTGAATAGTTTCCGAATTGATTGAAAAGTTAAAGATTGGATTAGGAGCAATGTTTATAATGAGAGGCAGGCTGTTAAAGAGAACACTATATTATCATAATGGAGGCCAGGTGCTTCCGACGGAATAATTTTAGATCCTCTTCTTTCCCCACTTTGTATTACGATAAGAATGTTAGATTTGAATTACAAATAAATTTGAACGCTCTTGTCGAGTGAACGAATTAGTTGGCGTAGGAAACAAGCTCCAGTAAAAATACAGCAACGGATGTTAACCATTTTAACGGCATCCACTGTTACATAATAAACAGAATACCACTACCTAACTTTACGGATAATAATAATAGATTTATTCTCAAGAAGCTTTCTGTACATGAGTACATGCCAGTATACAGGCATGATAAGCATGATATAAGTTTATTAACATACAAGGATTTTGATAGAGTCATTGAAAGGGGGTCCGCACTATATGAAGGTACTAAGTAAATACAAGGCCAACGACATCAAAGTTCACAGTTTTAAGGTGCCAGATTTACGCGTTGTAGTATAGTCCATTTTTGGTAAACAAGCGCGCTTTTCGTCTCTGGCACCGCTATTCCAAGAGCCGGCTGGGAGTGAACAGAATGCAACATACAGCATTTGCAGATACGGGGGAACGCTGACAATATTTGGAACCTGGATAATGACTCCAACCGAGCACAAATATAGGAGTGTATTCTTCTGCAGTGGTTGAATCTGCGCCAGTTGATTTGAACGGCGAGTTATTGATGCATTAAGTATGTTGTTAACTAGCGTTAGGAGTAAGTTTCTGTAATAGAGACCCATTCCTTAATAGAGCAGTCCATAAGTTCGGGGGACGTGATGTAGAGGAATATACAAAATGGAAAAATTAAAAATAAGTAAAGTCAGCTAGTAGTTCTAAGACAAACAGTTCTAAATCAGAATATTCTTTTTCTTCGTTATTTTTCCCAAATAAAACGTCCATGCTTGCAGTGTTTAAAGGTTTAGAACCATACGAACCATCACTAATTAAGTTGAGGTTAAGTAGTGAAGTCGTGAAGTATTTGGTACAGAACCTCAGACATATTATTCTAAGTACTGCTCGGTGGTATCTAGTTTACATACTCGTGTTACATATTGAGCGGGCCGACTACTTTGCATGTTATGCCAGAATTTGAACAAATCGGTTGTTTATTCAGTGCATTGGAGTCACTAAATGGTTGGGTTATCGCTCGTTTAAAGTGATCAATCCTATCTAATGTACAGATTTCCGCCGGTAAACTATTCCAAATCGCAGTGAATTTGCTCACGAAAAAATTCGATTGGATGGTGAATTATAGATAATAGTGACCTGAAAGCCATGAGTAATCATAATGTGTCCCATGTGAAAGGTTTCAATATCATATGAGATAACTGAAAAGTATCAATTAATTTAAATGAGTTAATGTTATGAGTATTGCATTTACTATGTCAGGTATCATTCAAAATATGAAGGTAAATATGTGAGTCGTTGCTTCACATTTTAAGCAAACGTCTCGGAACAGGTCCAGGGCAACACTAACATTCGAATTCGACCAGATCGGCAACTTGAAGATAGCGTTAAAAGAAAAGGGACCCCCCCTAAAGAACCAAAACTCTGGTTGAAAACTCTGAGGGAGTGCCTGAAATTTCAAGGCTTTTGGGTAGTAACGTCTTGAAAGCCTGTCTGGGTAGATCGAGTGATAGCTCGGAAACCCTGAGTATTCTCTATACCAACATTTGCTGTCAGAGGAACCAGATGTCTGGGTTTGGTATTTTAATTGGAGAAATTAGACCAAGTATAACTGCCCTCACGAAGACGGAGTTAATAACTGATGCCGTACCAGTCATAACAAGGCATACCTGTATCAGGTCTGACAAGGTCGCTAGCTATAAAGTTGGGGAGGGGAGCAAACTTGTGCATTCTGGATGACTTAAGTGGCCAACATGGTATGTCGGTAACACATTAAAGTGGCAGCTTCACTAAGTCCTACACATGGTTACTGAAGTTACGGAAGTTTACCGTAGTTCTAGCTGCCTGGCTGGTGACCATATTCTGAGTTACATTTGTGAGTGAATTAATAATTAAATACCTTTAATTCTCAAGTGTCATTTTATAAATGAGAACATGTCAGTTTACAGGCATGATCAAAATGATATGGGTTTACATACATAAAATATTTCGATAAAGTGACAGTCGGGACATTCATTACGTATAAAGATCTAAATTTAAAACCAAACCAACAGCACCAAAATTTACAGTTTTAGGACACCAAATATGTGTATTACATCATGGTAACGCGCGATTGTTGACCAGGGCGTTCCAAAAAACGGCCGCGAGTGAGCGAAATGAATCATTGAACATTCCTAGATCCGGGATAAGACAAAGAGAACTTAAATCTTGGGCGTAGACTTGAGGTCAACAGTATTGCTCTAATAGGTTCCATACTTGTCTTATACATTATCATCTACAACTAGAGAGAAGTCGAAGGGAGTGAGAACACAAAACAACAGCACTGGTATCCTGAAACGAATGGGCTATAATTGGTGCTTATACAGGTATTGAAAGACATGACTCATCACTTCCACTTATAAGTGGATTAATAGGAAAGAACACTAGCATATGACTGAGACAGGTGAGTAGTGGTCACATGTTCTGAGTCCTCATTATTCCTCCAGTGGATTAAGAAACATCAGTTGGTGTGAACATATTTGATGTGACATCAGAAGAGATGAACTTACCGACATGCTGTACAGATAAAGCCAGTGGATCTGTTTCCCGAGCAGCTTGGGGCAAACTGTTCCAGATTTTCGAAAATTTATTTGTAGGATAATCCACATAATTAGCAGATTTGGAATGTAACATTTTCATTTTCATCCATCAGTGCCTTTTTGTTTGGGACTCTTAACACTTAGGAGATCCTGTTTCTAAGCAAAAGGGGCTTCGATAGAAATTTGTTGTTATGTAGTCTTCAATGCATTGCATTACAGAGTATCGAAATACCTACGCGTTTCGAAGTAGATCATGGACTATCACTTCATGACTGTGTGTCAACATATTACCCTGACAATGTTAAAGATCCTAACTTCCTATCACTAACGGATATTAGCAGTCAAATTGTCCTGCTCTTTGGATTTGATGCTTGCCATCTAGAATATCAATCAGTTTTACATAGTCCAAATATATGGCAAGTAGACATCCCGTCAGTTAGGGACCGAATCGCCTCACTAGATCAGTCGGTTACCGAAACGTTCAGTCACAGAAGCTTCGTATACTTTCAAGGCAACAAATACCCTTCTCATTCCATGGTTGGTTCCATGTAAATCACCATGCCACCCTCCATCATTTAATAAAAACGTTCAGAGACTATTGCAACATAGGAAACGACTTTAGGACTTGCACACTGAGAGGGGATGTGATATTTTTAAAGACGAATATTGTAGGGTCAAAATACTTTGTGAATGAGCTATTGGTAAATCTACTACCATCTACGAAAGGTAGCTAGTACATGATAGGCTCATTTATCCAAAAAGGGTAAATTACTAGGCAGTGGTGTAATGAGGCCCGATTTCGTGTACACTACTTCAGAGCCACTGTCGAGATTGTCTAAACTGTTTCTTTCCCATGTTAGCGACAGGCCTTTCAAACCACTTACAATGATCGCCTAAAGGGTTTGAATCTTTTCCCTTTATCTTATCACAAAGCACAAGGTTGGCATATATCAGCATTTTTGTTGCTAATTAACGATTTAAGTGCTAATACGTATAATCTTTTTGCTCCACCTAGAATTAGTAGTGGTATCTGTGGTATTGGCTCTATCGACAAATTATTTCAAGTAAAAGCAGGATTTACACTAGGGAAAATTCTGCAAGGACTAACATATAATTTACTATCCCTTTATTTGGGACGGACAGCACCCAATGTTAACAAAACTTGTATTTCAGGTGCTTAGGCTAACCTCTAAAACCCATTAATATAGGCCAGAATCGTCATGTTAGCTCTTCTAAACTCATTGAACCACCTGAGCGAAGTCTAAGTTTTGAATCACAGGCAGAAATTCAAATTACAGTTCTACAATGGGACAAGATTATCCGAATGATGGCAGTTATATCGTGGCCATGATAGATGCTCTAAAGTGCCCAATTAACATAACGCTGTTCCTGGTATGTATTCTACTTGGCTATCTGAGTCTGAGGCCGTTATTGAGAAAGAATAAATCTCAAAAGAATGAAGTCCCTAAAATGGGGAAACGTGACTTTACTTTAGAAGAATTGCAGAATTTCGATGGCAGTGACGAACATAAAAGGATATTATTAGCAGTCAAATTGTCCTGCTCTTTGGATTTGATGCTTGCCATCTAGAATATCAATCAGTTTTACATAGTCCAAATATATGGCAAGTAGACATCCCGTCAGTTAGGGACCGAATCGCCTCACTAGATCAGTCGGTTACCGAAACGTTCAGTCACAGAAGCTTCGTATACTTTCAAGGCAACAAATACCCTTCTCATTCCATGGTTGGTTCCATGTAAATCACCATGCCACCCTCCATCATTTAATAAAAACGTTCAGAGACTATTGCAACATAGGAAACGACTTTAGGACTTGCACACTGAGAGGGGATGTGATATTTTTAAAGACGAATATTGTAGGGTCAAAATACTTTGTGAATGAGCTATTGGTAAATCTACTACCATCTACGAAAGGTAGCTAGTACATGATAGGCTCATTTATCCAAAAAGGGTAAATTACTAGGCAGTGGTGTAATGAGGCCCGATTTCGTGTACACTACTTCAGAGCCACTGTCGAGATTGTCTAAACTGTTTCTTTCCCATGTTAGCGACAGGCCTTTCAAACCACTTACAATGATCGCCTAAAGGGTTTGAATCTTTTCCCTTTATCTTATCACAAAGCACAAGGTTGGCATATATCAGCATTTTTGTTGCTAATTAACGATTTAAGTGCTAATACGTATAATCTTTTTGCTCCACCTAGAATTAGTAGTGGTATCTGTGGTATTGGCTCTATCGACAAATTATTTCAAGTAAAAGCAGGATTTACACTAGGGAAAATTCTGCAAGGACTAACATATAATTTACTATCCCTTTATTTGGGACGGACAGCACCCAATGTTAACAAAACTTGTATTTCAGGTGCTTAGGCTAACCTCTAAAACCCATTAATATAGGCCAGAATCGTCATGTTAGCTCTTCTAAACTCATTGAACCACCTGAGCGAAGTCTAAGTTTTGAATCACAGGCAGAAATTCAAATTACAGTTCTACAATGGGACAAGATTATCCGAATGATGGCAGTTATATCGTGGCCATGATAGATGCTCTAAAGTGCCCAATTAACATAACGCTGTTCCTGGTATGTATTCTACTTGGCTATCTGAGTCTGAGGCCGTTATTGAGAAAGAATAAATCTCAAAAGAATGAAGTCCCTAAAATGGGGAAACGTGACTTTACTTTAGAAGAATTGCAGAATTTCGATGGCAGTGACGAACATAAAAGGATATTATTAGCAGTCAATGGAAAAATATTCGATGTCACAAACAAAGGACAGGAATTCTACGGCAGGGGTAAACTCAGTACTCCGAATTTATCCATTTAGGTGCACCGTATGCTGCTTTTGCCGGTAAAGATGCTTCGAGAGCACTAGCATGTTTCAATCTCGAAACAAAAGATGAGTATGATGACTTGTCAGATCTTACTGCTGACCAGATGAAGACTTTGAGGGAATGGGAACTACAGTTTTCTGGTGAGTTTGACTCGTGAAAATTTTGCTTCAAAAATTCCATTTCTTATCAACTTTAATGTCTCGACGCATATGTCGCCACTCATATTTATGTATGTTTATGAATCTAAACATAGGTTGTAGTTGTTAAAGTTGAGGAATCCAAATACATCGTATCCATATTATTACTTTCGGTTACGTCACGAATAAAGTTTCGCCAGATTTGTGACTCCATTATAACGTAATTCATTCCACGTTTGGGGAATTTACGTATGGCACATAAATTTATCTTCGTGGTTGCGGAATGTAAAGTAACAGTATTGGAAGTGGATGATTGTTGTCTGTAACCTGAAATTTTCTCCTTGTTACATTTGATTCTAGGTTCTTGACTCTCAAATCACACATACTAGTTCATCATGAATTCGTTTTCGTTGTGTTGTACTAATTTCTCCATAAGCGTGTAGGCAGAAGCTCATATTTTTCTGGCCACATTTTGAGAAGTCAGTGCTTATTTCGCTCTGATAACTGGGGGGGGAGGGTTTCATCAAAGTCTGCTGTGTTAAACACAGCTCTTCATGATTTCTATTTTCAACTGCTAGCACCAAAAGCTAGTGCCACTTACCTAGTCAAATCAGGACAAGTTGTGAAGTATGTATGTATGTACAATCAACATAGAACCTGGTACATGTGTGCATCGGTTCAAGTTGCCATACCACCATGACACCGCAAGATTAACACCACCACCATTAGTAGAAGTTACTTCAACAAAATAAAATAATAATAATAGTAAAAAGGAGTGTGAACATATAGAATATGGTTCAGGAAGCGTAGAAAGAAAGTTATGGAATAATTTAAACCTCATGATTTAAGGGAGGACAATGAGTGAATACATCTGCGTCATTGTGACCGATTCTGAGCCATGCCACTCAGTGTGTCCAGCCACTGGTTACGGTAATCGCGAGGACCCCATCCAGGTAGTCTGCAGCTACCGACATGACTTAAACCGGCAGTCAGTGACTTCATGGACTGATGCCATGTTTTAGTTTGGCCACCTCTAACTCTCTTCCATCCTGCTCCTATATCAGCCAACATTGCGCATCGAAGCGAACGGTGATTGGGCACACGCAACACATGTCCCAACCACCCCAGTCGATGAAGATTCACAACCTCATCGACTGATTTACTACATTTGCCTAACACCCGTCGTCTAACCTCGTCATTACTTACTCAGTGATCCCAGCTAACGCGAGCGATGTTTCGTAGACATCGATGGTCAAAAACTAATAACCTTCGAGTGTCATCTACCCATAATGGCCACGTCTCACACCCATACAGTAAGACAAAGCGAACTGTTGCGCAGTACACTCTCCCTTTCGTTGAGAGACGAATATCTCGTCTACGCCATAGGTGACGTAAGTTGGCAAAAGCCAAACGAGCTTTTTGAATTCGTACTGAGATTTCGTCAGAGACCAACCGATTAGAGCTAATCAGACTTCCAAGATAGGTGAAGTGGTCGACGTGCTCAACTACTTCACTCCCTATCTTTAGTCCAGGTGTTGACGAAAACCAGTTCTGGAGCAATAGTTTGCATTTAGAGGGGAAGAAACGCATTCCCAACATGGTTGCATTCGAGCTTATTGCTGTTAAAAGTTTCTGCATGTTATCAGCGTCTTCACCAAACAGGACTATATCGTCAGCATATTCTAAGTCAATAAGTGGACCTCCTGGTAGGAAATCAATTCCTGAAAAGTCAGACGATGAAAGTGTAATTTCTGACAGTATGCCAACTATGAAATTAAACAAAAATGGGGAAAGTGGGCAGCCTTGACGGACACCACTTGATGTTACGAGTTCAGATGACAGTTCACCATATGCTCTGACACGACTTATAGTGTTTGAGTAAAGAGCCTTAACAAGTTTTATGTAGTTTTTGGGCACGCCTTTCAATGAAAGACACTGCCATAGAACTTCACGGTCTACAGAGTCAAGTGTTGCTTTCAAGTCAAGAAAACCACTATTGTTGGCCGCCGAAAAGTATGTCTGTGTTCTAAGATCTGACGAACGGTGAATTTCTGGTCCATACAACCGCGACCAGGTCTGAAACCAGCCTGATTTTCTTGTATTTGGAGATCACGAGTTGCAGTTAACCGTCTGATAATTATAGAAGCTAGTATTTTAGACACTATATTAGTCAAACTAATTCCTCTATGGTTATTACAGGATGATTTTGACCCTTTCTCGTATACTGGGACGATTAACGATCGACACCAGTCAGACGGAATTATGTCTAGTTCCCAAACCTTAGTCAAAATATTAGTCAGCCTGGTTGTTAGTGTGGGACCACCATCCTTAAAGACCTCTGGGGATAATCCGTCTGGACTCGCTGCTTTGCCTCGCCTTAGATTGGCTATAGCTTTTTCGACTTCGACAAGAGTCGGGGGACCTAAGTCGACTTTTTATTCTGGCTGTCTCGAAATAGTGGGAAGTTTTAGAGCAGCTGAAGGCCAACTAAACTGTTGATTGAAGTGTTCAGCCCATCGTTCTATACGTCTAGACTGAGAGCTAATAAGCATTCTATCTTTTTCGGAAATCGTCTCACTAACGCTGGATTTTTTAACCCCAGTTTCTTTTATCAACTTGAAAAGTTGTCTAGTGTTACCTATCGCCGCTGTCTTTTCCATTTCCTTTGCTTTCGTTACCCACCACTGCTCACGGTCGTTTCGCAGACTTTTCGTCAGTTTATGCCTGATTACTCGTCGCTCATGATCGTGTTCGGAGCCCGATGGGATAAGTCTTCGGGAGTCTATTAAATCAACAGCGGCCATTGAAATCCATTGATTTTTCTTGATATGTTGATTTAAGTCCTTGATAGATATCATTGTAGATGCCACAGCTGCTTGAACATCTTGCCAAGCAGTATCTAGTCGGGACGCAAGTTGTGAAGAATACGTCAGGAGCTACAGTTTTTTCATTTTTTATGATAATTATAACATGAATTTTGTTGTAAAGTGCAAAGTGATGTTACAAAACGTAAAAGCCAAATTGTGATGTTCTGTCATTAAACCACGATACCATTTGAAAGGTTTTAACCCTAGAATGTCCATTGATCATTGCCTTGATATTATGTATCATTGTCAAGATTTTTGTGGGTGCTTATCTATTAGATCTCATCAGTTTTCTCACTTACCTAACAATGGAGCCTAGTCAGAAATTATACAGATGTTTTTAACCTTAAGCTACACTTATGTCATTATGGTCAGCTGTACTATCCAGCTTCCCTACCTATACTAAGTTGGGTTTGGATTCGGAAGTTGGATGATCATAGCTACATGCTTCCCCTCCATACATCAGTGTAATAATGAGTTCACTTGTAGGTTGGTTGGATTTAACCAACAGGGAGATATTAATATAACCTCGGAGCTAGGCAATTCTAATCAAAATGATGTATCTGATGTGTCTGTTGACTATAAACTGCTATCTACAACAGTACTAGTAACTATAATCTTACTAGTGGGAAATTCTCAGAACAATGATTTGTCATGCATTGACACTATCGCTGAAGTCATTGAGATTTATGGTCCGATGTTTTTTTGAAATTTACATTGATATCAGCTAAATATCAGTCGTACCTCAGGACTGTTGTTTGTTACTACTTTAAGTCATATGCAATGTTAAATATATCACAGAATTCTGAAACAACCTTGAAGTCCACTGAAAATGAATGTAATTGTTGTTGTGTTTTTGTTACAGAGCGTTACGATCATATTGGGCGACTTCTAAAGCCAGGTGAACCTCATCGCGTTTATGAAATCAATGATGGGGATGACGATGTTGGAGTTAATCATGTTCAAGGTACACTCAAAGAAAAGTCGGCTTGAAAATGCATGCTTTTAAGTAACTTATGTAACTAAACACATCAGAATGTGATTATTTTTACTTCAGTTGAACATCATTTATGCCCAGTTTTCTGCTTCCAAACATAATTTTAACCTTCTGGTTTCCGATTCGTGCAATCACAAATCAACTGAACAATACATTGATTCATACAAATCTGTATATGCTGGAGTGAGTCACTTTTATCACTCCACCACTAACTGACATTTTATTTTTGGGTATTTGTTTGCTTCATTTTGTTCTTACAATCACGGGTTATTTTGAGTAAAGTGTATTCTTAACTCTGTTACTACTGCTCAATCACGATGTAAATATTTGTAGCCTCACAAAAATATATGTCAGAATTCTATTCCTGTGCTTTAGTTTCCATGACAGACACTGCCACCTAACCTTTCGTTCTACGGAGTAAAATTTCGCTTTCACATCAAGAAAAACCATGATTGTTGGACGTCATTAAATATGTCTACGCTCTAGAGCCTGACAGACTAAACGAGTAGAACTTGATGGGAAAATATTTTTGACTGTATGATGAGTTAGATTATGGTAGACAAAGCTGTGGAGGTGGACGAACCAACATTATATATCTTAGCATTCGTAATCTGGAAGGAAGTTCACTGAGATTTACCCAAGTTAAATGTTTTATGACTAAATATTTAATAATTCTGCTCACAGTTCACTCTGCAGCAAATTTCTTAATATATTGGTTTTGTAGAAGTTGATCAGAGTGATGAAAACTAATTGATAGTATCCAATAGCTTAATTTAACTTTAGGAGTAGAAGTGTATCCATTTACAAGGTGTTTTGTTAGTGAAAAACTATTAGGTTACATAAGTCTTGGTTTACTTAGCCTTTTCTAAGAGTAATATTCCATCTCACTTTCTATTTATAAGATTATTAAAGTCTTGGACCTCTTTTTTAAATAATGAAGCATATTCACCTGATGAGTTGACCGTCTAAATTAAAAACATGGGACATTAAATAGATTATCATTTCGAAGACCTTGATTTGTGTAGCATCGATTTGAAATTTGTAGGACAAAGCCAGTAGATACTATCCCTTCCCTGCTTTTAAAATTGTCAGTGTGTTCAGGTTTAAGTGTCTAAGGCTCTTCAACTTTACGCACGTCTGCTTTTTCAAAAAATAAATAACCTTTATCAAATTACAGACAGACAGTTACAGCGTAGAACTTGGTACTTGCAGACGTCAGTTCAAGTTGCCATGCCTCAATTAGCAGATAGAGATTAGATCGTCGGATCAAATTCCAGAGTAGGGGAGGTAGTAACAGAGTTAGTATTCATGGAAGGGAGTAGAGATCAGAGATAAGATTTAAAAGAATATGATTCAGTAATGAGAAAATTATGATAAGTTCAGAAACTTAGAACTTGGAGGAAGACAAGGAGTGGATACACCTGCTCCATTGCCAACGATTTTGAGCCATATCACCCAAGGTCTCTAGCCATTTATTACTACCATCACGCGGACCCCAACCAAATTAATGCAAATTCCAGTTGCCGAAATATTTACTAAAATTAAATTGTTAGTAAATACAAAGATTCTAACCACTGTTACACCACTCAGAACAGTGGTGACTGTATGTGAACCGTGACATAATATGTTAGTTCGCATGTGTAGATGTGAAATTTCGCGTGGTACATTGATTCACTACGTATTTTTTAGATGATTCTGAGCAAGTTGCATCTAATTATCTGGAAGGTTTTTCCGCCTCGTTGAATACTAGGATCTTTTAGTTTGTATGGCAGTACTCTACCCACAATTACTTAGATACCCACTTTACTATGCAGTTGGAAAGCTTTGATTTGGTCATTTATCCTCCCACTCTTAGGGCAAAACAGGAGGTTATAGCTAACTTAAAGCTAAGGAAGCAACATACTTTAGTGTATTAAGCTCTATTAGTCGAATTCAACACGTTATTTGGAGTTTATAATGTGGATAAAATTTCATCCACCTGGTCTCGCTCATTAAGAAAAGGTAGAAATATTTTGTGATAAACACGAGTCAATTGGCTAGAATTGTTACCTCGATCTTTTGCTCCATTCATCGCTCGAATTGGATTCCGGAGCAAAAAACCTGAGTAATCACTGGATTTGGTTTCTGATTTATTGACCGTATTTTTATCCTTCGTCAAGCTTTGGGATATGTCGACTCTGAATCAAAGATTTAGCTGCATATGTGCTTATTATTGAAACGAAAAGATGATAGCAGTCCTGACTAAAATGACACGTTCTTTGTTGGATATAGATATATCTGCTACAGCAAACACCTTAGAAGCGTTTATTTTAAAGTGTATTTTTGTATGCGTTTACGAAATTATTTATATTTATAACGTTACGTATCATCAATGCTTTAGATTGGCGGATACAATTTGCCATCAACTCCAAATACGAGATTTTTCACTACAATGACTACTTCACAGGTATGATTAATTGTTCAAGATCCCAAGAGTGTAATTTACTTTGGAGAAAATATAGCCTTGAGAATGATAAGTAAAAAAATTAAAACCGTCTTCTTGTGTATTCAAACAGAACTTTGATTATGTAAAGTGCAGTTCTTGGGGCTTGAATACATGAAATAATTTCATTAGCGCAGTGTATTCATACTAAGTGTATACTAGAGCTAATGTTAGAATTGATAATAAAATAATTATCAGAAATAAATTTCGTCAATATGATATTAGTTCACATTTTGTAGAATACAATGCTCAAGAAGCAAACATTTTTCCAACCAAGATTATTCACTAACATTATTAACTAACAGTAAGAAAATATCGTGATAAGCGTCTCTTTTTATGTAGTTGGTTCTAAATAAAACTGGCCAACAAATGGATACTATTATGTTTGTCAGTGACTTAACTAATATCTGAGAATTCGTCCGGCCTATCGGTTAGCAACACAAGCATTAAAGATATATATATATATATATATAACAACTAGTGGCCAGTGTCATGTTGATTAGACCTTCGCGTTAGCTGGAATTTACTAATCAATAAATTAGTCTGGTCGCATATAACTAAAATAACAAAATATATTCAAATAAGTGTTACCTACTCATAAGTTAAGTAAGCGTATATCACATTTTTAGACATGCATACTTAAATATTACTAGGGTGAACATTTTTATTCAGATACAGCACAAGCATGATGAAGTGATATTTCTTTGTAAATAGATTTTTGTTGAGAATTCACTAATAGATGTTTTGTACTGTTGGCGTAACTTCAAATGAGTGATAGTGTTCACATTTTTGCGCACAGATCGGATTATTAACCAAGTAGTTAGAACAAGGAATATAACGTAACAGCAGTAACTGTAAGTTGAAACATTCAGTTTGGGAGACTGTATAATATTTAATAACAGAAATGTGTAAAAGCTTCTGGTATAAATTCAGTTAATAATAATAGTTGAATAAACCTAAGGAAACAAATACTGAAATTGTCAAGTTATGTAGAGATAGAAGACAAACTTGATTAGGATTTATGGCTTTCTATGAAAACGAGAGAAGTGAAAATCTAAAAAAGCGTCAAGGAATTGGATGAATTTCTTTTGAACATGAAGGTCCCCTTTGTCGATGCGGCTACCGGTAGCTCCGAGAGTACGAAGAACAATCCGTAAACCATGGTTTACTCGATGGATCACAACGAATAATTTCGAGAGTTTTATTTAAGCTCACTAGATGTTGCGTCAATCAAATGTACAAGAATTGAGCCTTTAGTATTAATTGTCATTCACTTAACCAAGTAGGACGTTACGTTAGTAGACTTACCGGATTATCAGTCTTGTGTAGCTAGCTTCACGAGAGAAGTTGAATCGTCAGACAAATACAGATGCTTAGAATTCTGACGGTCTGCACTTGTGGTAGATTATTGGGTGATTGTAAAATAAAACCTTCAGTGCAACTCCGTTACATATTTTCTGCAGTGCTTTTCGGTGGTTGTTTTAGAGTCTTAAGCGTATTTTCTTTCTAGTTTCGGAAATGACGACTTCGGGACAGTTGTTCAAAACGTTCTTACTTCCTATTAGCCAATATATATTTACCGACAGATTTGACTGAGTATTCATTACTATTAAATGTGTCACGGGTATTAATTAAATCTAGTGTCCTACGAACCAAAAATGTTAGTGTCTTTTTAGTATTCTCAGGGATTGTAGGTGCTGTTTCTGCACGCAAAGACCGAACTTGAACTGCCAGATCGCCAAGGTTGCAGCCGTGAATAAGATGTTTGTTTTTGCTCTACTTGGTTTCAGTCGCTTAAAAACATAGACTATGCTGAAGGACGATTCTGTCTAGTGGCAATGTGTTTATAATAATTATCAGTCTGTTGTCGATCACCAATTTGGTCTGATGTCGGTAACTGGATCCCATTGACACCATTTATACTAGTATCTACTTCATACACTTGTTATTGCGTTTCTCATTAAACTACTGATGCCAACCGATTATTTGCTTATTCATATTTTATATGTGATGTGTATTTATCATAGTCGACTCTTAAACGGAGTTTTAAGTCAAGAAGATTATTTCCAGCAAACTGAAAGTAGTTTAAAGTTTTCCACGTAAGATTCACCTAACTGTATAGTACATTTCACCCATGCCTTAACTATTACCGTTTTTAAGTCGTTTGGTCCAGTCTTTACACATATAACCTCCAACGTTTTAGTTTATTGGGTCAGATCTGGTCAGATACTGAAAGAAATATAAAAAACGGGAATCTCTTCGTCAATAAAATGGTTAATTCTCAAACGTACGTCCTCTACTAATTCAATGGTGAACACTGTAGACAATCAGATGTAGCTCTGTCACCAGAGGGTCCTCTACTTGTGCACTTTTTCTTGACAAACTGGAGGACGGACTTGTAGTGGCCACGCAACACTATAGAGTCAATATTGTCTTACAACTAGACACAAATTCGTACAAATACTATATTAACAGTTAATATAAGTATATATAACAAGTACAATGTCTAGTAGAATGTGGTTTACTTGGAATAACTGCGAAGTGCGGAATGAATGACGAATGTCCCAGGTGACCACCACACGCATGTACCTTTTCTGGCGTCCTGTGTAGTTTCGTTCTGGTCAGCAAAGCTAGGTAGAGGCAACGTGACGTTGAGTATGCGGTTCCGATGCTACAAAAGGGATTCAATTATTAATCCAAGCACTCGGTGGAGAAAACTCAGTCAGAACGAAGAATAATACAGCAACAATGTATTTGCGCTTGCGAAAGCAGCAGTTAGCGCCACAGGCCAAGTGTGTAAAGTGGAAAGTACAATTATATTAATGATACATTTAAACAACGTTAGCAAAGTATGTATTAATAACATATTAGAATAAGAATTGATAACACATGTAACACTGATAGAGTTTTACAAAATATATCATTAATCCAGTCAGCACAATTGAATCCCTTTTACAGCATCGGAATCGCATACTCAACGTCACATTGACTCTACCTAGCTTTGCTGACCAGAACGAAACTACACAGGACGCCAGAAAAGGTACATGCGTGTGGTGGTCACCTGGGACATTCGTCATTCATTCCGCACTTCGCAGTTATTCCAAGTAAACCACATTCTACTAGACATTGTACTTGTTATATATACTTATATTAACTGTTAATATAGTATTTGTACGAATTTGTGTCTAGTTGTAAGGCAATATTGACTCTATGGTGTTCCGTGGCCACTACATGTTAATGGTGAGCCCGTCTTACTTAACATATTGTTAGTTACGTATATATATATATATATTTATACTTATTAGTATTTTTTTTGGTGTCGTGGTGTTATTATTACTAAGCGTCACATTCTACAAACATTAGCCTTCTATCCAGATTTTTGTTTCATTTGTTTTTTTTCTGGGTAATTTTTTGGCTGTAGAATTTTTGTTTTACTGCGCTATCTTTTCGTGTCTCTTTGCACCAAGTATTCTTGGCATTTTTTTCACCGTAGTTGCACGCCTTTGTTGTCTTTTGGCATCATCCTGTTATTTCGTGATTTTCGCTTCATGGAAACAAACTCAACTACGTCTCATCCTACTAAAGATACTCTATCACTCATGCAACCGACACCTAGTTTAAGTGCCATTGCCGATCTACGCCTCTTACCATACAACCCACACGATCCTCGCCTTCGGTTTGCTCAGGCAGAAGCATTCTTCCAGGCTAAACGCATCAGCACCGAAGCTACTCGCTACGCTTATGCCGTAGGGTTTTTACCGTCAGAAGTCGCGGCAGAGGTTTCCGATCTCATAATTCAAGTGCCAGCGACTAACCCTTACACAAAACTCAAAGAGGCCGTTATCCAGCGAACATCGGTATCAGATGAACGGCGACTGCAACAGTTACTAACAGCATGTTCTCTTAATGACAGAAAGCCATCACAACTTTTACGCTCTATGCAGCAGTTGGCCGGTCCTTACAAATTTGATGAAGATGTACTTAAACACATGTGGTTGCGTCGTCTGCCAGGCAGTATTCAGCAAATTCTAAGCATTTCCTCGAAATCCACGACCTTACCGGAGTTAGCCGAGTTGGCAGACAAAATTTTCGATGTTTATCCGACCCAACAGGTAGCAGCAGTCCGTAAACCGCTTGTATCGAGCGACTCGAACGTTTCGGTAGAATCGCTTCAAACGCAGGTAGCAACATTGACCACTACTGTGAAAAAACTTCAAGCTTCCATCGCAAATCTCACGACGCATAGACCACGCTCCGTCTCTCGTCGTCGACACTCTAGCGCGTGCCGTCGTACTACGTCACGGGATCCTCCAGGCGTTTGCTGGTATCACCGTAAGTATGGTAGACTAGCCAAGAAATGTGTGCACCCCTGTAGTTTTGCTATCAACCGCAACCAGCAGACAGGGAACCCCACCTGTCAGGCAGTAGTGGCGGCTGCCGCCAATGGCAAAACAGCTGGCAATCTTTTGTATGTGTTAGATAAGATTTCTGCATGTAGATTCCCCGTTGACACAGGAGCGGAAATCAGTGTCGTCCCTCCAAATAATAACACAAAATCTTCCTCAATTAGTTCAGTCACACTTCAAGCAGCCAACGGGACTACGATACGCACTTATGGGGAGTGTTCGTTGACCTTAGATCTTGGTCTTCGACGACGTTTTAATTGGGTTTTCACGATTGCTGATGTACAACACGCTATCCTGGGTGCTGATTTTCTCCAACATTTCAACCTGGCTGTCGACATGGGTACACGCTCACTCATCGATAGTACCACTAATTTGACCATCATGGGTGTAGTTAAGTCAGCTGCTATCTACGGCATTCATCAATTTTTACCGATAGACAACAAGTTCGCTGACATATTAAAGCAGTATCCTTCGATTACGAAACCCAATTACAGCGGAAAACCGTTGTCTCATCACACGGTTCACAACATCGTAACTAATGGACAACCAGTTCGGGCGCGTCCACGTCGCTAGCCACCCGACAAACTCGGCATCGCTAAGAAAGAATTTGAACATATGATGCAACTGGGGATTATTCGCCCATCTAATAGCCCATGGGCCTCCCCTTTGCACATGGTACCGAAAAAAGACCACGACTGGCGCCCATGTGGAGATTATAGGCGTTTAAACGCCAAAACAGTACCTGATCGATATCCCATTCCTCATCTTCATGATTTCTCGCTACAATTGCATGGCAAGTCAATTTTCTCCAAAATCGATTTAGTTCGGGCATATCATCAAATTCCAGTCGCTCCCGAAGACATATCTAAGACCGCTATCACCACTCCGTTTGGTCTTTTTGAGTTTCTACGCATGCCGTTTGGTCTTAAAAATGCGGCACAAACTTTCCAGCGTTTTATGGATGAGATAACACGTGGACTGAACTTTGTTTTCGTTTATATTGACGACGTTCTAGTTGCTAGCAACAACATGGATGATCATCAGCAACATCTTCATGTACTTTTTCAACGTTTCCAACAGTACGGAGTTGTCATACACCCACATAAGTGTATTTTCGGAGCCTCTGAAATTGACTTTCTAGGACATCATATTACGCAACACGGTGTTACTCCATTAGCAGAACGAGTGGAAGCACTAATTTCATTCCCCAAGCCAGTTTCTTTTCAACGGTTACGTAGATTCCTGGGTATGTGTAATTTTTACAGACGCTTTATCCCTCATTGTTCTCATTTGTTGCAACCTCTCACCGATTTACTAAAAGGACGACAGAAAACTTTTGATTTTTCACAAGAGGCTCGAACAGCTTTTAGAGCTATCAAGGATGCTTTGGCAAAAGTTACTATGTTAACCCACCTTGATCCAGATCCGTCATCCCAGCTTGTTTTATGTACCGACGCTTCTAATTACGCCGTTGGGGCTGTTCTTCAGCAGCAGCAGCAGAAGAAGAATGAACTAGTTCCGCTCGCATTCTTTTCCAAACGCTTAGAACCAGCACAGACACGATACAGTACATTCGGGAGAGAACTACTAGCAATGTACCTAGCAGTAAAACACTTCTGCCATCTTCTCCAAGGACGGGATTTTGCCATTCTAACAGATTATAAACCGCTATGTTACTCTCTCACAACATCATATGACAAACACTCACCTAGAGAGGCTCGTCAACTCGACTACATTTCACAGTTTACTACCGACATTAGATTTATCAAAGGGGATGCTAATGTGGTCGCAGATACTCTTTCTAGACGCGAATTGAACGCTATCACGACACAACCAGACATCAGTTTATCCACGCTCGCTTCTTTGCAGGAAGATGACCCGGAACTTCGGAGCTGTATGCAGAACTCTGAATTAGTCCTTAAACGTATACCTATACCGTCAGCTGATTGTACGATTATCTGTGACTTGTCCACAGGTGTTAGCAGACCATTTGTACCGGCACTTTCTAGGAAAGCTATTTTTCAGCACCTGCATTCTGTTTCACATCCTGGTATACGTGCCACAATCAAACTGATTTCAGAACGTTTCGTTTGGCCAAAAATGAACTCCGATATCCGCAAATGGTCACGCGAGTGTTTACAATGCCAACGAAGCAAAGTTCAGCATCATACAATTACGTCCCCAGCTAAGTTTCCAGTACCGAATCAACGTTTTCAACACGTCCACATCGATATTGTCGGTCCTCTACCTTCCTCGAAGTCTTTCACTCACATATAGACAGCAATCGACCGTTTCACACGTTGGGCTATCGCCTGCCCCATCAACGACATTTCTGCCGAAAACATCGCCTCGGTTTTCCTAGACCGCTGGATTTCCAATTTTGGGGTCCCTACGACTGTTACTACTGATCGTGGCCCACAATTCCAATCAGCATTATTCCGGGAGTTTACCCGCCTTCTGGGCATCCACCACATCAGTACTACGGCATACCATCCAGCAGCTAATGGTCTAGTTGAGCGTTTCCACCGTCAGTTAAAAGCTTCACTGATGTCACAACCCGATACAACGTTATGGAGTGACGCTCTTCCTATGATTCTACTTGGAATTCGTAATACTATTAAGGAGGATATAAGGTATACTTCCTCACAACTTGTTTACGGCACTACACTCATCTTGCCTGGACAGCTCGTACACTCACCTGACGAAAATGCCAGTAGTACGATGGATTTTACTAGTCAACTTATACGAGCTATGCGACAACTTAAACCAGTTTCGCCCCGTATACATAGTCGGCCGGAACAAGTTAGTCAGCATCTAACTTCGTGTAAATTTGTCTTTGTTCGGATCAACGCTACTCGTAGACCGTTGACCCCACCATATGAAGGTCTGTTCCGCGTCCTTAAAAGAGCAGATAAATTTTTCACGGTAGATAAACACGGTAAGTTAGAAACTATCTCCATTGATCGTCTAAAGCCCGCTTTCGTGGACTCATCAATCGATACGTCAATGGGAAACACCCTACTCCTTACTGCTCGCAACCAAACGCAGACTCCGGACTCTGCTCAGCATCATCAACCTCCTACTTCGACAGTGTCATCCAGCGTACCACTCACCACAACCCGTTCCGGCCGGATCATTACGAAACCAAAACGATTCGTTCATTTTGCCGACTAATACAAACCATTAAAACTCATCAATGGAACCTTTTGTTTCGTGATTTCCATCCCAATCGACTCAAGACAGTTACGCCTACATCGTGGTTACTAACATTTGGAGGTATCATGCATCAGTGTTTGAACTACTAACTATTTTGCATTTTCTGCATGTTTTGCGAACCTTCGGTTTAGTTAGTGACATTATATCCAAACCGCTGTGTTGTATACATATGTTCGCCTGATTTCTAACATTTGCACATGCTCTAGATATTGGCAAAATATGTCCAATATCATAGCTATTTTGCACTTTTTCCCTGTTATATTCAGTAACTTCCCATGGTTACATAGGCTACACTCGTTCATAGTACTTACGTATATAAATGTAGTGTGTTTTGTATTTTTGTCCGATGATCTCATTCAGTTTGAGTAATTGCCAATGCCTCTGTGCATGACTCATCATTTTCATGTGAATTTGTACCATTTTAATTACCTTTACGAACATAGTAACATTCATTATTTCTAGACATGACGTCATACGTTTGATTACCGGACATACATATATATAAATGTGTGCCTAGTTAAGGACATCTTTATAATGGTAGTGTTATTAATGTTATTACTGTTATTGTACTTTCACCTTTTCACGTTTGTTACTATGTCCATATCTGTATTTTCAGTATCTTGCTGCATGCACTTGTTACTATCATCAAAATTACGTTATTAGAATTATTATTGATGTTATTAGCAAACTCTGTTCACACTATTATGTGCATATTCGTAATACTTTTGGTTTTCTGATTTGCATTATTTCTCCATTAGCTACTGTCATAGCCATACGCACGTTGTTTGCATGTTTAGTGTCATTAAACGTTCCACAAGTATTTCTGTAAAGTTACTTATGTATGAAACATTTCATTTGTTTTCTTTTCCCCCTTTTTGTATCTGTTATATTCACCATTTATCCTTGGTACTGTAGTGTCTCCTCCGGACACTCCGGGAGGGGAGCCATGTGCTGACTGGCTTAAATGATATATTTTGTAAAACTCTATCAGTGTTACATGTGTTATCAATTCTTATTCTAATATGTTATTAATACATACTTTGCTAACGTTGTTTAAATGTATCATTAATATAATTGTACTTTCCACTTTACACACTTGGCCTGTGGCGCTAACTGCTGCTTTCGCAAGCGCAAATACATTGTTGCTGTATTATTCTTCGTTCTGACTGAGTTTCCTCCAACGTTTGGAAAAGAATGCGAGCGGAACTAGTTCATTCTTCTTCTTCTGCTGCTGCTGCTGAAGAACAGCCCCAACGGCGTAATTAGAAGCGTCGGTACATAAAACAAGCTGGGATGACGGATCTGGATCAAGGTGGGTTAACATAGTAACTTTTGCCAAAGCATCCTTGATAGCTCTAAAAGCTGTTCGAGCCTCTTGTGAAAAATCAAAAGTTTTCTGTCGTCCTTTTAGTAAATCGGTGAGAGGTTGCAACAAATGAGAACAATGAGGGATAAAGCGTCTGTAAAAATTACACATACCCAGGAATCTACGTAACCGTTGAAAAGAAACTGGCTTGGGGAATGAAATTAGTGCTTCCACTCGTTCTGCTAATGGAGTAACACCGTGTTGCGTAATATGATGTCCTAGAAAGTCAATTTCAGAGGCTCCGAAAATACACTTATGTGGGTGTATGACAACTCCGTACTGTTGGAAACGTTGAAAAAGTACATGAAGATGTTGCTGATGATCATCCATGTTGTTGCTAGCAACTAGAACGTCGTCAATATAAACGAAAACAAAGTTCAGTCCACGTGTTATCTCATCCATAAAACGCTGGAAAGTTTGTGCCGCATTTTTAAGACCAAACGGCATGCGTAGAAACTCAAAAAGACCAAACGGAGTGGTGATAGCGGTCTTAGATATGTCTTCGGGAGCGACTGGAATTTGATGATATGCCCGAACTAAATCGATTTTGGAGAAAATTGACTTGCCATGCAATTGTAGCGAGAAATCATGAAGATGAGGAATGGGATATCGATCAGGTACTGTTTTGGCGTTTAAACGCCTATAATCTCCACATGGGCGCCAGTCGTGGTCTTTTTTCGGTACCATGTGCAAAGGGGAGGCCCATGGGCTATTAGATGGGCGAATAATCCCCAGTTGCATCATATGTTCAAATTCTTTCTTAGCGATGCCGAGTTTGTCGGGTGGCTAGCGACGTGGACGCGCCCGAACTGGTTGTCCATTAGTTACGATGTTGTGAACCGTGTGATGAGACAACGGTTTTCCGCTGTAATTGGGTTTCGTAATCGAAGGATACTGCTTTAATATGTCAGCGAACTTGTTGTCTATCGGTAAAAATTGATGAATGCCGTAGATAGCAGCTGACTTAACTACACCCATGATGGTCAAATTAGTGGTACTATCGATGAGTGAGCGTGTACCCATGTCGACAGCCAGGTTGAAATGTTGGAGAAAATCAGCACCCAGGATAGCGTGTTGTACATCAGCAATCGTGAAAACCCAATTAAAACGTCGTCGAAGACCAAGATCTAAGGTCAACGAACACTCCCCATAAGTGCGTATCGTAGTCCCGTTGGCTGCTTGAAGTGTGACTGAACTAATTGAGGAAGATTTTGTGTTATTATTTGGAGGGACGACACTGATTTCCGCTCCTGTGTCAACGGGGAATCTACATGCAGAAATCTTATCTAACACATACAAAAGATTGCCAGCTGTTTTGCCATTGGCGGCAGCCGCCACTACTGCCTGACAGGTGGGGTTCCCTGTCTGCTGGTTGCGGTTGATAGCAAAACTACAGGGGTGCACACATTTCTTGGCTAGTCTACCATACTTACGGTGATACCAGCAAACGCCTGGAGGATCCCGTGACGTAGTACGACGGCACGCGCTAGAGTGTCGACGACGAGAGACGGAGCGTGGTCTATGCGTCGTGAGATTTGCGATGGAAGCTTGAAGTTTTTTCACAGTAGTGGTCAATGTTGCTACCTGCGTTTGAAGCGATTCTACCGAAACGTTCGAGTCGCTCGATACAAGCGGTTTACGGACTGCTGCTACCTGTTGGGTCGGATAAACATCGAAAATTTTGTCTGCCAACTCGGCTAACTCCGGTAAGGTCGTGGATTTCGAGGAAATGCTTAGAATTTGCTGAATACTGCCTGGCAGACGACGCAACCACATGTGTTTAAGTACATCTTCATCAAATTTGTAAGGACCGGCCAACTGCTGCATAGAGCGTAAAAGTTGTGATGGCTTTCTGTCATTAAGAGAACATGCTGTTAGTAACTGTTGCAGTCGCCGTTCATCTGATACCGATGTTCGCTGGATAACGGCCTCTTTGAGTTTTGTGTAAGGGTTAGTCGCTGGCACTTGAATTATGAGATCGGAAACCTCTGCCGCGACTTCTGACGGTAAAAACCCTACGGCATAAGCGTAGCGAGTAGCTTCGGTGCTGATGCGTTTAGCCTGGAAGAATGCTTCTGCCTGAGCAAACCGAAGGCGAGGATCGTGTGGGTTGTATGGTAAGAGGCGTAGATCGGCAATGGCACTTAAACTAGGTGTCGGTTGCATGAGTGATAGAGTATCTTTAGTAGGATGAGACGTAGTTGAGTTTGTTTCCATGAAGCGAAAATCACGAAATAACAGGATGATGCCAAAAGACAACAAAGGCGTGCAACTACGGTGAAAAAAATGCCAAGAATACTTGGTGCAAAGAGACACGAAAAGATAGCGCAGTAAAACAAAAATTCTACAGCCAAAAAATTACCCAGAAAAAAAACAAATGAAACAAAAATCTGGATAGAAGGCTAATGTTTGTAGAATGTGACGCTTAGTAATAATAACACCACGACACCAAAAAAAACACTAATAAGTATAAATATATATATATATATACGTAACTAACAATATGTTAAGTAAGACGGGCTCACCATTAACATGTAGTGGCCACGGAACACCATAGAGTCAATATTGCCTTACAACTAGACACAAATTCGTACAAATACTATATTAACAGTTAATATAAGTATATATAACAAGTACAATGTCTAGTAGAATGTGGTTTACTTGGAATAACTGCGAAGTGCGGAATGAATGACGAATGTCCCAGGTGACCACCACACGCATGTACCTTTTCTGGCGTCCTGTGTAGTTTCGTTCTGGTCAGCAAAGCTAGGTAGAGGCAACGTGACGTTGAGTATGCGGTTCCGATGCTACAAAAGGGATTCAATTATTAATCCAAGCACTCGGTGGAGAAAACTCAGTCAGAACGAAGAATAATACAGCAACAATGTATTTGCGCTTGCGAAAGCAGCAGTTAGCGCCACAGGCCAAGTGTGTAAAGTGGAAAGTACAATTATATTAATGATACATTTAAACAACGTTAGCAAAGTATGTATTAATAACATATTAGAATAAGAATTGATAACACATGTAACACTGATAGAGTTTTACAAAATATATCATTAATCCAGTCAGCACAATTGAATCCCTTTTACAGCATCGGAATCGCATACTCAACGTCACATTGACTCTACCTAGCTTTGCTGACCAGAACGAAACTACACAGGACGCCAGAAAAGGTACATGCGTGTGGTGGTCACCTGGGACATTCGTCATTCATTCCGCGCTTCGCAGTTATTCCAAGTAAACCACATTCTACTAGACATTGTACTTGTTATATATACTTATATTAACTGTTAATATAGTATTTGTACGAATTTGTGTCTAGTTGTAAGACAATATTGACTCTATAGTGTTGCGTGGCCACTACAAGTCCGTCCTCCAGTTTGTCAAGAAAAAGTGCACAAGTAGAGGACCCTCTGGTGACAGAGCTACATCTGATTGTCTACAGTGTTCACCATTGAATTAGTAGAGGACGTACGTTTGAGAATTAACCATTTTATTGACGAAGAGATTCCCGTTTTTTATATTTCTTTCAGTATCTGACCAGATCTGACCCAATAAACTAAAACGTTGGAGGTTATATGTGTAAAGACTGGACCAAACGACTTAAAAACGGTAATAGTTAAGGCATGGGTGAAATGTACTATACAGTTAGGTGAATCTTACGTGGAAAACTTTAAACTACTTTCAGTTTGCTGGAAATAATCTTCTTGACTTAAAACTCCGTTTAAGAGTCGACTATGATAAATACACATCACATATAAAATATGAATAAGCAAATAATCGGTTGGCATCAGTAGTTTAATGAGAAACGCAATAACAAGTGTATGAAGTAGATACTAGTATAAATGGTGTCAATGGGATCCAGTTACCGACATCAGACCAAATTGGTGATCGACAACAGACTGATAATTATTATAAACACATTGCCACTAGACAGAATCGTCCTTCAGCATAGTCTATGTTTTTAAGCGACTGAAACCAAGTAGAGCAAAAACAAACATCTTATTCACGGCTGCAACCTTGGCGATCTGGCAGTTCAAGTTCGATCTTTGCGTGCAGAAACAGCACCTACAATCCCTGAGTCGACAGTGATCCCAATACTTCTTTATTTATTATTATTTTAATCTGCTTCATTTAATTTTCTTAGTTTCTCACTTTGGTTAACCTTCTCTATCTGTTGGTAATTATTATCAGCGTTGGAGCATATCTTTTTTCCTTGGCCTAGTGTACAACTTTTGCTTATTCTTTCAATCTACAATCCAACCAATTTTTTCATTAATTAAGGCATTAAGTATCATTTGTTGTAATTCTATTGGTGCCTGAAACTTCTATCTAGCTTAATATGTACTCTTCATTTTCCGGTAGATAAATATTTAAATATGACTATGTACGATTATACAACTATTGTAAATGATATTATCGGAATGGAAATTCTCTTCATTGAATTGTTTTCATTTTCTCAAAGATTGGATGGGGTTTTCTGTTAAACAGATTTACTGCGAACAAAAGTTTTGTGAAGATATATACATAATAAACGAAGATAAGTGTTGTTTGGTATAGTATATTCAAGTTGACGACATGAAGAATAAGCAACCCATCTGGTGGTATAAAACAAGTTGACAACACATTCGTTGACGACAAGTTTTTTTACAAACGATAACATGTGTGGAATAAACAACTGGTCAATGTAAGCGCTGTGAAGAAACAAAGCAATAGCGATATGTTTATAACCCGACACTGGTAAGAAACAACCTCATAACAGATTCATTGACAAATACAGTCCAGTCGAATTTTTTAATAGATCATTGTGTGTATCCAGAAGATTGTCATAATAATTACAACTTATTAGTTGGTGAACTGTTATCACAATTTAGTAGAATATCTACCTTTCTTGTATTCATTCATGTATCTCATTCCTATCAAGGCCTAGGTTATTTATTCTGCATGTCTCCAGCGTTAGTGGAATAATGATTAAATTTATTGTTTGTTTATTGTACGTACATCATCATGTTCACTATACAATAGTTATCCATGCATTTACTGTTTGTTCAAGAAATCGAAGACTGATATTGTCGAGAACCTGACTTCCTAGTGACATTTATTAGTGACTCTATCCCTGACATTGCTGTTTCGAAGAAAAAGACTGGCTGGTGAGTTATGGTCTCTATTGTGTAGCTGTTTTTGTGTGTAAGATTGATAACTATTTTCAGCGTTCAGAGAGAAAGTAAAAATACGACAAAGAGGAGAGGAAATAGGTCATCAAATTTTACTAAAACATTAGATAGGGCCCGCTCAAGGTCAGTGGATCAACGTAGGATGATGCACCTTAAGATCACTTTGATTTGAAGATACTCAAAATCACCAGTACTTAGGTTACAGTTTAACAAGGTAGGAAAAATGCCAACACTGATTACGATAAATTCGATCAAAATACTCAGCAGTGGGTTTAGCAGTCTCAAGATGGTAGCCGTGTACCTACAGAAAGCCTAATCCGGTTTACTGAAAATATGTTTACTTTATCTTGAGACTATAGCAGCGTAAAATGTGGTGGCTGGATTACTCTATAAACACGTAGATGTTTGTATAGGAATAAGTAAATGTATGATAAAATCTAACACAAATACATTAAAGACATTAAAATTTTACACAATTGGGGGAACTGAAAGGTCGTCTGTGTTTCAAACGGTGTTGGGGAACACTACTGAAGTGTACATAGTATATGATCAAGTTACGTTTGTCGTATTACCAGAGCAACTTCTGACGATTGAACCCACTCATACGAATGAGAGTAAATCTGAACCCAATGAAGGATGGAGGATAAATTATATCTGATTGTAGGTGGAGTGTCTAGGCTGGCTAACTAGAGGGACAGTTGATTCCCACAATGTAACATGTAGTGATCTGGTAGTGATGCGTTACCAAGCGCTCTCAATTAGTCGTGTCTGCTAAAAAAACACTATCAGCATCAACTTCGAGAGCCTATACAACTATCCATTTAGAGAATTATTTACCGCTACACTACCATGCAATGTGAACCATCATTTTTATTAAAATATAACGTAGAACCTGACGTATATGTGCAATTGTTGATAATGCGGACCAGTCCTAGAGTCACATGTTGAGTTCGGATGGAGAGAAATGCTCCCCGAATATAAGTGAATATTCACTGAAGGTGCTGAAGAAACTTTGCATATTGTCAGCCTCTTCATTGTATAAGACTAAATCGTTCGCATAATCTAGGCCAAAAAGTGGGCCCTCTGGTAGAACAGTTCCTGAAAAAGTTAGTCAAAGAATGTGTGCTTTCCAAGAAGACATCTCTGACAAAGTTAAGAACTGGGATAAAGAGCAACCCTGATGAACACCACTTGAGGTTGACAATTCTTACTGTAATTCATCATAATCCGTAACTCGACCACTGGTGTTCGAATAGGGAGTTTTTATAAAGTTTGTGTACATTCAGGAACTCCCTTTACTGATAAATACTGCCACTGTGACTTTTGATCTACTGAGTCAAAGCTGCTTCCAACTCGAGGAATGCAACTATTGTTGAACGATGATAATTAGACCTATATTCTACGATCAGATAAGGAGTAAATGTCTGGTCAATACACCCTCGTCTAGATTTGGAATCAGCCTGGTTTATCCGAGCATGACGTTCCCAGGTTTCAGACAAACATCGAGTGATTAAAGAGGCTAATATCTTACACACCATATTAATCAAACTGATTCCGATGTGGTTATCCCATGCAGGTTTTTGTTATTGTAAACTGAGACGATCAGCGATTTGGACTAGTTAATTGGGCTTACATCTAGTCAATCTGTTTATAAAAACGGGACCACACCACACGAAGATATCCGGGGTAAATTTATTGAATCCTGCTGCTATCCATCGCCTTGGATTACTCGCAGCCTTTGCAGTTTCACAAAGAATTGAGGAGGACATTTTATAATTTTCTAGTACCGGTTTCCTGATGAGTCGGAACATTTATCTTGTGTTCCCTATCGCCACAGCTGTTTCCATCACTTCAGCTTTTGCCACTCACCATTGCTCACAATCCTTGCGTAAACTTCTTGTTGATTTGTGTGAGCTGCCATCGCCCTTCATCATTCTCTGAGCCTACCGGAATGAGTTTTAAAGTCCCCATCAGTGTAGTTTGGGTTTCAGAGATCTTTTGATCTTTTCTAAACATTGTATTTAGGTTGGAAGCCGATATAGGTGTCGCATATATAACTACCTTAAAATTGTTCCATGCTTCTTTTAGATGAGCTGTCTACATATGATTGACTGTGTCTAGTCAACTCTTCTCTGAATGTATTCTTGGCTTCTTTGTTCACGAACTGGCAATCAGAGGGTTTTGTAAGTGTAGTTTTTCTGCATCTGGTAAGACGCATGGAAATGAGTTCTCCAACTAGGGCTAATGTTGATGTGATCTATTTTCGTCCATCATTAAGTTGATGTTAGAGGTTGCCATATTATACAATGTTTCTTCCTATGTTTGAAGTTTGTGCTCGTTGGGAATAAGCAGCAATCCGAACGTGGTTGAAGAAGACGGGCTCCGCTCTCTGTTTTCTGGGTTGGTATGCTGTAAAATCCGCCTAGGTATTTTCTAGCCTGAATTACCCTACCAACATCGAAGTTGGTAGTGTAGCGGTAAATAGTCTACTAATTGAATAGTTGTATAGGCTCTCGACATTGATGCTGACCGCTATGACTATTATGTTTGAATGTTTGTTTTTCTGAATAAGGTTAGAGGACTTCCTGTGGGATTCTCCTCGTACTTCATCTCAGAGACTGAAATCCGTGGATTAAGATATGGTACGCATTTTTTAAAGCTGACCTGTCCTGACTCCACTATTTCTTTGGGGAAATTTAGCATCTCCAGTAAGCTGGTTATCTAAAGGAAACACGTTGCTGCTGAACAGCTGGTAGCGTGACTTCCTCTTTGGACTTTAGTTTTACTGCTTTTAGTTTCACCACTCATTAACCGACCTGTTTAGCATGTTAGAACCTTAAAGAACGAATGTTCTAGTCAGTAAAAAACGATTGGGTAGCCATGGTAGGTAAGTCTGACCGCCACGTCAAGATTGCAGCAACGGATAGTGAGTGACAGTAATGGCGTGATAGCTTTATAATTATTAAATTAATCATCGTGAAAAATTATGGCGTCAAATAATTATGTAAAATGAATAATTGTCTAAGCATTCTTCGTTAGTACAGACAATATTTGTCTTAATGTATGTCGCCAGTAAAATGAATTGCCCCTAATACCCGGAAATAAATTATTATTACTTTCGTTGCTATCATATTACGATACAACAAGGCGTATAATGTAACTCCTCACGCAGAGAGCCAAGATTAAAAATGCAAACCCATCTACATTCCATGTATGATCAAAGACGTTATCCTCTTCGCCCATCATTCCCTTGTGCTTTACTTCGTCTTATCCAGTGTATATTTATTCTCTAGAGACTACTGTTCTAAAACAACGGACAAAAGATTAGGTTTAATCCGAGTGTCATATATATTATGGGATTTATTCCGTACGATTAACAAACGCTGGCATTCGATATCAAAACTAAATATTTGCTGCCTACAAGGCGATGTTTTATTTAAACAAGACAAATAGGTGGAAAACAATAAAACGTATTCCTGAGATGTTTAACTACCAAACACACAACCGAGTTTAAGAGAAGGAAACGTTTTCTACAAACAAAAAGTAGGGGTGACAGTTTCATCGGCTTGTGTTGCCTTGAACATGGATAAATAAATAAATAAATAGTTTTTATTCTCATGTATCATTGTGTACATGAGGGCATGCCAGTTTACAGGCATGATCAGAATGATATGAGTCTACATTTATACAGATATTTTGACAGTGTCATAACATAAAGTCAGTTGATTTGAAAACCAAACCATTTGCAACACTGATTTCAGTACTAGAACTTAAAATATATGCATTGTAGCACGGTCCATAAATTACAAAGAGATGCGCGTTCCATGACCAGAGCGTTACAATCTCAAAAAAATACTGCTGAGGTTGCGGAATGGATGAAATGCAGTATAAGACTAGGAGTCCTCAGTAGCCATATTCCTGGTTCGGCGGACATCTATCGTGAGATATTGAAGTCTGCATGGTTGATATTCGGGTAAGAGCGATTTTGATAGTCATTGATCGGGGGTTCACACCATAATAATGCATTGATTAATTGCAGGTCTAACGACATCAAAGTTCGCGTTGTAGCACAGTGCATTTTTTGTACAAACAAACGCGCGCTTTTCGTCTCCTGCGGTGCGACTTCTAGAGCCGGCTCGGAGTGAGCAGAACAGACCACACAGTATATCCAGATTCGAGGTAAAGCGAATAATACTTAGAACAATTGATAAGGACTCCAACATTGCACAAAGATAGAAGGTATTCTTCCGTAGCGATGGAATCTGTGCGGGTTGATATTATAATATCAATCGGCGATCGCCGATCGCAAAGTAACTTCATTATGTAGATTAATGTTTTTATATGTTTCTATCAGTTCGACAAAGGTGGAATCGACACCACGTAGTTCGGCTTCGTCACCGAAGGAAAAGTCAACTGTTGAGTAAGCACTTTTCTGTCATGATCGCCATTATAGTTTCGCAAAAATGGATTCTAATATACAGAAGATCCTCAACGTATTGACGGATTTGTCTGGAAACATTGTTAAAGTAATGGGGCTTCTGAAAACATCAGTCAAAGAATCAGGGACGAACCAATTTCAAACTGGGTTCACGAATCTACAATTTCCCCTGTCAACGGAAGATGAGGTTGAATTATTAGAGGCCTCCCTAGTTCAAGAAAGTCGAAGAGATAGTTTCGTAAGAGTTTATTATGTTGTAATGGAATTTTGTTGCAGATGTCATTGGTCAACAGATTAAAGTTTGAAGACTGCAAGACTTCGATGAAGTACATTCTGGGATACATTCTACAGCCCGAACTTGCCGTAAAGTTTACTTTATTTGGCACTACACAAAAGAGATCTATTTTGACTTATAAGTTTTATAGATCTATCAGAAGTAACACGACTGTTGCATAATCCTAAGTTACTGGATGCTCTGACGTCGAAGTTCTTGTCGTCGACAATGACTGAGGAGAGTCTCGTCAGAATTTACGATTCAGCGACACAGGGTTTCTTTCATGACATGAAAGACAAACTCAACAAACGTTATGCCCGTCACTTGGAATCCGTAAGTTGCTTTTTAGACTCTTAAGAAATTGACTGTATTTTGTAGAAGGACAAATCAACCCTAGCATCGGCCTCGGTATGTTTAACGTTTGGCTGTTTTATTTATACACTTAATAAACATATCATGTATGCTTTAAATGAAAATCAGACAAAGTACTTGCTTACATTATTTGCTTACTTTCATGCATCTACAGATATTAAAAGAAAATGACGATAACGGACAACGGGATTTGCACTAATTTGTTATTATAAACAGTCAAATAAATACCTTCCGTATAACGATTATCTTTTACCTAAATGTTTTCTTACAATATTACGTTTGTGTGAAGTAGAATGCAATGAGAATAGAGCTTAGCAATTAATACTTACATAATGATATTCACTATATTTATTTTCGTTTCAGGATGTCGTGGAGGGCAATGATTACTTATGAATACGATAACAAATTCGATTATTGACAATGGATGGATGTTTATTTGAACCGTGTATATTTGCAATTAAACTGTTTCCTAATACAAACTATACAGACAAACTTGTGCATTTCCATTTTCGTTTAGTGATTTGTGAACGTATGTTGTTTAAGTAACCGTTCACAGTAGTTGACGGAAGCATTCTGTTTATGCAAAAAGTAAACTATATGATACCTGTAGATGAATATCAGGTTGAGCTATGCGAAAAGTAGTTTGTAATGCGTAAATTCGTGCGAGAAGTAGACCATAATGCGTGAAAATAGGCGAAAAGTAGACCATAATGCGTAAATTTAGGCGACAAATAGATTATACCCAAACAACCAGTAAAGTGTAAATAAAGGCGAAAAAAGTGTAAATAAAGGCGAAAACTTAATGGTGACAAAGTGTGAATAAAGGCGACAATGCGACACTTCGCCTTTTTCGCCTGTCAGGTGTAAATAACTAGATATGTCTACTTATTTACACTTTGACCTCTAACAGTTTGTCTGGTTCGAATAGACGTGTCTACAAATTCACACTTCATTGAAAAATCAATAGTCTATTTTGCGCCTTTATTTACTCATAATGGTCTACTTTTCGGCCAAATTTACGCATTACCCAAACAACCAACTATGTGTAAATAAAGGCGAACTCGGCGTAAATAAAGGCGAACAGAGTGTGAATTTTTGATAATTCGCCTCTAGATAGACTATTTAGGCGTACGTCTACAAATTCACACTTTAGGTAGATTTAGGTCAACTTTGTAGACAGGTGACGCATCAACGTATGCCCAGGTCACGACCTTGAAATGTACCGCTGTCTGGACATCACGTGCAGAGATAAATCAAAAATGAATACCCAAGCAAATAAAATTGGTAACTATCAGTTACATAAATGAAATATGTTTGCACATGTAACAGCGTTTACGTACAGATACTTTGAGCATGTGTTTGTTTTACTCAACTAATGGATAACGGCACATTTCACTTTTACGCTATGCAGGTAGGTTGTTAGTGTTTGTGCTTAGCGTTTTCACCTTCATAAATTTTTTTCGCTGCTATCAGAAAGATACATTGACGCTAGATGATAGAGTAAAGAGACGTAAAATATCAGGCAACCTGTCTACCTTCCGTTGTCACAGGTCAACGTATTACCGTCGTGTTAAAAAAATGCGTATGGAGTTTTTTTAGGAAACACGACTTAGTTCCCAATTGCCAAGTCACTGTTGAAGGCTCAAACAATGGTAGTGGTACCTTCGTATATAAATGTAAGTAAACTTACAGTTACAGCAGCCGAAAGTACACCGCAGCCTCCAAGGTCTATGTTAAGTGCGTCCACCATGGAGCAAGCTGTCACAATTCCAACGGTCGGAAACAGTAGGGAATTATTTTTATTTTACTTACGCTGGTTTATAGGTTTCGCGCTTATTAATGGTGCTTCAGGCAAAACTTTAACGTGGAAAGAAAAGATGAATGCAATTGTTATGGATTTGATGAAGGATGGTGATACCACAATAAAGAAGGCTGACAGCATTTTAAATATCTTCCGTGTTTACTTGCCTGACTTGCCAGCAAGTGTTCGAAGTGTACTAAGAACGTGCTGCAAAACCAAAGCAAAGTTTCTTGGCAGTGGCGTATACTATCATTTAGGATTAAAAATGAACCTTCTGAGATATGTTGAAATTTGGTTAAATAGTTTTACATTTGATTTATTAGAAGTACATATAAACGTAGACGGCTTATCTCTATCTAGAAGTTCTAGTCAACAATTGTGGCCAATATTAGGGCAAATTATTGTTCCTCGAATTAGTGAAGTATTTATGATAGGTGTATATGGTGGAAATACCAAGCCGTCTAACTTTAATGTCCTATTGGCTGATATCATCTCAGAGTTTCGCGATTTACTGAATAGTGGGCTATATAGTCATCAGTTTAATAAGTTAATATCCGTCAAAATAGCAGCCGTAATATGTGACAGGTGTGTTGTAAGGGGATATCGCCGTGATGGTAGGATGACTTTTTCCAATGGCGAATTTGAATTGAGAACTGACGACAGTTTTCGTCGGCAAATTCAGGCCATTCACTATTGTGGAACTTCGAGTTTCCTTATGTTACCTGTAAACATGATATCACTATTCCCACTAGATGTCATGCATATGGTCTATTTAGGTGTAGTGAAAAAATTAATTATGTTGTGGATAGATCTATCCAATAAACGGGAGATGAATATGAGTAGGCGTATCATAACTACTATTAATATGTCCCTTATAGGTTGTATAAAACGCACTCCATCTGATTTCCAAAGGAAATGTCGATTACTAGACGATGTCTCCCACTGGAAGGCTACTGAGTGTCGTTTATTCTTACTCTACTTAGGACCTGTTGTTCTTAAAAATGTTCTACCAAATCCCCTGTATATTAATTTTAATCGTCTAGCTAGTTGTATCTACATGCTGTGTCATCCTAAGTTATATAATCGTTGTATCGACGCTATTAGGGTAGATTTAAATAATTTTCTACTAGAATATGAATGGTGTTACGGTGCTGAGCACCTTGTATACAATGTACATTGTCTGAAACATATTGCAGATGATGTGACTGTACATGGAAACGTGGATTCTTATTCCGCCTTCCCTTTTGAGTCGTATATGCGTAAACTTAAGAGAAAAGTACATTGCGGATACGCTCCAGCTAAATAAGCTGTTCAGCGTTACGCAGAAGAAATTTCTTTCCGCAGTAGGCTGCATATGACGGAATCTATTATGCCGACTGAAACCGTCATAACTTTTGACTGTAAGAAACAAGTTGCTAAGTACAGAAATACTTTTATAACTTCTTATCCACCCAACAATGTAGTCATTGTTAAGGGTAGACCTGGATTAATAACAGAAATTAGGGAAGATGGATTATTGAGATTTAGGCCGTACTTGGATGCGACCGACTTCTTCACCACACCGTTCTCGTCTAGTGACATTGGTATTTTTATGTGCTCAGTTGTTAGTAGTGAATATATTTATATACATTTAACTGAAGTCTTATGTAAGTGCATTTCCGTAAGTCATGTAAACAGTGAAGTGATTATACCACTTCTGCATACGTTTATTTGATTTCTTAGCCTCAACAGACGTCATATGTTATTGTCAACGCCATCATGGAGAAGAAGATTATTGCTGTACAGTCGCACTGGCTGATCAACGAGAAGCTATGCATGTATCCTAATAACATCCTTGATATGGGCATGGCAAAAAAACATTATGCAGACGAAAACTGGCGTCCTATTAAATGCACCGTACTTCACCGTTTTGACGACATTGTAGCTGCTAGTGAATTAATTTCGTCTTTCACGAAATCATTTGGTTACCAGCAACCGATTGATGATGATACACTTCCTCAGTTTACGCAGAAGCGTCGACGGTAAGCTAAACTATTTCTAAAATGATTAGCAGGGAAACAATGAAACGCAAGGCTGATTACATTTTAGAAATAGTTTAGCTTACCGTCGACGCTTCTGCGTAAACTGAGGAAGTGTATCATCATCAATCGGTTGCTGGTAACCAAATGATTTCGTGAAAGACGAAATTAATTCACTAGCAGCTACAATGTCGTCAAAACGGTGAAGTACGGTGCATTTAATAGGACGCCAGTTTTCGTCTGCATAATGTTTTTTTGCCATGCCCATATCAAGGATGTTATTAGGATACATGCATAGCTTCTCGTTGATCAGCCAATGCGACTGTACAGCAATAATCTTCTTCTCCATGATGGCGTTGACAATAACATATGACGTCTGTTGAGGCTAAGAAATCAAATAAACGTATGCAGAAGTGGTATAATCACTTCACTGTTTACATGACTTACGGAAATGCACTTACATAAGACTTCAGTTAAATGTATATAAATATATTCACTACTAACAACTGAGCACATAAAAATACCAATGTCACTAGACGAGAACGGTGTGGTGAAGAAGTCGGTCGCATCCAAGTACGGCCTAAATCTCAATAATCCATCTTCCCTAATTTCTGTTATTAATCCAGGTCTACCCTTAACAATGACTACATTGTTGGGTGGATAAGAAGTTACAAAAGTATTTCTGTACTTAGCAACTTGTTTCTTACAGTCAAAAGTTATGACGGTTTCAGTCGGCATAATAGATTCCGTCATATGCAGCCTACTGCGGAAAGAAATTTCTTCTGCGTAACGCTGAACAGCTTATTTAGCTGGAGCGTATCCGCAATGTACTTTTCTCTTAAGTTTACGCATATACGACTCAAAAGGGAAGGCGGAATAAGAATCCACGTTTCCATGTACAGTCACATCATCTGCAATATGTTTCAGACAATGTACATTGTATACAAGGTGCTCAGCACCGTAACACCATTCATATTCTAGTAGAAAATTATTTAAATCTACCCTAATAGCGTCGATACAACGATTATATAACTTAGGATGACACAGCATGTAGATACAACTAGCTAGACGATTAAAATTAATATACAGGGGATTTGGTAGAACATTTTTAAGAACAACAGGTCCTAAGTAGAGTAAGAATAAACGACACTCAGTAGCCTTCCAGTGGGAGACATCGTCTAGTAATCGACATTTCCTTTGGAAATCAGATGGAGTGCGTTTTATACAACCTATAAGGGACATATTAATAGTAGTTATGATACGCCTACTCATATTCATCTCCCGTTTATTGGATAGATCTATCCACAACATAATTAATTTTTTCACTACACCTAAATAGACCATATGCATGACATCTAGTGGGAATAGTGATATCATGTTTACAGGTAACATAAGGAAACTCGAAGTTCCACAATAGTGAATGGCCTGAATTTGCCGACGAAAACTGTCGTCAGTTCTCAATTCAAATTCGCCATTGGAAAAAGTCATCCTACCATCACGGCGATATCCCCTTACAACACACCTGTCACATATTACGGCTGCTATTTTGACGGATATTAACTTATTAAACTGATGACTATATAGCCCACTATTCAGTAAATCGCGAAACTCTGAGATGATATCAGCCAATAGGACATTAAAGTTAGACGGCTTGGTATTTCCACCATATACACCTATCATAAATACTTCACTAATTCGAGGAACAATAATTTGCCCTAATATTGGCCACAATTGTTGACTAGAACTTCTAGATAGAGATAAGCCGTCTACGTTTATATGTACTTCTAATAAATCAAATGTAAAACTATTTAACCAAATTTCAACATATCTCAGAAGGTTCATTTTTAATCCTAAATGATAGTATACGCCACTGCCAAGAAACTTTGCTTTGGTTTTGCAGCACGTTCTTAGTACACTTCGAACACTTGCTGGCAAGTCAGGCAAGTAAACACGGAAGATATTTAAAATGCTGTCAGCCTTCTTTATTGTGGTATCACCATCCTTCATCAAATCCATAACAATTGCATTCATCTTTTCTTTCCACGTTAAAGTTTTGCCTGAAGCACCATTAATAAGCGCGAAACCTATAAACCAGCGTAAGTAAAATAAAAATAATTCCCTACTGTTTCCGACCGTTGGAATTGTGACAGCTTGCTCCATGGTGGACGCACTTAACATAGACCTTGGAGGCTGCGGTGTACTTTCGGCTGCTGTAACTGTAAGTTTACTTACATTTATATACGAAGGTACCACTACCATTGTTTGAGCCTTCAACAGTGACTTGGCAATTGGGAACTAAGTCGTGTTTCCTAAAAAACTCCATACGCATTTTTTTAACACGACGGTAATACGTTGACCTGTGACAACGGAAGGTAGACAGGTTGCCTGATATTTTACGTCTCTTTACTCTATCATCTAGCGTCAATGTATCTTTCTGATAGCAGCGAAAAAAATTTATGAAGGTGAAAACGCTAAGCACAAACACTAACAACCTACCTGCATAGCGTAAAAGTGAAATGTGCCGTTATCCATTAGTTGAGTAAAACAAACACATGCTCAAAGTATCTGTACGTAAACGCTGTTACATGTGCAAACATATTTCATTTATGTAACTGATAGTTATCAATTTTATTTGCTTGGGTATTCATTTTTGATTTATCTCTGCACGTGATGTCCAGACAGCGGTACATTTCAAGGTCGTGACCTGGGCATACGTTGATGCGTCACCTGTCTACAAAGTTGACCTAAATCTACCTAAAGTGTGAATTTGTAGACGTACGCCTAAATAGTCTATCTAGAGGCGAATTATCAAAAATTCACACTCTGTTCGCCTTTATTTACGCCGAGTTCGCCTTTACTTTATTTACACATAGTTGGTTGTTTGGGGAAATTCGGGTTGGAGTAATATTTGGCTACTTAGAGTTTGTAGTGTAGGATAAGATCCCTCTGTTTAGGATGAAATGTAGCATATGCTACATTATGCTACATTATATATATAAGCTTATATATATAAGCTTATCGATGAAAAATATGGAGATAAGAAGATCAAAATCTGCCTAAAATTATATAAACAATTATTTTCCAAAATGACTAGATAATACACAACATACACGAAAACAGGAAACCCGGCGTTTAGCCCCGTACTCTATAACTCACACGTGACCTTGATCTTCCTGTAGTCTCTCTCAGCGGTAACCAGTACTGCTGTTTATTTATTCCGCACTGACCTTGTTATTTGTGATTGGTTGTAGTAGCTTTTTAGTATACTAATTACCCCAATTATTACAAGGTCGTTGTTGTAACTGTATATACAGAGTTGGGACAAAATAGGATCGAATCTTCTTAGCGCTGTGTTGATGTCTTCTTGATTTGGCTCTGGACGAGTAATCAGTCGTAGATTTGTTGGTCACGGTTGCGAGTATCTGTTCGCGTAGATAATTCAGCGAGTTAGAACTGCGGTTAGTACTCCCGTGTATAACGTAGGCGTTGAGTCATATCAGATGAATAAAGACATCAACGGATGAACGCATTCCTGTGTAGCCTGTCAAAACAACGTGGTAATAAAATTTAACTAAATTCGTAGCATTAGGAGTTTTAGAAGAACTGCCTACCGCCTAAAATCCAACGGCTCAGTGGAAACGCTTAACTGAATGCTGAAAATATCACTGTCAGTCACAGACGGTTAATTGGACTAATCTTCATCTCTTAGTGTTATGAGGGGTTCGCAGTGCTATTTGAGCAGATATATGCAGCGTGGCACAAATGATCTGTGACGCCAAGCTTCCCATCATCTACTACCTTGTCATGTTTGCAAAATTTTATTTATACAAAATGCACGCTAACAGCTTTTTTTTAGGCCTCGTGAAAACAATCAGAATAACAGAAAAAAACAAATGTATGTTGTATAATTACGTGCACAACATCATAGTATAAAAACGGGCGTCCAGAAGCCGGACAATGTCACAAGCCTGTGACATTGTCCGGCGTGACATTCGGCGTTTATATACACTTCTTCAAATTCTAGAATTTGAAGAAGTGTATATAAACGCCGAATAATAAATAAATAAATGAGTTGGGTTTCATCACTGAACTCGCACACCATATATTTTCCACGAGCCCAGTAGAAGGGGCACCAATTTCATCAGAGATGAGTATCTACGCCAGCATGGATCATTGATACTGACCATGTTTACTTTAGCGGGCACTTAGCTGAAGGCATTTGGTCACGTATCAATATTAGATCAATATAAGATATAGGGTGTAAAACGTTTCATTCTCCAAACATCTAGAATGGACTTTGCAAATCCGTTTACACTCTATCTACTATTAAGTATATCTTCCACAGCATACAATGTTATCTTCTCTATTATTATTACTTGTGAGTTCAATCGTTACAAGCTACCTGTAAAAAGACAAGTAAAACTTGGCCGTACCCCAGGTACCCTTCAAAGTGAGTGGGGATAATTATTTTTCAAAAGCAATTATACGGAGTAAGTGTAGCAAATTTAAGAAGTGCGTTAGTGTATATGCCAATCACTGTATGTTGATATTAAATTTATGCATGCATAATGTTGCAAAAGTTATTCTTACACTACCCCAAAACAGAATTTGCTCCTAATAGTTTTTTTTAAATAAATCTCGGTAATTAATCTGGTCCATTTTTGCTTTCGTGTCTATCAATCTACCTGGTCACTCGAGTAACTGTTAAGTAACAGTCCCTCTTTGAGATGATTTTATGAGTATTAAAGATCATAGTCAGTAAATCAATTTGAAAGGTCCAATATGTTTACGGCTGTCGGATTCTTATCTTAACGCTGTGCACGTGTCCTCTTTATCTTTTGCAGTTAGGAATCACAGGAAAAGGACTAGTTTCTTCTGCATCAAGGCGGGCTAATTGTGGTCAGGTTATGACTAGCCCATTTGAGAGCTTACCACTTTACGTAAGTGTTGAGCTCTATGTTGGTTGCGTCGGGAAGTGCGCCTACATAATCTAGGGGTTGAAGGGTTGTACTGTAGAGAGCTTCACTTTGCTGCCTCCAGTATCAGCCATCATTGCACTACGAATTCCATGTAAGACTGACTAATGATTCTGTTGGTCGCTGAATTAAGCAACTCTACTATGACTACCGTTCTCGCCTTTATGACCAATAGACTTTTTAATTATCTGGAGACAATAAGTCTGTCAGCCACGAAAGTGAATGAATAATTAATATATTTCATGAAACCCAGAAATATCTGGTGCTGGCTCTTTTCTCTAGCTATTTTCACTATTACTATCTTAACTATAGCTTGACGCATAGTAAACGTTTCTCCAGCTACTAAGCATGGCGGCCGTACTTATGTTGTGTTAGGGAAACAAAATCGCCGGGCAGTGAGTCCTACACATAAATGCGTAGGTTAACTAGTCACTACTTTGCTTACCATATGCAAGGAACAAAGCTATATATACGGTCAGGCAAAAATAAAATGGACAACCTCCGGGGTATAGCCCATCAAGGTTATTCTTTGTGGTGGCTATAGAACTAATATACAACAAATAAAAATCAGCAGCTAAAAAGTAAGGCAATTATTAGCAGACGTTGTAGTTACACTGAATCTGGGAAAACATGTCAACTCAAATGACTGTAAGCGGAACTCATAACGCAATGCTCTATATTTTTGTCATCCACATATGATAATTGTCAGTTTCACGCTGTGAAAATATACACTGCGCAGATAGAATTTGTTAGGTAGGAGAGTATTAATGATACCTTGAAACAATGTTGACAGTACACATTACATCGAATAAAACCGGTTGCACAAGTAACATTAATACTCCTAACAATATAGTGACATGTTTAGACCAGTCTAAAAAAGAAAACCCACGCAGGCCTGTCCGAAAAAGGCAAACATAAAGGACAACGTGAAAATGTGGGTAAATAAAGAAAGTATTTTGCACGTGTATGCCGGGCACCTAAAGAATATTGATTATACTAAACAATTGATTTGCTGAAGACTATTCCATTATTACTGGTTGCATTCAAGGTAAACGTTTTATTTCTATTATTATTCAGCTCCTGTTGTCCTATCCTTCCATTTGACACACTAAATGTTAGTATATCATTTCTCATTGATGAACTATAGTTAATCAAATCCAGTTCACATTCACAATAACTCATATTTTGTATTAATGATAGATTCGTAATTAGTTCGCTGTGGAGTCAGGTTTTATGTATATATAAAGGAATTTGTGAAATATATTATGACTCTGTCTGGTTGGTCTATCGTCTTGTGTTCTTCTATCTCCAGCGTGGGACTGAGTAGGCATAGGAGAGACGCGCATTTATCGGCTAGGAACACCAGACTGGCGTTTGGTAAACCAACCATTTTTTTGCATTATAATACTGGTGATATGTATGAGTAACAGGTGTCCTGGATGAAAATGTAAATATGCGTAAACACAACATATTTTGCAAAAAAGTGATTGCAAATTTACCTATAGTTCATTGTGTAGGTAGAAAGTAATAATAATATTAAAAAAAATTAATAATGAATGTGACAATAGTTCAAGTTTATGCATTAGAATATAGATGTAGGTAGAAATCAAATATATGATGCTCAAAGAAAATAATCAATTTTCATGTCTAGTACTTTACTGAAACTTGTATAAGCATCAGGCGAGTCTTATAGGGGACTAATAGTAACGATGACAGACTGGTTGATGTGCGGTACTAACTTTAACCACCCTCTCTTGGACATACAACTCAGTGACTTCTCTTAGCAAATGATATCAATGAACTTTTACACCATCATGCACATGATCAACAATGATTAGCAGGGAAACAATGAAACGCAAGGCTGATTACATTTTAGAAATAGTTTAGCTTACCGTCGACGCTTCTGCGTAAACTGAGGAAGTGTATCATCATCAATCGGTTGCTGGTAACCAAATGATTTCGTGAAAGACGAAATTAATTCACTAGCAGCTACAATGTCGTCAAAACGGTGAAGTACGGTGCATTTAATAGGACGCCAGTTTTCGTCTGCATAATGTTTTTTTGCCATGCCCATATCAAGGATGTTATTAGGATACATGCATAGCTTCTCGTTGATCAGCCAATGCGACTGTACAGCAATAATCTTCTTCTCCATGATGGCGTTGACAATAACATATGACGTCTGTTGAGGCTAAGAAATCAAATAAACGTATGCAGAAGTGGTATAATCACTTCACTGTTTACATGACTTACGGAAATGCACTTACATAAGACTTCAGTTAAATGTATATAAATATATTCACTACTAACAACTGAGCACATAAAGATACCAATGTCACTAGACGAGAACGGTGTGGTGAAGAAGTCGGTCGCATCCAAGTACGGCCTAAATCTCAATAATCCATCTTCCCTAATTTCTGTTATTAATCCAGGTCTACCCTTAACAATGACTACATTGTTGGGTGGATAAGAAGTTACAAAAGTATTTCTGTACTTAGCAACTTGTTTCTTACAGTCAAAAGTTATGACGGTTTCAGTCGGCATAATAGATTCCGTCATATGCAGCCTACTGCGGAAAGAAATTTCTTCTGCGTAACGCTGAACAGCTTATTTAGCTGGAGCGTATCCGCAATGTACTTTTCTCTTAAGTTTACGCATATACGACTCAAAAGGGAAGGCGGAATAAGAATCCACGTTTCCATGTACAGTCACATCATCTGCAATATGTTTCAGACAATGTACATTGTATACAAGGTGCTCAGCACCGTAACACCATTCATATTCTAGTAGAAAATTATTTAAATCTACCCTAATAGCGTCGATACAACGATTATATAACTTAGGATGACACAGCATGTAGATACAACTAGCTAGACGATTAAAATTAATATACAGGGGATTTGGTAGAACATTTTTAAGAACAACAGGTCCTAAGTAGAGTAAGAATAAACGACACTCAGTAGCCTTCCAGTGGGAGACATCGTCTAGTAATCGACATTTCCTTTGGAAATCAGATGGAGTGCGTTTTATACAACCTATAAGGGACATATTAATAGTAGTTATGATACGCCTACTCATATTCATCTCCCGTTTATTGGATAGATCTATCCACAACATAATTAATTTTTTCACTACACCTAAATAGACCATATGCATGACATCTAGTGGGAATAGTGATATCATGTTTACAGGTAACATAAGGAAACTCGAAGTTCCACAATAGTGAATGGCCTGAATTTGCCGACGAAAACTGTCGTCAGTTCTCAATTCAAATTCGCCATTGGAAAAAGTCATCCTACCATCACGGCGATATCCCCTTACAACACACCTGTCACATATTACGGCTGCTATTTTGACGGATATTAACTTATTAAACTGATGACTATATAGCCCACTATTCAGTAAATCGCGAAACTCTGAGATGATATCAGCCAATAGGACATTAAAGTTAGACGGCTTGGTATTTCCACCATATACACCTATCATAAATACTTCACTAATTCGAGGAACAATAATTTGCCCTAATATTGGCCACAATTGTTGACTAGAACTTCTAGATAGAGATAAGCCGTCTACGTTTATATGTACTTCTAATAAATCAAATGTAAAACTATTTAACCAAATTTCAACATATCTCAGAAGGTTCATTTTTAATCCTAAATGATAGTATACGCCACTGCCAAGAAACTTTGCTTTGGTTTTGCAGCACGTTCTTAGTACACTTCGAACACTTGCTGGCAAGTCAGGCAAGTAAACACGGAAGATATTTAAAATGCTGTCAGCCTTCTTTATTGTGGTATCACCATCCTTCATCAAATCCATAACAATTGCATTCATCTTTTCTTTCCACGTTAAAGTTTTGCCTGAAGCACCATTAATAAGCGCGAAACCTATAAACCAGCGTAAGTAAAATAAAAATAATTCCCTACTGTTTCCGACCGTTGGAATTGTGACAGCTTGCTCCATGGTGGACGCACTTAACATAGACCTTGGAGGCTGCGGTGTACTTTCGGCTGCTGTAACTGTAAGTTTACTTACATTTATATACGAAGGTACCACTACCATTGTTTGAGCCTTCAACAGTGACTTGGCAATTGGGAACTAAGTCGTGTTTCCTAAAAAAACTCCATACGCATTTTTTTAACACGACGGTAATACGTTGACCTGTGACAACGGAAGGTAGACAGGTTGCCTGATATTTTACGTCTCTTTACTCTATCATCTAGCGTCAATGTATCTTTCTGATAGCAGCGAAAAAAATTTATGAAGGTGAAAACGCTAAGCACAAACACTAACAACCTACCTGCATAGCGTAAAAGTGAAATGTGCCGTTATCCATTAGTTGAGTAAAACAAACACATGCTCAAAGTATCTGTACGTAAACGCTGTTACATGTGCAAACATATTTCATTTATGTAACTGATAGTTATCAATTTTATTTGCTTGGGTATTCATTTTTGATTTATCTCTGCACGTGATGTCCAGACAGCGGTACATTTCAAGGTCGTGACCTGGGCATACGTTGATGCGTCACCTGTCTACAAAGTTGACCTAAATCTACCTAAAGTGTGAATTTGTAGACGTACGCCTAAATAGTCTATCTAGAGGCGAATTATCAAAAATTCACACTCTGTTCGCCTTTATTTACGCCGAGTTCGCCTTTATTTACACATAGTTGGTTGTTTGGGGAAATTCGGGTTGGAGTAATATTTGGCTACTTAGAGTTTGTAGTGTAGGATAAGATCCCTCTGTTTAGGATGAAATGTAGCATATGCTACATTATGCTACATTATATATATAAGCTTATATATATAAGCTTATCGATGAAAAATATGGAGATAAGAAGATCAAAATCTGCCTAAAATTATATAAACAATTATTTTCCAAAATGACTAGATAATACACAACATACACGAAAACAGGAAACCCGGCGTTTAGCCCCGTACTCTATAACTCACACGTGACCTTGATCTTCCTGTAGTCTCTCTCAGCGGTAACCAGTACTGCTGTTTATTTATTCCGCACTGACCTTGTTATTTGTGATTGGTTGTAGTAGCTTTTTAGTATACTAATTACCCCAATTATTACAAGGTCGTTGTTGTAACTGTATATACAGAGTTGGGACAAAATAGGATCGAATCTTCTTAGCGCTGTGTTGATGTCTTCTTGATTTGGCTCTGGACGAGTAATCAGTCGTAGATTTGTTGGTCACGGTTGCGAGTATCTGTTCGCGTAGATAATTCAGCGAGTTAGAACTGCGGTTAGTACTCCCGTGTATAACGTAGGCGTTGAGTCATATCAGATGAATAAAGACATCAACGGATGAACGCATTCCTGTGTAGCCTGTCAAAACAACGTGGTAATAAAATTTAACTAAATTCGTAGCATTAGGAGTTTTAGAAGAACTGCCTACCGCCTAAAATCCAACGGCTCAGTGGAAACGCTTAACTGAATGCTGAAAATATCACTGTCAGTCACAGACGGTTAATTGGACTAATCTTCATCTCTTAGTGTTATGAGGGGTTCGCAGTGCTATTTGAGCAGATATATGCAGCGTGGCACAAATGATCTGTGACGCCAAGCTTCCCATCATCTACTACCTTGTCATGTTTGCAAAATTTTATTTATACAAAATGCACGCTAACAGCTTTTTTTTAGGCCTCGTGAAAACAATCAGAATAACAGAAAAAAACAAATGTATGTTGTATAATTACGTGCACAACATCATAGTATAAAAACGGGCGTCCAGAAGCCGGACAATGTCACAAGCCTGTGACATTGTCCGGCGTGACATTCGGCGTTTATATACACTTCTTCAAATTCTAGAATTTGAAGAAGTGTATATAAACGCCGAATAATAAATAAATAAATGAGTTGGGTTTCATCACTGAACTCGCACACCATATATTTTCCACGAGCCCAGTAGAAGGGGCACCAATTTCATCAGAGATGAGTATCTACGCCAGCATGGATCATTGATACTGACCATGTTTACTTTAGCGGGCACTTAGCTGAAGGCATTTGGTCACGTATCAATATTAGATCAATATAAGATATAGGGTGTAAAACGTTTCATTCTCCAAACATCTAGAATGGACTTTGCAAATCCGTTTACACTCTATCTACTATTAAGTATATCTTCCACAGCATACAATGTTATCTTCTCTATTATTATTACTTGTGAGTTCAATCGTTACAAGCTACCTGTAAAAAGACAAGTAAAACTTGGCCGTACCCCAGGTACCCTTCAAAGTGAGTGGGGATAATTATTTTTCAAAAGCAATTATACGGAGTAAGTGTAGCAAATTTAAGAAGTGCGTTAGTGTATATGCCAATCACTGTATGTTGATATTAAATTTATGCATGCATAATGTTGCAAAAGTTATTCTTACACTACCCCAAAACAGAATTTGCTCCTAATAGTTTTTTTTAAATAAATCTCGGTAATTAATCTGGTCCATTTTTGCTTTCGTGTCTATCAATCTACCTGGTCACTCGAGTAACTGTTAAGTAACAGTCCCTCTTTGAGATGATTTTATGAGTATTAAAGATCATAGTCAGTAAATCAATTTGAAAGGTCCAATATGTTTACGGCTGTCGGATTCTTATCTTAACGCTGTGCACGTGTCCTCTTTATCTTTTGCAGTTAGGAATCACAGGAAAAGGACTAGTTTCTTCTGCATCAAGGCGGGCTAATTGTGGTCAGGTTATGACTAGCCCATTTGAGAGCTTACCACTTTACGTAAGTGTTGAGCTCTATGTTGGTTGCGTCGGGAAGTGCGCCTACATAATCTAGGGGTTGAAGGGTTGTACTGTAGAGAGCTTCACTTTGCTGCCTCCAGTATCAGCCATCATTGCACTACGAATTCCATGTAAGACTGACTAATGATTCTGTTGGTCGCTGAATTAAGCAACTCTACTATGACTACCGTTCTCGCCTTTATGACCAATAGACTTTTTAATTATCTGGAGACAATAAGTCTGTCAGCCACGAAAGTGAATGAATAATTAATATATTTCATGAAACCCAGAAATATCTGGTGCTGGCTCTTTTCTCTAGCTATTTTCACTATTACTATCTTAACTATAGCTTGACGCATAGTAAACGTTTCTCCAGCTACTAAGCATGGCGGCCGTACTTATGTTGTGTTAGGGAAACAAAATCGCCGGGCAGTGAGTCCTACACATAAATGCGTAGGTTAACTAGTCACTACTTTGCTTACCATATGCAAGGAACAAAGCTATATATACGGTCAGGCAAAAATAAAATGGACAACCTCCGGGGTATAGCCCATCAAGGTTATTCTTTGTGGTGGCTATAGAACTAATATACAACAAATAAAAATCAGCAGCTAAAAAGTAAGGCAATTATTAGCAGACGTTGTAGTTACACTGAATCTGGGAAAACATGTCAACTCAAATGACTGTAAGCGGAACTCATAACGCAATGCTCTATATTTTTGTCATCCACATATGATAATTGTCAGTTTCACGCTGTGAAAATATACACTGCGCAGATAGAATTTGTTAGGTAGGAGAGTATTAATGATACCTTGAAACAATGTTGACAGTACACATTACATCGAATAAAACCGGTTGCACAAGTAACATTAATACTCCTAACAATATAGTGACATGTTTAGACCAGTCTAAAAAAGAAAACCCACGCAGGCCTGTCCGAAAAAGGCAAACATAAAGGACAACGTGAAAATGTGGGTAAATAAAGAAAGTATTTTGCACGTGTATGCCGGGCACCTAAAGAATATTGATTATACTAAACAATTGATTTGCTGAAGACTATTCCATTATTACTGGTTGCATTCAAGGTAAACGTTTTATTTCTATTATTATTCAGCTCCTGTTGTCCTATCCTTCCATTTGACACACTAAATGTTAGTATATCATTTCTCATTGATGAACTATAGTTAATCAAATCCAGTTCACATTCACAATAACTCATATTTTGTATTAATGATAGATTCGTAATTAGTTCGCTGTGGAGTCAGGTTTTATGTATATATAAAGGAATTTGTGAAATATATTATGACTCTGTCTGGTTGGTCTATCGTCTTGTGTTCTTCTATCTCCAGCGTGGGACTGAGTAGGCATAGGAGAGACGCGCATTTATCGGCTAGGAACACCAGACTGGCGTTTGGTAAACCAACCATTTTTTTGCATTATAATACTGGTGATATGTATGAGTAACAGGTGTCCTGGATGAAAATGTAAATATGCGTAAACACAACATATTTTGCAAAAAAGTGATTGCAAATTTACCTATAGTTCATTGTGTAGGTAGAAAGTAATAATAATATTAAAAAAAATTAATAATGAATGTGACAATAGTTCAAGTTTATGCATTAGAATATAGATGTAGGTAGAAATCAAATATATGATGCTCAAAGAAAATAATCAATTTTCATGTCTAGTACTTTACTGAAACTTGTATAAGCATCAGGCGAGTCTTATAGGGGACTAATAGTAACGATGACAGACTGGTTGATGTGCGGTACTAACTTTAACCACCCTCTCTTGGACATACAACTCAGTGACTTCTCTTAGCAAATGATATCAATGAACTTTTACACCATCAAGCACATGATCAACTATAACCCTCCCAGTTCACACTTTATCTAAATGGGCTCAAGGTTTAGATATTCCGATCAACAAGCGAATCAAGCATTAAATATTCTGGTAACTTAAAGTTCACGGAACACGCCTCCACAATCTTCATTATGATTACTCGCTGCCAACTTCTGAAATCCTAGCGCCATAGACGAAAATGCGCGCAGCTGTTTGTCGAAAGTGCACTATAATGAAAAATATAACTCTGGTACTCCAGTACTGTAAACTTTGTTATCGTTGGCTCTGTAAATAATTAATATTTTCATATATAGTGAGTCCCGTAATAGTGACTCCATCGAAACCCTTTTATAAACAAGCTTTATGATTCTGATTATGCCTGTAAACTGGTATGCTCTCATGCACAAAATGCTACTTGACAATAAAACCGTTATTATTATGTACGCTTTACGGGCCAGAAACAGAACAACTTATTTTTCAGTCAGATAATGCTTTGGACCCTTTCATTATCTGCACGTCACAAGTATTTTCAGAAACAACACTATTTTATACGCTACGTAGACATATTTTCTCGATTGGGCAAATACCATCCGAATAGCGACCTTGAACAGACTCAGTACCTCACAATGGGTGTCCGCCAAATCTAGTATTTCACTGCTAAACCGCATCAGTAACTAGAACCTACAGTGAGTTAGTACCTTTTACGCTCCACCCACTTTTAGTCACTTTTCTATTTGTTACCTTGTCATCTCCATATTATTCAAACCTCTTACTCGACTAACCTGCTAGTCTCCTAATACCTACAACTCCATTGACACTATACCAGCTTTTGCTAACAACTCATATACCCACCAGATTCCATGCTACTCGCCACCTCTAACCCTACTTCATACTGCCCGAAACTAAATTTCGTAATGACCATGCAGTAACATTTAGGTATCTGATTTTAGTTAGCAGACTTAGTAGTCCGTGTAACTTGTAATAAGATGCCTACCTAGATAAAGTTGATTATAACAGAACTTGTGACGTTGAGTACCGAGTACAACAATATAATTCTCATCAAACCCGTAAAAGTACGAGTCTAAAATTATAAAAGGAGGAAGAATGGAATTTTTCAGCCGGTAGACTTGATGGTGTGGGAGATAACTTAAACCTCCCCTTGTCTTTAGAGAGGGACCTGTTCTATGTTTACAGCTACGTACTATGGTTTTAACATGAGCAAGCATTCAGTAATGATATTTAGAATACCTAAATATATGCTACACAAACCCACATATATGGAGTCTGGTTGGCTCTACCAATCTGTCAGAACATCCTACTGCAAGGTAAACCAAGTATCAACGCTACATACTATGGTGCTGATACGTAATAAGTCAGCATTGATGACAAAATATCCATATACTTAGACATTAACTGCATCTAGTACTATACTGTGAACTTAAGAACCACGATATGGTGATATGAGGCTTCCCTGCTACTGTTCTCCTGTACCACAAGGCCATTCCAAGGTCTCATCCGTAATGGGCACAAAATAAGTATCAACTCAGAATAACGTTTATTATGCCATGACGATCAACTATGTCTGCGCCATACTTATAGTGACATTTGCCTTTATTTTTGTGGGTTTGTTCTCTCTATTACATGCATTCGCGTAGCAACTATGTATTATGATAATCATTCTGTAAACTGATGTGAGTTCTGTAATCAACCCCAGAACATAAAAATAGTCCTCCGTCACGCGAATATCTCACCGGTTATGGTATCGAACCAAATAGGCTATGATACTAATGGGGGGAGGTGAATTGTAGGGTCAGTTGGACACCCGACCCCACCACACATTTTGTCGCTATCTTGATACCCAACGTTATGGTGTTTAGTGACGACGAGAGGATAACGCCTATAATGGTGTGATAAATATATGCTATGTGATGGAACTCGTCGCAACATGAAATGTATCATTGTTTTTGATCTATAATATCATTATCATTCGAAATGTAACTTAGCCACTAACCAGTTCTATATTAGTAGAGCCTGGCCATCGTGGTTGGGATGGGTCAAGTTAATGAAGTCACTAAGTGGTATAACTTCACGTAAGGTAAGCATATGCTTCATGCCACTCACCATATAATAGGAATTAGGCCAAGTCAAGTCATGTAAATCAGCTTACCCAGCTGATGGTAAAAATCATCAACATAATTTCCATAAGTCTGACAGAAGTGCCCTTTCGTGACTTAATAATTGTTTCTGACACGATGAAAGAGTGTGATTAGTAATTTCTAGGTGAAGTCTCGCTGGTCATTATACTAAAAGCGATGGAAGCAAGGTCAGTGTAGCTGATAAGGACTGTCGTTTTTGAGAACAATCGATGAAACATCGATCATTGGATAATTTAGTTTACAGGAGTTTCCATTTGCTTGCCACCGTGCACACTTTTGCACGCGCTAAAATATCCCTGCTTCTGTGACGAACCTCAGCGGACATTGGAAAAGTAGCTCCTTTAGTTGACACTTAGTCGCGAAATAAAGAACCAAAGAGGTGAAATTCGCAAAATTAAGTACTTTATAAAATCTGGAGTCTAGGAGTGCAACTGTTAAGGCATTCATTGTTGACCAACTATTACAGAAACCTTGTAGAAAGGAGTACAGTGGACACTGACACTGAGACTATCCTGTCGATGCCCGTACGTCTGTCACGCTTCTTGCTAGTCCCAAGCCAAATGACAGGAATACAAAGTTTGCAGCCCGATCAGACATATGTAACAAAACTATGCAACAGATAAATTAAAGAATTACTAACGGCACAAAACAAAGGGAACAATGACAAGAAACTGGACAAATGAGTATACCGTTAATTAGTCACAGTTCATCAACGAAAAATGAAATAGAAAACGCCAATATGTATCAGTTTGCTTCTCAAAACGTGCACACTACTGTAGAGGTATTTGACCGCTTTACTCAATGACACTGTTTCCGAAATGAACGGGTGCTATCTAATCAGGAGAATGATTAAAGTTTATAGACAACTGTCGACGTAGTAGACTGAGTCTGCATCCTTAGGATTAAAACTAACTACTCATGCAATATTTGTCGTTATACCAACCGCGAACGGTACATGATCAAACAGCCCTACGTTCAGAAATTAAGGTAGTTAGGCGGAGTGAATATGTAACCCTGAGACCTGCCCTGACCATAATAATTTACTTCAGTACTAGGTGTAGCGACAACCACTCACCCTTCTGCATATCGTGGAGGTAATGATTGTCAAAGTCACCCCACCCAGGTAGTTCTGGGATTATCAAATTACCATATCCTTAAGCTTGGTTGGCTCGGTATGTGGCAAGAAGGCCAGGCACAACTCTGTATTGAGTGACAGTGTGGAGAGATAAGTGCGTAAAGCATTTAGACCAACTACGAGAGGGAAATATTTCTCTGCCTACTACGACAACAGTACCTTTGGGTATCCTACTGGATATTTTTAGGTTACGCAACTACGAAAAAGGAAGTACTGAAATACACGTTGTCCCTTCATATCGTCCGTCTTTTGGGGTAGGTCTGGGTTTGGGAAAGAAAAAAATCATGGCATCCAGTGTGAAGTGCAGTTATCAGGAGTAACGTTGGCAGTAATTGGATCGGGGGGGCCATCAGATATATAGTCAGGTCACCCCAGATCTACTAGTCGCATCGTACCTGTTGGGTTGATCTTCTTTTGCCCCGGTAATATTACATATTAATCCTATTTAGTATTCTACGCTTCAACAACGATAGCGATGTGATCCCAAATAAGAGCAATGTATTGGGAGAAATAACAGCAGAAGGCAAACGCAAAGCGAATAATTACACAAGAGTTTATATAAACACCGATATAAGAATATTCCAGAAACTTGCCAATTGTTCAATGGCCCCGGTTGGGTGAGAATGGACCAATCACACCACAGCTTCATGAGCATGTTATGAGTATGCTTTAATCAGGATCGCTTCGTGTTAACAGTATCGTGAGTCGTACAAACCAAAAGAACTAAAAAAGTGTCCCAGAGACATCAGACAGTACTTTGTGAACTTGAACTATAGGCACTAGTGATACGTGGATAAAATGGGTGATTGGGGTTAGAATCGGAGGTAGAAATGTTGGGGATAGAAAAAATCTAGTTGTAAACAGGATAGCCTCAACTGTTGTGAGAAATACAAAGATGGTTACCACTTGTCGGTAGCTCACATGGCATGAAGGTCAAATCTTATCAAATACCTGAGGTATATTTTTGTAGATTACTTCGACTTCTGAGCGTGATCCTTTCCCCAGACAGGTCGTAAACAACTTTTCTGAGAATGGTTTGCGGCATGCTAGCCTCGTACTTGAAAACGTCTTACCACTGGAGTAAGAAGCATGCTTCTAGGGTCGACCTTGCTTAACCGTCCTTTGACTCGGCATGATTGCCACCACATCAAAACTAAAGGTACAACCAGAGGTGTTTAGACTACTTTACGGGACCTAAAGGTAATCAGTAGAAATCAACTGTTCAAGTTTTTGGGTGCATAAACGCAACACTCCAGACTGTATCGCCGGGAAGAACTATTCTGTCACCATTTAGGAAGATGGCGTAGCTAATGGTTATTTGTGGGAGAGTTTACTCCTCTTACAACCAACACAGCCATCTAATAAACTTTAACCATGACCCAAAGTTTTATTCTGGTTCATATAATCATTAGTATTCCTAAGACTCCCAGAAGTCATGCATCCAGGTCAATATGCCATGCTTAGTCATCATTGACGGCAATCACCAAGTATGTATCAAGGTAGAAGTAGCGGGTTGGGTCAATTTATTACTGTTTGATTTTGTCATCAGCCGTGAAAACTATAAATTTATGGTTATTTACATAAAATACTGTTTTGCCCACTTTTTTTCACCAGATCACATTTTAGTTAATGATAAAGAACTTTACACCACTTGTCTGAACCACAAGAATTATTAGAATTGAGCAAACCATTCAAAATGAACTCACAGACAAAGCAATTCTCAAAAACATACTAGCAAACATTTATTAAAAACTGTTTAAATTCAAGTACATTGCAACTGAAAGCCCAAATTGTATTTGGAAGTGTACATTTAATAAGGGAATCAATACATAATTAGTTTACAATAGGAAATGATAAATAAAAAAAGGTGCTTATAGTAAATATATTGAATATGTTCTACTTTACTAATGAAACTCAGAATAATCAGTTTCAAAAAATAGCAATCTGATTTAGCTGATACGTAAACGATTTGTAAACTAACACTAATATACCCACAAAGATAAACTGATTGAAAATATATCTTTGCCGATACTAGATAACAAGGTCATAATAATTAACTGAAACTACAGACTTAGGCGAACACTTGCAAATTAAATATATTATAACCTTATTCAAACGTTGTAAAGAGAAGTCAGAAAAGAAACAAAATGAATAATTCAAGTTGTGTAGCCTAATGTACGAAAAGGTAGAGCAATTAGGATTTGTAAGAAAGAAATGCAACTTATCGATCGCGTTGCAAGAAATTAGCTGCAACGTGTAAAAGAGCCTTTCTTGATAAAGAATCCCTGAATTGAAATAAGCATCGCTGAGCTGCCTGAAAGTGAAATTCAGCCAACATTCGAGTTTGACCCACACCATCTGACTAATAATTATTGATCGACAAAAAACCAATAGATTAACTGGATTAAATTAAATTACTAGAATGCGATACAAATGCGGTTTATGAAATTAAGGTTTATAGTGACGGATTTCCACAGTGTATTCATAATTATAGGTGTAATATGCAGAAAAACAGAAGTGTGATCCGACGGAACAGCCCAAAATCACGAATACTCATAATCCAGTGAGATGAAAAACATACATAAGAGGACTTTACCTGATTCTACAAGCAATAATATTACAAGGGAAAATGCTATAGTGTTTATAAGGCCATTTGGAGGACTAGACAATTTTAAAAGATATCTGAATTTTCGTACGTAATTTAAAAATTGCTAAAGAGCAATATACATGGGACTTTGGGTAAGATAGTGAAGAAATAATACAATAATAAGATAAGCCAAGCCAAAACCGTCTCACTGTAAGAATCCACACCACCTAAAAAACCTTTGTATCTTCCACCAAACAAAATATTTACAGTGAAAACAACGACTACCGACATTTCACTAGAAACTATCATGAATCACTAGGCTTAATAGTCGAAGTAACGAGTACTGTATTCTAGTTGAATGGGGACATTAAGAAACAAAATGATGGCACATCCAGCCGATGAGTACTAAGTAGGAAGAAAAGCGTGCTCTGGATTCGATCACTAGCCGCTACTTAAAATACAATCAAATTACAAATGACAGGGAATACAGAAGCAATGTTTGTAGAGATGTGGCTAGGTTCCACTTTGTTTATGACTGAAGCCGTTATACCAAAGACTGACCACTTCTGTTACGTATATCTAAAACACGTATAAATGACAATGCTTTATCGCAATAATTACTTCACTTGTGAGATTCTGAAAAATGCCATTAGAACCTGTAATCATTGATACTTTTAACAGCCAAAACTGTATATCAGGAAAACCATTACCTGTTGAACCAATTCTAAAGCTCTCTCAATATCCCCATCAAGACTGAATTGGCGCAAAAGTATGGTGTTCAGTTCAGGATACTAAAAATTAATAAGAAAGAAATAACCTGATAGTAAGTCGTCAAACTATTACTGTCGCTTTATTAAGTAGCATTTAATGCAATAATAAACCCAATTTTGAGCAAATTAAAGTGATCTCTGGAGCGATGAGGTATTTAATTTAAATGCTATTAATTTAAAAGTGATAATGAGAAATTTGATAGCTAATTCATCAGAAAGAATGATCAATAACCTACTGTCAACCTAATCCATCATAATAGCACTAATAAATAAGTTCAAATTTCTAGCTTATTAGTAAAACGTGCTTATACATAGAATTTTCGACAGACTTATGAACATAAATTAGTACTCGCATGGTCTAAAAGTACACTTCTATTTACACACTCCATTTACAACAACCTCGAGGCTGTTGTACAACCAACTACAAGTTCACATCAGTATATGTTGTAAAGGATTGTTAGTAACCAGATTCAGAGGAAACACAAGTCGTCAAAGCTTAATTTTTATAGTACATACACTTGTTAGCTCCTATTTCATCAAAATTAGCTGCATTCAATCTATAAGGTCATTGTAAATGGAACTTCCAATGGTGTGATTTTAAGCTAGCGAAATAATTGATAAACGCCCACATAAGACTTATACTAGTTTGATTCGACCAAATTATATCATACTATGCTGACAAGATTGTAACCTTGTACATTAACCCGGATACTCTGAAATATTTACGAAATGAAATTCTATGAGAAAATGGGATTAATTCATGAAACAAACTTGCGCGTGTTAGGAGTTCGCAAAATAGTAGATATATAGTTAACGATTAATTAAATCATTCTGACCATATGCTTATACTCATACTTATCTAAACAAGTAGTACTGAATATATATGATTGAATGTATGGTTGGTTATGTGGGCTAGGGGTTTTCTGAGGGCAGTTAAATTACTCACTGCGTTAAAACATGTGCAGCTGTCAGTGAAACTAAAGTGAGACTTTGCGCCCAACATTGTAAGTGGTTACAATCCAACAAGCTCGAATACTTCAGAAGCCTGACGCAGATCTTGCGGCCGTACTATTTCGAATTCACCAATGTCATTCAAATACAAGACGACTCAGGAGACTGATTTTAATGTCTTAATGGGGTTGCAGTTGAACTATAAAATCGAGGAGTATTTGCTGTCGAATTAAATAGTTCCTCAAAGTTTTTGTTATGCTTGTGACCGATAAGATAATATCAATACAACTCGGTAATTATACATAGAGGCAACTGAATATAGGTAAACAATAGGAAGTTAGTACCAGATTCATTGTTACAGTGCTCAACTAGTACGTAAAGGTAACATATCAAATTAATATTGATAAGATTGGTGTTTCTGATGGAGCCCTTAATAATTAAGCTGCTTGTTTGGAGTCACATATCCTCAAGCATAAAAAAGAAACGTAGTCACTGACAGACAGACAGTTACAGACACAGACAGTTACAACGTAGAACTTGGTACATGCAGACGTCAGTTCAAGTTGCCGTGCCTCAATTAGCAGATAGAGATTAAATTGTCGGATCAAATTCCAGAGTAGGGGAGGTAGCAACAGAGTTAGTATTAATGGAAAGAAATAGAGAGATCGAAAATAAAATTTAAGAAAATATGATTCAGTAAAGAGAAAATTATGATAAGTTCAGAAACTTAGAATTTGGAGGAAGACAAGGAGTGGATGCACCTGCTCCATTGCCAACGATTTTGAGCCATATCGCCCAAGGTCTCTAGCCATTTATTACGAGCGTCACGCCGACCCCAACCAGGTAGACTGCACCTATTAACATGACTCAGCCCAACTGTCAATGACTTCATGGACTGATGCCATGTTTTGGTCTGACCATCCCTAGTTTTCTTCTAGTCTACTCCCATACCAGACAGCATTACTCGTCGAGGTACATGGTGGTCAGGCATACATAACACATGTCCTAACCACCTTAGCTGATGGAGATTTACTACTTCATCAATAGACTTACCGTATTTACCTAGTACTATATTCCTAACTCACGTATTGCTTAATCGGTGGTCCCAGAAAACACGAGCAATGCTTCGAAGACATCTGTGATCGAATACTAGGAACCTACGAATATCCTCTATCCTTAACGGCTATGTTCCACATCCATAAAGTAGAACGGATCGAACTGCTACGCAGTAAACGCGTCCTCTGGTCAGTAGTCGGATGTCTCGCCTATGCCACAGGTGACGCAAATTCCCAAAAACTAATCAGGCCTCATGTATACGCGCAGAGACTTCAGCAGACACCAGACCGTCAGGACTGATGAGGCTGCCAAGATAAGTGAAGCGGTCAACACATTCAACTACCTCACTCCCTATCACTAACTTCGGTGTCGAATCAAGCCAATCCTGAAGTAACATTTTGCATTTGGGTGGAGAGAATCGCATCCCAAACATCATTACATTTATGTTTAAGGTAGTCAGAAGATTCTGCATTTTATCAGCATCTTCGCCTAAGAGAACTATATCATCTGCATATTCTAAGTCAGCAAGTTTATCTCCTGGAAGGAGGTCAACTCCGGAGAAGTCAGACGATGAAAATGTTAACTCTAAAAGTATGTCAATGATAAAATCAAATAAAAATGGGGAAAGAGGACAACCTTGACGAGTACCACTTGAGGTAATCAGTTCTGACGAAAATCCGCCATAAGCTCTCACTCGACATGTGGTGTTCGAGTAGAGAGCTTGTATAAGGTTAATGTACTTCACCGACACGTCTTTCAATGACAGACATTGCCACATAACCTTACGATCGATAGGGTCAAACGCCACTTTAAGGTCAAGGAATACAACTATTGTTGGGCGTCTAAAAGTGTGCCTATGTTCCAGAACCTGGCGAAGTGTCAATATTTAGTCTATACAGCCACGTTCAGGTCTGAAACCACCTTGGTTTTCTGGAGTTTGCTCTTCACGAGCTTTAGTTAGGCGTCGAAGTATGATTGAAGCCAATATTTTGGACACTATATTCGTTAAGCTGATTCTTCGGTAATTGTCACAAAAGGACTTCTGTCCTTTCTTATAGATTGGGACGATTAGTGTTTAGACACTGCAGTCTCTCCTACGAAATATTCAACGAAGTTTAGCGACGGAAATAACTAACAAGTTTTAACAGTATAATAACACTAGAACAACCAGTTTAGTTAGGTGAGTGAATTTATTATGGTACTAATTAATTTATTCTGTATTACGCAAATAGAGCATAAAATCAGTCTTATGACACTTGAATATGACCAAACGTCAGTCTTCTTCTGCAATACTTGCAGTGCTTTTAAGATAGTTAGTATTTATTTCTATTAGTAGATCGTAACTGACCTACTGATCATAACCATCAGTGGGATAGTAAAAGCTGAATTTCACAAAATAATCATAGGCTCTGTAGGATTCATAATGAGGTGATTCAAATAACAACTAAAATGAAATGACACGGATACAATATTTTATGATTATAACTAGGGAAATATAGAAAAGTATAATGTTCGCCTTATGATAAACAAAATCTAATGGCTTTTTAAACTAAGTAAATACTATAAATGATAATAATCTGATGCGTCGCTATACGAGAACTTACTCTTTGAGCGGCAAACAGCACAGGTCCAGTTGCAATACCCATTTGTAAGTCGGCCCCACTAGGTTTACCTAACTTCGACTCATCAGTTACAAAGTCTAACACATCATCGATCAATTGAAACGCCATTCCTAAGTGTTTGCCAAAGTCAAACATATCATCAATATGTCGTTGTGAAAGTGTCGGCACAGTCAACATAGCAACCTGAGGGAAAAATATTGATTTAGGTAAGGGGCCAGAAGTGAAGTATTTACAACGAATGCAGAGCTAAGTATTTTTATTATCAACCATTTCTAACAATTTTATTTTCGGATAGTATAAAAATGGGTTGTGTAGGTTTAAGACGTTTACTAATAACAAATACTAACACATGCCTTCTAGGATGTCATAAACTGTTTCCAGTGAAGCAAACCTTGATTGTAAATTGAAAATTCTGCTTGCTAGTAAATTTCCTCTATCAAGTCACTAGTGAATACGAAACCATTTCTTCATTCTGACCAATTACGAATATTTACTTCGCCAGAACAAATACATCGGTGGAAGGAACGAAGATTTAATATTCTATGTATGTAGGTTTGTTCAGATAGGAAAAACATAAGATTAGTAAGAATCAGTTTAAATTTCATACTATTATCTAAATATATACATGCAAATTCTGGCTGCATGATAGCCAAGTTACAACAGCATCAACACGAAACAAAGACATTAATAATAGAAAACTAGTATACCACGTACACAACTAATTAGTCCTAATTCATGGGCGGAAAATGATATTATAACTGTTAGTAAGTCAAACAGGACGTGAACATGGGAATAATATCCAATGCATATGCGGTCTATATATACATACCTCCCAAAAAGTAGTTTTTAAATTTTAATCATTCCACAGAATTTAAATAAATAACTCAAATGAATATATCTGATACTTAACTTTGCAAGTTAAGGTGGCTTTTGACTGTTCATTTTAAAGACTCTAGATCTTTATTGAGTGACAAATTGCGTGAATGACCAATGTAACATAATTTCGATGAACTATTAAAAAGAACAAAGTGACTCGTAGTCTGTGATTCTGCTTGTATCGACTTAATTATTTATCGAGCCATTACCAATCTAGAACAAAATGGGGAAGAGTGAAAACTAGGTGTGTTAATTGCCGAAGTAATGACGCCCAATGTGAAAATAACGTCTGTATTTGCGTAACCTTAATACATTTATTTAGAGAAAAATATTTCCTGACTAACAAATTTTTATCAGAGCTAATCCTTTTTGAAACTTTCGTCAAATAATATTATGCTGCCCTTCCTTTTGCTTTTTAAAACAATAATCAGCATCTTAATATACGTTCATATTCCTTGGTGCTTTGAGGTATCAGATGTCAACATGAGAGATTTTTTGCATGATTGTTGTATCCAAAGCCTAAACAATCATATATATATCTAATCTAGAACAAAATGGGGAAGAGTGAAAACTAGGTGTGTTAATTGCCGAAGTAATGACGCCCAATGTGAAAATAACGTCTGTATTTGCGTAACCTTAATACATTTATTTAGAGAAAAATATTTCCTGACTAACAAATTTTTATCAGAGCTAATCCTTTTTGAAACTTTCGTCAAATAATATTATGCTGCCCTTTTGCTTTTTAAAACAAATAATCAGCATCTTAATATACGTTCATATTCCTTGGTGCTTTGAGGTATCAGATGTCAACATGAGAGATTTTTTGCATGATTTTGTATCCAAAGCCTAAACAATCATATATATATCTCTTATATATATATATATATATATATTTAATTGGTGCAGTGACCAAGTTTTCATCTGTCAGCGTTTACATATATTAGTCAGGTTCATAATAATGGTCAGGATTAATTAAAAGGTGTTCTATTAAGGTACTGTTCAATAAATAGATAGACAGATAATTTAGTTCAGAATTCAAATGCTTAGGGAAATTTAGAACCATGTTGACGACACTCGTAGAATGGCACTTGCTTAATAAACAACAATAACGCGCTCCAGTTATATCATATCCTAATAGTACTCAGTAATCACAAAAGCTGTCAAATTTCCTATAAACTAGACACTTGCAAGCAAAGCTAGATAATATATGTGCATAAACTTACTGCTTTACAACTGTTAGCAATGAGGCTTGCCGTCTTTCTGTATGTTTTTGTCAGATAAGCCTGAAATCGCTTGTCATCATCATCGCTGTTGGGTGACAGTTGCATCATTTCACCTGTAAGCAGAAGGTAATTAACGTAAGGTGGACACAAACCATGAATAAGATCTTCAATAACTTGAGACAGAACAGCTATTACCCTAGTATCTCCAATCCGGGCTAGTAATCGCGAAGAGTGTGTCAGTATAAAATCGCCTCCTAAAACTGCCTAGAGAAAGAGAGTATATATATATATATATTGAAGCTGTTAACTTACAGTTTACAAAGCATGAGTTATCAACTAAATTTGTTATTTTATAAAAAATATTCCATCATCACTGAGCATACTGATAGCAATATAAAAACACCAATAGATACATAAATATGATTTCCTTCGTATAAATAGATGAGTGGAATCGTCTATAACGCAAATAACCTTAGGTGGAAATGTTTTACAAACTCATATAATCATAAAAGATATAACTAGCTATATGCAGCGATAAAACCAGAAGCACTACATCTATTTCGAAGTATCATAGATAGATAGATATGAACACACTAACTGATACTTCAATTTTACTGTAAAGTTATGGAAGGAACAACGATGAATTAGTGTACACTGGTCCTTGCTACAGCATCACAAGTCAGTCAGTGATTGTTCATGTAAATGCCTTTTGCTGAATTGTTGTAGCTACATAAAGGTACGGTACTTAGTATTACCTAGATTGCATTCAACAAAGGCCAGCACAATTCTCAACACGTTACAAATGACTAGTACCAATCAATTACACACAGAGGGCCATACATTAAATTATGACAAGTGACCCCAACATTACGGACGGCTTGCTTGGAACAAAGTCAAAATATTGACTAGCAGTCTTCTTCAAATGCGATATATATATATATATATATATGCCAGAGGATCGTAGGACAGTTGACTAACCTCTCTGTGTCCAAAGGCTTTGTATGTTGATGTTTTCCCTCTTCGAATGGATGCTGAATCAATTAAGTCATCGTGAATAAGGCTAGCTGTGTGAATCATTTCCGTAACTTTGGCAATCTCGTGTTGTTCAGATGAGACTAATCCAGCTGAAAATAGATGTAAAATAAACTGCAAGCAGCACTCACCTAGGTTTCTAGTACTGTTTGTTACAGACGATCTGTATCCTGTGACAGTAGAAGCGTTACAGTGTATGTGTGAGTTTGAGCATGCTGCTGCGAGTGTAACAAGTAATGGGCGAACCAGCTTTCCGTGAGATTCAAACTGATAATGCAGCAAGTCTCGGAAGACTGGAAATGCCGGACAAAGACCCTGGGGTATTAAATAATATTTATGGCTTAGTAATCAATTACATGTTTTATTTCCGACACAATTAAATGTATATCTGCAAGAGCCTTTTGTAGAAGCTGCTTGGAATCATGATCCGCAAGGCGTGATAAATAGACACTGGAGTGCGTGAGTCGCTAAAACTCCAAGATATTCCATAATTAATGACAAACCTTAACTCCAGTATAAAAGGGTCTAGATGTCAAGACCCAATCGGAAAGAACCATGAACTTCAGTAGCGCAACATTTGAACACGCACCAACAACCTTCAGCATCAAATTTAGGCTATATGATATATGCAGATCATATCTCCCTCTGACCCTCCTGTATTTTATATGATAGAAATTTAATACTTTACGTTGACCTGTGTACGGCTTATTTTAAGGACCCACGATATGTTAGGTTCCTCTTCTCTGAACACATTCCAACGCTACAGTATCTTTCTTAAAGTACAGGAATAAGATACATGAAATTTTGTCAGGATGTCGTTTTAGGTATGTACTGTAGACACAAGCAAAAGTTCAGGAGTCGAACTACCTGAAGTTTGAAACAGAAATCTCAAAACTTAGTAGACCTCATTGACTGAGGAATTCCAATTCAGAGTACCTAATGAAGATCACAGAGTTACGCTTATGTCCTTTCCTGAGACAGAAATAGTAATTCTGGACCCACCGAGTAAGTGCGTTGATAAAATATTTCCACTGTTATCCACTTATATTTCGCACTTATTAGTATTAGGAGGAAACAAATTGTTGGGAGCTCACTTTCATACTTCCTTTTCAAAATCTACTGAAAATATTAAGATATCAGGCGTGACCTTGAATCTTCCTCCAGATCATGTAGTCACCTGTGTGTAAAGGGACTTGTGGATCTAAGTTGGAAGGAAGGTCATCTGTAAACAATACTAATAGATGTCCAATAACTAGTCTTCGTGGTACTTCGCTAGTCATTGTAAACCAGTTAGGAAAAAAACCATTCTGATATAAAATACTCTGGGGCATTCGTCATCTAGAGTCCTGTTTGGATTGTTTGGACACTTTCTCACAGTACTAAGTTGATGCAGCAGTTATTCTGCAAAGTGATGTGACCTGATGGGGAGAGGGTGTGCATCGTGGAGGTGGGGATGTTAGAGCTAGTACCTAGTTAGTTGTGAATAAAAGTAAAATTAGGATTCAGAAGAATAGGGATGGTTTGGATTTCGGACAATGATATAAAACTAGTCATTTTGTTTCACTAGTCTCTCTTAGATAACACTATTCAACATTATTTGAGCTAAGACTTCAACATTATTGGTCGGTAGTGAACTTTGTTATATCTTTATTCAACTAAATCAATACTCGTTTTACATGTTACCGTTCGATAAACACCCATTCTCCTTCCACAGCATCTTTTCCTCCTCATTCTAGTCTTGGTTATCGTATTTACAGAGTACATAATCTAATAGGACTAGTAAAATACTACTTCGTGGATTCAAGCTGTCATTCCAAGTATACTGTCATTACTAGCTCATAATTTTCTTGATGTATTATTGCTGATTGTCAGTATTTATGTACGTATGTCTATTTTTGTCTGATTGTATTTGCGTATTACGTAAAAGTAACCCTGCACGCCAAGCATTTGACAAGGGAGAAAAAATAAGCTAATAAAAGAGGTCAAACGTATAAATAAACAAAGCATTTGTGGTGGATAAAACGATAAAAATATTTGGGGTAGAAGGAGATGATAAACAAGGAATAAAACAAATGGTTCAGTGTATGATAGTTCCTTTGGAGGTAAACGGTGTGTGATGTGCGTATTCCCCGGGAAGAACGGTTAACTACTGACCTGAGTAGACGTAATTAAATGAGTACGTATTTAGTAGTCTAACCCATTTTTATAACTACTTCGTGAAGTAGGTGAGGTTACTAAAGTTTAGAGAGAACTCCATGTGGTGCAAATTTTCAATGGGTAAATTGACCTGACCACAGCATACAATCCGGCATTAATCCCCTCGATGTGGACTGTAGTAGACTCAACATAAAATTGCCTTATTTGTGTCTCCATCCCAGCTCCGCTGAGTGAATTAAGAAGGAGACGGTGCTTTCGGAGAGGTGGTTTGTGAACACATGGAATGGCGTGGTATTCGGGACATCTTCCGCTACAGTGAGAACAAGATTAATGGTCTACATTAGGAATTTAGTTAACTCACCTTCATTTATCTTTCACCATTTGAAATTCTGATACATGGTAAGTACAGAGGCGCAACGCCAATCTTACGTTGGTGTTATAAGATATTTTTGAACGTTTTGTGTTGGAAAATCCCTCCAAGTAACATTTTTCTGTCGTGATTTGTTGTTTTACCTTTAAAAGTACATTAATTCCTCGTAATCCGTATAGCTGTACATTCTAATCATCTTTTGATTCCAAGTGAGATAGTTTTTAATTATTTTCACTGTAATATTTGTTTTTCCTTACGCTTCGACTAACGTTCTGTAATTTTTATGGACTACATCTACTTTGTTTTACTTAGCGCTTAAGGTTTTGCTGCCGCCATGTTGGATTGCACACTTTCCGATTGACAACTGAAGCACACTTCCAGAGTTTGAAATATTGTGTTGCAACAAATGTAAACATTACATTTTGAACGGACAGTACGTGATCTATTTTAAAATAAGAGAATAATATTCTTATTCCTTTTTTCAAATTGAAATGACTCAGAATTTCCGGAAAAAGTCTTGATTGAGTAACTGGTGGTTATATTTGTTTAGGTTACACTATACATTTATATAGGTAATTTTACATAAGACCGTTCCTTACCCAACCCTATGTTCTGAATTTAGACTGGGCAGAAGCTCGTGAATCTAAGCCAACCGTAGAAGTTATTCTTCATTCCAAACTGCTTCTGTTCGAATACCATCCTAGGACTCCTGTTGCTTAGTCCGCCCTGTCGAAGTTAAGACTAGCAAGACTAGCATCATGGCTCTATAGAGATCCCAAAAATGCATTATCAAATCTTCCACTTCCTTAAAACTCTATTATTCTGTGTCTAGAAAGCCGCCTTTATTTTATTTTAATGCAAAACTTAATTGCTAGTTTCGGCTGATTAAGTTAAAAGGTGTCAAATCAGTCGACTGAATTGCTACGAGTGAGCGCTTACTGGAGTTCAGAACACTACTGTCTTGCTTCTAATGATCAAGAATTTCTAATTAATCGAATATCGATCTTGTTTATTAGCCCCAAAACCCAAAGGAATAACAAGAAGTCGTCGGAAAACGATGGCAACAACGATACCAATGGCAACAACAATAGCAATAGCAATAGTCTAAAATACGGCAATAAATATACAAAGTAATTGGAAGTGTACTTCTGAATAGTATTGACTCCAACAGTAACCCGAACGTTCGCTCATTCGTTCCAGAACAAATGGCTGATAATAACGGAACTCGATGCAGCCAAACAACATTCAGTGGTTCCAATGTTCAACCTCATTGACAGAAGGTAGCTACATTATTCTAGACAATCGTTTTCACTTGGAGTGTCGTCTGTGATTACGATTCCACGGAGGGATACTTCAAAATAACATGTTCTAGTTACTATTTTATGGCTAATTTGTTTTCGTTAACCAATTTATTCAGCTTTGTTGTAGAAATTGTGAAATGTGGACCAAGTTCTTTTGTTATATGGGCAAGAATTTTAGCTGAACCATAATGTTTGACTTGACATTTAGGAAAATACCGTCAGCCTAAATTTATCTACCCGAAAAACTAGTGCTGTTTCTATTCAATTTTGGTTCGGGATCCTATGTGTATATATGCAATTCTAGTGTATATGACCGTATATTCTGATTAATAACAATAGTTTGTTTCCTGATAATGGAAGCAAGACCTTATTTTCGACTTCTGACACTCGCTCAGTAGATCACAATAGTCGCATTTAACCACTTACGAATCAAGAGAGTATCTCTTAAATTTACTGGGAAGAATTTTAGCAAGCTTGAGGATGTCACCGTCCATAGTCCTCGAAAGAGTTAATGACTTTCTTTAAAAGCACCGTTTAGTAAAATTTTTAGGACTAAATCAAGCGCGGAGTTTGAAGGTTGTAAATTTTTTCATGTGGTCTATCACTTTTGTATCTAATTGGTTTCTGCTGACATCTCAACTTGTAACACTATCGTCGCTCTTTACTAGTAACTACATTGAGTGTTCTAATAATGAAACAGTAGGCAATAGGGCTAAGCGCTCCACACCTGGTAGGAATTCACCAAAACCAAGTGATATGTCCTCTGTTAGTAACTCTCTTCCTGATTCTAGTGTAACACAGCAGCTATCACCACTTGTTAGAGCTGTGGACATTATGAAGGACTTAAATAGTGACATGAATTATGCGACCGAACTAGAAGCAACGAAGTCTACTCTCAACCGAGTCAACAGTATTTTGTCAGACTTAAAACCTATATCCTGTTTACTGTGTTAAATGATTATTTAGACGTTGCGAAACTTAAGCAGGTAGAGACTTTTATTAACCTTATAGCTGACGAAGTTGTAAATAGGCTAAAATCCCACCATGAAGCTATCGTTTATAATATGCCTGATAAATTCCCTCTACGCAAAGCAAAGTTGACCATTCTGAAAGTCTGTAATATGTTACATGTCCCGTGCGATTGTAGAAGACTGAGGAAAAAGGACTGGCAAATCAATTATCCAGTCTTGTTCCACTCCACATCAACCTTTGACGCTAGATGATTTATCGACTCCGTAGGTAACATTAGATCTATTACTAGCCTGAAGCATCTCATGATTGTTGCAGACACGACGACCTTGCAGCGAAGAACGGCTAATTACACCACTCTGCATAACGATGTAAATAAGCATGAACAAAAACATGACTCAAGCTTCCGATGTTATCCAACCATACCACACCCTTCACCGTGTCCTAGTGTCAACTGTACTCACTCGGGTAAATGCTCTCCACCCTACAGATAGGTTACCAAATCTATGAGCGGTAAATGTGTCTATTTAGACACGTTGACAACTCGGGCGTCAATAGATAATCCGCACACTCCCACCGATACTAGAAAATATAGGAATACCAGTAGAACCCTTCAAGGTTGCTCTCATTCTAAGAACCTCAGTGTATATCTACCAGATAGTAAACAACTATCAGAAGCTAGCCAAATTTTAACCAGCCAACATACGACAATGCATAGTAAGCCAGAGGAACCTGACTTCATGTCTCAATGCTACCCTAAAATATCAACGCACTCCAAAACCCATCCCATAAAAGTATGCAAGCTCCATCCATAAAATCAAAGCAGCGAAAAAGCAAGGCTTTTCTCAAGTTGCAGGATACGGCACCATCCACTGGAAATAATATTTCACTTAGGACCAACCGGAGCTCTTTGAAAATACCTACAAAATGAAGCTGGACAACAAAGCAGCAGAGGTATCTTAGGCAAGTAATAATAATAATTTCCTGAATATCAGGAGCAAGCCATTTTTACAGGCAAGTAGACTTCTTTCAAATTGAAATGACTCAGAATTTCCGGTAAAAAGTCTTGAGTGATTAACTGTTGTTTATATTTTTTTTAGGTTACACTATACATTTATATAGGTAATTTTACATACAAAGCCCGTTCCTTACCCAACCTATTTCTGAAATTTAGACTGGGCGAAGCTCGTGATCTAAGCCAACCGTAGAAGTTATTCTTCATTCCAAACTGCTTCTGTTCGAATACCATCCTAGGACTCCTGTTGCTTAGTCCGCCCTGTCGAAGTTAAGACTAGCAAGACTAGCATCATGGCTCTATAGAGATCCCAAAAATGCATTATCAAATCTTCCACTTCCTTAAAACTCTATTATTCTGTGTCTAGAAAGCCGCCTTATTTTATTTTAATGCAAAACTTAATTGCTAGTTTCGGCTGATTAAGTTAAAGGTGTCAAATCAGTCGACTGAATTGCCTACGATGTGAGCGCTTACTGGAGTTCAGAACACTACTGTCTTGCTTCTAATGATCAAGAATTTCTAATTAATCGAATATCGATCTTGTTTATTAGCCCCCAAACCCAAAGGAATAACAAGAAGTCGTCGGAAAACGATGGCAACAACGATACCAATGGCAACAACAATAGCAATAGCAATAGTCTAAAATACGGCAATAAATATACAAAGTAATTGGAAGTGTACTTCTGAATAGTATTGACTCCAACAGTAACCCGAACGTTCGCTCATTCGTTCCAGAACAAATGGCTGATAATAACGGAACTCGATGCAGCCAAACAACATTCAGTGGTTCCAATGTTCAACCTCATTGACAGAAGGTAGCTACATTATTCTAGACAATCGTTTTCACTTGGAGTGTCGTCTGTGATTACGATTCCACGGAGGGATACTTCAAAATAACATGTTCTAGTTACTATTTTATGGCTAATTGTTTTCGTTAACCAATTTATTCAGCTTTGTTGTAGAAATTGTGAAATGTGGACCAAGTTCTTTTGTTATATGGGCAAGAATTTTAGCTGAACCATAATGTTTGACTTGACATTTAGGAAAATACCGTCAGCCTAAATTTATCTACCCGAAAAACTAGTGCTGTTTCTATTCAATTTTGGTTCGGGATCCTATGTGTATATATGCAATTCTAGTGTATATGACCGTATATTCTGATTAATAACAATAGTTTGTTTCCTGATAATGGAAGCAAGACCTTATTTTCGACTTCTGACACTCGCTCAGTAGATCACAATAGTCGCATTTAACCACTTACGAATCAAGAGAGTATCTCTTAAATTTACTGGGAAGAATTTTAGCAAGCTTGAGGATGTCACCGTCCATAGTCCTCGAAAGAGTTAATGACTTTCTTTAAAAGCACCGTTTAGTAAAATTTTTAGGACTAAATCAAGCGCGGAGTTTGAAGGTTGTAAATTTTTTTCATGTGGTCTATCACTTTTGTATCTAATTGGTTTCTGCTGACATCTCAACTTGTAACACTATCGTCGCTCTTTACTAGTAACTACATTGAGTGTTCTAATAATGAAACAGTAGGCAATAGGGCTAAGCGCTCCACACCTGGTAGGAATTCACCAAAACCAAGTGATATGTCCTCTGTTAGTAACTCTCTTCCTGATTCTAGTGTAACACAGCAGCTATCACCACTTGTTAGAGCTGTGGACATTATGAAGGACTTAAATAGTGACATGAATTATGCGACCGAACTAGAAGCAACGAAGTCTACTCTCAACCGAGTCAACAGTATTTTGTCAGACTTAAAACCTATATCCTGTTTACTGTGTTAAATGATTATTTAGACGTTGCGAAACTTAAGCAGGTAGAGACTTTTATTAACCTTATAGCTGACGAAGTTGTAAATAGGCTAAAATCCCACCATGAAGCTATCGTTTATAATATGCCTGATAAATTCCCTCTACGCAAAGCAAAGTTGACCATTCTGAAAGTCTGTAATATGTTACATGTCCCGTGCGATTGTAGAAGACTGAGGAAAAAGGACTGGCAAATCAATTATCCAGTCTTGTTCCACTCCACATCAACCTTTGACGCTAGATGATTTATCGACTCCGTAGGTAACATTAGATCTATTACTAGCCTGAAGCATCTCATGATTGTTGCAGACACGACGACCTTGCAGCGAAGAACGGCTAATTACACCACTCTGCATAACGATGTAAATAAGCATGAACAAAAACATGACTCAAGCTTCCGATGTTATCCAACCATACCACACCCTTCACCGTGTCCTAGTGTCAACTGTACTCACTCGGGTAAATGCTCTCCACCCTACAGATAGGTTACCAAATCTATGAGCGGTAAATGTGTCTATTTAGACACGTTGACAACTCGGGCGTCAATAGATAATCCGCACACTCCCACCGATACTAGAAAATATAGGAATACCAGTAGAACCCTTCAAGGTTGCTCTCATTCTAAGAACCTCAGTGTATATCTACCAGATAGTAAACAACTATCAGAAGCTAGCCAAATTTTAACCAGCCAACATACGACAATGCATAGTAAGCCAGAGGAACCTGACTTCATGTCTCAATGCTACCCTAAAATATCAACGCACTCCAAAACCCATCCCATAAAAGTATGCAAGCTCCATCCATAAAATCAAAGCAGCGAAAAAGCAAGGCTTTTCTCAAGTTGCAGGATACGGCACCATCCACTGGAAATAATATTTCACTTAGGACCAACCGGAGCTCTTTGAAAATACCTACAAAATGAAGCTGGACAACAAAGCAGCAGAGGTATCTTAGGCAAGTAATAATAATAATTTCCTGAATATCAGGAGCAAGCCATTTTTACAGGCAAGTAGACTTCTTTCACTTAGCATCAAATACTGAGGAGACGTATTTCGTTGCAAACCAACCACCTATGCAGTGGAATACTACAACAGACAGCCGTAGTAAATCTAAGTACCATATCTTGAGTAGAGCAGGACTCACTTTCACTGCCTTGACAACTCATCTTGATATACCTCATGTGCCTAAAAATGTACAGTTTGCGTACTCTTTGAATCCCAACCAAATGTACTCGGATTTCATGCCACTAAACAACAAAAGCCAGCATAATAACCGGGTGGGACACGCCTACAAGATACCTGCAAGACCTTCTCAGCAAGCTTATTACACCTACACCAGTTGCCCAGTACTTCCCTTTGGCAGCCTAATGGTCACATCGAGTTCGTACACATCACTAATAAATCCTCCTCAAACCTCACTGCATCATAACCACAGGTTCCCTGGTAATGCTTCTGTGGCATACAATAACAATGTGCCAATGTATAATTGCTGGCTGCCCATATACAATCCATCAGATATTCTTCACATGAGCCGTTATCCACAGCATTCTCTACCCTAATGGATTCAAATAGAACCTTGACTCATAGCTTAGCACTTTTTACAAACAACGAATCCCTTAAGTCTACTTTCTCACTATCCTGTCATACCCACTCCACTTCCGCCCCTGTTCAGTCCTCACTTGTTCCACATCGTCATATGGATGGTACCCTGCTAAGTGACAAATTATCCCCCTAACCCCATTATGATTAATGTCTCACTGCTACTTCTCCCCTATACTCCATCTTCTTTTTCCAGTCCAAACAGAGATCACAGAGATTCTCCACTAACTCAGGGAACCCGTGACCTATGTAATCTGATTAGTCCCACACAGTTCTCCACTATTCTATTTAACTCCCCTCCCCCCTGCAGTAAAATCACTCATCTTAAATCCCTAATGTACTCAGTTAACCCATGCTGTGTCCTAATAACCAAGACTTGGTGTACTTACGATATCTCAGACTTTACACTTCAATTCGATAACTGTATCATATACCGCAAAGATAGGAATTCAGGAAAGGGCGGAGGATGTATAATATATGTTCGATCCGATTTTTCATCATCCCTTATCTCCCCGAAAGGTAGTGAACTTTTAGATGACGCTATATTTGTCAGCACTGACAACTATCTCCATCATCAGTTCCTGATAGGTTGTATTTATAGACCGCCTAATGCTACCCACACTTTTCCTAACAATTAGGTCATTTATTTGCATCATTATCGTTGTTTCCTATGACCAAGTTGATAGGAGGAGACTTCGATATGCCTTCTGTTACTTGAAACCCCTTGTATGGACCTCTACACCTTGATAAATTCTTTAGAATACTTGAAAGTAATGCATGGACTCAAGCAGTACATAAAGCTACGCGCAAGTCCAATTTACTAAACTTAATCCTTTTACAAAATGCCCCCAACTACTCAGTCAGTACTAGTCTTGAATTTCCTGGCAGCGACCACAAAGTTGTCATTTGACAGTTAACTGTCAATGAATGTTCATGTACTAAGAGTAAAACAAACGATCCTCTTGATTCTCGGAGAATTTATGCTCAGATTAACTGGTCTCATGCCAAAAATTGCTTCATGGTCTTAATTGGGACATATTTTTCTCCTCTTACGAAGTCAATAACTCACTAGATGCTTTTTACCATAATATAAATTAATGTCTTGACAGTGTTGCACCTTTTAAAGTGATTAAACCACATGTCCCAAATGGTGGATACATCCCTGTTACATTTAAAGACAAACTAAGGAAGTTACGAGAGAGATTATTCGTTCAGCATGACTTTTCCGTAATTTCCAGTACCTATTCGGTAGTCACACATATGGCAAACTACTGGAAAACGAGAAAGCTAGAAGCCGAAAAAATGCATCTGAAATAAATAAAGTATTTATTCTCAAGTATCATTGTGTACATGAGAGCATGCAAGTTTACAGGCATGATCTAAATGATGTAAGTTTACATACATACAAGTATTTCGAAGAAGCGTTACTGTCAGGACTTTTATAAAATATAAAGATATGCGTTGAGAACCAAACCAATTTCAACAAATTTCACAGTATTAGGACACCAATTATATGTGTTGTAGCAAATTGCATATATGACAAAGTACCGCGCGCTCCTTGACTAATGTGTTACAGTTCCAAAAAACGGCTAAGGGTTAGCAGATTGGATCACTGTGCATGTTCAGACGCGAGATAGGACCAGGGGTACTTGGAACTTGGGTGATGAAGAAAAGGCAATAGTTTTGTGTCAGTAAGTTCCATACTTGTCTTGCACATAATCTTCTACAACTAGAGGAAAGACATAAGGGAGAACACAAAACAACAGCACTGGTATTCCGGGGTTAACAAAGCTAATGGGCAAAATTAGTAATTATACTTCCGACACACCACTTATGCTTATAGGCTGATTATAATGGAAGAACACTATCATATGACGAAGACAGGTGAGTAGTGCTCACACGTTCAGTCCCTATTATTTCGCTAGTGGAGAAGAAACAATAGTTAGCGTGAACATTTTTAACGAGATTTCAGAAGAGATGAGATTACTAACATGCCGTACAAATAAAGGAAGTGAATCTGTTTCCCGAATGGCTTGAGGCAAACGGTTCCAGATTCTGGAGAATTCATTTGTAAAATAATTCATATAATGTGCAGATTTAGAATGCGATATTTTTATTTCCCAGGCTGAATTGCGTAGGTTATAGCAAGAGGGTTCCTCGAACTGAATTGTATTAAGCGATGAGAACGCCAATTTGTTTAATATTTTATAAAAGAAGATTAGATTTAATTTTAGCCGTCGCCTCCATAAGGTATCTAGTCCTAACTTAATGCATCTAGTTTTACAGTCTAGAGTGCGATCAACCTCAAGAATACGGAGAGTAAAGCAACGTTGCACAGACTCCAGTCTGAGCTTATCCCTAATGGAAACATTACTGAGAATAAAGGTGCAGTATTCTAGCAAAGGTCTGACACAAACTTTATATAGCAGAATACGAGAATCGTTGCTATAAAAGCTACGTAGTATACAACCTAGTAGTCGATGTGACTTAGATGTCTGCATATTGACCTGTTCTGTAAAAGACAGGGGTGAAACTAAACTACACCGCTGACCTTGAAGTGACCAATGAGAATCAAGTTATTACTTTTAAGGTTGCGCGCTCATTTAAGTTCGAAATGCTTACGTTGGATCGGCTTATTGAAATGTTTAGTGAGGACAATATTATTTCTAATCTACAAGCTTTTGGACTACTTCGGAGAGACTTAATTTGTGATTGTGGCCTTAATATGACTCAAATACCGTACGGAGACAGTCTGGATGGAGTAACGTTTCGATGCAATACCTGTTGGCGAAGAAAGTCAATAAGAACAGGTTATGAGAGTACCTTAGTCCTAAGTCAACTACTGACTGAAGCCTAAATAACTTACTACCGTTTATGGAGAGATCAAAATTGAAGCACTTATCCCCAAAACATATCCAACCACGCTTAGAAGAATTGAGATCTAACTTCCATTTTGAACACCGTACTGCGACCTTGTTGAGCTCGGCAGTGACGCCACTGAATGTGTGCAAATTCGTGAGGGGGAAATGAGTACACTATTTTGAGATCATCTGTGTGTAGAAAGGGTCTACCTATTGTTATAACGTGTGAAAAGGTTTTGTCGCCTGTTGATCAGTTGGTTGTAGCAGACGTCTTTGAAGTGTGCCTAAATGATAATTCGCGACTGGCCTAAGCCCACTCAGTCCCAAGCCGGAGATAGAAGCTTAGAGCTTGGTGGCTGGTCACAGTATGTCCGTAGCCCTACCAGATATAAAAATATTTTGGATTTAGTTTTTACAAATGAACTTTCCCCATGCACCGTACGTACAGGCAAACAATTCCCAGGTAGTGACCACAACGTTGTTATGTGCAGCTTTGACTTACAGACTACACTGTATAAATGCCCGAGTACAATACCTAGCAGATCCTTCCACAAGATAGACTGGAAAAGCTTTAAGACTTACTTCAATTATCTTGACTGGAACAACTACTTCACGGAAGACGATGCTGATAAGCTGACTTGTATACTCTACTCCAACACCTATAATGTACTAGATGTAGTAGCACCTCTAGGATATACTAAACCTAGAATTCCGAAGTGTATGCTTATCGCCACTACTACAAGAAGAAGCCTACGTAAGCATGCAAATAAATTTTATAAACTTAAAGATTTTTCCTCCCTCATAACTATGAAGGAAATAGGCATTAAGGCCAGGGCAGAGCGTATTCAGATGGAAGTTGCACTAGAAAAACAGGCTACTGCACAGAATAACTCCATGGGACTTCTCAAGACCTTCCGGAACAAAATCAGTAGCTCTAAGGTAAAGGGTGGAAACCTCTTTATCTGTGGCAATGAAGTATATGATGACCCCTGCCGCATAGCTGATGTATTCAGTGAGCACTTTGCCACTTCACTTACTATTGAAAACCACACAGATGGGATCGAGCCCACTCCGCCACTGTCATGCGAAATCAGTGATATAGCATTCACTATAGAAAATATTACCAAGGCCATCACTACGCTAAGACACTCATACACTTTGGGCCCTGATGGTATACCAGCCACTGTACTTAAAAATGGTGGCACGGACTTCCATCTGGCACTTCTCAAACTATTTGCAATGTCACTCTCCACTGCATGCTACCCTACCCTTTGGAAAATTACACACGTCATTCCTAAGTTTAAATCCGGACCTGTAGGAAATATAGAGAACTACCGTCCTATTAATCTAACCTCTGTTTCATCAAGAGTAATGGAAAAGATAATCAAGGAGGAATTACTCCAATATTTACTTAAAAACGAACTACTCTTCCCTTCACAACATGGATTCTTAAAGAATAGGTCGTGTGACACATGCTTGTTAGACTACCTAAATGACATAACTACACAACGGGACAAAGGGCTTCTAGTGTCCAGTTTATTTCTCGACTTCAGTAAAGCTTTTGACAAAGTCCCTCATAAACGACTGCTCATTAAACTTAAGTCATATGGGGTCAAAGACCCACTTCATTCATGGTTTGCGTCTTTCCTGAAAGGGAGAAAGCAAACAGTAAAGTTCAACAATAGTCTATCATCGCCTAAACCAATTACCAGCGGGGTTATACAGGGAAGTGTACTGGGTCCCTTATTGTTCGTTATTTACATAAATGACATAAATAACGTTATAAAACATGGTCGACCGTATTTATATGCGGACGATCTCAAGATTGTTTATAGCTTTAAACCGGACTCTTTAGAAGAAGGCATGACTCTAATTCAAAAGGACCTCGATAACCTAACTTCCTGGAGCCAAAAATGGCAACTACCACTTAACTACAGTAAATGTGGAATCATGCACATAGGCAACCATAACCCTCAGTCCACGTTTTATTTAAATGGGTCAAAGGTCCAAATACTCCAATCAACAAGCGACTTGGGTATTAAATATTCCGGCAACCTAAAGTTCATGGAACATACCTCCTCTATTATCTCTAAAACTAGAAGATTAACAGGCTTCCTTCTTAAAAACTTCCATACAACGGAGGCTAAACTTACTCTGTTTAAGATATGTGTAAGACCTATACTGGAGTACTGCTCATTTATCTTTTCGAGTATGAATAGCATAGATAGAAAACGCGTCGAAAGTGTACAAAGATGTTTCACACGTCGAATTCTGGCAACTAACGGAAACATGGACTACACGACTAGATGTGAAACACTCTCCTTAGAACCCCTGTGTCGCCGCCGACTACGACACAACTTAATATTCTTCTATAAAGTAATCAACGAAATATCATTCTCGGGTTTCTCTCCCATGTGGAACCAAATGCCTAGATACGAACTTCGGAACTACGAAGCAACATTACTTATCAACAAATACCAAACACAACATCGCGGTAAGTTTTTTATCGTCTTCTACAGCAAACTCTGGAACAAACTACCACAAAATATCCGCACTACCAAATCTATCCTAATATTCAAACGCCTGATCTCCCAATATCTAAAATCAAAAGACTTGTATCAAATCTTCGACGACTTACCACTAAACCTCGAATCAATAAACAATGGCTTATTAGGGTACTAAAACTGCTAACACTAAAATCGTGTACGTTGTAGTAAATAAAAAAAAAAAACATAAAAACGGAAGACTCTAGTTTGAAACTGATTATTTTGATACCACTAATCAAATTTATTTATTTCTTTCTATCGCAAAATCTATGTCTCCGTCTTCCCGAGTCTATGGTCTGAACTGGCAAAGAACTGATCTCCTTTAAGCACCTTACTCCAAACGCTGGCCTGGAACGCAATCAATGCACCAACAACTCACCGCTCAAGACTAGTCCACACAAACTGTCTGCCTTATCCAAACTTTAAAATACCAGCCTTATCCTGTCTCTGGATAGTCTCCATGGTTCGTCCTGCTCTCTCGCAGCTATTCCCTGAGATTACAGCACCAGGGACAAAAAGCGCGCGGTTGTTTACTGGAAGTGTTCTGTAATACAAAATATACCTCTGATACTGCAGCATTATAAACTGTGAAGCTAGCTACCGTTGGCTTCCTAATTAATTAATACCTTTGTATATCGTCAACTTCATAACAATAACTCTACTAAAACTCTGTTACGATTATACAATATCATTCTGATCATGCCTGTAAACTGGTATGCTCTCATGTACAAATTGCTACTTGAGAATAAATTATTATTATTATTATTATTATAAGAATAAGACAATAGACCAACCAGACAGGTCGGAATAAGATTCGGAGTCTATTTTACACATTCGCTTATATATACAAAATAATCATAGTGATTATTCATCAAATTGAAATTATCACCATTTTTAATAATACAATTAAATGTTGTCAAATGTGCTCACATAAAGTGATGAAGGTTTACAAATCATGTTAACAAAAAAATCAATACAACTTGATAAAATGACAATTGTATTTCTAGGGATTTCGAATCCCTAACACCTATGCCGAAGCATTTGCATATATCGTTTATGTAAGCTATAAAGAGCAATCAGCCTAAGACACTTCCTTGTATAACACCACTTGTAACCGGTTCGGCCTTTAAAAGAGTGGAATTAATTTTAACTATTTGATGTCTATTACTGAGGAAAGAGCTTAACCATGCAAGTAATGGATTCCTAATCCCATAAGAGGAGAGTTTGCCTACAAGAAGCTTGTGGTTAACCATATCAAAGGCTTTAGATATATCTAAGTGCAATACTAGTACCAGGCGCCCAAGGCTTCGTTTAGTAAAGACTAAATTAAAGAATTCAAAGTGACAAGTCATGCAGGACCTAGTTTTGAGGAAACCATGTTGGGAATTAAAGATGAGTTTTCCGGAGAATAAATAATCAAACATTTGATCACATACTATTTTTTCGATTATTCTAGAGATAACCGAGGTTATATTTACTGGCCTATAGTTATGCAGGTTTGTCCTGCCACCTGATTTAGATCAGGGGCATTTGTATGAGGTTTTCCATCGATTGGGGTAAGATCCTGTTGTTAAAGAAAGGTCAAACAGTTTTAATGGGATTAATGCTAAATTAGGTCCTCCGAGTTTGAAGTAAATGGACGCTATGCCATCTACTCCATAGCTACTTGACGTCCTAAGCGAGTTTATGGATTTACAAATATTGTCATAAGTGAAGGTAACGGATTCCATATGGTTTGTAGCTGAGTTGATAATGTCTACTTCATTGTCATCCTGGGGTATACCTCTGTTAGCGAAGAAATCGCTGAACAGGTTGGATATGATATTATGGTCGGTAATCATTAATCCATCTCGTAAAATGCAGGGAGTATCACTATTCCGAGGTTTGAGACGTTTATTGAACAGCCGTACCAAGTTTTGTACCTTGGAGCTACTGTGCATTCCTGATAATTCTTCGTTAATCGCCTTTAACCTTTGGACTTCTTTTACTTGATTGAAGGTCATGGTAATTTCCATAAGTGCTGAGTAGTCATTTGACTTATGATAACTCTTCTGTAAACGTCTTAGCTTCTTATGGTAATGAAGTGGTATATACAAATCATTTGATTTAATTATATTGCCTAGTTTGATAGGTGCAATCGTATCTAAACATGAGTTGTTAATTTGATAAAAAATATCTAGTGCATCTGTAAGACTACTAGATAAGAAAAAATTGTCCCAGTCAGAGCAACTAAGAAGAGTGTGCAGAAGATTCCAGCCCACATTTTTACAATTTCGATATTGTCTAGTTTTTTGTAATTTATGAATATTGGAGTGACTAAAATCAAAAGGAAGAGCGCATAGAACCATTTTGTGGTCACTGCTTTCGAGCTCTTTGCTAACTTGAAGTGACAGAGGAGTGACATCATGACAGAAAACTAGGTCAAGAATGTCATGATGTCTAGTGGGAGTGTGTATACACTGTGTCCAGCAGTGCATGTCTAATGTAGCAAGAAGGTTTTCTTCATCGTATGACAGTCCTCTGCCAACATTCCAGTCTATCCTAGGAAGGTTAAAGTCTCCTGCGATGACTTTCGCATTATAAGTTAAAGCAAAGGTATGTATAAAAGCATTAATAATGTTATCTACAGTAGTCGAGGTGTTAGGAGTTCTGTATATACAACCAAAGAGTAAACTATGGTTCGGGGTATTGACTGATATCCAGACCGACTCTGGTACCTTGCCAAGTATTTCGTCATCGATTTTATTAGATGACAAACAAACACTTACGTATATTAGACAGCCACCACCCCGTTTAGATTCTCTATTGCCGCGATATAACGTAGTCCTGAATGGCTAATTCTGAGTCAGTAATTGAGGAGGAATACCATGTTTCTGTGATAAATATTAAAGAAGGTTTAGCTAATAAAGCTATAGTTCTTAGGGTTGATATTTTATTAAGAAGGGAGCGGGCGTTAATTACTAGAAAGTTTAGAAATGAAGAGTGAATTGTGAAGAATCGGATAAGATCGTTACCTAAGTCGTTCGTGTTTCGTGTAACTAGATGTTGGTTTGAAAAGACAGTCTGACTGTTTGAGCTAATGTCTGGGCAAGCTGTATTACTAAGGGGACTAATGAATGCCTGATCCCAAAAATATCATTATAGTAGTCAGAGATACTAGGATGTTAAGAGCAGTTTGAGTTAAGCAAAATGGCAGCTAGTTGACGGTGTGCATAAAGTGGAGGGTCCCCTAGCAAAATAGCCTATTTAGCAGCCACCCTCAAAAAGGAACTTTATGCCCAGTCCAGTCTTCCTACAATTCTCAATATCAAAAATAAATAGCTAGTAACTCTATGGAGATCTGAGAAGCGTTTAGTGAATCCTTTGCACACTTTTACTAGAAACAGTCGATTTATAGGGATGATCAGCAACTTCAACCAGCATAAATTAACTAGCTTGAAGTTTACAGTTACTAATGTTATAAATGCTATAAGATCACTAAAACCTTTATTTAGTAGTGGAGAGGATGGAATACCGGTTGTTTTGATTAAATATGGTAGCTCAGCCTTCCCAATACTGCTCACAAAAATATTTAATCTCTCCTTAAAAGATGAAACTTTCTCTAGTTCGTGGAAAACCACATATATAATCCCTCACTTTAAAAAGGCTCTAGGCTTAGCATTGAAAACTACCGCCCAATTAATCACTCTTCTGTTTTATCTAGAGCCATGGAGCAAGTTATAAAAGAGGAGATTTTTAGCGCCTAGGTATATTCCGATCTACTAACAGAAGAAACCAGACTATTATGGAATAGGCCTGTGATATAATGTGCGCAAGTAATTATAAGTCTCCAAATACTGCCCCTGTTCTTTCACGAATCATGAAGAGGATAAAAAAAGTGGGATCACAGAATACCTGCTGGTGGGGTTATACAAGGCAGCGTGATAGGATCTCTCTTGTTTACATCATACATCAACAGTATCAGTAGCTGCTTTAACAATGGCAAAACCTTCGTCTGTGCAGATGACTTGTAAGTTGTCTGTTCAGTCAGCAGAGATGAAATACACAAAACTGTTAAGAATGTACAGCATGAGTTAAACGAAGCCACTGTTTAGTGTAATGAACATCAACTTTACGTTAGCACTAACAAATGTGGCTGGATCAGTGCTTGAAGTAATAAGTAACACTTCATATCTATAATCTTAGGATTTTTACCAAATCGTCAACGATTTACCTCTTAACCTCGACTTCATCATTACTGGCTCATAAGGGTTCTAAAACTGTAAACTATGAACATGTGCACTGCAGTAGAAAAAAGGAAATAAGATGTCGATCCAAAATTAATTGTTTTACTACTACCGACTTATTTTTTTCACTATCTCATATATCCCTTTACATCATCTTTTTCCAGAGATTATAGGATCCTTTCATAATGAATTGGTCTACTTTGAGCAGTATGCCCCTAACGGTAAATAACAACATACTTAATAAATCAATAACTCACCTCTCAAAACCAGCGCACATAGATTCCACTACTGCGGAAGAAAATCCGAATATATGTTTGGTTGGCGCTCTTATCCAAGTTTCAAATAAACTTGACCTTATTCGGTATCTGGACATCCTTTGGGGTTTATTTTGTTCACTGCCAGCCGTTTCCTGGACTCATGGCGCCACAGATAATGCGAGCGCGTCTGTTCGACAGAAGTGTACTAAAATGCAATACATACCTCAGGTACCTTAGTACTGTGAAAAAAAACTTTGTTGTCGTAGGCTTTGTTTTCAATTAATATCTTCAAATAGCGTGAATTCCGTAACAATGACTTTTTATCAAAACCCTTAGATACTGAGAGACTAATATCATTCTGATCATGCCTGTAAACTGGCATACCCTCATGCATAAAATGTAACACGAAAATAGAGCTAATTCTATCATTAATCAAAAACATGTATCGATTCATGGTTGTGAAGCTGACCTCAAATTCAAGTACTAAAGAGGTGTACTGAAGTATTTAGCCACTACGTCAGTAATCTATTCTAGAACTCGATACAATCAAAACGGTTGCCGGAGCGATGAAAATTAGCAAGTGCTTCCCCAATTCGTAAGGAGGAGGAAGACAGTACAAGTCCCGGTTGCTACAGGCCTATAGCAATGCCACCAATACTACCCAAGTTTTGGAAAATGTTGTGGATGGGTTTATTGTCGAGCTCACCATTTATATGAAGTGCAACATGGCTTCCATCGATTTATGTCCCACAGCAAGCATTTAAATTGCATTGGACAACTGAGTGGCTTATTATGGAGCGAACGCCTGGTTCATGCAATATTTCATGACTCTGTCCCTCAGCTTTCTAATTCATTAGGTAGCTATCATGGGCTTCACAGAACCATTACTATCCTCGCCGGTACTGTTCCTCACTTTCAGTAACGAACTTCCACCAAGCATACTCTCATCAATTCTCACTTACGTGAGCGACATGAGACTGTGGAGAGCTGTTAAATATGATAGTGACACAAAACTCCTCTAACAAAACCTGGTTTAGATAGAGAAGTAATAATAATAATAATTTATTTCCTGAATATCATGAGCAAGCCATTTTTACAGGCAAGATCAACAATAACATATCAGATAATAGAAAGGGTTTAACTGTTATGCAAACTTATTATATAATGATGCACAGAGATAGTGGAATAATAAACTTTGTTTTAAACTGGCATTTATCTAGCGTTCATTACAAACATGGCCTCGGGGCGACCTTGTGATGCGAGAGAATAACAGGATGGGTTCTTGTCACCAATACGAGGAGTTACATTTTGACAGAAAATGTAGACGTCCAACCTTTTACGTAATATAAAACAATCCCCAAGTTCTGAAAGGAAAGAAGAAGGATAAACAGCAGAACGGAGCAACAGTATCATGACAGCTATACTTTTCTGATTATTTAAGCAATCGGAAAAGCATGACTGTTTGAACTGGCAAATACTTGGATATTGAAGCTTATTTGGCAAGTTTTAAATTTTTTTACTTGATAGGTTGGCTATTTCGGAAGTGTACAATAGTAGTGTTCAGACTGGGTCTATGTGAAAGGTATGGTTTCATAAGGTTAATGACATATGCTTGAGATATGAGCCGTGAAATCGTATGCTAGATATGAGGTGGTCCGTGACTTATCATGTCTGGATTTCCAGATAGTTCAGGAAAGAGTTACTGGGTCCTACTAGTATTAAAAAAACAAGCTTCAATCAATCAATCAATGCCTGTTACTCCAAGTGGAGCATAGACCGCCCACCAGCATTCTCCAGCCAACTCTGTCATGGGCTTTCCGTTCTAGCTCCTCCCAAGTGCTGTTCATTCTCTTCATGTCTGTTTCCAATTCCCGACGCAATGTGTTCTTGGGTCTTCCTCTGTTTCTGTGGCCTTTAGGATTCCAAGTCAGTGCTTGTCTTGTGACACAGTTTGATGGTTTCCTCAGTGTGTGTCCAATCCATCTCCAGCGTCTTTTCCTAATTTCTTCCTCAACTGGAAGTTGATTAGTTCTCTGCCACAACAGGTTGTTGTTGATGGTATCTGGCCAACAGATCCGAAGAATCCTAAGCAGACAGTTGTTTATAAATACTTGTATCTTCTGTAGGATACTTTTCGTAGTTCTCCAATTTTCAGCTCCATACAACAGGACTGTCTTCACATTTGTGATGAAAATTTTGACTTTTATATTGACTGACAGTTGGTTTGAGTTCCAGATGTTTCTCAGTTGTAGAAATGCTGCCCTTGCCTTACCAATCCGCGCCTTCACATCCGAATCAGGCCCTCCTCGTTTGTCGATGATGCTGCCCAAATATGTAAAGGTTTCAACGTCTTCCAGAATTTCTCCGTCAAGTGTAATTGGGTTAGTGTTTGTTGTTTTGTATCGAAGGATCTTGCTTTTCCCTTTGTGTATGTTGAGGCCTACTGCTGCTGAGGCTGCTGCTATATTGTTGGTCTTCCTCTGCATTTGATGATGTGTGTGAGAAAGAAGAGCTAGGTCATCTGCGAAGTCCAAGTCATCTAGTTTCGTCGATGTTGTCCATTGTATTCCGAGAGTGCCTTCAGATGTTGCAGTCTTCATGATCCAATCGATGACCAGTAGGAAGAGGAAGGGCGAGAGTAAGCAGCCTTGTCTGACACCGGTCTTCACTTCGAATGAATCTGTGAGCTGACCTCCATGCACGATTTTACAATGTAGTCCGTCGTAAGAATTTCGTATGATGTTGACTATCTTCTCGGGTACGCCGTAATGTCGTAGAAGGCTCCATAATATTCTCCATCCACGCTGTCGAATGCCTTTTCATAGTCGATGAAGTTGATGTAAAGTGGTGAATTCCATTCAATTGATTGTTCAACAATGAACCGTAGAGTGGCGATTTGATCGGTACATGATCGATCTTTACGGAATCCAGCCTGTTGATCTCGGAGTTGGCCGTCGACTGGGCCCTTTAATCTGTTCAATAACACTCTGTTGAAGACCTTTCCTGGTACTGAAAGTAGAGTAATGCCTCTGTAGTTCTCACAATTGCTGAGATCGCCTTTCTTTGGTATCTTGATGAGGTACCCTTCTTTCCAGTCTGCTGGAACTTGTTCTTCCTCCCAAATCTTCCTGAAGAGAGTGTGGAGTATCTTTGAAGTTGCTTCTATATCTGTCTTCAGTGCCTCCGCTGGTATGTTGTCTGGTCCTGCTGACTTGCCACTCTTGATCTGTCTGATGGCCATTTTGATTTCTTCGACTGTTGGTGGGTCTGTGCTTATAGGGAGATCCGTGGCTGCTGCTTCGATGACTGGTGGGGTCAGTGGGGCTGGTCTATTCAAGAGTTCTTGGAAGTGCTCTACCCACCTGTTCCGTTGTTCATGCACTTCAGTGATTGGTTTGCCAGCCTTGTTCTTAATTGGCCGTTCTGGCTTGTTGAATTTTCCAGCTAACTTCTTCGTTGTATCGTATAAGAGCCTCATATTTCCTTCTCTTGCAGCTTTTTCCGCTGTCATTGCTAGGTCGTCAACAAATTTTCGTTTATCCAACCTGATGCTCCTCTTCACTTGCTTGTTGACTTCGGTGTATTCGGCCTGTGCCTTGGCTTTCTCTGCTCTTGTCCGACTGTTATTGATCGCTGTCTTTCTGTTCCTCCCTTCTTGGATCTTGTCCAGAGTACTAACAGAAATCCACTCTTTCTGGTGTTGTTTCCTAAGACCCAAAACCTCCTGACATGTTGAGGTTATTGTTCCCTTAATCTCTTTCCAGTTGTCTTCCATATTAGTTTCACCTTTTTCTAGTAGATCACGAAATGCCTGGAACTTGTTGCTGAGAATTAATTTGAATTCGTTGCGTTTGTTAGTATCTCGGAGAAGGGCTGTATTAAACTTGTGTAATACTGCTGCTCCAGTTGTCCAGTACTTCCTCAGCTTCAGTTTCATTTTAGTTACCACCAAATGGTGATCTGAAGCTATGTCGGCTCCTCTTCTTGCTCTTACGTTTTCCATGGTCCTTCTAAACTTCTTATTGATGCAGATGTGGTCGATTTGGTTCTCCGTAATGTGGTCCGGTGAAACCCATGTAGTTTTGTGCATACGTTTGTGGGAGAAAATGGTGCCACCTATAATCATTTTGTTGAAGGCACATAAGTTCACAAACCTCTCACCGTTATCATTCCTTTCTCCCAGTCCATGTTGTCCCATGATGTCTTCATACCCGGTGTTATCCACTCTGACCTTGGCGTTGAAGTCGCCCATTAGAATGGTCAGGTCCTTGGCTGAACATTTCTCGATGATTGACTGCAGCCTCGCATAGAACTGGTCTTTGTCGTCTTCGTGGCTGTCATTGGTGGGTGCGTAGCACTGGATGACATTCATTGTAATCCCTTCCTTCTTCGTCTTGAAGGATGCTGTGATGATCCTAGGTCCATGAGGTTCCCATCTTATAAGAGACTTCCATGCATCTTGGGATAGCACCAATGCTACTCCTTGTGTGTGGGGGGCGTTTTCTTCTTCGTGGCCGGAGTATAAAAACACATTTCCCGAGGATAACCGTTGCTGTCCAGCTTGCACCCAATGCGTTTCGCTTATTCCAAGTATCTTCAGGTTGTATCTTTTCATTTCTTCAGCTATTTGCATGGTCCTCCCTGTTTCCCACAGCGTGCGGACATTCCACGTACCTATATAAATTGTTGCTCTGGTTGTCAGGAGAGACATCGGCCTCGTGGCTTCCGAAGAAACTCGGCTTTCACCATGAGGCGTCATAACATACCTTCCAACTCCCAGGGCAGAGTAAAAATGGTTATAAAGGTTTTTACTGGTTAGCGTTTTTTTAGCACGTTTGTTGTTTTACGGGATGGGGTTGCTAGCCCCATGCCCAACCCTCCTCCTTTATCCGGGCTTGGGACCAGCAGCAACCCTAGGGGCTACAGGCGGAGTTAAAAAAACAAGCTTACCATGTGTTTAAATTTTGCTAAATTATCACAGGAGTGGATAGAAAGTGGTAACGTATTCCATAATAAACTGTATAGTGTTATAAAAATGTTATTTTGTGATTTGTGTCTGCATTTTTCAGTATACAGTGTTGGAGCCGGATTCCTCAAGTTATATTTGGGAGCAGTCTTCCGGGAGGGATAAGAGGTTGAGAAAGTGAGAATAAATATGGTTAGTTTTTAGACGGCGTCTCTATAGGGGTTCTAGAGAAAGTAACCTACATCTTTCTATATAAGTTATGTTACCGTTATACTCCAGTAATCGTCAGGTGAAAGTTCTTTGGAGATTTTCAATTCGTATGGTGTCTGTGTAGTTCATATCAGAGAAGACAAGCGAGCAGTATTCTAGGGTAGCCTGGCTTCCCAGGTGTAAAAATTTCGAAGAATAAAGCAAATTCGTCGTCTTGATTTGGATATAATTGACGATACATGTTCAGTAAAAACTCAAGGCTCTTGCTGTAGCATATACCCAAGTCACATATAGAGCTCAGTGTTTGAATTTTACATTCATTCAAATAGAGTTCTTATTGAACATCATATTTTCCGAATTGCATAATCCCACACTTACTGTGGTTGAATGGTAGTTGCGATTTCTGGCTCCGAATCGATAGGTTATCTAGATCTTTCTGGATATCGGATGTGCCTTCATTAGATGCACTAGGCTTAAAGCTGTACACTATTTTCAGGTCATCTGCATACAGGTATGGTCTACCAAAATGTATGACTTCACATATATCATTTATATGCATAAGAAAGAGAAGGGGACCTAGGACACTGCCCTGAACAACCCCACTTGTGACGAGAGGTGGCCATTATATTTAACTACCTGGCTTCTTCCTGTGATAAATGAGCTGAGCCAAGAGTGTAATGGGTCTTTGATTCCGAAAGACTTTAGTTAATGGGGAAGTTTGTAATGTGGAACTTTATCAAAAGCTTTCTTGAAGTCAATGAAAACGGTCGATACTACCATTCCCTTATCGCGTTGAGTGGTTATATCGTTAAGATAATCTAATAGGCATGTGCCACATGACCTAGTTTTTAGGAACCCATATTGTGAAGGTAGAGATCAGATTTTGTTTCTGGAGGTACTAAGATATTTCAACCTTAACTACTTTTTGCATCACTCTAGAGATAACAGACGTTAGGTTAATTGGTCGGTAGTCTTCCACATTTGCAACCGGTCCACTTTTGATTTTAAGGATAATGTATATTGGTGACAACGGTCTGGATCTTAGCATGCTGAAAAGTCACATAATGTACTACTGCACTCCGGACAGTACCGAAGTGGAATACCACCTTGCTAAGCGACGTATAACTAGTGTCTTAAATGGCCAAGATTTAGCTTTGCCTTCCATCAACAGATTGGATACTATGGAGTGCTAGCAAGTAGATACCACAAAAGCATATGCCATGCTGCGCCGAGTTCTCAAACAACTGAGTACACTGGCACCAGAAATGTTCTTGACAATATTTAAAACGTCACCAGATCACACGTGAAAACCTCAATGTTTTCACCCCTCCTACTCTTAAAAGCCATGTTATCCTCATGGAGGGAGTGCGGAGACAAGCCGCAAGGTAGGTTGCTGGGCTCAGGAACAGACAATACACCGACGGCTACGTCAGTCAAGGTTGTTTCCTCTTAGTTGAGGGGTGACCTAGTTATGGCCTACAGCATTCTGGACATTACGAACCCAAATGGAAGCACAGTGACTGCATACCACACTCTTATACCAAAAAACAATCCTCGCCGATTGTCCCCCAGAAGTCACTAACAAAGGTAAGGCGAATTTCTTGTCATAAAAAGTTTCTTTATTTGAAACCTATTACCTGATGCCGTAGTTACAGCCTCTAAGTTGGAAAGTTTTAAGAGAAAACTTGATGATTCCATATCACGAATTAGTTTGAATAAAACAACCAACAGGAAGAAACCGGCAGCTGTTTCGTTCTAGTGTGCAACCCTTCGGCAGTGCGCATCCAAGACAGCACTGTGGATCAAGCCTAGGGCTTTTCGGCTCTGCGGAGAACGTATTACCACTAAACAACTCAGTCGACTCCCAGTAGGTGATATTTCCAACTGAGTTAACCTGGGGTGTATTTGCTAAAGATCATCCATTACATATTTCAATAAAGCATACCAAGGCCTCCTGGGACGGAGAACTAAACACATATTGTTAGTTACATTAGTTCAAGCATCCTACTCCGTAGCACTAAAACTTCTATTGAATTTCCATTGAATTTTAGTTCCTCTCCTTGTCCACTGTTTAGTAACCTGACTGTCTAGTAATGCTAGCAGGTGCATTTAAACCCACACATATATGTAAGCAAAATAGTGATAGTAAAAAAAATGGGAGGAAGAAAAGTAACAAGAAAATAGAGATTACTATATAAATTAAGACGAAATTATAAGGAATATAAAACAGTTGAAACTACGAGAGCTAGAACGGTTGTATAGCTAGACGCCTACTCTATGGAGAAGCCACAGAGCTGGAATCAAAACAATAACATTTAAGACACAAGCTCGAATAAAACAATTAGTTTATAATAAATAACTATGCAGATATTGTATATCGAATAGCGTGACCTTGAATAAGGTCGAGATTACTGTTTAGCTATTTTGGTTTGTCTTGTACTCCGTGCTCGTTTTGGTCTTGCGGTCCGCTCGTCTTGGTCTTATTGTAAGTCGTCTATTTTTTTGCTTTGCTTCGTAAGATTATAACGAGGTAGTGTAGCTATAGTGGTTTTCTACATAACAGCTATAGGCTTTCTTATATCTCAAGCATTTTTTTGTGTTTGTACTGTTACTATCATGACTAATATATGTCCTTATCCTTGTCAGTTTCTATAAGTGTGGTTGTGTAGATGTTTGCCTGTTTATTTCTATATCATTGATCTTGTATACCAATGTATTCATCCGATCTTCACTTGTGATTAGTTCTCTATATTCACTTCGTAAGCTTATCTCTGTCTAAAAGCAGGACTGTAAAATAGGGACAAACCAATGAGATGGCAATTCTTCATCCCAAGGTCATTGATCACAGTTTAGTTGATAATGTTGATAATGTCGTTGATTCAGAGAAGGATGTTATCGTTAGCTATTTGCGGGAGAAAGGTTCTGAGAAAGCTCTAATATAATTGGGGATGCGGCATATATTCAGTGTGGGTAGGTAGTTTCCATATTAAAACCTACATTATATATTTGGTATTTGAGATAGACAACTAGGAAGAGGACACTTCGAAAGGGTTCCTGAACGGAAAAAATCTACCTGACTGCAAGTTTGTATTCTTCGTCTGAAATATTAGAAAGTAATCGTTCATATTTGGTCCCAATGGCTAAGTTATTGTCTACCTTGGTGAGAGTTTCCCTTACATTTATCCTGATTAATAAAGTACATCTACATTGTTCATACATACTAAATAACGTTCAGTAGGTAACGTAAACATTCGCTTTCTGTGTAATATGTCATTTGCTTGCGTCATATTTTCCGTTTAAGATACAATCTGATGTCTAGTACACCATTTTCGTTTTAACATATCATATTTCATCTGCATAGTTTCTTAATATTTTATAGGGTGTTTATGCCACGGATTTGATTTTTATAGCAGCAAATTCGGCGTTCATAAAAGAACTTCAGTATTTTCACATGTCCACTGTAACAGATGGTTTGGCTGTATTATAAATTCATGTAGTTTTATCTCCACATATAGATGAAATCATAAAGAGAAGACTTTTAATTGAGGGGGAAAGTGGAAATGATGACCGTAGAATTACTTTGCTGCTAAAGAACTATCTGCGTTGGGTGGCTTCCGATGATATTGGTGAGGATGGGTGAGTAGCTTCTAAAATTTATATTTGTCACAGCTATGAAGCCTATCAAGCTCTTATCGCTAGTGTTTATCAGTGTGAAAACGCCATGGAACAATCTTCTTTAGTAATAGCTATGAACTATGAACAGCAAAAACAATATGAAGATTTATATAAGGAGATTGGTAAGTTACTGCTTTCAAAATTATCTCCACAGAAAGTGCGATTGAAAGTGCGAAAAATCGCATCCAACAGTGCAAGGAGGATCTAAGGTCTGCAAAGACCGTCAGGAAAAATAGGCGAGGTACCTCGTTTCTTATTTAGCTTATTTCGATAGAGTATGATAGCCTTGCCAAAGTTCTCTGCGATCATCCAGAAAGAGATGAAACTCTTGAGTAAGTATGATGCTTATTGTTTTTTGATACGATCAATGTTTTATATTACAAAGCAGTTTTATGATCAATTTTATTCGCCCGTCAACTTTAATGTAGTGTCAACACAACTGAAAATTTTGCATTACGGATTGTTCTAGTAAATAGAAAGCCACTAACGTTCCTTTATACTTCAACCTGCGTTCTTTCCGGTTGTCGTTCGTCACTGATTGAAGACTAAAGTGATATGCTTAAATAAGTCCACTTTACTTGATATTACATTCGACTGTATCCTGTTTATTTGCAACGGCGACTTTTTGAGTTGTAGAATCCAGTTATTTGTAATTTTGCATAATTCTATCCAGATACCATTTCTGGAAACACTAACTAAATATAGTAGTCGCCGACAATAATCAATAATGTGTCCAAGTTATACACCTTTTAATGAATATGACTGGGTTTTCGCGTGCAAAGCATTCGGTAGTGAATAACAAGAGGAGTCTATAACTTTGTGATAAACCTACTTTATTTCCTACCATTAGGCCACCGTCCCGACTGTAGCTTCTGCCTTAACGTAGTGGTCAGGCTTGCCTATCATGTTGACTTAACGTAGCTATATTGGCTGGGACGCATGTTCCTTTAGGTACTACCATGCCAGGCAGGTCTGTTGGAGAGCGATAGGACTAAAGGGAGCAACCTAAGATCTGAGGGCAAAGTCGTACTGTTGACTGCAGCAGGGTGTGATTGCAGTAAGGTGTTTTCCTCGGATAACCAGCATCTGCAGCGATGCTGCCTCCTCACAAAGGAAGGAAGGGGTTAGAAAAGGCCGACCCTAAAAATGTCACACCTCACCTTACTCCACGGATTTCCGTCTCCGGCAATAAGGCCTTTTAAAGAACGGAGCTAACACTTCGAAAGCATCCCGTAACAAGGTCGTGCGTGATCAGCCTCAAGCAGTTGACCCTTGGGCTCTGTGATCACGCCTTCAGGTCACCATGATCAATACTAACCCGGTTTCCTTTTCAGGTACCTCAGAAAGTAATATCCTTCTATAGTGTAGGCAGCGAGGAAATGACAACCGCCATCATACCTCTGACTGCACACGAGATTATTTTGATCGAGGTCAAATCCGACCATCAACTCTTAATAACTCTCTTATCCTTACGAATAACCCTTCTAGCATAAATTTATCACCTCACACTTTTAATGCTAATGGTTCGAGTTCACGAGACGCTATTCCTGGTCTCCTGAAACCTCGCACTAAACTGTATATCGGAGCTTTTAAAGTTCGAACCTTATGCCAAATAGGATAACAGGCCTCTTTAGCTATGACCCTAGGTTCTCGCTCCATCAATGTCTACTGCGTCTCCGAAACGCGTATGCAGGGTCCAAGTACAGTCATTCGCTTGACCTCACCTTGTCAAAATAAGGAACCAGCCCGATTTACCCTTCGTGTTTTTGGAGACCCTACCGCCACCGCTCGAGGCCTTGCTGGCATAGGTATAGCACTTAGCTCAAACGCTGAACAGGCTCTCCTTGACTGGGTTCCAGTAGACAGACGCTTGTGCGTTGTCCGTCTAAACGGGACGGTAAGAACTCGGAAAGTTAGGGACACACGCCGTTGCCTCTTTGTTATCTCTGCCTACGATCCCACTGATTACAGCCCAGATGACGTAATGGATGAATTTTACAAAAAGCTTTCTGATCTCCTTCGTAAAGCTAAGCATACTGATATAGTGATAGTGGCTGGTGATTTTAGTGCCCAAGTAGGTAGACTGAACCAAACCAAAAGGCACCTAAATGGATCCAATTGTGTTGAGGCTCAACGAACAACTATGTTCAGATAACTGTCTATTTCTCTCAAGCACCAACTTTAAACATAAGGAAAGGCATCAGTTGATATGGCGACCCCCACAGTCAACTCAACGCTGAACTTAAGTAGACCACATTGCTATCAGCCACCGTTGGAGAGGTTCGATAGAAGACTGTCGCTTATTTTGGAGTACATGTCTAGACTCAAATCATGCCTTAGTACAAGCGCGTATTAGTTTGCGTAAGAGATTCGCAGCTAGGATCCCCCTCAGAGTTCAACTTAATGATGAGATAGTCAAGAATACATTTCAGGAACAACTAGAAAACCAATTAGTCAGCTTTGTAAGCGATATCCATCCCGAGTCAGCTTGGAATGATATCCAATAAGCTGTTGATATAGCAGTAATATATACTAGTAAACTAAGCCATAAAGCCAAAAAAATCAGTGGATTTCAGCTGCATCTATTGAACTGATAGATGCTCGGTAACACGTTCCGTCTGCTTCTGAACACGCTGAGGAGCGAAGGCAACTTAAACACAAACTGGTTAAAAGCTTACGGAATGATCGTGAGGATTGGTGGGTGGCGATTGCTAAAGAGATGGAAAAGGCAGCGGCAATGGGTAACAGTAGGCAACTTTTCAGACATCAAGGAAACGGGTATCAGAAATCCGACTGTAAGTGAAGCTGTCTCAGAAAAGATGGGACCATTATTCAGTGACAATCCAAAAGGTTGGACCGATAGGCAGAACGCTTTACGGGACAGTTCAACTGGTCCTCGGCCTCATCTCAGTTGCCTACCTTTCCCGAGTAATCCGCATTGCAAATTAATATTGGTCCCCCAAGTCTTAGTGAGGTTGAGAAGGCTATAGGGAATCTAAAGCGAAAGAGACCAGCAGGACCTAATGGGTTAACTCCTGAGATATTTAAGGATGGTGGTCCAGTTTCAGCAGCGAGATTAACCGGGATGTTGGCTAGGATCCGGGAACTGAGTATAATCCCATCTGACTGGTCTCAAACACTAATTGTCCCAATCTATAAGAAAGGACAGAAGTCCTTTTGTGACAATTACCGAAGAATCAGCTTAACGAATATAGTGTCCAAAATATTGGCTTCAATCATACTTCGACGCCTAACTAAAGCTCGTGAAGAGCAAACTCCAGAAAACCAAGGTGGTTTCAGACCTGAACGTGGCTGTATAGACTAAATATTGACACTTCGCCAGGTTCTGGAACATAGGCACACTTTTAGACGCCCAACAATAGTTGTATTCCTTGACCTTAAAGTGGCGTTTGACCCTATCGATCGTAAGGTTATGTGGCAATGTCTGTCATTGAAAGACGTGTCGGTGAAGTACATTAACCTTATACAAGCTCTCTACTCGAACACCACATGTCGAGTGAGAGCTTATGGCGGATTTTCGTCAGAACTGATTACCTCAAGTGGTACTCGTCAAGGTTGTCCTCTTTCCCCATTTTTATTTGATTTTATCATTGACATACTTTTAGAGTTAACATTTTCATCGTCTGACTTCTCCGGAGTTGACCTCCTTCCAGGAGATAAACTTGCTGACTTAGAATATGCAGATGATATAGTTCTCTTAGGCGAAGATGCTGATAAAATGCAGAATCTTCTGACTACCTTAAACATAAATGTAATGATGTTTGGGATGCGATTCTCTCCACCCAAATGCAAAATGTTACTTCAGGATTGGCTTGATTCGACACCGAAGTTAGTGATAGGGAGTGAGGTAGTTGAATGTGTTGACCGCTTCACTTATCTTGGCAGCCTCATCAGTCCTGACGGTCTGGTGTCTGCTGAAGTCTCTGCGTGTATACATGAGGCCCGATTAGCTTTTTGGGAATTTGCGTCACCTATGGCGTAGGCGAGACATCCGACTACTGACTAAAGGACGCGTTTACTGCGTAGCAGTTCGATCCGTTCTACTTTATGGATGTGGAACATAGCCGTTAAGGATAGAGGATATTCGTAGGCTCCTAGTATTCGATCACAGATGTCTTCGAAGCATTGCTCGTGTTTTCTGGGACCACCGATTAAGCAATACGTGAGTTAGGAATATAGTACTAGGTAAATACGGTAAGTCTATTGATGAAGTAGTAAATCTCCATCAGCTAAGGTGGTTAGGACATGTGTTATGTATGCCTGACCACCATGTACCTCGACGAGTAATGCTGTCTGGTATGGGAGTAGACTAGAAGAAAACTAGGGATGGTCAGACCAAAACATGGCATCAGTCCATGAAGTCATTGACAGTTGGGCTGAGTCATGTTAATAGGTGCAGTCTACCTGGTTGGGGTCGGCGTGACGCTCGTAATAAATGGCTAGAGACCTTGGGCGATATGGCTCAAAATCGTTGGCAATGGAGCAGGTGCATCCACTCCTTGTCTTCCTCCAAATTCTAAGTTTCTGAACTTATCATAATTTTCTCTTTACTGAATCATATTTTCTTAAATTTTATTTTCGATCTCTCTATTTCTTTCCATTAATACTAACTCTGTTACTACCTCCCATACTCTGGGATTTGATCCGATAATATAATCTCTATCTGCTAATTGGGGCATGGCAACTTGAATTGATGTACGCATGTACCAAGTTCTACGTTATAACTGACTGACTGACTGATTAAGCCACCATGGTTTACCTGTTTTAGCTCATGTTACTATTTATTATCACAAAAGTGTCTTAAAGTAGAGTACATAAATGTGCATACGAATCTGTACTTGGCATATGTCAGTCAGTCAAGTACAGCGTAGAACCAAATATACACATCAGTGCAATTTGATACACCTCTTCAGCATAACATGATGAACAAATTGGTAAAAGCCGTAGTTATATCAATAATAGTAAAGACGTAGAATATGATGCAGAAAGAAGGAATCTGTTCGTTGCATATACGATTTTTAAGCCTGTGATATAAGGAATGCGTTTGCTCATTTTGGCTGATTGTGAACCAGAGTCTATAACTATTGATTACTGCAATCTTTAAGACGTCGATTAAATAGTCTAAGCCTAACAACATAGCTCAAAGCAGCAATTATTGATTTCGCAGATTAACGCCATGTTTTGGTTTGACCTTTCTTAGCATCCATCCTTCTACACCAATCAGTATTGCTCATCGAGGTAGGTAATGGTTGGGCATGCATAATACATGCCGAAACACCTCAACTGATAATTCACAACCTCACCAACTAACATACATTTTCCAAATACCGTCATCTACCCTGGTCATTACTAGTCCGGTTGTTTCGACAAACACGAGAAATGTTTCTAAGATATCTGTGATCAAATACAAGTAACCCACAAATGTCATCTAGTCATTTCTCACATCCATACAGCACAACAGTGGAGAAAGTTCACTATTTATCTCAGAAACCCCCATATGGTCATGCGTGTAGCCTTTGCCATAGAAGTTTTAGTTACTACCTTCTCGCAGCAGAGCTATTGTTTACTAAGGCGAAAGCGAACGTCTGGCACTTTGACCTGGTTGGTGTATACGGAGGTTCCAACTAAGGGAGTTGGTAAACCCTAATTTTAAACCAATGTTGCACATGATCTGAAGTCGTTACCATTAGTATTATAATCTGATATAACCTTTCTGAAGTTATTTGAACTGGCCTTCAACGTTCGCATATGGATGCAATCGGATAACAGATAGGTTTAACCATATATTCAGAAAGCCATAACATCGATGTTTGTGGTTTATCTGAGACTCGCATTCAGGACTCTGGTGATATGCTACAGTTTCGCTCTCCATCTGTTTATTCGAAAAGGAATTCACTTGAATCTATCCAGAGTTCCTGTAGCAACGGCTTCTGGTTCTGTTAGCGCCACTGTCGCACAAAACGTCCCGAATGTAATCCGGGATGAGTCATATTATCATTTAGACGATTTTCTCAAGGGAGCGCATTCGACAGATGTATTACTAGCTAGAGATCTGAATGTGCAGGTCGGACGTCTAGACGTGAATGAGAGTCACTTAGGTGGTCAACAGGGCCCCAATAGTTGCACGTCAGATAACAGTGACCTTCTTCTACTACTTTGTGCAAACTACAACCTGTTTCTGATCAGAACCAACTTCCCACACTATCACCGCCAGTGTGCTAACTAGCGTCTTTCGCCTGAAACCGAAGCCTGGAAACAGATTGATCACATCACGATAAGCTACCGCCGGTGTGATTGTCTTAAGTCTTGTTGTTTTTTGGAACACCTATTTGAACTGACTATGGTTTGGTCCGCACCATACTTGTCTTGCGTATCAGGGACCATCAAACGTCTTGACCTAAGCGGATTGATACTCGTAAATTGACGGCAGATTCTATTGTAACCAAATGTCAATCCGAGTTAGGTTTTTGACTAAATTTTTGGAAGAGTTCTTATTCTTGAGGCACCTGAAAGACAAATTGGGTTACGATTGGTCCTAAAGACCTCGGGGCGTAGCCGTAATGTCCAGGAACAATTGCTTTATATCAGTTACATACGGCCATTTTCTAGAAAAGTTCTAGTTGTGTTATCTCCATACTTGTTAAGACCTTGCTGTCGGAGACGGGGATCCGTGAAGTAAAGTGAGGTGTAAATTTCTAGGGTCGACCTTTGTTAGCCCATCATTCCTTTGTGGGAAGGTGTCGTACTGGTTATATAAGGAGAACACCTTACTGTCGTCACACCTCTGTATAGTTAGCAGTACGACTTCGCCTTAAGACCTCGGTTTTACATAGTGCTATGTCTGCACAGACTAACGCATGAGAAGCTGCTGTCGGGCCATCAGATAAACGGATAGTATATCATGTTGGGTCTCCATATTGGCTAGGATGCTAGGATTCTGTGTTTCGAAGACAACATTCATCTGTGATATAAAATTTTACGATCTTAGCCAGGGAGGTCTGCTTTCCTGTTTGACATAGGGTTCGTACTTTCATGGCTCTAATGTACAGTTTGGAGCTTGGTTCTAACATCTCGAGGGCAGCACTTTGTGAACTAGCGTCGTTAGCATTTGTGGCACATAAGAAGAAAGTCGAAGACGGAAGTTTAGGGTTGATTGTCGGTATACAAGAAATATTAGGGGTTGAAGAACAAAATTGATCATTAACCCAGTGATTTAAATGCTGTTGGTGGTCTTAAGGTGGTTATCACTCCTCAGTTGTTCACACCGTGGGAGGGTTATTGAAGTATCTTACAGGGTAATTAGGTTAGGGTTGGTCTGAATAACTTGGAAGCGTGACCAACGTACCCAAAGGACAACTACTTGAGGTTGGTCACATGATGCCTTTAGTGAGTGGTTTTCGATGTGTTAGTTCCGTATTTGTCGGGGCCTTATGGCTAGAGACGGGAATCCATAGAGTAAAGGCAGGTGTACAGTTTTTGGACCTATCTTTTCTAACCACACTTTCTTTGTGGAAAAATAACATAATTGTCATGCTAATTGTCGGAGTAAAACATCTTGCTGGCATCACACCTCTATGCAGTCGACAATATAGATTCACCCTCGGGTTTAGTTTGTCTTATAGTTCTTCAACCGACCTTCCTAGCGTGGTAGGACCTTAGGGATGACTTGCAGCTAGTATAGCCCGACTGGTTCATTATAATAGACAATCTTGCCCATCGAGTTAAGGTCGTGACAGCAGTTATGACTTGGTGTGTTTGTTACACTCTTATTTATTTGTTATAGAGATAGATAAATATTGAAGTAATGATATATGTTCTGACTATAATTCTCTCCGTATAGCAGTAAGTAATCTACTTGCAGCTGAAATAAATTACACGCCTCTTCTTTACTTTTCATTGTAGCTATACAAATTTCTTCGTTTATTGCTTTGATTTGCTATTAATAATTAATCATTATAATAAATACAGTGTGTGTTCTACTTGACTATCTGTCGTTACGCAAATTTTCCTTCTGTAAAGAAAATAGATGACAGGTGTACTTGTCAGCTGTTTTCAATTATATCTTTTTGTGATTTGTATGTGGTGTACAGTTTGAAATCATTTACTTATTCTTTTTGAGCGTAGAAAGTATACAAAATTAAAAGCTACTTTAGAACGATTGGAGAATTTAAATGAAGAGTACGATCGAAAGATTCAGCTCAGAAAAACTCAGTTTCATTTATTTCTGGTTGCTCTAAAGGGTTTACAAAAGATTGTTGAGGGTGAGTTTTGTTTAAAATACAATATCCGCTAATGTAATTATTGACTTTTATAGATGATGATCTTCTATCCTCAAACGTAGAGGATTTAGTGTCTATCCAGTCATCAAAATCTATACATGAAGATGAATCTTCAAAAATGGATACATCTTGATACACCATGAAATCCTGCGTTCATACATTCCCGAATAACTATTAGACGCAATATTATAGTAATATGATCTTTGTACCTTTTGAGTGTTTTAATAACCTGCTGTAACCATAACGTGGATCTTGTAAATACTAAGTATTATATATCGACCAATTTCAAGACTTACTGTTTCCTCTTTTCGTACTATTGTAGTGTCGTTTAAGTGACCATATTGGATCATTTAGTATTAAACGTCGTTTGTGTAATTTACACTAAGCCATAATCAAAATATTAAATACGGTTATAAAATTCAATATTGACAAGTAATAAACAATTCTTAAGTATACAAATCCGGCAAACAATTCCCATTTTGCAGATATCTGCGGGTAATTTGAAAGGTCCGCTTCATAAATCGGCTTAGTAACTAGAAATATGTAAGCAAATCGTTTTGTCATTTAATCGCCACTAAATTTAAGTGCTTATTAAGAATGGAGGCAACTCAGTAACTAAACTTGAGTTTTACGTGTGGTTTTTGAACTGTTCATTCCTTTTGTTAGCAGTATTAAATCTGTTTCAAAGATTTAAACAAAATGCTTAAGAGACGGGCGCGTCAAATGTCTACATTATTTATTTCTAATTACCTCGTCATCATGACTCAACACGAATACATAGTTTTACATTTTACTACTGAGTCATTATCAACTAGTTGGCTGTGAACAGATTATCATAAAAATAGTAAAAAAGAATCTAACAAGTCGGATTACATGATAAAAAGTCGACTAATTGTTTTGATAGTTACATAACAGTAGGATTGAAAATGTATTTTTCTACTACCATTTAGTCGATCTCAAGGAGACGCGTTCGACAGATATTGTAGTACGAGCTAGAGATCCGAATGCGCAGGTCAGGAGTCTAGACGTGGATGAGAGTCACTTAGGTGGTCAACAGGGCCTCAGTAGTCGTACGCCAGATAACAGTGACCTTCTTCTACTACTTTGTGCAAACTACAACCTGTTTCTGGTCAGAACCAACTTCTTGCACAGCCAGGTGGTAGCGAGCACCTATCCAGTAATCTGACAAGGCTGTTTGGGAAGGTTTGGGAAACAGTGTTCCATCGTCTTGGAATGAATCGGTCGTCGTTCCCATCTTTATAAGTGGCTCACGTAACCAATGTAACAAATATCAAACGGGGGGGATAAGTCTGCTCTCGATTATTTCAAAATTATTAGTTGTTATGCCGTTAGAAAGGGGCTGATATTATCGATTCGCATGACCAAGTAGCTAATGCAACCGTGTACGCACGTAGTCACAATAACGAGCGCCAATGAGAGTCCCTAGCTGGTCACTGCATGTCTGCCTGATGTCTACTTAGTCCCAAGCCAAAGATAGAAGAATACAAACCAATAGACCAACCGAACAGAATCGTATTGTTTCAAACAATCCCTTATATATGCACAATATCAGACCACACACCGTTAACCAATTAGGAAACCAACATTTATGCAAACTGGGAGTAATAGTGAATGCGAACTGGAGTAACGTATACAAAATTGATTAACCGTAGTTCATTAATGAGAGGTGATATACTGACATTTAATGAGTCAAATGTGAGGATGGAGCAAGGGGAACTGAATAGTGATAGAAAAAAATGTTCACTTTGTATACAATCAAAATATTTGAAATAATATACAGAAAAACAGTCCTCAAAGATAATCACTCAGGTGCACGGCATATTATTAGCATTCTGTTATGCTTTGCGCGCTGTCCAAAACGCTTGAGGATGATATTGTTTTAGTGTGCGATATCACTTTAAGCCACTTAAATCACACTTAATCAATCGGCAGTTAGTATCCGTAAGTATGGCATGTTCTTTGTACCGTAAAAAATTTACAGTGCTCTTACAAACACTAGCAGGGATTTGTATCGGCTCTGACTCTTTATGGTAAACAGTCAGAAGTAGTCGAAAAATTGGTGTATCTGGGTAGTTATGTGCATGTACTGGTGGTGGTGTATCAGATGCAATCAATCTCCGCATAATGAAAGCTAGATCGGCTTATGCCATAATGCGCCATCTTTAACGCCTTCATAATGTAAGTTTGGCTGCAGAAGATAGGATTTGTGATGCTCCGGTAAGAGTGGTTCTGTTCTATGCTTACGAAATCTAGTTTCGACCTCAGGATGTTCGCAGTCTCTGTGTTCGAGCATTGTTGCCTCTGAAGAATTGTTTATATCCGGTGGAGACATCATGTTAGCAATCCTTAGAGCCGGCAACGCATGATCGGATGCAGTGTTTACAAATGAATTGGTGTCACCAAGCAAAAACTCTAGCTGTAGTGGCGTGGTCATTTTTTGCGTATGTCATCTCAGTAGCTTCCATATCATGCATTATTTACAGACGCTGGAATTGGGTGGAAGAAGCCGAAAGGTAGTCAGTTCATGTCATGAGGCCGTGAAAGGAAAGCTGCATTGCACTGGCCTCTGTTAGTCCATCCCGAGATGGTGAAAATCACTGGCTTGGGACCTTATCAGATATTCCTCAGAATGGCAGCTAGCAGCGATCCTGTTTCAGTTTACTAGTAAAACCATAAAAGTATGGTGGCTTTCTTTAGTGGAATGAAATCTTGTAGTATTTATATCTGGGTTTTATCTCCTGTCTTGTAATCTTGTTCTCTTATTAAGTCTTTTCCCTTGATCGTTTTTTGCCTCGATTTTTGTGCTTTAGAGGCGCACATAATTTTTTGTTCCTTTTTGTGCCAAATCTTATATTTAAATAAATAAAAGAGATTCGAAAGAATATAAAATGAATGTAAACAAATGAAATTGTTGCAAATAAACAAAGGTTCAATGATACTTACAGTTACTAAATTTTTGTTAATGTTCAACAAATGATGCAATTATATTAATAAAATAAGTCATGAGCTAAGAATCGTTGAAGTGAAGCAAGAAATACTCGTCTACATTAAACGTAATGTAGGTAACTGTTACTCGTTTTAAACTACCGTTTATCTATCAGTAGTGTAGATAAATACACAAAAGATAATAAGTTAGTCTATGTTAAAGAAGATTCAACAAACACTATTCATTTTTGGTTTACAGTCATAGCTGATTTTGTTAATTTAACGTTATTGAACAAAACTTCTGACATCCTATAATTTTGTTCTTTCAATTAAATCAGTTCAGTCAGTCAAATTAACATCCTGCTTTCTATAGATCATGTTTTTATTCTGTTATATTTTAACATATTCATTTATTTACGTACTAAGAGATTATACCACGTTCATTATGATGCGGCGAATTGGCAACTTATCTCAATATATTATCACGCAGGGTTAAAACATTGTAACATTGTTTTATTGATTAATTGCTTCAAAATAAACTTTCTGAAGGAACGTCTGTTAACACTGAAAAGGCGAAAACGGAATTCTTTAAGAAATTTCAGATAATTACTAGGTAATTGAAAATAAACATCACTAATAGTGTTCATTGATAAATAAATGTGTGATGCAGATTTCAAAATTATATAGTAGTTTATTTGATGAACTTCCGGATATTTCATTTAAGTACTTAATCTAACCTAGTGACCACTAGAGTGCTTAAATAAAAAAAATAATGCAAAGGAATCACACCAAATATATATAATCTAACCGATTGGTTTTCTCATTACTTTATAGCAGGATCTTGATACCTACACGGGAAACAAGTATACTAGTGAAGGCAGGTTAATTCGGTCTATCAAACAATAAAGCAATCCAAAATATAATAACAGCAGATACCTATTGTACAATGTGTGACTCAGTACTATATTTGATAATGCTATGAAGTCTGACGAGATGGATACTAAATTCATCATTCAGTTTGGTCACCAAAAAATTTCGATAAAGGTGATGATCACCTGTTAAACCAGGTCTGATCACTAATCTTAAAATGAGCGCAACAAAGCGTGAAGCATATTGAATTCTCAGGATGAAAATTCACTAATGCATTTTCGATGTTAGACAGTTAAATTTAGTCAGTGTAAATCGCTTAAAATTTCATCCTTGATTAAACGTATTACTGACATTACTTGGAATTATAAATAAACCGGTACACCTTTATAGATTCGAAAATTTCCCTTCGAATTACAGCTGGAGATAATACTGTTGATAATTTCACATAGAGTTAGGGTGATTGACTAATCAGTAGTCCCTGTAAACAAGTCTAAAGCTCATTTCTAGCTGTATAGTAAAAGTGCGTTTGGTACCAACTCACTAAAAGTGTAAATGAAGTATTTCCATTTGGCTGTCTCCAAACATACGGAATCGTCAATTGCTCATTGCCAATTAGCGGAACCGACTGACTAGGGTTAATTTTATGATTATAGATAAGAGATATATAATTTATTTTAGGCTACGTGTCCTACTGACTGTTTGGTATATAAATCGTTAGTGCTTGTTAGTACTGGATTATGATAGCACTATGTTTAGTAACAATGTAATTTCAAGTTATCCATAAGTCACCATATTTCCAATTGAGTAATGCACATCCATAAACAATCGGATATGTGTATATTAGAAGTCAGTAAAGATGGATTTATAAGAATTATATTTGAACACAATCTAAATCCAACAAGGACATAAGTAAGACAACTGTCAAAGGGAAGCAACCTAAAACTGAGTTCAATCACACACTGAGCATAAATGCAATAGCGAAAAGTGTAATATGCAATGTGTAATATGTAATAAGTGTAATATGTAAAATGTTATATCCAGAGTTACATCAGCTGCTACAGCCATATCATATAATATAGTCTAGTAGCAACTTTTGAAATTCAGTAGGCATAATTAAATCGTCACTGTGAATCAGACTACGTGATATTAATTATTAATAGCTAGTTTACAAGTCTATCCATTCATGAATTTTGACAATATTTGGCAAAAAGTTCAGATTACATCTCATTATTATTGATACATATCTCCAGTGGTGATGATGGTCGTATGTATTCACATTAATACTGGATGGTGCATGTACACCAGTACTAGGTATACAATGTTACAATCTATAAGAATTCGTCTGCATTAATCTGATTTACTTGAAATTATAATTTACTTCAAATAAATTGGTAAGTGAGGGACAGGAGATTGATGATTAATATGACTGCATCAATTTGCACGATGCGTTAGATACGATGAAAATTACAAATTGGTACTAAAACTAGTAGTATATATTTCAGAAATCTTAACCCACAATACTTTTAAGTTGAACTTTTTTGATCAAAAATTGGTCGTAGTATTTGTTAGCACATTGCAATACAATTTGATAAACCAACCAGACAGAATTAAACTATATTTCAAACAATACTTTACATATATATAAAGCCTGACCACCCAGTCTACAAATTAGAGAACTAACATTAATACCAAATAAAAGTAACAGTGATTGTAAACTGGAATAACGTATGCACAACTGATTAGCTATAGTTCATAAGTAGAAAATGGTATACTAACAGTTAGTACGATAAACGGGAGGATAGGGCAAGGAGAATGTAATAATAGTGGGGATACGATGTTCACTTTGCGTACAGCAAAAAGAAAAAATGAAATAATTTACCGAAACACAGTTCTAGAGGATAATCAATCTTCTTTAGGTACCATATCACCGAGGAATAATTGTGATAACTATTAGACGAAAATGATGAGTGCATTATTATACTTTCAATTTCATACTATTTCTACTAAATTTCATAAACAGATGATTTCTAAGAGTTTAGACAACTCGAATTCGTTACGGTTGATCAGTTTTCAACTCAAGATTACATCTTGCGACTGTTATATTGGGTGATTCAAGAAGAATAACTAACTTTCGGTACAGTATTCTAAAAGATTATTTTGTTTATTTTAAGCACATGTAGATCGATTATTTTATTTCGATTATTGTCAAGTTCCACATGCACTAATCCCCCACTAGAACCATGAAGTATTATCATATTATCGTCCATTTAGCAATATTACCTAATTAACTATGTATCTTTTTTTATCAGTTCTGGACCATTCTTATTCTTTTGTATAAGTGTTATTCTTCTTCATGGTTTGCTGTTTGATCAGGTTTTGTGTATATAAACGAATGAGTGAAATCTGATTTGACGGGTTGGTTACTGGCTCAATTATTTTTCTTTGATATGGTTGGGCGGGAGGGGAGGGGTAGACTATAAATCACAAGGCAGACGTACAGGCAAACAACAACGGCCTTAGTATTTGGATTTCTTGGTATTGGTTTCTGTCGAAGTTACTGTCTCCGTTAATCGAAATCGGCCGTAGTTCGCGTCATATCAGTGACTTTACCTGAACCTAAATTCATTCTTAGATGCATAATTTACTTTGTCTTTTTTGATACATGAGTATTATAATACATAATTTCTATTTTTTTCTAACTAATTATTAGTTTGTTGTTTCTATTTTGTGTCAATATATGAATGATCATATTTCAATTTTAATTTGTTTAAATCAGTCATAAGCCTAATTTTATTTTATATTTTAACCAATTATATGTTGTTAAATTTCTTATGAAAGTGAATTTTATCAACATAAGTAGAGTATACAAATATTGTTTAATTCTTCAAGTTTATTTACATCACTATCAATAAAACAATAATAGTGACAGTAATCTACTAAATTTTACATTCATGTATTACAAGGAAGACTACATGTATGCACATAATAATGACTTAAGAGATTTCTGATCATCAAAATGGTAAACTGTACAGGTACTGATTCTTTTCCTACTGGTAAATTTTACTGTATAATTATAAATATTAATAAGTAGATAATACAACCTACTGACTGTTATAACGTGTGAAAAAAAGGTTTTGTCGGTTAATCGGTTGGTTGTGCGCGGACGCTTTATTGAAGTATGCCTCGTCGCCTGTTGATCGGCTGGTTGTAGCAGACGCCTGTTGAAATGTGCCTAGTTGATAATACGCGACTTGCTTAAGCCCACTCAGTCCCAAGCCGGAGATAGAAGAATAAGATCGGAATAAGATTCGGAGTCTATTTTACACATTCCCTTATATACACAAAATAATCGTAGTGATTATTCATCAAATGAAAATATCAACATTGTTAATAATACAATTAAATGTTGTCAATTGTGCTCACATAAAAGTGATGAAAGTTTACAAATCATGTTAACAAAAAAATCAATACAACTTGATAAAATGACAATTGTATTTTTAGGGATATCGAATCCCTAACACTGACACTAACGAAATAACATCATACCCTTTGGACATGTTATTAGTTAAATCGACTAAGTAGTTTAGTAGATAACACGCTGGCATTAAAAGCAAAGAATGTTTGAGTATCTGCATAAATAATAACATTGTAAATAATAACATCAGATTAACGTATCTCAGATGAGACGAAACTCGTTCCCTGGATTCTACTGATAAACCTGATCATTCTATAAGATTAAAAGTAACTGAGAGCATAGTGGCTTTTTGAATATGCGGTCATTATTAGGATATTCTTTACCACAATCTGTGACTGATTGAAAGCTTTTGAGAAGTAGCAAAACCCTTCATGAATGTGTACCTGTATTTCATATTAGATTTAATAATATGAAATGACAGTATTGAATTGTATTGTTGACTCAGTGTTGTTGGATTTCGAGTTATTTTAATGCTGATATTAGTTTATGAGGAAAATATTATCAAAAATATACAATAACCTCTTTGATATATTAAGTGATGTTATATTCTCTAAGATGAATATTTTACGTTTAAAATGTTTTTGCTAAATAATATTATAAAAGTAAATTTCAAAAATAAGTTATGAATTCATTTTGTTAATTTTGAGAAATTAGTATTATCAATGTTCAGTGGCATTTATTCGCATTCAAGAACAGAATCGTTCTGTAAGCAGGTGTATAACAAATGCAAAAATGTTATAACCAACATTTTCCTTTTTCTATTGAAAGTGGTGATGATTTATATAGTTATACTTTTTTATTAATATTGGGCTTACTGAGATAGATGGTCTAATTGGGAAGTCTACATTACTACGATGGACAATATTAACATTTTCTAGAAGTAGATGTTAACATTATGACTATTTCACAGGTTTACAATAAGTCCGTTCAAATGACTTTGTTTCTGACTGGTTATCATTACAAGTGTCGTTACCTTTGTATGTCCTTTTGCTACGATTGTCTGCTTTGTCCCGTTAACCTCCGACCAAACTATTATTTATTCTCATCTATTTGGGTTGGTAAATTTGATTTATGCCGATGTGTCTGTTGATTTTCAATTGCCGTCAACTTATGTTTCTGAAAATTTCGTAGCATTTGCAGGATTTCCTCAATTAGATTGGTACCTGTAGTTGCTTGCATGTGTTGGTTGATACGACAACATATCATACCTTGATATTATTAACGTGTATTTATCTATGCATAAATGAAGACACTCTATCTACTTAGTCCAATATAATGCCTGTCGCGGTAGATACATTTCTTTTGTAAATAGTGTTATATTCTTCTTACTTAGCTGTTTTGTTTTCTTTCTGTCTGCCTACAATGTCGAAAGGTAATCGTTGTGGATTGTGATTAATGCTCATTACATAGGATCTTAAAATCCCCATGTTAATTTTTGAAATGATTTTCATATACGGGATGACAACCTAAATTCATTTTCGGCATCACGAATTGATGTGAATCAGACAACCATTGATCACCTGGAAGCACTGGACAGCTGTTTCGTCCTAGTATGGGACTCCTCAGAGGTGCGCATCCACGACCCCATCGAGGATCGAACCCAGGACCCTCTGGCTCCGCGACGAACGCTTTACCATTGGACCACTGAGTCGGCTTCTAACGGTTGATATTTGCAATTCAGTCAATTCGTGATGTGTTGCGCGACCTCCACCATGCCATCGGTGGGTCACTATCCCACACCCGACACAGTTGACCTCCACCGGTCACGTCTTCACACTAGAACTCCAGGAATTACCTCGAGGAGCTAGTCACTAGTGAGCTGATATTAATTACAATTAGGGGTTTTGTCGAAATTGAATATTAACTATCTCCACAAAACCCCTGATTGTAAATTCATTTAATGAACGTGATTTTTCAAACGTCTTGTGACGAATTTACGCTACTGGTCTTATTTTATGAGAAACGAAAATGAGATGCGTCTTTTAATATTTTGTGCGAAAAGTATATAGTACAATGTAGTATGAATATCATATTAGTTATACTAGTGGGTCACTGGGCTAAGTAGCTCAATTGATAGTGTGTTTACATTTGAAATGAATGCTACTGGATTTGAGTTCAAGTTAGCAAATCGACATTACGATGCACGAATATCCAGCTAATGTTCCTCACTCAGAATGTAACACACTTTCTGGATTCCATTGTTAATAACAACCTGTCTGTTCTAAAAGTACTACAATGTTACTGACTTTTAAATTCAGATATTCCTTTCAATTTCTACATAAATTTACCCTAGATTTGTCAGGTGTATTTGATGTGAACATAATTAGTCAACTTTTCTAAGACTAACAGCCAACATATAAATATTTTTCAAGCTAAGTCCATGATATCAAATTAAATCGTAAATTCTATTTTAACCAAATCTAATGTAACTGATATACAGAAAACATTTTTATGACGATTTTAAATTCTTATTTTTCTCGGCAATTATATCATTTGTGTTATTTTCATTTATCCACTCACATTAATAACAGAAATTTCTGTTTCTGTTCGTCTCATTCACCAACCAAGTTCAGATTTATCACAGCCAGTTATCCGACTACAATATGATAATATGAGTTATAATATGATTAGTGACAGAACACGCCTACACAAAATGTATTCGGATTTTATTTTTCTCTCCTATCACTTAGGTAACAACATAGGGCAGATATAAAGGAAGGAGGAAAAAGGATACTTCTAATAACGTTCATCAAAACTATAAAGTCTACTTGTTACAATATACTTTAGAGAGAATTACGAAGACCCCAGAGATAGGAAATAGGCAAATGAGATAGTCTGCATATTAAACAGTTGCATACATTTTCATTTTTGAGCAAAACAATACTGGTCGATTTATCATGAAGTCAATTTCTTCTCAAATATATTAAATGAACCAATCGTTTTCTTTTACATTGAACAACCAGTATTATATATTGTACACGATAAACATTTGATTGGAAAATATACATTACTTTATTCATTTTAATAATCAATATACTTTAGTATTTACGAGTCCTTTTGATTCCTCCTTCATGATAACCCGCATTAAAATTTAAAATAAAATTGTTTCACATGGTAAAATAGAGAATATTTTATAATGAAAACCAATTAAATTAATGATTGAATGATTTGTTACTTATTAATACAATTCTAAGTATAATGAACTATTTGAAGAATAGATATACTAATTGGAATTTTCCACATTTTACAGAATTTCGACAATTTCAAACAGTTGAAACATCATGTACTGGATTATTATTTCATCATGCAAGACCACAGGATTTTGTTAAATCTCAAGTATGTACAGTGTTTAAATACAATATATCGATTGCTTGAATAGTAATATATTGTTTAATAAAGTGAATAGTTTACTTTAGTTGAAAATACTCGATTAGTTAGTGGAATCGAGGATGCAGATTGCCACTTGTTATGTTGGACCACTAAAGAAGAGTGAAAGAACTTTTAGGACTGTATTTTAGAGGACTAATTCATTTATTCTGGTCGTGTGTAATGTAAACATTGCATTTTAATTATTGTTATGTTCCTCTTACTCTGTCCTCCCGTTTAGTATATTTGCTGTTATTGTATTGTCTCTTATCATGTACTACAGTTAATTAGTTGTATACAAGTTACCCCTGTTCACCGCCACAATCTCTTCTGTTTTGTATTAATGTAAAATCCCTAATTGGTTTGCTGTGCGGTCTGAATTTGTGTATATATAAAGGCATGATTAAAATACAATATGACCGGCAATTGGACTGGATTGGTTGTGTCTGGTTGGCTCGTAGCTGCTTTCTTCTCTATTCCGGCTTTGGGGGTTGATAGTCGTGGGGCTGACGTATCCGTATTCTGATTGGTAGTTATCAAGGGCACAGAGTATTTATTTATTTATTTTTCAATACATAACACCACTGTTTCATACTAGGATGAAATAGATGTTCAATTATCCCTCATTTTCAGTGATACCCAATTAACATCAATCTGAGATGAATATAATCAATTAAATCTGATATTCGTCACCACAAACTAACTCAGTTTAACTCTGATAATAATTTAAAATTTCTGTATTTATAGATGTATGGATAACATTAAAGTGTTAGACAAAATAATTCATTAAGGACAGATTGATAATCTGTTAATTCATTTTTGTAAGATATGTCTAGTCCTCCGATACAAAACAACAAACTCTAACCCAATTACACTTGACGGAGAAATTCTGGAAGACGTTGAAACCTTTACATATTTGGGCAGCATCATCGACAAACACGGAGGGTCTGATTCGGATGTGAAGGCGCGGATTGGTAAGGCACGGGCAGCATTTTTACAGCTGAAAAACATCTGGAACTCAAACCAACTGTCAGTCAATATAAAAGTCAAAATTTTCAACACAAATGTGAAGACAGTCCTGTTGTATGGAGCTGAAACTTGGAGAACTACAAAAAGTACCCTACAGAAGTTACAAGTATTTATAAACAACTGCCTGCGTAGGATTCTTCGGATCTGTTGGCCAGATACCATCAACAACAACCTGTTGTGGCAGAGAACTAACCAACTTCCAGTTGAGGAAGAAATTAGGAAAAGACGCTGGAGATGGATTGGACACACACTGAGGAAACCATCAAACTGTGTCACAAGACAAGCACTGACTTGGAATCCTAAAGGCCACAGAAACAGAGGAAGGCCCAAGAACACATTGCGTCGGGAATTGGAAACAGACATGAAGAGAATGAACAGCACTTGGGAAGAGCTAGAACGGAAAGCCCAGGACAGAGTTGGCTGGAGAATGCTGGTGGGCGGTCTATGCTCCACTTGGAGTAACAGGCATTGATGTCTAGTACATTTAGGAAGTTGTCAATATACAAGAGGCATCGAATAATCTGCTCCAAATGGAAAACGAGATTAATTTTAAATTTAAGTTGTGATGGCAATTCTTGAAAAAAACTAATAGAAGCTTAGTGTTAGAACCTAAAAATCGTGTTAAAACACATACTAATCATGTTTAAGTAAAATCAAACATTTTGTAACATATATGTTAAGTGAACATTACATACTACTTATGCAGTAAAATACATGACTAAAATCTAGACATTAAACGTAATAACTGTCATATAATTTGTCTCATTATATTAAGTTTTTTTGCTTCATTATTTAAAACTTGTGGTAGTAAGCTCCTGGCTTCTTCATAATTTCCTAATGCAATTCATGATTTCTGGTTTTGCTAATCAAATTTGCTTATACAGTACTTATAAGTAAGACGAGTTACTCGTATCAGGTGCCTAGGGGTTGTCCGTAGGAGACACTAGTTTCAGTTTACATTATTATTGACACTCATTACTAAGACTTGTTTTCAACCTTGAAGGAAATGACAATCTCTGTGAGATCTGGACCTGGTTCACTAAGTCTTTAAGCCTGAGATGTTTCCGCTAAGCTACTAGGTTAACTACTGACCAAACCTCCGTGTATTCCAAATATTTGAGATTTACTTGATTTTTGCAATTTAATTTTCTTTGTAATACTTTTATCCGTTTCGTCAACATTTATATCAGGTTACCTACTTTATATCCTGCATAACGACTTTTGAATTTTTATCATTCTATGGAAAAAAGTTACTACTCAAAATTCTCGTAATGAATAGCACTTTAGCAAAATTTAAATTTATGTATGCCTATTTAATCGTTGTTGCTATAGCCGACGAAATACTAAAATCATAGAAGTGACCGAGAGTTTGTTCATAAAATTGACTTTCAGTTAATGACAGTAGAGTGAATAATCATAAATCACTGGCCACCTGAATAAGCATGTTAGGTTACATAATCAGCCAATAAAACATGAATATAGGTAACTTGTCAGTTAACTAATGTATTATCAAGGATTATAGTTATAAAGACGAGCAACAAAATGGCTTTTTAATAATTTTTCTCCAGACTTTAATTTTTCTATTCTGATATCACAAATTGGTCTGTATCAGACAACGATTGATCACCTGGAAACATTGGACAGCTGTTCCGCCCTCGTATGAGACTCTTCAGCGGTGCTAATCCACTACCACGTCGGAGGTCGGACCCAGGACTCTCTGGCTCTACGGTGAACTCTTTATCACTGAGTCACTGTGTCGGCTCCTAACGGTTGATATTTCCAATTCAGTCAATTTGTAATTTCGTCAAATTTATATTCATCCGTTAAAAATAATTAATTCAATTAAGGCAGCTGTATGTCAATCACAATAATAATGTAGATAATACAATAGATCATTATAATAAGTAGGAAGAAAAAGTTGATAATCCAACAGCACTACAGTGGTAGTAACAGTCTTTGAATAGTGAATGAATATGAACACTTACTTCATTATGAACAGTTAGTCAACATATTTTGAAACAAAACATATTACAATATTAACCATTAAAATTACGTCGTGCTAAAGGAAGAAATATATGAGCGTCGCGCTATATCACAAATCGAAGGAAATTAAAATTCTATCATTTGACACTAACACAGTAGTGATGATGGATAAGCATACTCAGTGAGAGCTGAAGGTCTTAGGTTAGGCTCCCTAATGATATCAATGATGAACAAGGCTGACGAGTCCCATATTAGCACGAGACAGATGTTTAGTGCTTCCGGATTCTCATTAATATTAACGAACATCAATGTATGAAGAACACAAACAACAAAATATAATAATAATTAGTTAAGATAAGAGTTGTAATAGGTGATTTTTAGTAGTTCGTATGATTGTTTTTGTTTGTTCACTTGTTTTTCTGCACACTTTATAAATCTGATGTTTATTATTTGTTCATTTAAACTGTTGACTTAATTGTCATGTGTTGAACTAAGATGTATACTATCTCTGCTTTAAATGCAAAACATAAATTAATTAGTCATATAATAATTAGAATACAATCATAATTAAATCAACCCATTAAAACAGTAAAAATCCATTACAACAAAATAGGAATTGTGTATTACAGTACTCATGTATAAACAAATACAAATTAAACTAAACAACAAACGAGAAAAACAGTAGTAAAGTCACAAAACGTAATCGTGACTTAAGCATTGTTCGATTGTAATGAATTTACGTTGTTTAAATCTCTGAAAAACATTTGTTTTTAAAATTTGATAGGAATAGTTTGAAACTGCAATGCATAATAATACAACCAACATTTTCGCCTAGTAGTCACAATTAACTTGTTTTGTATATACATTCATAGTGATTTCCATTCTGAATGACAAAGTGGTTATGAAAAGGCAAGAGCTGTCTTTTCTTATAACTATTTATTATTCTTATGAATCAGTCGGAGCTGAATTTTTAAGAGTAAGAGATACTTTTAACGTGCAGTAGAAGGTGGCAGTCCTTGGGACTCTGCTTGGAGGTCACGCGACGGCAAAGCTTGACGACATGGAGTTCCCCAGGGATGAGGCAACGCAGGAGGTCGTTGTGGCTCTGTTGACATTGGAGATTGACAGTCCAGACGACAGACAGGCGGCATTGCAGCAGTTCAGGACCGTTCGTCTGACGGTGGAACCTGAAGCTTTTAACCACAGGGTCGTGGGTTTGGTCTCTACGTCGGGCGCCGGACGGACGGTCCTGAACTGCTGCAACGCCGCCTGTCTGTCTGCTGAACTGTAGATCTTCAGCGCCAACCCGGCTACGACAACCTCCTGCGTCATCTCGTTGCTGGGGTGCTCCACGTCGTCAAAGTTTACCGCTGCGTGACCTCCGAGCAAAGTCCTAAGAACTGCCACCTTTACCTTTTGCCCACGCACGCCAACCAGCTCTACGAAGGATACGGATTGCCGCGGGAATATTCCGACGTCTCCATCTTTCAAGGGTTGTGGCCGGGGCACCTTCATCTTCCCTGGAGGCTATTTTCTGTTTCCACTTTTACGCAACGTGTTGCGTAGTGCTTATGGGCGATTTTATGAGTGCTATCAACCACACTATGAACTCTTTAAGGCGATTCTGCAGATATTATTTTCCGATCATTCAAACTTACTTCATATCATTCCATATTTTGGAACAATGACATGTAACACTTGTGAGTAAGTGGTTGGTAAAAACTTAATACAGGTGGCAAGAAAAATATCATTCTAATTTACATTAATATCCATAATTTCCTATAGTATCAGAACATTATTAATAATGGAAGCATGTAGCAGTCGATAAAATTTTTTTTTCGTTAACTGCAAGGTTATTTCGAATACGATTTCAGTTTGACATAAAGCTGTTATTTGAATTATGTTCTAGCAAAATGTCCACTTTCTAGTATCCTTATCGTTAGTAATATATTTTCTTCGCTTAAAACCTTCACAACTGCCTACAAAGTGACTTTCCTTCCTTTCAACTAGCACATTCAATCAATTGATAATATCAAAATCCATTTCACTCATTTCTTTTTCACAGTGGATATGTTTTACGCCAATATGTTTTACAATATATCGTGTAATTCTGGCGATTCTTTTGTTTGTATGGATTATATTTGATTTTACAAGAGAAACAATTAAATATTTTAATTACGTTGGATACACGTGGATTACTTACGCCACTAATTGGGCATTCATTGCATTTACATTAATTCACATATCACTAGCTACTTACTGTTTGATCTACAACATAAAATGTAAGTTTATATCTGCATAAAATGATTAGATTTTTATTGTATATCTAAACAACTCAACTTGCACAGAATTTAAAATCTGGTTGCATTTTATCCAACAGTGAAAAAAAATTTACTGTGTGTGGAGTGATGCTACAGCCAACATTATAACTAGTTCATACGTTTCTGTAGACCACGTTAGACTATATAGTTTTGCTATTTATGGTAGTAGAACAGATGAATAAATTGGACCCATAAATTCTGTGTTTGACTATTAATGATTTAAAATTATTCGAAAAAAGTCGACATGTTGCAAAAGTTTGTGAATCTATAAGTTCTTTTTAACCATAAACAGGAGTAGTGTTTAGCTGTCTTATCTTAGTTTACAATAGAATATTAAGTACCGGTGAACAGGACTTCATCATTTTACAGCTAACATATTACTATTTTCGATTAATCAACATTATTGTTAGATTTTTATGTGAAATATTCCGATTTTTTATGTATGGGAAGCGAAGACTCTATTACTTTTAGTTACCAATTACTTAGACCGATTTCATTTATTGACATACAATATTTAACAAATGTTTTTAACTTATCATCGTTTTGATGTGGTTAAAAATAATTTTGACATATAAACACTAATAACTACATTCACTCAGTGAAATCAAAACACTTAGTTTAAAGTATGTGTTCGTGAAAAGCTATGATTAGCCTGAAGTTTATTGAAAACTATAGTTACTGTGTAGCTGATATGTCTAAGTTTCCTCTGGATTTTTTCACCATCTACGACCTCTCACAGAATTGAACTCAAGATCTTCTTGTTTTATACAACATAGGATAAGTTAGAGATGTTAATAGTCCACATTTTAAGCCTTACCCAAATCATGATATAGGAGAACTATTAGGTTTTATCCCGAGGTATCGAGGTTTCATTGACGAGCTGAACTTCTGATTTCATGTTATTTTGAGGTTATTGGTATACCCTTTTAAATAATTCCAAACTAGAATGCTACTGTTATTAAATACATCCTAGTTCTCCATTAAATCTTCAGATAATGTCAATTCATGATGTAAACCAACGTCAAAGTGAACAACTTCCATATGTTCCCTACCATAATAAATCACTTCAGAAAACAGGGACTTCTAACATTGATATTAGGTAAAACATTTCCTTATTAAACAGAACACAATTAAAACAATTTACATTTAATAGTATTTTCAATCGATAACTGGAAGAGGTACCAAGAGGATTACGATTTTTCTAATGCATACGTAATTTCATCATCATTTTCACTTTGTTAAAATCACAGTAAGGTATATTAAGCTGCAAACTTTAACTTCGATATACCTCTTCTTCACTATTTCCTATCAATTTGATTCTTACACACAGATCCTAACAATGAACCAAAATTTTATCAACCACTATGGTTTATGTATAATTTATCATCAACATCAATGTTTGTGATTTGTGTTTTATTCTGGTTTGAATTATCGAATAGTCCATTGGGTAAGTTAAACTATTATACAAGTTTTACAGTTCAATGAATTCGTTTAACTGATAATAGGTTTTTTTATTTTAATTGTTTTGTAAAAGTTTCGTGTAATTTGAAGTAAATTCTCTATAACTGTTATATCTCGTGCTTGATGACTTTGACTAGCCGCAACGCAATCTTAGCACTTGAACGCCTTGAACCCTCTTAGTCGCAAAATCAGAAGTCAGAAGACGAGAAAACAGGAAACTTTATTCCAGTGAAAAGGGAAGTGAGTCGTGTACAAAATATTCGTATATTTATAGTGACTATTCATCAAAAATTGCAATCATAAACATTTTATTAATACAATGAAATATTGTCAAATATACTCTGTGAATATAACTTACATTGACTCACATTAAAATGTGATGAAAGTTTATAAATCAAGTTTACAAAAATCAATACAACTTGATAAAATGAACAATTGTATTTTTAGGGATATCGAATCCCTAACACCTCCCCCTTTTTTTTTTTAAAAAAAAAAAAGAAAACGGCTGATAGGTTTCTCGAGACCAGTTCAGCTTTGTGGTAGTCCGGTAAAAACACTAGGCACCTCCAAGCGTTCTGGAGGCTTCGTTGAGGTTTCTGGGAGCCAATTCATCACCTTCCCTCTTCACGGTTTTTGTATGTATGATTTTCTACTTGGGTCAACTTGCAACCTTGTTACCGTGTTCCGCTTGCGGTCCATTACTCGGGGTGGTTTGATTGTTTTGGCGTTGAATCTTCTGCGTTCCTTCTTACTGGGGCTCTTTGGAAATGTGTCCACCAGCATTTGAAATGGAAGTCGTCCATGCGTTTTCACTGTTCCCCCGTTCTTTCGCATTTGATTGACATGTCTTGTGCACGTACCGAAATTTCCCCGAACTAAGTATAATACTTTTCCGATCCTGCGTTCAACGACACACGGCTCCCAGTTTCTATCACCTCGAAATGATCTGATAAGCACTTTTTCACCCACCTGAAAACTACGGATAGTCGTCTGTTGACTTTCACCGTTGGATTTATTCGTTCTTTGCTGAGGCAGCATACTGTTAAAAATAGTCCGCACCTTCCTTCCGAACATGCACTCTGCCGGTGACTTTCCCTCTGGTACGGCTGGGTTTGGCGTAACACGATAAGACATTAGGAATTTGTCAACAACTTGTATCGGCACACTATCTCCTCCTTCTTTTTTCAGAGCTCTTTTCAATGTATCAACGAATCTTTCAGCTTGGCCATTGGATTGAGGATGGTACGGTGGAGATTGCATGTGTGTAATTCCGTTTTCGCTGCAAAAACGCTTGAATGCGGACGACATAAACTGGGTTCCATTATCGGTCACCAGGACCTCTGGGACGCCGAAACAGGAAAAAAGTCTGGACAGTTTGCGAATTGTGGCCTCTGACGTCAAACTTTGCATGTGGTATACTTCCGGCCACTTTGTGAAAGCGTCCACAACAACTAAGTAATTTCTGCCTTGTATTGGACCAGCGAAATCAGCATGTATTCTACTCCAAGGGGCGTCTGGTTTCGGCCAAGGTTGAGGTTCGGCTTTGGCTGGACTCTTTGAAGCTTGTAGGCAGGACCAACAGCTGCGGCACTTCGTTTCTATATCCCGATCCATTGACGGCCAGTAGGCGTAACTTCGAGCTAGTGACTTCATTTTGCTAATACCTGGGTGGCCGCTGTGAAATTGGTTTAGGACCTGCTGACGGAGGATTTCAGGGATAACAATACGGTGGCCAAACATGATACATGAATCGACAATTGTTAGGGCGTCTCGCCGACGGAAGTACTGTAAAAGTTCGCCCTGGAGTCGCGATGTGGGCCACTGATTGAGTATATAATAACGTATGATCTTGATTGTTCTGTCTCTTTCGCTAGCCTCCTTGATGGCTTGGAAAGTAACCGGTAGTCCAGAAACCGCGTCTGTCAACACTGTGTGGACATCTGCTTCGGCTTCTATGTTAGCCACAAGTACATCCTCTTCTTGTTTTGTATGGGAGCCGATTAATCTTGAGAGGGCATCTGCTTGACCAAAATACTTCGTCGGTTGGTATTTTATCTTAAAATCGTAACCAAGCAGAGTAGTGGCCCATCGTTGCAGAAGATTTGCTGTATAAACTGGAATGCCCTTTTTGGATCCGAAAACTGCAAGTAGTGGTTTGTGGTCTGTCAATAATGTGAACGGTCGGCCAAATAGCATTTTGTGAAACTTTTTTACCGCAAAGATAATAGAAAGGGCTTCCTTCTCTATTTGACTATAGTTCCTCTCCGTTGCTGTTAATGATCGTGCAGCATGGGAAATCGCCTTTTCTGATCCATCTGGGTAAACATGTGAAATCACCGCACCAATTCCGTAGTTCGAAGCATCTGCTGCAACCATAATGGGTAGGGTTGGGTTATAGTGCGTTAGAAGTAAGTTCGATGATAGAAGTTGTTTGATTTCCGTAAACGCTTCCTGGCATTTTTCTGACCAGATCCATTTGGCATTTTTCGACAGTAGACAGTTCAGCGGAGCTCGCAGGCGGTGCAGGTCTGGAAGAAATACACCATAATGACTGACCATCCCTAAGAAGGATCGTAGGGTTGGAACGTCTGTCGGCGGTGGCATCGTCTTAATAGCTTCAATGTTATCCGGGTCAGGTCTTCTTCCATCCTTATCCACTATAAATCTCAAGTAACGTACTTGCTGCAGATGGAAATCACATTTTTCGGCACGCAGTCGGAACCCAAAATCTCCAATTCGCGTGAGCACTAAATCCAGTTTCTTTTCTAAATCGGCTTGATCTACACCCATTATGAGTATATCATCCAAATATGCAGCAGTACCAGGAATGTCTTGTAGCATAGCGTCCATGATTTGTTGGAAGATTGATGGAGCTGTCTTTACGCCAAATGGAAGTCTGTTATACCGAAACAATCCCTTGTGCGTATTTATAATTAGATATTGTTTGCATTCTTCAGCTACTGGAATTTGTAGATAAGCATCTGATAAATCCAATTTTGCCAAGTATCTTCCTCCATTCAACTTTGCAAATAAGTCTTCTGGTAACGGCAACGGGTACTGATGGGCTTCTAATCCTTCATTAAGGCCTGTAGAATAATCTGCACATAGTCGGATGTTTCCATTAGGCTTCTTAACGATCACAATTGGCGCTGCCCATTCGGAAAAGTTTACCGGCTCGATGACTCCACTTTCTTGAAGGCGTGCTAACTCATGCTCAACAATAGGTAAAGCCGCATACGGCACTGGACGTTTGGGTCGGAATACTGGTGTGGCACCATGCTTGAGGACTAGCCGTGCTTTTGCTTTATTACATTCTCCCAGTTCTTCTGCAAACACTCTGTGGTGTCTTTCTAAAACAGTGTTCATCCTTTTTACCGATATCTCAGACGTCCTTACACGGCTGCAGACATGATTAATCGAGTGGTCGGCCAGTTTCAGAGTTTCTATGAGGTCGAGTCCCAACAAATCTAATCCTGGACTCTCTGTGAGGTATACAGTTGCATTTGACTTTGCATTTCCCTTCGCAACTTCACAGCATACCTCTCCAACAATATTTAATTTACCTCCTGATGCACTGTGGGCTAGCTGAATTGTTGGGCACACTGGGGGTTTGCCAATTTGCTTCCAAGTTGCTCGGCTAATAAGCGTTATGTCGGAGGCAGTGTCAAGCTGTAGACGAGTACGATGGCCATTGACCTCTAAGGTAACATATTTTCTTCGGCTGGAAAGCTGTGTGCTAGTGTGAGCCACCATTATTTTGTTGGTTACTGCACGGACTTTGTATTTTCTGGAATAAAGTCTTGGTGGACGACGACGATGTGACTTCCCTGTACAGTAAGTCTCTTTGTGTCCTTTACGATGACACTTAATGCAACGATGGTCTTTGTATGGACAAAACTTCTTATAGTGCCATTCTCCACATAACCAGCATGGGGAAGGAGGTTGTAAGCCACATTGCTTTTGCACACTAGAATCTTTTCGCTCAGTTATTGCGTGAACGTACGGAGGACGACTACCAATCTCGACCATAGAAGTATCATGCTTCAAGTTCACCAACCTCTGACATTCACTGGTAACTTCTTGGAGAGTGATGCTTGGACACTGTTCAATTTTACTCAGAATTCTGGTTCTGATGTCAGCATCTTCAGGTGATTGCAGGCTGCATACAAATACCAAACATTTAAACTGGTCTTCTGTCATTGATGATAGTTTGAATCGTTCACACTCACGATTCACTAAGCCTGCATGTTTCACCCAGTCGTCATCGCCTGCTTTTGATAGTTTAAGGCACTGGTAGCGAATGTTGAATAAGGATGATTGTTCACCAAAGATTTGCGACAGAATCTTTATTGTTGCTTCGAAACTAAAATCTCTTGGGTTCTTTGGTAGAATGTAGTTAGTGTAGCGTTCATGTTCAGCCGTGCCAAGTTTTCGAAGTAGCATTCTGACTCTTGCGGCATCATCAATTTTTTCCAGGTCGACTGTGAATAAGTCTTCGTACTTCTTGAACCACGAATCAAATGTAATACCAGCTAACCCATCGAAGTGGAAATCATTTATGGAGTTCATGATTGAATCGGCGTGAGATGTGCATGAGTTTTCTGATAGCCCCTTTTGGGTAAGATTCATTTGCTGGGTTAAAGTTTCTAGCATACGTATCTGGAACTGTTCATAGCGTTTTTCTTGGCGTTCCAGCAAGGCTTCAAGTTGTTCGAAGGTAAATGACATTTTGATGAGTTCACCCCGTCGCCAGTTGTTATATCTCGTGCTTGATGACTTTGACTAGCCGCAACGCAATCTTAGCACTTGAACGCCTTGAACCCTCTTAGTCGCAAAATCAGAAGTCAGAAGACGAGAAAACAGGAAACTTTATTCCAGTGAAAAGGGAAGTGAGTCGTGTACAAAATATTCGTATATTTATAGTGACTATTCATCAAAAATTGCAATCATAAACATTTTATTAATACAATGAAATATTGTCAAATATACTCTGTGAATATAACTTACATTGACTCACATTAAAATGTGATGAAAGTTTATAAATCAAGTTTACAAAAATCAATACAACTTGATAAAATGAACAATTGTATTTTTAGGGATATCGAATCCCTAACAATAACAGACTGGGATCAGTTTAATAATCATCAAATATCAGGTAGTATTGCATATCTATTGGACCAGTAGACATTTCAAAACAGTTGAGAATTAAAACATCAACTGTGTTTAAACGTATAAACGGATACTCGGTTAGTCAGTTTTTGATGAAAACAACACTTACCTTATTTTTTCCTATGTTTATGCAAATACTTAAAAGAACATTAAGCATTGTAAGTGTATATAAATATGTAGGTGTAGTGATTCAATGCATTCACCTGAAGGTCAATTTGGCTGAAAATTAATCTCAAATTAGTTTAAGTTAATAAACATACTACATTTTAGCCATTGTTGCAAATGACGCTACTGGGAAAGATAAAATATGTACTCAAAAATATTAGAGCATAACAATAGGTTGAATAAAATGTCACGTGGGTGCTAATACCTAGATTTTGGATTAGCTGACGTCGGTCAATAAGGTATATTGAAATCTTGAAGGGACTGATGATCCCTTTGAGATTCAAACCCGTATCGCTTAGTATCACAGTCAGAGTTGTTATCACTGATCTGCTACAGAACTGAGACATTTGCACTGATTGATCATAGTAGTAACAAATGCCATCCTGGTCTAATCCTCAAGGCTCTATAGAATTAAATCAGGACTAAACATAATAGTACTTATCATTTAGTAATAGTTAATTCTTTTAATGAATAAGTAGACTTGTTGACTTCAAAACTAAATAATTCTTTACGTGGATCCATTTCCTGATAAACTCATCTGTAATTATTGATGATGTTTAACAATACTGCCTTGCAATACTGTCTATATATATTTAAGAAGAGTATTTCTATGTCTCATGAACAATTTAGAGAGGTTTGTTGAACATTATATTTTTTGAAGTTTCGTAAAAATTCCTTGCTAAACGCTGGACATCGTAGTTATTTATCAATCGTAATGAATTGTATATTTATTTGTAGCCTATGGCAAACCGGGTAAGCATTAACATTTAATTTAATTTCTAATCGTACTTTTAAATTGAACATTATAAATCATATAACTGATAATATTCTGTTCAGTGATGAAAGTTTTCAGAGTTAAATTTACGAAATGTTGTTCTAAACTAAACAGCCTTAACTTTCACAGAATTGTTTTCTTTATAATCATGAATGAAGTTTTACCATTCACTTCTAGTGACAAACTCACTTAATTTAAAAACATCAAAAGTGTTTATTGTCCAATCAATAAGAATATAAACATTTGTTAGAAGTGTGATGATATTGAGTTGCATTTGGTTAAATTGCTTACTTTGAACGGGATAGTTTTATTGTAGAGTATTCGTTGCCATGTTGAACAACTTCATCGACGCAAACTTTTGGAAGAAGTATGATACATGAATTTCTCCATAAATGACTTGGAATTTAGTTCCTTTGGTACTAAATTTAACTAATTGTTATTAACAACTTGCTACCAGTCACTTGCATAGAAATTCCTATAACTCGCTTTTATCAATAGCTTGAGCCCGGAAAATCATTCACAATCACGATGATAGCTCTCCAATTCAGACCTCCAGCCTAAATAGCGTAATTAAGCAAATACCAGCTTCCTAAACTAAACATCGCATAACTGTTAAAAAGCAATTAAAATAAAGTATCACCGGAGTAATAAATTTATTTATTATTATACTTTAATAGCGCAATATTAGATAAGCATTCCAGAAAACAAGACAGAAAGTTACAGGTAGTCACCCGACTACTCTCAAACCCTTTACACAAGAAAACACATTGCTTGTAAGAAGCTAATGAGAGTTTACAATTTTGAGTTGGTGAAGAAAATTTTCAGATCAGGTTGATACTTTTAGCTTTATTGCGTTCTCTAAGGCATATGGTTTAATTACGGAGCTTTTATATTCAAACCAAAATTCAAATTTTTTTTCCTCATATACTAATGAGTTCACTTTTAACCAAGACTAGCTGACTGATGCTATATTTTGAAAGGCTAACTGTATTTAGATTGCAACAAGAATACATCACCTTACAAACCTATTATCCGGACACTTGCAGCAATTGAAATTGTCCTTATAAAACTCTTTTGAAATTTAATTTGAACTATTAGTAATGTCATGTAATATCTAAAATAATCCATCTCTGTTGTGATTTCATGAATGAAACAGAAATAATTTTCCACTGAGATAAATAAGTTTAGCAAATGTGTTTTATTTTTGTAAATTTGATTTGTAGATGTATTTGCAAGTTGGCAGAGTCGAGTTAAACATTCACTAACTGCAATCTTGGTCTTAATAGATACATGTCTTTGTGCAATACCAGTGCGCATGATACACGTCATTTACCCGTTCTTGGCCGGTTTTATTTATTGTTTATTCACTTATTTATTTTGGCTACTCGGTGGTTCAGGTCCTTATAATAAAGGTCAAATTTATCCAGCGATTAATTGGAGTACTCCACAATCTACAGTACTAGCATGCCTTGGTGGGTTAATGACAACGATTTTATGTCACGTAAGTTTGTTTCCTAAAATAATGTTAAGTTTGAAGATTTCTTAATATTCCAAGTGAACTTAGACTTCGTGTACTAAATATATCACTCCCCATTCTCTTTGCAATAACCCATCACTCAGTAGTGAACAGCGTCTTCTTCTTCTAATCACTTATGGTGTTGATAGAAGTCTATCGATCACACTAAGAATGTAGCTACTAGTCTAATTAACTCGACTCTTTGAACGTTAAGGTGAAGGGTAGTCTGAAGGTGGACACCAAGAGACCCTGTACCTACCTTTCGTATTTGTCAGAAGTCTTGAGGGAGATGACCCTCCCCAGTAAATTTAGATGCCTGGTCACCCAGTTTCAGTCTGCGACTTTCTTAATGTTTCATTTGATAAATTTTTAGCATAACACTATGTCAATAGTAGCATACTGACCATGCTTGTAAAACTAGTGTAGCTGATTCACCAAGGATAAGTGCTATTATAACTCCAAGGTGAATCGTTACACTTGATGATTTGATCGGTACTGACTTCATGAAGACATCAAACATGCCCGAATGTTTTTATTAAGTATTCCTTTTTGTTGGTCGTGGAACTCTCAAGACTGTCGTATGTTGGCATCATAATGAAAATAAAACTTTGGTGGCCACATATTATGACTTCTGGTAACGATGCTATACATAAATAGAGGAACAATATATATTGTATCGGGAATAAGTCGTTGTAAGGTGCTCAAAATAAATGAAAATTATTTTTAGACAGGAATGAAACTACCGAATGGGAAAATCTATTTATTTAATCAGTACCAGTATACTATGTAATTGTGACAGAGCAATTTATGCTCAGCTTGATTAGCCACCTAAGCAATATTGTTAATGAGTCCTCCTAACTAGATGTGATTCCTTTACCTTACACCAGTTAAGTGTGCCAATTTCAAGCTAGCATTATTTTATATGGATATCTTATAAGATATTTTTAGAAAGCAACGCAAAAGTTTAGTTATGCCCTTTTCTTTTAATGAATAGGTCATACTTTATACAATCTATTTTGTAAGAGTGAATGTAAGCGCTAAATTTGGTGGTCGAGGTTACATGCTTATTGAAGAATCAACAGAACGGCACGGTTATGACAACCATGAGTTCGAATTGGGCGAGGACACTAGTAGACAGGAAGGGAAGACAAGCAAGATACAAAATCCAAAAACAGAATATCAAAAATATGGTACGGTTGGGTAAAAAACAAATTCGTTTTCCAATATGGACAGCATAGTAATTAATTTTCCATATTGTTATATTTAAGTAATTTATTGCTGACCATTCAATTAGTGACGTGACCAATAATGTTCTACATTGTTTCAATGTTTTTATAGCTTCCTACGCTGAGACTGTAGCACTGAGATGACTGGTAAATACTACAATTTCATTGTCTATTAAGTGGTGAACGGGGTAGGGAGACATATGCTTAGCCACAAAAACCTTTGACGTTATTTACTAAAATAGGACCAAATGCGAGACAAGAATCAACTTGCTGAAAATGTTTTTTTTGTAAAACTACTAGATATGTGCTCATTAGATAACAAAATAGCGATTTGGGACAAGGAATTATATTTATCTACTTCTACTTCACATACATTTGAATTCCAGGATTTAATAGCCACTGCATTACTATATGGGAACGTAATTCTGATCAGAAATGATGCTAGTTCCACTAACATACATGCATAATTCTGGACTGATTGTCTTTTTAAAGAATTAACGTGTCAACTGAGGGCGATCGGTTCAGCCTCCGAACATTAACTACTTTAAATGCCATACGCTGTGCCTAATAATGACTTAACAGATTAGTAGAAAACGCTCTAGCGTTTAAAGTTTCGGGCTGGTTTATACATTTGGTGTGAATACTGGCATGGTGATGCAGATCTATTTGGATCCGAACCTACCAGCTCTCTCAAGATTTTAAATACGTATTGTTGACAAGTGGTGAGTAGCACAAAAATTAGGTTCAGGGTTTCATGTCAACTACGTTCAACCTCGTAAAATCAACAACATAGTGAATGCGATGTTGAGTCATTAGGACTACTGGTCATTGTAACATTATTGATAGGATTCGATAAGCAACTAAGGTCTAGGTAAACATGATACTGGTCGTTCTTCAATCAATGATCAGAGCCCGAAATAGTACGAGAAGCATGTTCTGGATTCCATTGTCGAAAATTATGCACAATAAAACCAAACAAATAAACTTTGCAGTGGAAAAGGGAGGTAATATAGAGAACAGATTATATACATTATTTTCTACAGGTCATAACGTGGCGAAACTAAAGTCGTAGACAATAGGAAATCTAAGACAACAAACTTAGATTGTCTATGATAATTAGTGGTGCATAAAATAATGATTTCTCAATTTTGAGATGACCTTAGTATGTTACGCAATATTCTTGAATACAAATAAACTAGTGGTAGGTCAGTTGATGCTACAAATGTTGTTGTTCCGCTTGGTAATTGTTCATGAACGGAGTATTCTGAAGTGAAACAAATTATACTCTGTTGCACACATAAAAGTAGGAGATGATTTTATGGTAATTGAATTATATATACTTGGTACTAATTCTGTTGACAATAATGGATATATTAGCTCACTAGTAAATATCAGCTTGTCCTAGTTTATCAACAAGCTAGTAGTAATGTAATCATTAGATAGACTGATTTGAGTGGAGCGCAATTATAGGATAAAAATAGTGCTATTCTGAACAAAACGACTAATTAACATCTACGGCGTTAAGGCAAATAAATTTATTGTTAGAACGAATTATGAACCATTTGTAGAAACACAAACTCCAAACATTCTCGATGACGTTTATGCTGATAATGAAAGGGTTTAGACTCTTTATCTTTGAAAGAGATCTACCATTATCTAAATTATTGTTATCTGATTAAAATAATTTATGCTAATTAAAAAAACGCACATTACATGATATTACAGAAATGTCGACATTCGCAAATGAATTAAAGTGCAAGAGCATCAATCTGAGAATAGAAATGTCATTGTTCAATATAAGTTACAGATAAACAATTATATAAATTGAAAATAGTAATCATATATGAATGGAAAGCATCTTAACAAGTGGAAAAAGAAATACTCTAATTTTATAGGAGTAATAACAATCGATATAACGAAGGAACAGTGTGATTGTTGAGAGTCGAGAGTAATGTGACATATGAAGTCAGATTACCAACAGAATATAGAAACATAAAGAAGCTTTTCACAGCAGTGATATATAATGAGCAATCCACAAAAGAAGATCAATTACTAGAGACGTAATTGAAAATAACTTTAATATGGTATAAAGAAAATAGTCAACAAAACAGTTGTATATATATATATATATGTATATCAAAGTATGGAAATTAGAATTTGTTAAAAGAGATGTCATCGGCATAAAACTAGACTGAAAATGCAGGAAAATGAATATTATACTCGCTTATAAACAAAGCAAAGCACAACTGAGGTTTCCTGTTTACACAAAACAATTCAGAGACAATTATTTCAAGTTGAAAAAGTTAATTCTTAAATAAGAATAGATTGATATAAGATGGTTAACCTAAGCGTACATGTATGACAAGAAAAAACAGGAAGAAGAAAGCAGTTACATACATATAAAAAACAAATATTGACTTATTGAAACTTGTCATAGAATCAGGAAACTGAATCCGTTGATTGGTCAGCTAAGGAGACTGAGGTTTGAGGGCCACTAACAAAGGCTAACTAGAAAAATGAAAGGAATGAGGTTGAAATATGAAATAATCACTGGTAAAATTACTTCTTATACAAAAAAGGTATTTCAGAATAGAACAAGTGGGGCATCAACGATGCACAATGTGAAACAACAATAATCTAGATACAGCATTTTGACTATGAAGATTTGATTGAGAGAGATGAATTACAATGATAATAAATGTATCTAACATCACAATCCCATAATAGTAAGAAATAACCTTTGCATGATGGTGAGTTATCATGGTAATTTCCACTATCAATTTTTATAATTTCAAAGGATTCTCTAAACAATCTAAAAAATATACTTCTCATAACGTGTTATTTACTTTATCATAATGCAGGAATGAATCATTGTGAACAGGCTTTTCTGTATGATTACAATAACGGTTTATCAATATGTCAACTAGATACTGTACATCTACTGTAAAAATATGCAGTGTTAAGTCATGTCTAATCTTTTAATGCATTCTACCATATGATGCACATATTCGTAGTCACGCTGTAATGAAAGAAACAAATTATATATATATATAATATAATGAATTAACTCTAGGTAAAAAAAGACCAAAAACTAAAAGATGAAAGGATAATCTAAACTGTAAGAACAGCTTCAATCGATAAAAAAAACTTACTGGAGCTGATATCGGCAAAATGATTGTGGTTCCTAAAGAAGTAGACACAGGAGTACCTAAGGTAGTCATCCCTGAATTCGCTACCTTGATATCTGAAGTTGATACATTATTGCTTTGAATGTCATTTGAACCATTAACAACAGTAAACTGCCTGCCAGCTAGAGATCGCGAAGGCATATTTGCTAAACCGCTGGCACCAGTCGATAATATTGTTGGAGTCAAGATCACGGTTGAACCAACCGCTGGGGTGACAGTAGGCACTGCATTGGAGACAGGTGATTCATCAATGAAAGAAGATTCAAGCTTGCTAATCTAAGGGTAGACATTTACTTGGATCAATATTAAGGATAATCAATACTAAAGAAATAAATCACAAGAATAGTGGAAACAGTGATGAAAAAGATACGGGCAAACCAAATTCGAAATAGTGATTTGCAATTTCCTGACAAGGCTGCATCTACACTCGCACTGAGAAAAAAATGCTTGCAATGTCATAATTTTATTCAACGAATCTTATCCATCTTTTACTCTTACGTTTCGTGCCCTCTCTCCATTCGAATTCTCCGCTATGACCGGGAGTGAGGCAAGTCCGCTATCCATCTTGAAATACTCTGGTACGATCATATGACTAGAGCCTCTGACAGCCAAGTCGACCATCGTTAATAATAACTTTGGTAGTTGATATTTCTGAAGAATGTGATCTTTTATAATTGTGTGGAGTAAATATTTTCAGTACTCATTCATACTAAATTGTAAGTGCTTAAAACAAGAATGAAATAAATATCCACTAATCATAACATATTAACTACTAATGAAGGATAAAGTGAAATGTCAAAAGAAATAATGTATCTGTGAGTAACCGGAGATCGGCTATCTAATTTTGGACTAGAATTTTGAATGTATAAATGTACTTATTCCTGCAAGCCATGTTAGAAATAAAAGATAATATGAACGCAAATTTTTATACAACAGAGAGGTAACAATTTTCCAGTCAGTTAGTCAGTTACAACATAGAACTTGGTACATACGTACATCATTTGAAGTTGTCAGGCTCCAATTAGCAGAAAAAGATTAAATCGTAAGACCAAATCCCAGATTAGTAGAGGTAGTAACGAAGTTAGTATTAATAAACAGAGTTAGAGGTCGAAGATAAGACTTAGGATAATATAATTCAGTGAAAAGAAAATTATGAATTAAGAAGCTTACACCTTACAGGAAGACAAAGAATGGAGACACCTACGCCATTAAGAACGATTTTGAGCCCTGTCACTCAGTGTTTATTGCCATTGGTTACAGTATTGGCGAGGACCTCATCCAGGTAGTCTGCAGCTAACAATAAGACTCAAACCAGAAGTCAATGACGTCATGGGTCAATGCTGTTTTAGTTTGGCCACCTCTAACTCTCTTCCATCCTGCTCCTATATCAGCCAACATCGCGCTTTGAGGCAGACGGTGGTTGGGCATATGCGACACATGTCCCAACCATCTCAGTCTATGAAGACTCACAACCTCTTTGACTGACTTACCACATTTGCCTAACACAGACCGTCTAACCCCGTTATTAATTACTCGGTGATCCCAGCTGATGCGAGCGATGTTTCGAAGACATCGATGGTCAAAAACTAATAACCTTCGAGTGTCGTCTACTCATAGTGGCCACATCTCACAGCTATGCAGTACAACAGAGCGAACTGTTGCGCAGTACACTCTCCCCCTCGTTGAGAGACGTATATCTCGCCTACGCCATACGTGACGTAAGTTGGCAAAATCCAAACGAACTTTCCGAGTTCGTACTGAGATTTAATCAGAGACCAACCCATCAGGGCTAATCAGACTTTTGAGATAGGTGAAGTTGTCGACGTGCTCAGCTACTTCACTTCCTATCTTCAACACAGGAATTGACGGAGACCAACCCTGAAGTAACAGTTTGCATTTAGAGGGGGAGAAACGCATTTCAAACATGCTTTCATTGTTATTTATCGCTGTCAAAAGATCCTGAATCTTATCAGTGTCTTCGCTAAAAAGGACATGTCATCTGCATATTCTAAGCCAATGGGTGATGTACAGAGTCAAGTGCCGTTTCAAGTCAAGAAAAACCACCATTGTGGTATGCCTATATTCTAAAACCTGGCGAATAGTGAATATCTGGTCTATAAAACCGTAACCAAGTCAGAAACCAACCTGGCTTTCTCGCATTTGTGGATCACCAGTTGTAGTTAGACGTCTGATAATTCTAGGAGCTAGTATTTTAGACACTACATTAGTCAAACTAATTCCTCTATAGTTATCTCACGGTGATTTTGACCCTTTCTTATATACTGGGACGATTAACGATTGACACCAGTCAAATGGAATTATGTCAGTTTTCCAAACTTTAGTCAAAATATCAATCAGCCATATCAATACCATCCTTAGTGACCTCTGGAGGTAATCCACCCGAACTCGCCACTGTACCTTGCCACAGATTAGCTATAGTCTCTACGACTTCGAGAAAAGCTGGGAGAATCTAAGTCGATTTTCCATTCAGGCTACTTGGAAACGATGGGTGGTTCTAGAGCAGCTGAAAGCCAACAGAACTGCTCCTTGAAGTGTTCAGCCCATCGCTTCAAACGTCTAGACTGAAAGCACATAAACGTTTAATCTCTTTCTGAGATTATATCGTTAACAATTGAGTTTTTAACTCCGGTTCCTTTCATTATCTTGAAAAGTCGTTTAGTGCTACCTAACGCCACTATCTTTTCCATCACCTTCGCTTTCATTACCCACCACTGATCGCGATCGTTTCGCAGACTTTTGTCAGTTTATACATGGTTACTCATCGCTCCTCATCATGTTCAGAGCCTGATGGGATAAGATTCCGGAGTCCATCAACCTGACAGGACCCATAGAGATTCACTGATTTTTCTTGACATGCTGATTTAAGCTCTTGATAGATGTCACTGTATGAGGGCGGTTATCTCTTCCCAGTTGCCCACACTGTAGAAGGGTTTTTCTTGATGTACCTGAAAAGTAAATTGGGTTAGGGTTGATCTGAAAGACCTGGGAGTGTGATCGCAGTGCACAAGGAACAACTGCTTGAGGCCGGTCACGTACAACTTTTTTGAGAGAGGTTTTTACTGTTGTTGTCCCGTACTTGTTAGGGCCTTACTGATGGAGACGGGAATCCGCGGAGTAGGGTGAGGTGTGCATTTTTAGGGTCAACCTTTTCCAACCCCACCCTTCCTTTGTGGGAAGGCAGCATCGCTGTTATTCTAGTTGTCTCAGTGGAAACACACTACTGTCGTCACACAACACTACAGCCGGGAGTACGACTTCGTCCGCGGACCTTATATTTGCTGCTCTTAGCTCAGCCGACCTTCCTGGCATGGTAGGAGCTTGAGGAACGATTGTTCCAGCCAGTTTAGCCCGATTGAGTTATCATGATAGGCAAGCCCGACCTCCACGCGAAAGTAGCAGCACAGCCTTACATCAATCCAAGTTCAAAAATACATTACAATGAATTGGACAAACAAACAATGTCTAGTACAATATTTTGAGTACTTTCATATAGATGAACACTAGCAAACATTACAGTATATTTTAAATAATAAGATGCTGACAATGATATCGCCAAAACAAAATGATGAGCAAAAACGAAGTATCGATTAAATGCTTGTTTTCCTTTTTTTTTGTATTCACATGGAATAAAGACAAAAATTAAAGCAAATAAACAATTCACAATTGCGGTTAGAATTTTTTAGTAAGGTTGTTTTTTTCGCGATACGGTTGCTAACTGCATGCCCAACCCTTCTCCATTATTAAGGCATGGAACCAGCAGCAACCCTAGGGAGTAACGGTCAAAATGAGAATATTTATTAATGCAATGTGTATTTCTAACACTGACTTTTCTCAAATATTTGTACTAACTGTTAGGGAGTATTGGAATACAATCGAGAACGTTACTAATAGCAAGGATTCTGAGCATGCGGTATTGTTACACTAAACTACTGTTTAGGTAAGATGCTGAATAAAGAAAATATAGAATTTCAACTAACTGACACAAAATGTGAAGAATTGAACAGGTGTAATGACAGCAGAATATACAATAAACAGAAACAAATCTAGCTGCTATTATTATTTATATCTATAAACTTTCCGAACTAATATGAAGTATAACTAAGCGACAGAAACCCACTTAAATTTAACTAAAAGTGAAGTGAAAGTAATGAACAAATATGTGAGAACAGATAGCTTTTCTCGTAAAACCAAACACTATCATATTAACTACGTATTTATAGGATAAAATCCTGGCTGAAGCATGCTTATATAGGTATATAGTGCCTGGTCCATTTTCAATCAATCAGTGTTAGTGAACAATTGATAAAATGCAAGAAGTTCCTTTGGAAATTTTATGTACATCGATATTTTTCACTATTATACTCAGCTGTACGCATTATTGGAATATATTTTGGTCTTGTTATGAATTAGGCTATGGATACAAGTGATAACTGCTTAGGAAATAAGATAACTAGCTGAGACCTCTGAATGAAATAAAATCAGATCAGGAAACAATTTCCTATCTAATAAAATAAAACGTTTATATACAAAATAATCACTCGGGAATAACATACCTAATTGTCACAAGTAAGTACACGAAAACAGTTTTGAAGATCACTAAGCCCCTATCATATTAGCTTTCTACATAATTCTCGTTCTGATTTAGGATCAAGTCAGTGAAGCTATCGTATCATAAAACCCTAGATAGTAAAGAAACCTAACACTATGTGAATGGAGAGAGATGTAGAGAAGTGATTAATTACTGAAACAGGAACATGAAAAAGAACGTGGAAAACGTAGTAAAATAAAATGCAATTCATTCGTTTTTCAAACAATTATTATGCTCTATCAACAACAGGAAGCGAACTTACCTCTCGAAACTTGACTAGAAACGCTCTAAGTGGTTCAATGTAATTATCGAAACCAAGAGTATTCATAGCACACAAAATATCTTCACCGTTAATAGTTTTACGCTTTTCTGTTTGACACTTATCGGCAGCTCTTTATTTTTATGCAAAATTAATATACAGAAACTAACTCGCTAGTGATGAAACTGATAAATTCAGACACACATTCTTGTACGCATTCTTTAGCATCTTTGGCAATCTACAGAACAGAAAATGAATCTATTAAACATGCGTAGAACGGGATACTTTGCCATTCCCAGGCACTGCTCTTTTCATAATTTTCGCAACATTAGCTATTGGCAGAAAACGATCCTTTCAAAATGTTACGTTTCAGTGATGCAACTAACTTGTTCACGAAGTGGTGATCTCTGTTCAATATCGCCTGTCTGATAATCAGCATCGTGATCTTGCAAAGAACCATCTAGACCTTCGTAGTACGACGGTTCTTGATAACTCGATTCTTCACCTTGACTGTCTGTGCTGTGCTCCATACCCCTAAAATGGATAAATAAGGGATAGTAGGACTCATGACAAAACTTAGAAAATATTAACTAGTAATATCCTTAATAGAAGTGGACTAGGTAGTTTGTTGGTCTTGTCTTATAGGTCATCATCATCATCATCAGCTCTACGTTGCTGATGATGATGATGATTATAGGTCAACTAGATAAATTAATTGTTTAAAAATGTTAGAAAATTTGAAACTGACAACATAGAGAATTTTCACAAATGGAATCGTTATAAAATACCGATGGTTGACAAGTTAAGCTTTTTGTTAAATCCTTAAGAACTGACAAGAACATAGTAAAATAACAGATATCGGTTGAATTGTCGTTTCGTCACACTTTTCATTTAACCTCAAAGGGATTGACCTTCCACTAAGAAGCTAACTAATAGAATTAGAAAATACAGATGGGATGGTCCTATTCGGTGAAGACGCGGACAATATCTAGTCTCCTGAACACCTTATGTAACATTGTAAAGGGAGCGTTTCTCTCCCTCTAAACAGAAAATGTTACTTTAGGACAGGTTTGCAAAATCGCCTAGACTAGTCACAAGGAGTGAAGTAGTTGAGTGCATTGACCACTTCAATTATCTCAGGGGTCTCGTCACCCTTAGTGGGTTCGAGTTTGGTGAAATCTCAGCCCGCATTTAGAAAGCTTAGTCGGCTTTTGTTGACTTGCACATGTAGTGTAGGCAAGGTATTCATCTCTCAACAAAGGGCAGAGTGCACTGAGCAGTAGTTTGCTCGTTTTAACTTATGAATACGAAGCATTGGCCATAAAAATAGATATGTATAGACTTAGGATGTTTGATTATAGGGTTTCTCAAAGTATCACCCATATATCATGGAATGAACGAATAAGTAGTATTGATGTTAGACACAGAGTATTATAAAAAATGGCGAACTAGTCAATAAGGATGTGAACCTTCATTAACTGAGCAAGTATTATGTATGCCCAACTAAAGCTTGTCTCGTTGAACGGTGTTGGCTAGCATAGGAGTAGGATGGACAAACCAAAACACGACATCAGTGTACGGAACCTTTGACAGTTGGTGTAAGCCTTGTTGGTAGATGAAGACTACTTATTTGAGCTCCTTGTGATGAACGTGATCAGTAGCTGGAGACTGGCTTAGAATCAATCATAACGCTTCATGTGTATTTACCCCTTATGTTCTTTAAGACCTTGAGTTCCACTATTCTACATCACACACCTTTGCCTAGTTCTACTCGTTGCATTTTGTTGACGTGTCATTCTCGTAAATTTGATCTTGTCGTGCTAATGTGGTACAGTAACTTAGACCAATGAACTCATGTGCCAGGTTCTACGTTGTCCGTTAATGACCGACCGAAATAGACTATAAACAACTACGCTTAACACAGGGGGAGCAAACCTACCCACGTAGCTAAGAAAAGTGATGAGAACCTCATCACATACTCGAACCAAAGTGAGAATAATACAAAATGAGAGACGGTCGTATGGGAGCATTTAACGAATTTATGAAGTCAAAACTTTATAATATTGTGCTGCCGACGTAGACTGACTTAAAACTCATGTGCAGGATCCATTTCCGAGCACTTGCATCACCCATCCGGTATGAAAAACTGATGTGATCTAGCCTACTTGTATTTGGCAGCAACTTTTCATTGTCCAGCAGGTACACGTAGAGCATTAAATATGAAAGCAGAATAAATACTCTCTGGGCGAGCTCCAGCAGACAGATTTTATGACACTAAGTGATGCACTAAGGACCCGGAAAAATAAGAGGCCAAAGAAATATGCCACATAAAGTAGGGTGATTTTATTCATAAATATGGAAAGTGGTAAAGTGAAGAAGAATAAGAGCCAAATGAACTGACGACAGAATTTGATTTATATTCAAATAAAAACATAAAAATGACATGTCAACTGCAACATACCACAAGTACTTATGAGTAGTTTTTAGTAAAACCACATTTAATGGCTTCTAAAATTCGCCATCCCGACCGTAGCTGCTACCTTGACGTGGTGGTCGGGCTTGCCTATCGTGATGACCCAACCGAGCTATATTGGCTGGAACGCCTGTTCCTCTAGGTCCTACCATGCCAAGCAGGTCTGTTGGAGAGCAATAAGACTAAAGGCAGCAACCTAAGATCTGAGGGAGAAGTCGTATTGTTGGCTGCAGCGGGGTGTGACAGCAGTAAGGTGTTTCCCTTGGATAACCAGCATCTGCAGCGATGCTGCCTTCTCACAAAGGAAGGAATGGGTTAGAAAAGGCCGACCCTAAAAATGTCACACCTCACCTTACTCCACGGATTTCCGTCTCCGGCAATAAGGCCTTCTAAAGAACGGAGCTAACACTTCGAAAATATCCCATAACAAGGTCGTGCGTGATCGGCCTCAAGCAGTTGCCCCTTGGGCTCTGCGATCGTGCTTTCAGATCACTATGACCAATACTAATCTAGTTTTCTTTCCAGGTACCTCAGGAAGTAATATCCTTCCATGGTGTGGGGAGCCAAGAAGTGAAAACCGCCCTCATACCTCTAACAGCACAAGAGATCATTTTGACCGAGGTCAAATCCACCCTCAGCTCTCAATAACTCCCTTATTCCCACGATTAACCTGTCTAGCCTAACTTTATCACCTCACGCTTCCGATGCTAATGGTTTGAGTTCACGACACGTTATTCCTGGCATCCTGAAACCTCGCACTAAACTACATATCGGAGCTTTTAACGTTCGAACCTTAGGCCAAATAGGACAACAAGCCTCTCTAGCTATGACCCTAGATTCTCGTTCCATCGATGTCTGCTGCGTCTCCGAAACGAGAATACAAGATCCAAGTACAATCATTCGCTTGACGTCACCTTGTGAAGATAAAGAAGTGTTTCGGTTCACTATTCGTGTTTCCGGAGACCCCACTGCTACCACTCGTGGCCTTGCTGGTGTAGGTATAGCACTAAGTTCAAAAGCTGAACAGGCTCTCCTTGACTGGATTCCCATAGACAGTCGCTTATGCGCTGTCCGTCTAAACGGGACAGTAAGAACTCGGAAAGATAGGGACACGCGCCGTTGCCTCTTTGTTGTCTCTGTTTATGCTCCTACTGATTGCAGCTCAGATGAAGTAAAGATGACTTTTACAAAAAGCTTTCAGACCTCCTTCGTAAAGCCAAGCGTACTGATGTAGTGATTATGGCTGGTGACTTTAATGCCCAAGTAGGTAGATTAGACGAAACCGAAAGGCACCTAGGTGGACTCTATGGTGTCGAGGCCCAACGAACAGATAATGGTGACCGTTTATTACAATTGTGCTCAGATAACCGTCTATTTCTCGCAAGCACTAACTTTAAACATAAGGAAAGACATAAGTTGACATGGCGACCCCCACAGTCAACTCAACGTTGGACTCAAGTAGACCACATTTCTATCAGCCACCGTTGGAGAGGCTCAATAGAAGACTGTCGCTCATTTTCGAGCACATGTTTAGACTCAGACCACGTTTTAGTACGAGCGCGTATTAGTCTGCGTCTCACTGGACGTAAAAGGCCCACGGCAAAAATCCCCATACGAGTTCAACTTGATGATGAAAAAGTCAAGAATACATTTCAGGAAAAACTTAAAAACCAATTAGTCAACTGTATAAACGATACCCACCCCGAGTCAGCTTGGAATGATATCCAAAAAGCTGTCGAAACAGCAGTAATATCTACTAGTAAACTAATCCAAAAAGTTAGGAAAACTCAGTGGATTTCAGCTGCGTCTACTGAACTGATAGATGCTCGACAACACATCCCACCTGGTTCTGAATACGATGAGGAGACAAGGCAACTTAAACACAAACTGGTTAAACGATTACGGAATGATCGTGAGCAGTGGTGGATGGCGAAAGCTAAAGAGATAGAAAAGGCAGTGGCAATAAGTAACAGTAGGCAACTGTTCAGACTTATCAAGGAAACGGGTATCAGAAATCCGACTGTAAGTGAAACTGTCTCAGAAAAAGATGGGACCATTATTCAGTGACAATCCAGAAGGTTGAACCGATAGGCAGAACGCTTTAGGGAACAGTCCAACTGGTCCCCGACCTCATCTCAGTTACCTACCTTTCCCAGGTAATCCGAATTGCAAATTAATATTGGTCCCCCAAGTCTTAGTGAGGTTGAGACGGCTATAGGGAATCTAAAGCGAAAGAGACCAGCATGACCTAATGGGTTAACTCCTGAGATATTTAGGGATAGCGGTCCAGTTTTAACAGCGAGATTAACCGGGATCCTGTCTAGAATCTGGGAATTGGGAGTAATCCCACCTGACTGGTCTCAAACACTAATTGTTCCAATCTATAAGAAAGGACAGAAGTCCTCCTGTGACAATTACCGTGGAATCAGCGTAACGAATATAGTATCCAAAATATTGGCTTCAATCATACTTCGACGCCTAACTAAAGCTCGTGAAGAGCAGACTAGAGAGAACCAAGGTGGTTTCAGACCTGGACGTGGCTGTATAGACCAAATATTCACACTTCGGCAGGTTCTGAAGCATATACACACTTTTAGACGCCCAACAATAGTTGTATTCCTTGACCTTATGGCGGCATTTGACTCTATCGATCCTAAGGATATGTGGCAATGTCTGTCATTGAAAGGCGTACCAGAGAAGTACATGAACCTTATACAAGCTCTCTACTCGAATGCCACACGTCGAGTGAGGGCTTATGGCGGATTGTCATCAGAACTGATCACCTCAAGTGGTGTTCGTCAAGGTTGTCCGCTTTCCCCATTTTCATTTAATTTTATTATTGACATACTTTTAGAGTTAATATTTTCATCGTCTGACTTCGGCGGGGTTGACCTCCTTCCAGGAGATAAACTTGCTGACTTAGAATATGCAGATGATATAGTTCTCTTAGGCGAAGATGCTGATAAAATGCAGAATCTTTTGACTACCTTAAACATGAATGTAAGAATGTTTGGAATGTTAGTGATAGGGAGTGAAGCAGTTGAATGTGTTGACCGCTTCACTTATCTTGGCAACCTCATCAATCCTGACGGTCTGGTGTCTGCTGAAGTCTGTGCGCGTATACATGAGGCCCTAATAGTTTTTGGGAATTTGCGTCACCTGTGGCGTAGGCGAGACATCCGACTACTGACTAAAGGACGCGTTTACTGCGTAGCAGTTCGATCCGTTCTACTTTATGGATGTGGAACATAGCCGTTAAGGATAGAGGATATTCGTAGGCTCCTGGTACTCGATCATAGATGTCTTCGAAGCATTGCTCGTGTTTTCTGGGAGCACCGAGTAAGCAATACGTGGGTTAGGAATAGAGTACTACGTAGATACAGTAAGTCTACTGAAGTAGTAAATCTCCATCAGCTAAGGTGGTTAGGACATGTGTTACGTATGCCTGACCACCATGTATCTCGACGAGCAATTCTGTCTGGTGCAGGAGTAGGCTGGAAGAAAGCTAGGGGCGGCCAAACCAAAACATGGCATCAGTCCATGAAGTCATTGACAATTGAGCTGAGCCATGTTAATAGGTGCAGACTACCTGGTTGAGGTCCGCGTGACGCTCGTAATAAATGGCTAGAGACCTTGGATGATATGGCTCAAAATCGTTGGCAATGGCGCAGATGCATCCACTCCTTGTCTTCCTCCAAATTCTAAGTTTGTGAACTTATCATAATTTTCTTTTTACTGAATCATATTTTCTTATATCTTATCATCGATCTCTATTCCCTTCCATTAATACTAACTCTGTTACTACCTCCCCTACTCTGGGATTTGATCCGATAATTTAATCTCTATCTGCTAATTGAGGCATGGCAACTTGAACTGACGTCTGCATGTACCAAGTTCTACGTTGTAACTGTCTGTCTGTCTGTCTAAAATTCGCCATTTATACGCGAATTATTTAGTAGGAGGTCTCGATGGAAACAACAAACAGAGTGCCAAGTCACCAATAAGTAAATCAAAACTATCCATGCTTAGAGTGAATTATATTATCCGTAGATAACAGTAAGGTTGCATCGTGATTATAAGTGTTCTTAAAGGTGTGAATACTTTCTGAGGAACATGAAACCTTTACAAGGTTATGAGCAGTTTTGATGACTTAGAACAGTGACAGCAATGTTAAAGAAATAAATAGTTGAGGCTGATCACACATAACCTCCAAGTGAGTATTTTTTGACATGTTAGCGCCGTACTTGTTACAGCCGTACCGCTGGAGATACAAATCAGCAGAGTAATGTTGTGTGCACCTCTTCTAACCCTACATTTTCTTCGCAAGAAGGCAGCACCGCCGCCATAGTGGTTGTTTGAGAGGAGTACCTTGTTGCTGTCGCACCCGCACAGTTGGCAGTATGGCTTCGTCATTGAACATCAGGTTTGCTGTTTTTAATTATAAGGCGTTTAAGCTGACCTGTCTGGCACAGTAGGACCTAAAATAACGATTATTCCAACCAGTATGACCCTATTAGTTCATCGCAATAGACAAGCACGATGATCATGTATATATAGAAGCTACAGTCAGAGGGTACATTAGCGTGATGAAGAATTTCTACTCAGACACTGCTAGTTAGGTTAAAGATTATGGTAAACTTCCAATCTCATTTGAAGTTCATCAAGATAGCCTCTTATTGAAATTTTCCATTTGATTGCATCATAGATGTTCTCCTATAAGTTATAGTTCTGTCTGATTTCTCAAGGGTTGACCATCTATCAAGAAGGTTAACTTATCAAATAGGTAAACGATATAGCGCTATTTGGAGTAGACAATATACAGTCACTTGAAAGCTTTCACTAACAGTGTTAGCATGTCCCCATAAATGAAAAATGATACTTAATAACTGGTCCGCATTACCCCTCAAGTTAATCATAGGGGATGAAGTATTTGTGTGGTAACCATTTCACTGGCGAGTTCCATCAAAATCGGTGGGCCAGTATCTGACTAAATATCGAGGCGTACACAGGAAGCCAGTTTAACTTTCGTTAACATGCGTCACTTGTGGCGTAGAAAGGATATTAGTCTCTTAATCAATGAACTAGTACACTGTTCAGCAGTTCGAACTGTATTAACGAATAGGTGTGAAACATGGACCACGAATATGGAATATATACGAAAGACCGAATGTCTCTGTTTATGCACGCCTTCTGAGTGCTGCTTTAATATCATGGAATCAGAGAGCAAGCAATCATGAGGTGTTAGATAATGAAGGGTAAGGATGGAAGAAATGTGAGCGCAGCCAAAATCTATGTTGCATATGACTGACTGATATTACGTATACACCAAATACCATGGGAACGTCATACATGAACAAATCAGTTAGTCAAATCAATTTGGAATAAAATGGCGTTTCATATATTTCAAACAATATGTTGTATTTATCAAGGCGAATGTTAGAGTACTAAGTGATAGGTTTTCTTAAAGCTGATTTACATTATCCGAGAACACCGCTCTTAATTTATTATGGATTACGTTAAACAATTTCAACGTTTCGTTTTGTAAGATGTTGGGAAATTCGAGATTAGCTCACAGTAAGCGGTTACGAAATGTTCAATAGCAGATGCTTAGAACTACCGTGAAATAGCATTGTATGAAACAACTTTAATGCCAAAGATGAATCAACAAAGGAACATACGTCTGAAGGTCAATGCTGAGATTTTAACATGCCCACTTCATTCTACTGTAGCGTGTACAAACAATTTTGACTCCAACATTTTTTATTGGCAAACGTTTGTTCTTTATGTCTTCATTTAGGTGGTAGGGCTGTTCTAAATCATGAAGACTACGGCATTTATTATTTTTCTTCTGAAACTGAGATAAGTGTTAGTTAAGGGGCCATTTTTCGGAGATACTGCACTCCGTGTGCATAAATTCATTTCTTCTTTAGTCTGAAATTCCGAATTCCGTAGTTTAATAACTATGCCCAAATATATATAAACCTTTCCATTTCTGGTCATAATCCATACAACGGGATGTCTCGATGTATTATTGTACACTTTAATGGTGGACGTTTATTTGTAGTTGTAAAATTCGCTTATGTAACCATTCAACCCTGCCATGATAAGTTTTTGTCAGTATTGCCCTTTAAAGTGGCTTGCTCCTGATATCAGGAAACAAATTAACATTATTACCATCATTTAATTGTTTGCTATTTTAAAGCAAGCCAATCTTGATCATTTGGAGTATGATAACTTCAGCAAATGCAAACGTACCTTTTAACCTCTCTGCGTTTTTAATGTTGGTAGCAAAATGATAAGAGGTACGGCAACAATTTCCTCCTAAGTCTGAATTCACTTTGCCAGCTGAAATATTTCTCCCCTGTGACCTTGTACTTTCGAAAAGGCTATCGTCTTTCGGAAACTACCTCCGCGAACACTTTACCCTACGGCTATCCATTTCATAACCAAACTGATAAATTGTGTCTTTCACATTCTTGGCGTAACCCAACCTAGAAAAGATCAGTCACTATCAACTAAGCAGTTTGAATCGTTAACCATTTGTAGAGCTTCTAATGCTCGACGAAGTACTATATGCGAAAATTATTTGGACCACTAAGCTTGTAACTAACTGCTAATCATATATATTAGCTACTTTCCATTACTTCATAATTGTTAATTGACATAACGGATAATCTTACTATTTACAAGTAGCCTTCTGTCTCTATTGCATGGATGTTTGGCAGAAAACATTCCTTTTTAGTGATGAACGCAAACCATTAGTGCTAACCGGTACTTAGGACACTAATAATTTCTAAAAATATAGTTCCAACTACTGGTTTACATTGATTGGCTAGCTTATAAAACAACACACTACGAGCAGGCAAAATATCTTGGAAAAGTCGTTTCGTACTGTGCACTTGAACCACCTACGAATACTGCCGGACAATCGACAGCTGACTCTATATTACCATGAGGCTAAAGATGGAAACAATACTTCTGCTTAATGCTTCGGCTATGAGCTAAGGTAAAGAGAGATATGGTCATCCAACACTTAATTATAAAATTGGCAAAACCGGAGTGGGGGTGTAATTGATCGTTTGGCTGTAGTCGAAGTTGAAAATTGTGTAATTAGGATTCGTTCTTGTAGGAACCAATGGTTTAATTTTGCTTGGAGTTATATGTGCTTCACTAGATAATGAGTCAGATGTCATATTAACCAGTACTAAATATCAAGGACACTGAGGACACGTTTTTAGTCCATACAGCAAGCTCTTTAAGAAAGTGAGCTCGTGAAAGAGTACCATTTATAGCAGAATTGGTGACTGACATCGTAATAGAAGAGTTTATAATGCATGCATCGCGCCTCGCGTTAAGCTAGGGAACGCAGTATTACCAATTTCAGTGTTCTTATTTAAATGTCTTACTTCTAGATAATTGTATTACCAATCTGCTGGATGAGACGGTAAAGATGCTGACTGGCGGAAATAAGCTTGAATATCACAAGGTTGTTGACCCACAATTTCGAGGTAAGAGAAAACCAAATATAATCAGAAAGCCGTTAGACTGGTTAGTAAAAGGACTGCTTTATTTAACTCATAGGAGATGCGCTGGAGTGATGATTAACCAAGATATAACAAGATATGTTCATAGTGTGGTGCTTAGAGACGTTAGGGTGGGAACGGTGAGGTCGATTGATGGCGTCACTACTGTTAGGTTGGTAAAACAGTCACTTGTTCGAACAAATGTCTGACCCAAGAACCAATATTCAGTATATCAAGTTCAGAAACCGCAAAGTGAGCTATTCGGATAGTTCTGATTGGTCACGACTGTAATCCTTTAGGATACTAGTTATTATTATCCCAGAAACCAAATAAACAGCAACAACACATGCAATTGTAAGCCTATATTATCCAGTCAACCAGAATGCTTGACAGTACAACGTTTACGGCAGTAGCACAAGTTCACTGGCCTCGATAAGACAAGCTAGTTTTTGAATGTGTATTGGGTAACACATTGTCCCACTATCGTCACGACCAATTGTAGAGGTCCAACAACGAACGATACTTTGACCAAGCAATATTTAGTATTATTAATGCGTCATCTTACTGGACAATAGGTACATGTCTTATTTTACTTGCGATCATCCTTTAACACCGAACACAGTATCTTACTAGTGAGGCGCATCGGTAACCAGAACATACAAACATAGACGTCGCTTCGTACTATGCAATACGTTGGACATCTATATCCCTTATCACAATATGGTCGCAGGAAAGGGCAGCTTGAATCAAACCTACTTTTTATTCTTCTGTATCACAAGGTAGTTCGAAGGTCTTGTTCATAATGGGCTTTACATATATACCCATTTAAAACAACGTTTTTAGTCAATGCAAATCAACATTGTCTACATGATACCTATTGTGCATTTTGTCTCTATTTACATACTTTTGTCCCTTGTTTTGTGTAAATGCCAGCTATATATCATGATGACCATACCTGTAAACGAGCGCAAATTTTGTAAATAATTTTAAGATATAATAGTGATAACAATGACTTGAATAAACACTTAATAGTACAACAATTAAAATACTAACGCAGAGTTTACCCTGAGACATGTTGTCAATCAAATGACAAGAATCAACTTATGTAACATCATGGCCGTCGCCCAGTAAAGCTGTTTTTGAACAAACTCTCATATGGTATGAACTTTGGTATACCTTTTCTTTTAGGTTCTACGTTTAAGTGATTAGTCCTTTAATAGCTTTGATTAATCGAGCAACTAAAGACGAATGATTGACTTACGAAACTGTATGTCAGAAGCCTATTTGATTCGTTTTGATTGCAAGGAATTTTTTGTCAACTATTACTACTGTTACGTTATTTTCGACCTAACCTTTTATTGGACCCACTAGTTGTCGCAGTTATTTTATATTTACATTAATTAAGAATGGGTCTGTTCCCTTAAATTTACGTAAGACGAATAATTACTGGAACTATCAGTGCTGAATCGTATTTGAGTTATGTTTACGTAAATGTACATACTATGCGAATATAATCCCCACCCATATTAATGTGACTTCATGCACGCATATGAATGATCAGATGCGCGTGAAGTTAATGTGAAAAACCAGATAAGAATATATTTGAAACCAAATTGATCCAAAGAGCTATCCAAGTTCAGGTAATTCCCTAGGGGTTGTGTTTGCCAAAGAGGTTTATTCATACCCTAAACATGTATACTAACAGGTGAATTTATAAAACAAAAGTTGCCATGCTTAGAGGATTATTATAGCCTTTGCCAAATAACCCCCTAAATCAACGTATAATCTTACACTAACTGCGAACAAGATTCACCGGCTGACTCCCTCATTTTGGCACTAACTGTTATTCATTTTTTTTGTTATTGGTTGCAGTCTGAGGGGGGGTGGGTACATGTGACCAAGCCACATTAGCTAGCAACTTTGGCTAAACTTATGTGGTCTGGATAAATGCATATGTAACATTTTGTCTTAATTTATTTGGTGCCACATAATAAAACAGTTAATTGAATAGCTGACGATGCTTTGTTAATAAAATCTTTATTGTCTGGCTTAATGACATAGAACTATGTCAAACAAGCCACGTGATTTGCCCAACTAAAGATATCTGTTGTTTTGTACTCAAATGAAGGGATGCAATTTATGGGTCTCGAACGCATACAAAAACAGCCCAAACTAAACAGCATGAGAAATGTGATGCCTCCTATGCCTACTACTGGTACAAAACACTAACCTCTAAGGAAGTTAATCAATAATCCTTTATCTGTTACCGATTTTGGAAGTTTTAGTACAAAATGTTGAACGAATTGTTCATTTCGTCAAAGTTAATAATAGATTATTCTGATAACTCACAAGTGGTTTTGCTTTAGAATAGACCACCGCAGTTTACGCTATGACTATTGATAAGTTATGTATGTCCTATGTAGGCTTCTTGTTAGACTATGCTTTTGAAACACAAATCATTATTGATTCTTTGTATTTGATTACGATCAAACTTGGTTTAGTTATAATATAATTTCGATACGTCTGTAAATCACCGTATATCGCGTTGACTTATATACATCCACAAACAACAGGATAAGTGTACATTTTAAAAGTCAATAACTATGAATTCGTGAAAGATAGGTTTGAACAAAAAGTAACCCAAGCAGGCAAAGAATCAAGACATTCGCCGAAGGTTAATAAACTTGTAGCAGTCACTACTACCTCTGAGCATTCTAACGAGTTTTGTTGATTGTTGTTGGTTCGGACGTTGTAGCATCATTGAACACAGAAATTGATATAACGCCTCTCTCATTCCTTGTTCTAATTTCGTGCCTGTCGGATTAACGTTCATTCGAAATATGATTTTTCAGTATTGATTGTTGCTGACTTTTAATAAATACACTCATCCTATGAATTGTAGAATGAATGGATGAATGTTAAATCAATATAAAATGTGATGAATTGCAGACAGTTTGGAGCTTGATTACCAAGGAACAGCGTTAAATCGTAATCCAATGGAAGCACGCAATAACGATTTATATTTCACGTAATTCTCTAGGTTGAGTTCAACCACACGTTGAATATACACACAACGGAAGAAAATACAACATGTAAAATATTATTTCAAGGGTTGTTGTTGGCTTCAGAGCCTCTGCACATTCAGAATTGTTGTATACGTACTTGATTTATTGTTTTCGCTAAACAAACTCTTAAGACTGTCTATGACGTAGCACATATCGAAAAAAGTAAGTTTGGTCACCGTTTTTATGGCAGTCATCGGACGGTATATCTTAGGCATAAGAATATGTCGGCTTGTTAGTCACACCATTTAATCAAGTTGAGTAGAGTTGGACATAAATCCATCATTCATTCTACTTCATGGCTTCCGATTAAATGTGCGAGACTGGAAACGTTTGTTCGTTCATAAACTGAACCGACTATTTTTTATTTCTTTTACTTTTCATAACGTTTAGGCATTCCGTGTTATTATTTATAGATGTTAGATACTGATTAGTACATTATTGCGCTGCAAGTGGTAACGACTTTACTGGCTAACTGAATGACTGCTATTCCGTTATTCGTCGGACTCTTAATAGAAATCTTGTATACTCTTACAAGATTTTCTGCAAACACCAGGATACTTGAACTGTGACCTATGCGAAATGAAAAGTCAAAAATTAATTAACGTGAATTAATTTATTTGTAAAGGTCGCAAGTAGATTTTGTGGACACACAAGTTACATTAATTTCTGCGTCCCTTTATCCTATAGCAGGCAAACCGTAAAATAATTAAGGTGCAAACATTACAACTTATCAGTTAGTTTAGAGGTATAAGCAGCTACTTGTTATAGTTTGGGGATCATGGTACTTCGATACCAGCTAACGAACTTATAACCAGTGACGCAATAACGGATACGGCTAGCTATTCTCCTGCACGAGGTAGCTTGTCAGATGAATAACAAGCACTCAACTCATGGGTACAAATTCAAGGATCAGGAAAATAATAGGTTTACCGAAAGATTTCTGAGGAACTGTTATGTGCAACACTGCTTCAATGTAGATGAATGATAAACTGTTATTAGTGCCAATTAATACGCGTAAAAATTCATTATAATTTCCACCATAATTATGAATTATAACACCACTGTAACGGCTGCAGGTTGACAGTACTTTGCAGTAAAACAGCGGTGATTCTGATTTACTACGTGAACTTCTGTATTTACCTTTCTAAGTGGAACTAAACTTTTCTGGAGACCTCGAATTTTTTCCAGCCAATGAGTCGACAGAATTAAGGCGAATCGTTATATTTTATGTAAAATGGCTAAAAATAAAAAAAAATTGAAGTGGATGGATTATTTTAACGTGCTTAGTAAATTTAGTAAGGTTAACAATCGGTTCATTCATTTTTGAATCATAATACGTCCTATATAAAAACTTATCTATATGGCTCCAAATCAAATTATTTCTGGAGGCGTGGTAAAGTCACAGACGCTCTCTTACGTATAAACAATATGCCTCTGTATTTTGCGCGTGCACGCCGGTGGTTAGATTCGTGAAATGTCTTTAATGAATGACGACACCAGTTGTAACCAAGTATCTTTTACGGGCTGATAACCTTCCCAGTTATCTTCATATATAGTTGTTCCCAGAAGGACATACGTTTAAATAATTAGGATTAGTGATGACACATTTCTTTGCTAAGGCCATATTAAAAGTGTTCTTTACCAGTAGTTTCACTATAAATACCTAAAACCACAGTGATTAATATGCACTTACCATCCCGTCCTCATGCACCTTCTACTATTATATTTTCTTTTTCGTTTGGCAGTCTCCTCAACTTCAAAGATTTCACCAATGTCTACCAACGACAATTGTAATTCCAACAACATCCTCGAGCATACATCTCGGCAATATTGATGCCACTGTACTCCTGAGTTAGCAAGTGTCAATACCAAGGCAGAAGGTAGCTGCATCATCCATAAAACAACCAAATTAGAAAATTGTCTCAGTTATAATCCAAAAGCATTAGAGAAAGTTTCGCTTCTGATTGTTTATTTCTGCAAATAGTCATTACAACGCAGAATAACTCATTCATGAGTGTCGCCTGATCGTACTACAGTCGTATTTAGTCCGGAAATACAAGCAAACGTTATACGTAGCAATCCAAGGGTTCATAAATTGAAAATAACGTCGTTATTAAAAATTACAACCAAGTGATTCAATTTAAGCGCTTCTAATTCAAATACGCGCCCGACCTTGAAGTTTGATTTCACTGGTTTTCTTAATTTCGCCTGCAAAGTTTTGCTTCTCCGTCACATCACTTAATCATACTTTACTCTTTACATTTCTCTTGTCAAATATACAGATGTCCAAAATTCGGAGGGAGGGTAGATCGGGATAGTGAGATGTGTCAAAGTCAATTGAATATATTTTCTTCCCGTCACTAACCATGTTGGAAAGCATGTTACATATTTAATAGTTTCTGCGTATAGCATATGTAGATGTGTCAAACGCAATCATCAAGTAACTGTATCTTTGATATATTCTAATGCAAAATATAAACCAATCAACTTAATGGGAATTTTGAATGAACAAAAGTACAAGAAATTTAGTAAATTAATCTTTACAAATATACACATAATAGTTATGCATACAAGTCAATGTATAGGCTAATAGCTGTTCTTGCTGTTTGTCGTGCGGTTATTAGGAGAAAAATGTTATTTACGCATCTGATACTTTTGTTGATGCTTTTATAAAAGGTAAATAAAAATTGTACTGTAAGACAAATACATTCTGCCTACTATGAAAACAAAAATAATGTAGCTTATCCTTAAAATGATTTATCGTTGATTCCTAATATCAATAACAAAAGAAGCTACCTTTAATGTTTTGTATACATTATTTATACTTATGTGTTGTCATATAAACTATAACAATAGTCAAAATAAATGCACGGCTTACTGATAAAACCAGATATTTGAATATTATGGAATGTCAACAGTTAATGATATTAGTTTACAAACATGTAGTGAACAGTGAAATACACGTTTTGTAAAACATTTGTTTGTTCACAACTTAAACTATATGGAAGCTGTACAAAGTATGTCAAATCTGTATGCAATATAACCAATAACAATTTACAAGAGATCTCATTGAAACTTAAAAAATCAGCAGCAAAGGTGGTGGACGCGTCCGCTAAGTATTATAATGAGACATTAATGTATAAATTACAGTTCATGTTTTATCTTGACGGCAAAACGGTTTCCGCCATATCTGTTTCAAAATATTCTGGTTAAATCAACCTCTTTCCGGTCACTTACAGGTAGTAAGATATTTACAGGAAGAAATTACTTGGCTAATAATAAAAAGCGCTTTTTTTACTTGGCATCAATCAGAATATACCACTTATGAGCATACTGTATATAACATCGTTTGAAAAGTATGATACTGAAAAAAATTTTATACATTTTATAATTTGTGAATGTATGCAAACGCATATTTATTATTGACAGCAGTACATATTAACAACGAAATTTCTGAAATCACTAACACTTCACGTAAATATTAAAATGTAGATAATATTTTAGTTCTAATCTGACAGGTTTTCAGTTCTACACTAATTTAAAAAAACTTGTTAGTGTTTGTATACGTTTGAATAAGCGTTTTACAAATGCGAACAATAAACATTACTACTACTGCCACTATTAATTATTAATTTCATTTACAACAGGATTCGGATTCCCTGGACCTTGGTGTGGTTGTAGTAATTGTAGTTGCTTCTGAACCTGTAATTCGTGTGTAACATTCTTCGCAAAATTTTCTTAAACCATGATCCGAATTCGATACATTAAAAATAATGTTCTCAGGTAATCGTATTGGTTAATGAGTAGTGAGCCTATTGATTTCGGCAAACAATGAGTTAAACATTACGCAGTATTTAGCCGAGCACATAACCAGTGATGGCATGTTCTGTTATTGAACAGGACTATGTTAGAAACTAGGCGTAATGTATATCGTAGTAAGTATTTGGGTATAATGTAAGGGGAAACTCGAAGAAGTCAGATTAAAACATCTCATCAGCTTAATTAGCCGGTGATTGTTTTTTGAAATCTTCTTGAAAAGTGGAGGTATTTTTTCACTGTAATCTATAATCTTTTATAAAGTTGAGATCAATTGTAGTGACACTGGTAAATTCAACTCTTATTCTGTTCTAAACACTCAGATAATATACCGTATCCCAATCGCAAGCGTTTAGTTAGAAATGCATTTTGAATGTGCTGTACTTTAATGTTCGACTTTTCTACTTATATATATATATATATATATATATATATATATATATATATATATATATATATAAACATAAATTCATATTACTATGTTACGGTTTTAAAGTAAATTTAGTGCACTAATTTATAGCTCATTAAGTCTCCACATATACATTTCCGTTTTTATGCCTTTATTGCTTCTGCGAATACGACTTAGGAGTTGTTGTTTAGGCAACACCGCAAATGATTTCGATGAATGACCTCGTTATTGTAAATAAATTGGTGGATATTTGGGCAGTTAACGCTATACGTGTATTCTAGTTGATTCTAACTACAGTAAACCAAGTACGTTGAGGTAAGTCACAGTATACGTTGTCGTCTAGCTGCTTTGGGTTTTTAATCCAATAAATATTACTATACGCAGAGTATATGATTAAAGAGAACAAGAAAAACTGTCACCTAAATTTATTCATTAAACTCATCTGCAAAATGCCGGACAAAATGTAATTAAATTATTGCCATCGATTTTCCAAATAATTTTTTTCCAATAATGATACACAAACTAAACTTTTCATGTTAATAATATTTTAATATCTGAATCTGCGATAAGTAATTGCTTCGATACAAACAAATTATGGTAAATATAAGGATAACCATCAGTGAAATCAAAATAAATGAAGTGATGTTAACTGGAAAGAAGTAAAAGTGAATTGAGAAAATTATCAAGCCGTGAAGAGAGCAATGTGACAGCATGGGAACATGCATATACTGCATTTTGTGAAGCTTCTAAATGCTGAATGCTTCAATTCATGATTTTGAAGCACAACATACTTTGTTAGAAAATGTGTTTAATAGTACTCACAAGTATTTATTACATCCAGTTTTTGTAATTCGAAACTCGTATGCTGCATAGAACCAATCTGGCTGCCAAGACTGATAAATAGTTCATTAACTTAGTAAGTAAAGACTAATGTTTCTATTACGTAATGTGGTGAAACAGAAACATGAAGGTTGTAATGAAAGCCAGAGTTGTGAGCAACGCCGTGTAATAGAAACAAACAAAAATAAAGTAACTTTGAAGCTAAAATGCACTTAATTGATTGATGATTATTATTGTAGTAAAGTAATTACCATTTATCAAGGCACTAAAATTGTCTGAAATAATATGGAATAATTAAGATATTTTAAATTTGAATAACAAAAAGTAACTTGATGATTCATTTTTCTGCTACTGTTAGTTTTTAACGTGGATAAATGTTACTTAAACAGTAAGATTTAATGAATCTTCACTAGTGATTTCTGCATAACGAAATGAGTAAAATATATCATCACAGTACTTTACTAGTGTATGTGGATCATACCCTAAAAGTCAAAATTACTTGGACTGTTAAAAACAAATTGTCGACGAAATGGTAACGGAGCCGACGGTCTGCTTGTGTTTATCCGGGATTTAGGAGGTTTCGAAAAGTTCGACGTATTAAGACCACAGTCAACTGAAAGTTTTGTCAAATAATTTGGTTTTATCTCAGTGAAATATTGATTTTGTTCATCTTCATCTTCTGAAACTGATTCTTTTAGAGGGGCTGAAGATAACAGTAGAGGTTCTGGTCCTGATCCAGTATGAGCCACTAAAACATCGTTTGAGAAGTGTACACTACGGCACTTTGGGGTATCAAGATCACTTGTGCTCCCAATGCTAAATCTCGAAGTGGTTTTTGGTTTGCGAGGTAAAGAGAATTTTTGATTTGGCTGAGAAAAATCGGAGGTAAACAAAATATATTTATCGTCTGGTAGGTTTGGAAATGTAATTCATTCTTATTTCCTTAAATATATCGTATAGATAACTACTAAAATAGACTAAAAGAATACATACAAGCTGAAAAGGCTGTCTAGCGCTGTCTGTTCTAGTTAAGTCAAAAAAATTTAAATGAGTGATAAGAGTAAGGAGTAACAAATATGCTAACACTTTACTTTATGCCACAAATAGTATCAATGTATAATGTAAATTATTTTAGTTAGTGAAGTTTGATATCAAAAGCGTAGGATACGATGACTAATTTGAACGCTTTGTTTTATATTTTCGGCGTTGCTAACTTATCTTTGCTAGTCCTTTGATAATTTCGCAACATGATCATCCTTTACTTTCAAAAGTCACAATAGAAAAGAAAACCCAATTTTGTGAGAGACGAATAGTCGTTATATTCTTTGTTACCCGCATATTGTTTTATAGTCATCTACTTACTGTTAGCGACCCATCGTTGAATGGCGATTGGTTATACAAACTTAAAGACCGAAAACAACTTAGATTGTAAATATTAATGTAAACTTTCTCACTGTCTAAACTATTTAGAACCAGATAGCACATTTTCAATAGTTTGTTTCAACTTTACGTTTCTACTATATGGTTTGCTTTGGGTGTAACTGCAACTGAATTACAACATAGTGGACAGATTAACTCACTAACTATAGGTATTCAATTAGACATTAAAACAAAATAGAAGGATATCTTATTCACTGTGTATCTTGTCTATAACCGTAAGCGATAAGGCAACTACTACTTACTAAAATATTCATTTATAAGTATATTAAGTATAAAATATTTAATCAGCATACCCAATCACTACAGTGATCTACATTCTTCTGTGTTGCTGGATAGCTATCAGAATCTGAAGGGATAATCCGCAGTGAATGACGACGCCATGGCTCTTTGTGATAATCTAATCTGGATTGCATTTTGTTTTCACTATGTTTCGTAATAAATAATAGGGAAATAAGGGAATAAAAATAGCTCGTATGAGTTGAAAGTATTGTTTGTGACTGCAATATCATGCAAATAAAATCGTCTCTTGTTAGTTCAAGTCAGCGTAGCCCTAATCGACAAATTTTTAAAGGTAAATATAGGATACAAAGAAATATAAATATTAGTAGATGATGGACGTTTTTGAAATTAGGTTATAGATGAAAACTTAAATGTTAGAGAGACAGGTCGCAATATTTTATCATGGACAATTTTTTATTAACTTGATATATAGTTGAGGAAATACATCTGATTTAAGTGAACTAAATTTGGAGCAAAATACTCTGCCACCAACCTTTCATTTTTTCATTATGTATAAACAATAACTTTGAAAATGGAAGCATCAGCAGTATGCATGGCAGAAGTTTATCGTTGCTGTAGTTAGCTTCATGAATCAGTATGATATATAACACTTATTTTTCGGTGAGCATATCTTATATACGAATGTTTTTGGTTTCATTTAAATAAAACAACTTTTTAGGACGCGTATAATAGATGTAGTAAGTCAACAGATGACTCTTACCTTAGGTTTTTGTAATCTGATACTTAGTAGTTAAATACCATGCTGATCAAATTGGCGAAAATAAAAGTATAAGTTGGGAGATTGTTATTGACTTATTCTAAAAGTTCAAAACAAAATATGATTACCTCTGGTAATCATCCCTACAATAAAAATTAATGAACCACAGCTAGTGTTCGAAACATTTAGAAAAAGCATCTTCGCTAATCGAGTACATAACTGTTTTTATTAGAGGACAAAACTTGGATTTTTCCTGTTATGCTCAATGCTAGTTTTGTTATTAAAATCATAATAACTACTTTTCGTTGCATATTGTTACTGTAACCTGATGGATATGAAGCTCGTTGTGCATAGGATGACCGTTGTGCAAAATCATTTAGATGTCGAATATCACATAACTAATACTGAAGTCAATGTAGAGGTTCCAAAAAAAACGATGTAAAAAGTAGAGGTAATGTAGAGAGAACACTACAAATAAACTGAAGATAAGAGAAATCGTAGCAATGTTATATAGTGGTTCATATCTCTCCAGAAAGTACGTAAACACTTATAAATATTATTAATCATACTCTTTCGTTTATAGCAGAAATCGTTCAAATACTATATTACCTCAGTTTTGTTTTATCGATATGCATATTTACATGCTCCATGCAACTAATTTCATTTGTGTTAGGCAAAATACATTCTGACTCAATTGGTCTTACAATACTTTGCAAAGAGAGAGTCCAAGTTTGAAGGTCCGGCTGGTTTGCTGGTGATGCGGTTTCTGAATCACATGAGGCTTCAAAATCCTGAAAACAAGATTGTAATTATTATTTAAACGATGTAGTAAAACATGACATAATCGATTCATTTTGAACCAGTTGCTAAAATAATTAGCGAAATGTAGTTCAAAACCATGTGGTTTAAAATATCATAGAATATAACACATGCCTTTTAATATATTAAAGTAATCGGATACTAAATTATACGTTACCATGTAATGTATTTTGCATTCCATTACAGATTCGGGTAAACATACACGGTACGATCTAAATTTGAAAAAAAAAATGATATCTTTTGTGCAGAAACGGTAATCTGCCCATGATTAATCTGACATATTTATGCTGTATAATTAGTCCTTACGTCTAAACTCAAACTATGATTAATCCTCTGAACTTGCAATAAACAAACTACGAGGCTTATGCTGAGCCAGTGACTTCAACAACTTTTGAATTCTGACTATTTTCACAAGACTATGTAGATATTCAAAGAAATTATTATATTTTGATGCACTAATAGATCGGAGTTAAGAAGAATAGTAATTCTAGATTTTTTATGGTCTGATTACTTAGGTAATGGATATCTAGCTTTGATTATCATTATATTCCACTGGTTCGGTTCTACCACTTGACCCATCAACTGTTATTGTATCGCATCCCGATCGCGAACTAGAGTTAATTATCTGTGTACTTATTACAGCATTTCTCTATTCTTATTGTCGTTATTCCTAGTTTTCACCTGAAGGGTTTCAAATATCTATAAACGAATGGGTGAAATATGAACTAACTTTAAGTGGTTGGCTCATCAATTTGTGTACTTCATATCCGGTTAGGGACTACAAAAAATCTAAGCAAACCTACAAGCATAGTATAATCAGTCTTGTATTGTTAATCACTGTTTTAGACGGAACGAAAGCATATTTCATAAATTGCCGAAACTCAGGACATAACTTGTATATGATAGAATGTTATGAGTTGATATTATCTTACGTTATGTTTATTTACTAAAGTTAATCCTGATGAATGCAAGTCTTATTATATTATTTTTTGTAATTAAGTGTTGTGGAGATTGCTGAAATTGAATTTGATATGACAGTCTACACTAGAACGTCCAACATTTACTGTTTCTGATTGGATGCCTTACTCAGGCCAATACGTGATACTAAATTCATATTACATTAGTTCAATGTTAAAATTCATTTTGTCATTTTTAAGCAATTTTTTAAATATATTTATGACTGAAAACATATGTGCATAGCCTGGAAATAGCTAATCAAAGTGAAAGGCTTAAGAACAAATTTGAACACTGCGTAAATTGATGGTGAATGCTACAAAACTAGTTAGAAAATGTTGGGTTGGTGTACCACATCTTTATTGCGAATAAATATCCTAAAACTATGTCAGTGATTTCTGTAAGCCTGTTTCAATCAAGTAAAATAATCTGTTAACTTGATGAAATGCATGTTTAATTTCATTTTATTTCTTTTAATCAGATGATTTCATACACATGATTGATGACAAACAGTGTTTGCATATGTGCATTTTTCGGATGGAGTAACAAATGTTACGTAATTTTGACAGTCATTTTGGCATTTGGTTGATGTATTTAGTGCTATTTTAAAAGACCTAATCACAGAAATCCAGTATGTCTACGTATGTGCCTATGAATGTTGGGTAAGATTCAGGCAAGTATGTTATTTGCCTTCGTACAGACAGTTAAACATTACATGAAATATAGTGTTCAAATGAAATTACATATTGAAAAATATTTGTTGGATTTATTTTGTTATGTATATTTTATAAAAAATGATTTTCTAACTGCGTTTTCTTTTGCTAGATCTTGTAGAAGACCTCCTAAAAAGTTAAAAATAATATCCTGCTGGTTAATGCAGAACCATTTATAAGAACATTTGTTTAGCGTTTAAAAGAGGTTTAAGTAAAAAATGATTCAGCATCAAGTAACACTTTGCATGTGTGTTTTGTCACCATGGCGTTACTTCAAGCATTACTTATTAAATGGGATAAGAATGACAATAAGGTCCAGTTAATAAATTATTACTGCCATATTCATAACGATAATGGTAGGTTAAGAGTTTAATTTTGGCTGTGGTTGAACGTATCAAATACGTCTTTGTTAAATAAAGAATATGAAACACAAGTAAATCCAATACCTAAACCAAAACCCTTAACACAAACTAGGTGTTACAGCTGGATAGAGAATCAAAAATTACAACTTATAGAGTCTATTCTCTGTAGTATCAAGGTCATTTACTGTTAAGTTGCATCTGTTCAACATTTAGTAACACTGCTTAAATTATAAGTTCTTCATAGATTCATTATTGATTTTCATATTCATTTTTCTTCCAGAATTATTGCAATAGTACAATCAGCCTATTATCCTGATTTCCGAATACAACCTACCGGTTCAGCCTTTGAAGTACTTTGTATTTCCTATTACTCAATTGTCACGTATATATAATATGAGAGCCTTTGGTCTTACACAATACACGACTTGGCATAGTTTCTTATTGTCGGTAATCCTCTCTAGTTCTCTAGGGAAGACTTCAGTCACTCCGCTACCGTGCCAGGTAATCAGCGTCCACATAGTCAGGTCGTGGTTATAGTATTAATCTCACCTATTTTGTACCTTGCCTTCACACCAGTACACCCAAGGTCATTGCACTAAAACTAAACCTAAGCTAATTATAAATTTAGCTTAAGCTTATCTTCAATTTTAGCCCTAGCAGAACCCTAAAGCTGAACCACAACTAGAAATGATTTACTGATTAATAAAAGACACTTGGTCCCTCAAATAGGTTTTAGAACACAGGTGTCATGTAGCTGCACAGGCGACTTAAGATGCCAATATTTCGATTTACAAAGGAAAAGCCAATAAAAACCTTAGATGACTACGAAATTCATGGAAAATCTGTGTACTAATTCATAGCTTTTACTGATAAAATATTTATCCACAATTACTTCCTTCTGACTGGACAAAACCAGATATATACTTCTGGGGCTAATATACTAATTTGTTCACGAAAACTCCTCAGATATATGATAAATGATCAAAATGATTATTCATCGCAAACATTTTAAGGATTGCCCAAGCTAGTCTCTATACTGCACTCTTACTAACTGATGACTTGGTGATTACTGTAATTAGTCTTTTTCGAACGTTTTATTAATACATTGGGCTACTTCGACAACATTTCATGATTTTCCACAGGATTTACAGATTTCGAAAACTTTTAAACAAACTGTTTAGTACAGTTAGAAATTGTTGACATTATGCAACATTTTTGAAAAACTGGTCGAAGTGTAGATTAATCACAATAAAGCCCCACTCAGAAAACTGATCAGTTAGCAGATATTTTCTTCAACAGTTTAAGACAAACAGACAGTTACAGCGTAGAACTTGGTACATGCAGACGTCAGTTCAAGTTGCCATACCAAAATTAGCAGGTAGAGATTAAATTGTCGGATTAAATCCCAGGGTAGGGAATGTAGTAACAGAATTAGTATTAATGGAAAGGAATAAAGATCGGGGATGAGACTTAAGGAAATACGATCCACTAAAGAGAAAATTATGATAAGTTCACAAACTTAGAATTTGGAGGAAGACAAGGAGTGGATGCACCTGCGCCATTACAACGATTTTGAGCCATATCACCCAAGGTCTCTAACCATTTGTTACGAGCGTCACGCGGACCCCAACCAGGTAGTCTGCACCTATTAACATGGCTCAGCCCAACTGTCAATGACTTCATGGATTGATGCCATGTTTTGGTTTGGCCGCCCATAGCTTTTTTCAGCATTGCTCGTTGAGGTAGGCGGTGGTTAGGCATACGTAACACATGTCCTAACCACCTTAGCTGATGAAGATTTACCACTTCATCAATAGACTTACCGTATTTACCTAGTACTATACTCCTAACCTACGTATTGCTTAGTCGGTGGTCCCAGAAAACACGAGCAATGTTTCGAAGACATTTGTGATCGAATACTAGGAGCCTACGAATATCCTTAAACAGTTTTAATTAAAGCCGTATATTTTAATCAAGGATGAAACATCACTTTGTTTGACTCACGTACTAAGATTACAAGTCTTTTGATGTACCTTAGTGAATTTTTGGAAGTAAATTTATTCAGTGCTAGTTTAATAAACCCAAGATGCTATGTAATAGTTTTATCACTCCAATTTGTAATATAAAGCATAGGTGTGATATAGCTAAACATCGATCTATAATCAGAATGTAATAATTCAAAATATTTATTGGGATTAAAGTACTAGTCTAATAAACATTCATTTTTACTTATAATCGTTATTTGTCGTATTTCTGTAATATAATTTGTATAAATGTTCACTTCCATGTGAATCGACAAGATATCCTTTTAATAGACAGTCTCAGAATAAGGTATGACATTAACAAGAGTTTGTTACTCAACATTCTTATAGATGTGACCATAAATTCTAATTTTTAATATTAGTTGAATTCCCAGTATGTCAAATAACATTCCATGATATGAGAAATAAACAAATGGTCTAAATAAAGGAAATGCAAACTAGTTTTATCTGGAAACGATAGTGAACAGTACATAATAAGTGGAGGGAATTAGGCGGAATCTGCAATAATATACTGAGATATCTTACTAATTGCATAACATACTGAAAAACTGTCTACACAAAATTTGTTACTAACGCCATATTCGGTTTCGAGAAATGATATTTGGTAAGGATACTCTTCGTATTAAATAAATGTAATAAGACAGATTCGAAATTCTTAGATATCGAGCTTACACATTTGACAAATGAAATTCAGATGTGTAGAGATTTTTCAATAAAATTAGAACTAATGAATCTTAGAATTAACCACACGTATTAGTATATTGTGAATCCAATCAATTGGTTAAATAATGCATCCTTAATCACTCTCAATCTGCTATTTTCTATTCATTTTTATTTTCATCTCTCTCCTTTTCATTTTGATAAAAATCATTGACTAGAATCTATATTCCTCTGTCTTCAACCATGCGTAAAGTAAATGTATGGGTAGTTACAAATGCACAGTATAAACAAACAAAATGTTACTTGGCTGCTTTTTGGTATGCCTTAAACAGGTTATTAATTTTTGTTATCAATCACTTAAATCTATTGTTGGGTTTCTTCTTTTGTTGGTAGATAAACATACAAAATAAAGGTCGGGGATTTAACGAAACAATGTTTTTCTACAAGATGTGTTACTATACTGACTTAAGTTTCTTAGAACTAATAATTTGCAATAAATAATATACGTGGTAGTAACACACACGACGATTGTATTACGGAATGAAAGCTGACAATTTTATCGTTTACATATATTTTAATGATATATGTTTGAAAAGGTATCTTTAAGACATCGAAGCGCTCAATATATGATAGTAAATGAATAAAAAGTTGTAGGTACATACTATGATCCAGCATATATGATTAAACAATTGTAGAGCTCAACACTTTGAATTATATTTATGCAGTTGTTACATTCACATTTGTCTAACATATATTTCATTCACTAAACTGTGAGAATTGGATCTTTCACTAGCTTGAATTACATACAAGTCAGGGTTGACTTCCATTTGGCAAAACAATATTTTTTATAATTGTTACATACAATGTCCCCACATTATTAAAGAATCAATTTTCTATAAAGTAAACAATATGCCAATGAGAAATGAATTAATAATAATTAGGAAACTAATTATCCAGTGTAATAAATGCAACTTATAACGATGATATTTTTTTCAGTACATTTCTACCAATGTAGATGGGATTTGTTACGCAATCAGTAAACATTGGTTTTAGAATTAGAAAGCATAATGCGGTTAAAATAAAGGTTGTGAATTACTCGATAACAAGTGAACTTCACTAAAACTTGGAAAAGTTAGAATGCAATCTTGCTAAAGATAACGGAGTGTATCTGATAGTGAATATTAGATAACAAAATGATAACCCAAAAGTAAAACAGAAGAATGGGCATAAATTGTGTAACTAGGAAACCAAAAAAAAATTAACTAATGAAATATCAGTATACTACTAATAATTACATATAATTTAACTTAGTAACAGCTCAATGGTCATTAACTGAAAAGAATGCTTATACTGATTGGCGTAGCTAATACTACGTCTATTTGTACTTACTTATTTCACGTTTTCTCACAATAAACTCTAAAAGAAGTTCTCATTTTATGTCAGTTGACACTGGCTTCAGTATACTTACATTTTCAACCCATAATGTTTTGTCATATAATGATTACAAACATGCTTCCTGTGGGGGTGTTAGTAATAAAGAATAAATTTGTTTTCGTAAATTTCAACTAAATTGTAAATCACCGTAAAACAAAATCTGATTTTTTGTATTAGCTAGAACCTTTCAGCAGATAAGTGAATAAATAATTGTATACATATGTTTACTACCAAACACCTATATTGTAATTGTCATCGATTAATAATCAAGCACAGGTAAAGTTTCTATTACTAAACATGAGCTTCATAAAATTTACTATTATATCCGATAAAAGATTCCGGATTTCATTTTCCAATAATATTCTAGTAGGAAATCCATATCTGACCGATTATTCTAATGATTGCCTGAAGATTCATGATGTAATTTATTTTATTTCTAATTAAAGTAATAATATTAAACGTTTTATTTAAATATTTATTATAACTCAGGAAGCTAAAATTTTAAGTTGCAGTCTGTCAGTATGATATTAACTCAATTTCAAATCAAAGAAAACAATTACGAAGCAAATAGTTTGTCTATAATGGAATGATGCTAAAGAGTGCGCATATATTCTTTAGATGCCACGGTGATAAATGTACAATTTTAACACAATATTTGCAAATATATCTTTGGAAAATATTATTTCAAAGATATGTCAAAATGTCGATCAAACTATTCAATTTATAACTGCTGCAAACATAATGTGATTTGGCTAATTTGGGGATTTATCTACTACTGGCTTTAAAGTTAGATAATAACAAAATGATAATTATTATGCATTCATAAATAATCGACAATAGCATTAATAGAATGAATATAATTTACTCCAGGGTAAATGAAATGCACCTAGGTCTTGGATACACATTTGGTAGGCAGTAAGCAAGACCACATATATAAATGTGAAAACATTGAGTATATGAATATATTAAAGCGGTAATTGTACATTAAGTGTTTGTTGACCTTATGAAAATATATTCAAAGTGATAAAAATGCAGAAACTTTCCCTAATATACAACTCAGGGCAACAGTTCCGAAAGCAGATAGAATTATGTAACTCGCAGTTTGAAACTTTAGTGTGTTATAGATATCACATTTTAAGTCTGACAATATTTGTAATCTTATTACACTTTAAACGTTATTTGATTGTTCCTGATTAATAAATTACTTTAAAGCGTTGTGAAAAATGTTAAATTAGAAGTTTCACACCATGGACTGACTTTAGTTAGACAAATATTAGAAACAAGGAAGGATTGTGCAACTATTTAGTCTTAGTATATGAATCCTTGGTAGCGCATATATAGCCATACCACGGATTTAACTCATTTTCTTCAAGCCGCGAGACAAGTTTGAAATTTAGAAATTTCTGAGTTGGAATGTATTGGTTTACATTTCTAATTATAATTGGTAAGTAGTATCTCATGACAACAGTCCAATGGCAATGGTATGCAACTCTTTCCATTCCGAGGTGGTTGAATTCCACAGATCATGTCTTATCTCTAAAGTCCAGGTAATTTGGTTGTCGGTGGGGTCTTTGATATGAACTACCAAAGAGTCACACACTAATATCAAACAGTTATCCAGTGATTTCTGGTTTTCAATCGTTGTGGGTACATTATCTGATTCAATCAAAAATCAAGTAAGCCAATTTTTAACATAATGTTGTTGTCTGATCATTTAAAGTCGTACATTTACTTATCAGCAATCAAGACTTAATTAAATTAACAAATAATTAATAACAACTTTTTTCATTCTCATCATCACATTTTATTATAGTCATACTTTTCAAATATACCTAACAGTAACAAATAATCCATTTATCGAATAAGACTTGTACATCAAAATACGAGAAACAAAGCAAAAATTCTCTGAATGGCCAGTAAAAAATCATTATTTCTTTTAGATTTTTTTAATTTTATGAAAACGTCAACAACATGTACTATTACTATTAAGTGGTTTTGAGAAATCAAATGTTGAATGGTATATAGTTGTTATGGTTTATCTACGATGTCCTTAAATATGTTTCCTCCTACACATCATCCATTTAGTCACAGAAGCTAATTGATACGTTCAGGAAAAAATATAATTCTTGTGTTTTTACATAGTTAAGGCCAGTTAGTATTAATAAAGAAAGCAAATATAAACAAATACATATACTATCGTCTTTAATTACTATGAAAATGATACGTTATAATTATTAAATAAAGAAATATAAACGATGATTAAAATAGAATTCTCGTGGCTGAAAGCTCTTCTATCTTAATCTTGCTACATCAAGATATCCTATTGATACGGGGTTATTTTCTCTACATTTTTAGTGTCATTACGTAAAATATGACAAGATAAATTTATATCAGAGCAATCTATGTATCTAACATGAAACAAATATAATTATTTCAGATATATAGAAAATTATGCTGAATGTGTATCTGTTTCGTTAGTTTTCTGCGGATGCGAATAATCCGGATTTGTGTTACTTTACAGCCATGAATTCGATTAAACATTCTATATCATTCATATAAGTGTCGTTACTTCTATTACAAATGAGTTTGTTCAATAAAACAAAAAGCAAATAGTTTTATGAACACAATAATTAGTAACACAAATTCTAAAAAAATTGAGAGGAAAAATGAAGTTCCAGCAGTCAACAAAATGCACAGACTTTCTAAAGTAATATACATTTCATTTTTAACAAAGTTAAAGAAACATATAACCCTATGTAAATAAACCAGTAGTGTTACATAAATTTAACATGCATTTTAATCATCCTTAGCTACACTTCATTTTCCATAGTCTATTATACAATAAACATGAAAGGAACCGTGACGTTTGGTGTCACAAAGTATTTATAGACTATGAAATGTGTTTTGAAACCAATTAACGACAAAGACGAATTTCAACACGTGCAAGACTCCTGTACAAACTAATAATGATGAAGGTGACTTCAATTTCAGTGTACACCAAAAGTTATGCAACACGGATTGTGCAAAAATAATCAACAAGAGGAACCATTATTGAAAACAAAAACTGTTATGTGTTTTGGTTATTTGCATTAAAGTCTTTCTACTCCCATAAATCTAAAAAACGATTAAGATGAAGCAAAAGTGTCATATTAAACTTCAAATGTTGCAATGGTTGAAAGTCCTATGGAATCCATGTAGATGATTCATTAATAGGATTCAAACCCAGAATTTGGTCATTTATAATACAGGATTTATAGTACTTATTTTCGAAAGAATAATACTTAGGATACAAAAAATATGATTATTAATTGATAGATACGTTCGGCATATTAAAATGCTTTAGTTTCATTGGGCAATTCCAAATTTAACATGTTTTTGCATTAGCATAAGTTATTACAACCTTCTGTCTTTGACAAGCATTAAGATGAGGGACACTCGAAGTAATTTGTTTATTTAGTAACTGGTAGCATATTCGAATCATCTTTGGCAATTAAACGGATATGATTATGAAGGTACTTACAAAATAATTTTCCATGTTGGATTAATCTCAACTAAAAAGCCACTGGAAATCAATCTCAATCTAATGCAGGCATAACATTTCTCAGTAATTGGCACTAACAGTTGCATATATGATCGGATCTATAAAGGTGATGTCTCGTGAGGTAAGCTGTAGATTTAGCACTAAGCAGAGGTCAGAGAATTTTATTTTACTAGAAAAGTAAATGAATTGTTCCGTCTGTATATCACAAACTTAAATCTTTAAACTGGTTTCAAGGAATATTCAAGTAAACTAAAACGATATTGGTTATCAGTTTTGATGTGCATGATAGAATGATTTTCTTTAGCATGATTATCCTAAACATTTATATAAACATCGGTATTTGTTATCAAGTTTATCTATTTGATAAAGTGTACAAATGGGAACAATTATAGTTTGATTATTATGACAAGATAAAAAAATTTCTGAGGAAAGAAAAATCTCTAATCATCTCTTAAGTAAGATCTCGAACAGTCAAGATCATTTTTCCTATAATTTAAACAAAAAAGATATTGAAATGGTTTAAAGCAATTTTGAATACCTGATTATTGGAAAAGTCTAAGCTTCCAGTTGTCCATGAATCATCATTAAAATCATCTGTTTGTGTTGTTTTATCAGATTTCCTATGATAAAACGTGCCACTAGATTATTGTTGTATAAAAGAGACAGAAAACATAAAGATAATTTGAAACCAAATAATATGTAAGAGCAAAATAAAAATAAAAAAATAGATAGATTTGTGGGAGCAAATTTTATTCGAAATCCATACACGACAGTCAAAAAAGAAATACATTCAGTCCATTTACCTTCTTTTTGAAATAAGAATATTCTGAACCAAATATGTGGTCATATGACGTGTCATGACAACAATGCTCATGAAAAAATTGATCGAATATGTAGATTGTGAGATCCGAAGAAGTGTATCATATAAGTAGATTTATTTTACGCAAACATAAACATCAAGGTGCTGGAAGTAACTGTTCGATTTTATATTGATTTTTTTGTATTCCTAGATTCGTTGCTGGATTAGTTTACATTAAGGATTAAACGAATCAAGCTCTTCCATGAGAAAGATAGAACAGCTTAGCGAAGTAAACGCTTGAATTATAGAACATTAATAAAATTGCATATTATAAAAAAAACAGAATGTATGACCAAAGAAAAAAACAGTGATTCTGGTAGTGTGAGTTTTAAAACAATGCATAATACAGAGCAGTATTTAGGAGAAATAAAGTTAACTTAAGTAGCAGGCCTACACAGTTACAAAAAAAAGAATGTCGGGACTTCTGATAAAAACAACAAATTCTTAAAAGAAACAGGGTTTAAGACAGGAAACTTATAAAAATGTGTGTTTCGTTAGAAATCAAAAACCTGGGCATTTAAGATATGTCTTGTTTCTTAATATATTTTAATATTGAAAATCATGACTGATTATGAAGATTACCAGTAACCTAATGTTTCTGATCGTACTTAAATTTACTTTAAGCAGTCAATCAACCAGCGCCTACTACTCCTTGTAGAGCATAGGCCGCCGACCAGCATTCTTCAACCAACTCTATCCTGGTCTTTCCTTTCCAGCTCTTCTCAAGTGTTGTTCATTCTTTTTATGTTTGTCTCTTATTCCTGGCGCAATGTATGTTAATTGTTCTTCCACTTTTTCCTTTACCTTGAGGATTCCACGTTATGCCTTATCTTGTGATGTAATTTAATGATTTCCTTAAAGTGTGTCCTACCCACCTTCAGCGTCTTTCACTAATTTTCCTCGTGGCTGGAAAGTGTTTTGCTCTCTGCCACAGAAAGTTGCTGCTGATGGTGTCTGGCCAACGGGTCCGAAGCGTCTTGCGATAACAAACATTTATAAATACCTGTATCTCTAGAATGATGCTTTTTGTAGTTCTCCACGTTTCAGCTTCATACAATAAATCTGTCTTGACGTTTGTATTAAAAACAGTTGACAGCTGTTTTGAGTTTTAGATGTTCTTTAAGTGTAGTAATTCTGCTCTTGCCTATTGAATCCGTCATTATCGATGATGCTGCTGCCCAGGTAGTAAAAGATTCCACATCTTCCAGAACTTGGTACTTGTTGTTTCGTATAAAAATATCTTGCTTTTCCCTTTGTGTATGTTGAGTCCTAAAGCTGCCGAGGCTGCCGGTATACTATCCGTCTTCACCTGCATTTCCTGCTGCGTAGGGAATAAAAGGACTAGGTCATCTGCGAAATCCAAATCATCTAGTTGTATCCATGTTATCCACTGTATTCCGAGATTGCCTTAAGATGTTGCGGTTTTCATGATCCACTCAAGCACCAGCAGAAAGAGGATGGGCGAGAAGAAACAGCCTTGTCTGACACCGTGAGCTGACATCCATGCACGATTTTACAGTGTAATCTGTCGTAAAAATTCCGTATGGTGTTGACTATCTGTTCGGTTACACCATAAACTTGAAGAAGGTACCATAATGTTCTTCTATCCACGCTGTCGAATGCTTTCTCGTAGTCGAGGAAACTGATGCAAAGTTGTGAATTCAATTCAATTGATTAATCAACAATGAACCAAAGTGTCGCGAATTGGCCGGTACACAATTGGTCCTTACGGAATCCAACCCGTTGATCGCAAAGTTTGGAATCGACTGGATCCCTCATTCGGTTCACTCTGCTGAAAAAATTTCCTGGTACTGAAGTAAAGTGACGCCTCTGTAGTTTTTGTAATTGCTAAGACCACCCTTCCTTGGTATCGTGATGAGGTATCTTTTTTTCCAGCTTGTTGGCACTTCTTCTTCCTCTCAAATCTTCTTAAAGAGAATAGTGAGCGTCTTTGCAGTTACAATTATATCTAACTTCAATACCTCCGCCGGTATGTCGTCTGGCCCTACTGACTTGCCACTCTTCATTTGTCGGATGGATATTTTGGTTTCTTCGACTGTTGGTATGTTGGTGTTTATAGGGAGATCCGTAGATGTTAATTTGATGACTGATGGGTTTAGTGGAGCTGGTCTATTCAAAAGTTCTTCGAAGTGCTTCACCCATCTACTTTGGTGTTTCTGGGTCTCAATGATTGGTTTACCATTCTTATTCCTGACTGGTCATTCTGGTTTACTGTACGTTCCAGCTAGATTCTTCGTTATGTCATATAGATGTTTCATGTTTCCTTCTCTTGCAGCTTTTTCCGCTGTTTAATTAGTAAATTTTCCTTTTCGCACTGCTCAAATCAAACAATAGAATAATTAAACAATCCTTAATGTTAACTTTAGAATAGAATTTGTCACTTTCGAAATTCAAGTGATATACTGTTATCTAGCTAAAGAAAGTCATATATCTGGAAACAATATCAAAAGTAAGAACCAAATACTTCATCTGTATTAAAACTCAGGAGTATGAAAAAGACTCTCACTTCAACTGAATTGCACGTGACACGCTCATTCTGTGGTTTCGGAAACATTTCCGTGTAGTCATTTTTGAGTAGATTTTATCTATATTTTCGCGAAGTACAGTACTATATGAATATCTTGTAAAAGTTCAAAGCCAGATAATTGAATCACTATATTTTTTATTTTTGAGTGGTTTCCTCAAAAATTAATTATTATATAAATCTATATCACTGAAACTGCAGCATAAAAAATGACCTATTCATTGATCTTGCTGGTGTCTGTGTTTCTTAACAAACAGAGGTTCTATTCATTTAACTAAATTATACAGTCGCCTCTGAAATTTGTTTTTGATAAAAATTTATCTACACTTAAGTGAATTATTAGAAATGAAACAAGAGAAATTCCTTAGTCTGTGGCTCTGTTATAATTCTAAGTAACGTAGTTTGCCGTGAGCAACCGATAAAAGCAGCTGATTGGTTTTATCAAAAGGATATGTGATAGACAATAGCGCCAATTTTTAACATAGTTATATACGAGCTAACCATAGTTCGTCGTATGTGGTTCAAAACCTTAGAAAGTAATTTGTTAGTGCTAAGTCACTGTACTGTTAAATGGCGATCAAATTTACTTCCAGTTCAACATATTTACTTACCTCTCATATTGCGAACTGCCATTATGTAGCTTTTTAGACGAATTACTTTGTTGAAACAGAGTAGGTGGATTTTGTTCTGAATCGACACGGAATCTATATTTATTTGGTGACAAAAGTGAATCCTCAACAGCTATGCGTGTTTTATTTCCCCTTTTTAATGTAGGAATATCATCCGCCGTTTGAATATACTACACAGAAGTGTGAAAGAAAGAAATTAATACGATTAGAACATTTTTAAAGTATCTCATTGAATAATGTTTAAAGTACATTAATTCTCATTATTTCATTTCCAAAAATATGAAGAAAAAGAGGAGAACTAGGATAAAAAAGGGCTATCATAGAGATATCATATTTTTCATTTGGTGAGTATTAAAACAGAATCTTATTTGAACCTCTTGGAGAACTTTGAGTAATTTCACTGTAACTCTACAAAAACCTAATTTCCAAAATACCTAGACCAGCAATCAAGCCAAAGCTTTCATTCACACTTTATTCTGAATATATTTAATATGTTGGGAAAAGAGCTTCCATGTGCATAAAACGTACGTGTCATGGAAATGTAAATATTAAAAGACGAATACACTTAGTTATTTTTATAACAGTTTATCCATTAAAACAATTTATAAAGTAAATCAGTCAGGTATCCATAAGAATAAAACAAAAATTTACAATTTATCTGTTCATCAACTTACCATAATGAACGTGAATTCTACAAACATATTAACATATTAAGGTAACATATTAATTAAAATATAACATCGGAAATATCATTTAGCAGTTAATGTCCATAATTTAGCATTGACTAGATAATTAAATGCAAAAGGTACGAACAAATGATAATGCTTTGCCAAATTCATGTTGCTTTCACAACAAAAATCTAATGAAAGGAAATATTTAGGCTATGCCTAGTTAACAAACATGTAAAATTGCAAGGAAAACAATTCTTGAAGTACTATATGAAGATATATTTATGAGTGGGTAGTAATAATAAACAAATTTAACAAAATAGTACGGCGCTATAAATTAAAAACGACGATACTGGACAAGTTTGTAATGCTCTTTTTAAAAAGCCTTATTTTTTAATATAGTTTAGATCGAATTTTATGGGTCACTGTTGGTCATATTAACGTTAATGAAAATAAATTACCTTATTTTTTAGACCAATATCATAATATCCACTTGAAATGTTGCAAACTGTAAAAGTCTTGAATCTGGAAGACGCCTATGAATAATTATGGCAAAATAATTGGTTTTTAAAATAAGTCCAGGTGGTATATTTAAGATGCCATACCTCATAATCTTAATAGTATGATATGAGTGGGTTGACATTTATAAGCTTAATCCATTTGTTTGTTTTACAATACCAGGACTAAGATTCTAACAAAGTTGCAAATTAAGAAGTTAAACATCAAAATTTCTGACCAAATCAGTACGAGATAATGATGATATTTAGAACCATTGCCAGAAACCATACCCATATCTACGCAACGGAATTCTATTTACCTTCTTCTGATATACTCTGCTAAATAATTTAGTTGTCATATGTCGATGTTTAGTTGTAAAGCCTTGGCAATACTAAAAAATCTAAGTATGACTCATTCTTTAAGTTCGATTTCTATTCCTTGTACAACCTATTTTTATTTTTTTATAATTTTATAAACCAATTTTAGTTACCAGGGTATAATTTCGAATATAGCAAAGCCACAAACAAAAGATAGTTTCAACAATATACATATGATTTGAATTGAGGATTTATTTGAATATAAATAGATTTGTATAGTACCATACAAATGGTAAATGGTAATACTCTCTTAAAATCCTGTAGCTTAAGTTATTCAAAGTAATTAGTAAATATTTCTAGACACTAAGGTTTAAGTAACATTTTTTTACGTTATGCTACGTTCGAGAACAAAAATTAGGAGAAAAACGAAATAGTTATATTATCATGCGGCCGTACATGTTGAGTCATGTGATAGCAGAAATCGTGTGAATTATGATAGGAATCAAATAAGTGTATCATATGATGTACCAGACAAATATTAGGAAATATTTATGCAGAATGTCAGTAGCAAAGTAAATAGTCTATTCGTTTTGTAAGTTAAAAAAGTATTCGACTATTCTTTGAATTATAGATGGACAAACCAAAAAATGAAATTCATAATGGTGCCATGCTGAAAAAATGAAAACCCTAGAAACAAAAACTACATGGAATGAAAGACAAATAATGTCAGTTGCAACTATTACGTGAAAACCGCTTAATACTAATAATAAAAATAATCATTACATATTTTAAAATTCACAGCTTTATTCAAGACCATACTAAAAAAATAACTACTCAGAATAAGGTTGCATTTCAATTTACTTTTCTTTTACCATAAGGTACGGTGAAGTGTTATCAGTATAAAAATGAAATCTTGATATGGCCTTGAAAAGGCTGTTAAATTCATTAAATAGTAAAATTAAATAGTCCCAATAAATTGACTATACTAAAATCTAACTTTGAAAGAATGATTAATATTATGGTTAATCCAATGTACAAAAAAATTGACATGAAATATGCTTGTAGACAGCAGTACTATAAAGCTTTTGTACTGGCTAAATTTGTAAGTACAAAGTTGCAGATCTAGATTAATTCTACTGAAATGCGGTTATACGTGTATATCTGTAACTTGACTTCATCAAACAATATGGCGCTTTATATAAGAAGAACAACTTCTAAAAGTATTTAGATGAAAACATAAAAGCCTTATACAGACAAGACTCTGTGATTAGGTCTGTATATTTTCCAGTTAATATGAGAAACAATTTATGAAATCCCAAGGAAAATTATTTTGTACTTTTAAAATAAAATGCATTAAATAATTGATGGGTCAAAAATGGATATTAAAAGTCAATTTATTTGTCCTGTAAAACTACCGGATAGTTTGAATACTTCGAAGCTTTCCGTTTTGTTGTACGAAAAGAAAGTACAATCTCCCGAAATGTACGTATATATAGTCGTTTCGCTTAAGTTTTTAAAATGTTTGTAGTTTAAAAGACAAACGAAATATTTTTGTTGATTGTCAATTATATTCTATAGTTAAAATAATCCAACAACAACTTTATTTAAGTATTTTGTCAGACATCTGTGCAAATAATTGGAAATATCTGGGAATTCAATGCTTAAAAGTATGCAGTAAAAGATGCAAAAAGATATTTAACGTAACTCAAAAAATTAAATGTAAAATGTTTTTAAATTAAAAATATACACCACATTGTTATTCATAATTCTATATCATGTTATCTTCTATCTATTTGCTGAAATAAATTGCTTTGTCTAAGACTACTGATTATGCCAAAAGATAGTTTTTATCGTTCAATGGCTAGAACATTTTAGTGTTACATTTATTCCGATCATAATAAAACAAAAACTCAATCTAATAATTGAAATATATATCAGAATCCATGTTGCATTTAGAGATAATGGTGTCGCATGACGGTCTGTATTAATCATAATTCATATGTAAAAAATTTGTTAAAGGATATAGAATAAAGACAGTCAAAAAGATTTATTAGAAAGTCAATCTTCAGTGATGATTCGTGGTCTATAAAAATCAATAAATTTGTTGAATGACTTATCAGTCAAATAAAACTGTTAGTATAATGCCCGAGGTTTAAAGTTTTGAGTAATTACGTATCTAATGTTATTACTAAAACACATTCCCGTAAAACAACATAGTAATGCAGTAAACGGTATTTCCAATGTTAATCAGTTAATCAAATACACCTGATGATAACCTTTGCGATTTTTCATAAAATTTTAATTTTAAATTATGTAAGTAAAGATTAAACCTTATCGTCATTTACAACTGTAAAACCCTTACAAATACTTATTATGGATTAACTTGAACACAATATCTACTTTTCATGTATCTTTTTAATAAATATGACTAATTCTGTTCTCATGCACAAATATATGTTATTTTGATATGTTTTAATGTCACGAAAGCATTTAACACAAAAGTCTGATTTGCAACAGCTGCTATTTTCATTGTATTTAACATCACAGCGTCAGTTCATACACTGAAATATTTGTCCTTACCTTTTACAAACAGTACTTCTCTAACCAATCCTAACGACAACTACTTAAGAATCGATTACGAAAAATAAATAACGTTTGTGTATCCTTATTGAAATCTAGAGATTATTGTTCGTGAAATATTTAGTATATTCAGTGCTCATACAGATTTTCTGTACTAAGCTTGTGAAACTCAGCTGGCTGGCTGTTGGTATAAATGTATTTACCATTGGACACCTGTTAAATTATACAAAGTAGCTCCAAGTTTTGTACGTAATACTAAGTGAGAATCATGCAAAACTATTAAATATGTGCACAGTCTATAGAGTTCATTATATTGATGTCCAATTTAAAACAAAGCTAACATGATTTGACTAAACTGTATCCCTAGGTTCATTTTATATGGATTACTGATACAGTGTGTAACTGTGTTAATCTCAGTTATAATCATGGAAAAAACACATGGCATTATTCAGTGAACCGATAAGTCGTTTTTCATCAGTACGACATATGTATGTATGTATGATCTACATAGGAACAGATACATGTGTGCATCGGTCCAAGTTACCATACCTCTATGTTTTAGCTTGGCTGCCTCTAACTCCCTTCCATTCCGCTTCTATATCAGTTAACCTTGCGCATCTAAGCAGACGAGAACGGCATATAACCCATTCTCTTAATCTATCTATTTGTTGATCTTTTGACAGTACGTAACACAGTGGTCAGTTGTGATGTAACCTTATTTGTAAACAAAATTATTTTAAACTCTGCTTCATACGACACTGTACATACAATAAGGAATAGAGTGATTAGTTTAGCCTGTCATATTCTCAAAAAGAGCTTTAGCTAGAAGTACTATGCATATTAACTGGACATCAGTTCAAGTAAACATAAAACTATTATTATGTAGCATTTTGTTTTATAATAAATTTATTAAACTGAAATTCTCAAGTATGATTCATTAGAAAGATATCAAGTACGTAAGCAGCTGGACGTTAACACTTTTATATTCCGCTTTTAACTTATTAACCATACTAACTATTCTGTTAAAATGTGATAATAATCTAAATTAGCATATGCAAACGTTATTGTTTTTCCTTATGGATGTAAAGCAGGAAAATTACTTAGAATAAATTATCAAGTTTGTTATCTAATTTGGCAACTATAGAGTTACATAGTTAAACAATGTTCTAAGAATTCCACAAAAGAAACAATATTTTAATTATTCTGGTATAAGTTTACACATATATCTCACACTGGAGCAAATTGCAGTAATAATTGGAGTAATGATGCACAACGAAGCAAGTTTTTTTGTGATAATCATTAATTTCGACAAAATTGATATTTTGATAAATAGTTAGTGAGTAACCAAAATTATTGAATCCAGAGAGAACTATTAAGAAATGATTTAAACACCTAAGAATATTTAATAAAATCCCTTTCACTTAAATAATGAGAGTCGTTAGTAAAATAAACATGAGGAAATGAAATAATTATAAACTATGTGAGGTGAACCTTATGGAATTAGCATACCTAAATTTATTTGCATATGAATAAGACGCTAGTTTTTTAATCAGGTTAGCATTTTTTTTTAGCAAGATTGGATTTTACGGGTAGGAATGCTAACCACATGTTCAACCCTCTTCCTTTACTCGACCTTGGGACTGGAAGTAACCCTAGGAGAGCTGACAAATGCATTCTCAGTGAGGACCGGAGTCAGGCAAGTTTGCCTACTCCCACTTTTTCTCTTCCTTCTAGTGGCTGATTGGATCATGAAGACCTCCACATCTGATGGAATGCACGGAATTCAATGTACAAGTAGGATGCAACTCGATGATTTGGACTTCGCGGATGATCTAGCTCTTTTAGCCCATACACACCAACAAATGCATGTCAAGACAACCAACGTAGCAGCAACCCCAGCATCAGTAGGCCTTAACAAACATAAGGTAAAGAGCAAGATTCTCAAATACAACACAGGGAGCACTAACTCAATTAAACTTGATGGAGAAACTGGAAGAAGTGGATACTTTAACGTACCTTTAAAACATCATCGATGCGCAAGAAGGATCCGATGCAGATGTAAAGGCAAGGATTAGCAAAGCAAGGGTAGCATTCTTACAGTTGGTGAACATATGGTACTCTGAACAACCGTCAACCAACTTCAATTCAGACTCTTCAGTTCGGACATCAAGACAGTTCTGTTGTATGGAACTGGAACGTGGAGAATTACTGCAAACATCATCAGAAGGGTACAAGTATTTATAAACAACGCAACATACTGAATGTTTGTTGGCCGGAAACCATCAGCAACAGCTTACTATATGAGAGAACAAACCAACTTCCAGCCGAAGAGGAAATTAGGAAAAGACGCTGGAAATGGATAGAAAATACATTGCGGAAACCATCAGACTGCATCACGAGACAAGCATTAACATGGAATCCTGTCGGGAAGCGGAAAAGAGGAAGGCCATAAAACACACTTCGTCGAGAATTGGAAGCAGACATTAAAAGGATGAATAGCAACTGGAAACAATTGGATAGGACTGCTCAGGACAGAGCTGAATGGAGAATACTGGTGAGCAGCCTATGTTCCTCTATGAGGGGTAACGGGAGTAAGTAAGTTAATAAGTAATGAATAAGACGTATTTCAACTATAGGCAAGCTTATATATATATATATTACATTATAAGCTTTACATATAAAAAACGATTAATAATAGAAGCAAGAGTGGGCAAATACATAAATAACTTATTGTTATAAAATTGGTAGATTACCACAGCTTTGTTGGTCACATTCTCAAAAGAACATACACTTGAAGTTTGCACAGACTGCACTCCAGACTCGGCGTACGTTTTGACAGATGATCGATTAGTATGATTTAGAAAACCATTTTGACCAACATGTGAATTGAAATTCGTAGGAAATTTCGAGTTATCAGACCAGTAAGGTTGTTTGTTAATTTCTGTTAACTGATGATTTTTATGCTGTGGATAAAATTTGAAAAACAGGTATATTAATAATATAAACACAAAAAACTTCATTTGGTGTATTTTTAGAAGAAAGCATTATATAATAAAGTTCAAACAATAAGGTTATAAACGCATCTATTTTGAAAGGCTGAGCATTCATGAGTTGTCGGACTAAATTTAGAAAAAAATGTTTTAGTAATTTAATCATATTTTTGAAGTAAAAATATACTAAGGGGTTTTCAAAATATTGATACATACAGACAAAAAACATTTTCATTTACACGTTGACCACTTGTAAAATATGTAAAAGGAAATACGAAATAAGTTCCTAAATGAATAGAAAATTGAAAATGTAAAAATGAATTATAAAATTTATGATCCTTAGTGAAATATGAAACGTGATTTAGCCTTCTAATATATTTCAGCATAACTACAATATAATCATCTTGATAACAGTAATGACATTTGTGGATGTTAGACTGCATTTTTCTATTTCTGAGTTTCGTTGTTAACCTTTCATTACACAATTAGCGGAAAATAACCAAATCACTAGTTTAAGAAATAATAAATTTAATCATGTAGTAAAGTCACTAGTTTGTTTGCAGAATTTATAGGTAACGGTTGTTAAAAACGAGAATACAAAATAATGACCTAAGAATACACGAAACAACAAAATAATTTTATTGACATTTGTGTGTGAATAGTTTGTACTTTTAATCAATCTCTCATAACTATAGGAAAATAAGTGCTTTGAATTTTGAACAGGATTTTTCCTTCAGTGATATTAAAATCACTACTTGATGAGTCATGTTACTGATAATATGGGAGGAATATTAATTAAAAACACCTAAACAAATATGTAAATATTTAGCTTAAAAACAGTTTATCAATACTAACTCATTTACTAGGTGGAGATTAGTGTACCTATGCATATACCTTGGGCCGCACTGTAAGTACATGGGCTACGGATACTATCTAGTTTCTCAAACCAAAGTTGATGGAGTAGGGTCTGAACTTACGACCATGCAGATGGAAGTTGAACCATGAAGTCATAGTTTCATGAACTAAGGTAGTTTCAATACTTCAAAGTCACTTCCAATACAAATAATTAATGAGTATGCAAAAGCAAATAACTTTTGTAAATTGTATAAAAAATAATTTCACATACCTTACAGAGATGAAACATTAGGACAGAAAATTCTACTATGTTTAAGTGGATTTTATTAGCTAAATACTTTGAAAGAACGTTTAAAAGAATATAATCAAGACATCTAAATAGTGATTTTATAGTTGAGCAAGGTTCAATTTTAAATTGCTCACTATTATAAAGATATGAACAACATTGCGTTGACTAGGAAGCTATTAAAACTTTCGAAGTTACTTATAAGGGTAGACAAAAGTTAGGTATCCAAGAATATTTTAACAACCAGTTTTGCTTTTATTTTTACTGAACACTTGCATGGGAATTGCAATTTGGTGTACATTTTTCCAAACGACACCTTGATTCAATTACCTGACAAGTAAAAATATAAATGATAAAGAGTGATCAAATGTGTTTAACAAATACTTTGTCACTGTTACTTTACATTATTTACGATGGAATTTCGATTCAATAAAATATATATCAAGAGATGAGCGAGCATCATACTTTATAAAACTCAATATTCCTCGCTGCTGTGGAATATTAAAGCCTTAGGTTTTCCTTTTTTGGAATTTAACAAATAAACACATTTTGTCAAGGTTTGTCAAAATATTAAAAACTTTCTACTAATAGCTCTATACATGCATGCGAAACTTGGTGTGAGGTTAATATATATTTCATACTTAGGAAACGTGAAATGCAACCTTTTTTCAGTCACTGTTAAGTTAGTATCTGATCATTTTGATTTACTATTAACCGTAAAAATAACAAACGTTGGTCTTGGACAGTTTAATTAATACGTATGATTTTTATTAACATTGAAAAATTATGTTATTAGATAACTTCAATGATTTAGTGACCTGAAAATTGTGTTCATAAATACTATATGGCATATACGTATAGAATTCCGCTTAAAAATTTCCACTACCTTCATATATATTTGATTAGTACAAAATTTCTGTCTGTAATTGTTCTTGAATAATAACAACTAGGTCAATGTATATACATGTGTTTGGTTTCACAAATTATTCAGTTTATTAAGTGAGTTCCAAACTATTCAAGTTTAAACATACTGGTATATGGGAATCACGTTAAATTATAATTCAGTTGTAGTTAGGTTTCATATAATCGTCCTGGGTAACTCTGATCTTTTCTGTGCATATATGCTTCTTTAAAATCAAAGCAGCAGTGTGATTTATTTGATTAATGGTTTAACGTTAGACACGAAACGATTTGTTTGAATGTTGATCACCAAACTGATGCATATCAGTTTTACTTAATTGAACCATCATTATCTGATACTTCAACACTTAGATATATAGTTAATTATATAAATAGAGTTTGCTTCAATTATTACCTACTTCATTAATGTTTTCGATAAAGACAAAGAATTGAAAGTACTCATGCTATTTTTTAATTTCATAGTTTTTAGTGTAGACTGAATAAATGCTTTTTCATCACCTTTACCTAAATTAGAATGGCTAACTTTCCAAGTGGTTTAGATATTTCGAATATGACTTATCTTAAAATTAATCACTTTATCAAATGAATGATCAAGTGGATGATTATGTTGAGCTCAGTGGATCTACTGATATGTTGTGAATAGTAAATTATAGGCGGTATATGTTTAATGATAAAAAATACTGGTACATTGGAATAGATCTAGTAATCAGTAATTATAATATAAGGTACAAGATTCAAGTCGCTAATAAGTATGCTTAAGTACTACTTTCCACTAAGTTACTATCTTTGCTGCCATTCAACTTCCAAAATTTAGCTATTTCTAGTAATATTTTATTCTGTCAATCTGTCACATTAAGGGTGAATCATTCAAATGTTGATCCACACGGTTAGATAGGATTATGACTTTTGTTTATAATTAGGATTTAACGAAGAAACTTTATGTATATTAAAAACAAAACATTTAAATGTATAATAACATGATTCTTAGTCATATTAGTAAATAAAAACCTTAACAATTAAACAGGAATTATAAAAAACAGTAATGTCTTGGAATATCTTCCAGATGACCACTTCATATGTACAGGAACAAAAAATATTGTCTTTGATGGAATTATAAAATTCACACTAAAAAAGCCTTACGTATCTTAACAGTAATCCTGTAACTAAATGTCCCTACCTGGATTTCTGTATGAGATTATATATAGTTGAAATATGCATTATTCAGTCTTTGTGTGTATACAAAAAAATCCAGATAAGCCTGGTAGAAATTTGATATGTTTAAAGTTATTGACAAGGACTATAAGAGAAATACCAATTAGCTGGGTTTTATCTAAAGGTATATTAAGAAACATAGAAAAATGAGTGCTATGCGATAGACGAGTTAGCTTTTACTAGTGAACAGTGAAAGCTGATTTTGATAAATCCTTGTTTTATTTTAGCATGAAACCTGCAAAATAATCATAATACTCTCGGATTTCATACTGTCACCTCTAGAAATAAACTAAGAGGTAGACATTGTTAAAACTAGACTATTATATTTTTGACTAATATGTTTATTCGGACGTTTATTACAAAATATTGGACTGATAATCTTGATGCGAACATAAGACATCGCTCTTGTGATGCAGATTTTACAATTTTATAGGATAATCTCGTAAGCACTAATAAAATTCCTCTTTAATTACAATCAAAAGGTGTAACTCTAAGATACAGACTACCTAAAGGCTAAAAACTTATATCGCTTGGTGAAGGCTAAACACTGAAGTTCTAATAAAAAATATCTGATATGCTGTTTGCTTATTAGTAGACAGAACTGTTAGTCCTCGGCTTCAAAGTTACTTATTGAGTTGCTGATGGATACAAATTTAAGTGAGCGCCGACAAGTAACGACTAATATCTGCTTTTATCCGAGACATAGATAAATTACCAATAAGTTCATGAAAACGTATTCGTCTAAAGTAGCTAATCATTCACCTTTAATTGAAAAAATGTAGTCCTTGATTCTGCTTGCCAGTCACAATCACAACTAAAAGACATTTAGTACATATAATAAAACTGCTAGCAAAAGACTTTACATCTGTTAAAACTGAGGCAACTGATAAAATAACTAAAAGAAATTCAAGATCATTTTGTAAATTGTTTGTAACCCCTAAAATGATTAACTATAATGTTCTTCGAAGAATAAAATAGCCTATTCATTTAAATTACAATGGGTTTACTAGCTTGTTTACGGATTTACTTCTCAGTTTTAATAAATTAAATAAAGAAAACCTTTTAATATGGAGTCCATAAATATACAACAACAAAAAACTAATTAAGGCTTCGTACGATGCATATTTAAAGAAAGTGTACGGAGTATATAGCGATTAGTAAAAGACTCTACTTTAAGATTTATACGAACATCATCCAAAAATCTGAGTGAAAAGTTTGACAGTAATCTGGCACCAAGTATTTATCAGAAATATGTAAAAATTACAGTTGAACAATATTTACTGATTGAAATTTGAATAATTCTAGCATTTCACCCAATAATCTGGTTTGAACTTCTTCAAGGAAGTAATAAAGACCGAAACTATCGAGGACAATCAAGGCCCAAAATATGTAGGTACAAAAAACACTTGTTTAATTTTCTCTAGATGTTGGTTATAAGTATAGTAAAGACGTAAAAGGTTTGATGTGGAATATGTTCAAAATGTGACATGTTAAGGTGTCTGTAATATTATTAGAGATTAATTGGATAAATAAAGTCTTCGCCTGTGATTGGAGTTATATAAACCATTTTTTTATTGTATTTTGCAAGCCTCTCACTTTTAAAAACCCTCATCTGTGCTGTACACATCAAAGTAAAATGTAAACAGCTAGGAATTTATTTAGGTAGATACAAAGCATAAAGAATTCTATAAGACGAATTCAAGGTTGTGTCCTACTTAATTGTAACGTCCTTGTAATGAAATACAGTATGAATTTTGTGATGATACATGACATATGTTAGGTGTACAAATGTTTAGACAATATCATTGGGAAAATTTTAAGGAAGAAAAATGAGTCCGTATTAGTCTAATTTTTAAATTTTCCTGGTTAAGTAATACAAAAATTCCTTTTGCAAATATACACGATGTATTATTTACACCAATGCAAAACAATTGATTTATTTATAATTTGGATGTTCGTGTATTTTCCTATTGAAGCTATTACGAACTGAAATTGATCAGTCTCTGTTATCATGTGTCAGTACATCCATCTGATACGTGCCAACTAAGACAAAACCCGTTTCCACTTGACAGTCACAATTCAACTTTAATCATGTTTATTTATTTCCAATTTTAAATAAATCTTATTTTTCTCGTAACAAACAATCTAACTTTGCTATAATATGCACATAGTGACCGCTATTTAATTCATTTGCAGAGCTTTCAAAAATAGTTCAGTAGCATTTCAGCGCTTTTCTTGATAGTGTTTTGGTCGTCTTAATGTACTGACATTTAAAATTGTTTGACATGTCATTATACTTCATCTCACTAATACAGAAAATCAAGGTAGTATCTACTTAGAAGTTGTTTTGATTCGGATTTATAAAACCATCTTCGTTGCATGTTATGTTTCAGTAAAGGAAAAAATCATCCAGACGAGTATTGCTCTGTTGATTTAAAATTATACTTTTCGTACGTTTGGAGAGATGAAATTCGATTATATTTTCTTCATAAACTGGATTTAACGAATTTCTCTTTTGTTACTCAGATAAGTGTTACAGAGAACGAGTTTTGGTAAATGACTAATCGTCAAGAGCTATATTAAGAAAGATTATTTTATGTATTTTGAGTTTTTATGCAACAAACATCATACTCCTATCATTATGTATTTGTCACATCCTAATATCCTGATTGGCACGTTAACTATTATTTTATTATTTCCTATTGATGAAACACTGCTAATTAATTATGTACGTGTTCTCTTGTTTTCTTAACATTACTGGCTTGTTTGGTATTGATGTTATTATTCAAATGCACATATAAATGAGTGATTGAAATATATGACATCCATGTAGTTGCTACTTGGCTTGTTAATTTGATGTTTTAACAATTCAGTTTGGGACTGGCGTTATCATGGCAGTCATATCGGCATAGAACAATCAGTCGTTGCGTTCTCGCTCACTGTACTTGTTCTAGTATGGTTATTATTCCGTGACCGGTAATTGGTCATAATTCAAGATACAGTAATAAGTATGACTAATTAGAAAAATATTTCAATGGTTTCGGTCACTTATAGACCACTAATTTAGCCAATCTTATTACTTATAACGAAAAGGACAACTTTGTCTTGTTTATAAATCCTATCGCTGAAGTGAATCTTTCTGAAAAGGTACATTTTAGTTTGAAACGTCTTCATTTTGGCTAACATAGGATCTATCAAATTTTTAAAAATGCTATATACCGGAAAAGTACTACTTAAACACATCACATTTAATAATTATAGCTTTTATCAACTTACTGTCTACTTCAACTCAGTGACTGAATGTAATTTTGTGGTAGGGTCTAAACTACTCTGTTTAAAATGACACTAACAAACAAATAATTTGCACTGATTATCAACTAGATGAAAATATAGATGACCATATCGTATATCTTTTACAGAACTATATTTCACTAGAGATTTCAATTTTTACAATTGCCTTTTCACTAATCACCGTGAGGCGGTCTGAAAAGACATCCGAAGTGTACAGTTTCATTTATTCAAACTGTAAAACTTACTGAGTCCTCGTCTATATACGTCTACTACTACAACTATTTAGTCAATATAATTAAAGGTTAGTTAAGGTGTACAGCAATCAGGCATAGCTACACTGCATTGAAGAATTATGCATCATATTTAACGTTATATAGGAAAAATTAGACATTATAGGTATGACTGTTTACGTCGAGTTTAGATTAATTTGTTGTTTATGAAGTGGCTATAATATTATATCTGTAAACGTAATCATTGAAATGTGCCTGTATTTTTTATTTACGTAGCAAAATTTACGGCCAAGGTTTCATTACACAGTACAAGTAGGAGAAAAACATGACCTATTGACCAATGAAACATAAACAATAATTAACCAAAAGCAATAATACATTTATGAGATTTAACCACTTTTTATCTTAACAGCCAGTCTAGATCTGCATAATTTAATGAACGAGGAAATACTGAAGCTAACTGTCAAAATTATTTTGGAGTAAAACGTAATTTTTACATTTAGCAGTGATTATTGTTGTAGAGACTTTTAGATCTTAAAAGTTCAGCTCGATTACCCAAAATAGATCAACAAATACAAGATTTGCATGTTTGCGGTACAGATAAAGTAAATAGACGAAGACCAGAGAATTTTCAATTTACCGAAATAAGCTAACGCGTAGTTTACTACTTATATTTTACAATTAAAACTTGTTGCAATTGAGATACAACAAGATTTGTAATAAAATATTATTTTAGTACTACAAACATCTTTTTTACAATTCAAAAGTACTGCTCTACTAAAAGTAGACAAGACTTTTCTAGCTAATTTGAAGGAATGACAACATATTAACATCACAACTAAGCGTCCAGAAGATCTTATTAAAAATGATTATCACTTGTATGATACTAGCATTAAGAGTTACTTTACGAATATTTAAAATCCTATTGAAAGAATGATTTCTGGTAGAGTAAGCAAACTTAGCGTCGAGAGTCGGAGGCAGACATTAAAAGGATGAACAGCAACTGGAAACAATTGGAAAGGATTGCTCAGGACAGAGTTCAATGGAGAATCCTGGTGAGCGGCCTATGCTCCTCAGTGAGGAGTAACGGGCGTAAGTAAAAAAAAAAAAACTCAACCGTTCCAAATTAACTATAAGCTAAGTGGGTGACTTCGTTGCTCTGCATTTTTACAACTGAAGCAACATTGATAATGGTGATTCGAGATAACATAGACTTATATTGTACCTGAATTTACTTCCAGAAAATTAAAAATTACTGAACAGCTGCGTCAACTCTTATGAGAGTGTGGTGAATTTCAATGTTTCGTGGATGAAACCTGTGTAGTGCAAATCAATATAGCCACTTTTAATGGCCTTCATCGTGTCGGGAAACGTGAACAATCTGTCTACATGTGTAGTTGTGCAAATTGAATCATCCCAACTCAGCATAAGCGATGGTTATTGTTTTCTACTGATAAAACTGGTCAGTTGAAGCTGGAGAGGCCATTTTTCAAATCAGTATTGATAGGTAAGATATATGTAAGTTAAATAAACACCTTTTAATATTTTTCTACAAGATTTATGAAGTTTTCTTTTATGTGGCTAACAGACATGATGTCTGAAAATCATTGAAAATGTTTACTACTGTATATTCTCTCAGGAACGTTTAATTTAAAAACAAATGCTGTTGGAAAGATATACTCTACATTGAGGCAGAATAATATGAATTCATTTTCATTTCGTTGGTCATTATTAGTCGCGTTACGACTGTGATTTCTATTGAATTATTACATCGTAGCAAGTAATCATCAGCATTGGTAATTTAAAACAAAAATATGGTATAAAATATCTGTTCTATGTATATATGTTGTCAGGTCATTTAAAGATGGACATTGGAACCTTAAAGATAGTTAGAGTGTGATTTTGTGTCCAAATCAGATGGAATGTACAATAAGCTTGGATGATTAGAGAAGTCTATAAAAGTTTTCCAGAACTGGGTGCTTGAAATTCACGGGTAATTAGAAAAGTAACTATATAAGGCAGGTGAAATAATAACGAGTTACTTGGTTACTTATGCCCGTTACTCCTCGCTGAGGAGCATAGGCCGCTCACCAGAATTCTCCATTGAACTCTGTCCTGAGCAATCCTTTCCAATTGTTTCCAGTTGCTGTTCATCCTTTTAATAGCTGCTTCCAGTTCTCGAAGAAGTGTGTTCTTTAGCCTTCCTCTTTTCCGGTTCTCAACAAGATTCCATGTTAACGCTTGTCTCGTGATGCAGTCTGATGATTTCCGCAATGTCCTATCCATTTCCAGCGTCTTTTCCTAATTTCCTCTTCAACTCAAAGTTGGTTTGTTGTTGATGGTGACTAGTGGATTTTAACTATTTATGATGTAGGACAGTTTCCGACTGATAGCATTAAATGATAGTTACGCAACTTCTCAAATTGATTTAAGTTAAATATCCCAAAGATTGAAGTTCCTGGGTTGCTCACTGTTAAAAAATCATATACTAAAACTAGACAACTGTTTAGTGTTCTTCAGTTTCCAAAGGCTGGCCAACTGATATCATTTGATGACACTAATTACCGAGTTTCAAACATGCCAGAATCCTGAACAAAGCAACGCTAGTTTACAATGTTGGGAAACTAAACTTATATTATAAAAACGTTTAGCAACCTAATGGTTTCACTTAAAAACCCCCATTTATTAAAGATCACATCAACATTTAAATTTTCTAGTGACATTTTTTACGCAAAATCCCCAATTAGTGTCCGTTGTCAAGATTTAGTATTTTTTTTTAAATGATTAATGCAATTCACTTTAAATATACACTTCCTGCATTACCTACGAATAATATACCTCACTAACCGACAATATTATATATTGACTATATTGTCACCATAAGTTGTACATGTACAACAAGTAACTTATGAAATCAAAGTAGGTTCTCACGATTACTTGTGATAATTTCACATTCCTAAAATGTTGTAGTAACAGCAATTACAAGTAATCAATAGTCGTTTGTAGAATAAAAGTATTAATGTTACGAAAAAATGGCGTACTTCATTCAAACGTAAGTCCAGTACAACAAATTAGCTTCACAATAGTAAAAATCATAATAATTCCATTCCAGACATTTAAATTAGTTTTTTTCATTATGAGGTTCAAGATAAATATCATTTGAGTGTAACCATATATGATTTCAGTATTTAATGATTCGTGACATTTTTACTGACAATTAACCTCTGAGACTCCACACAGGAATTCAAAGTTCAATCGACGTCGGTGATTAAAGATCTGTACTTTATTTAGCGAATTGCATTTGACGGACCACAAAACTCACATCTGATTTGGCTTGTTTAGTAAGTTGACAGTATCTGTTCAATTAATCTACTCACAACTTTGAGTGTCACTGATAATTGCTGATTGTTATGTGACAAATCACATAAACTGGAGGGCTTTTGCTTTCCAAGTGATTAGGATAGACAATTTGCATTGCATTATTTTTCATGTCTATCAACCAGTTGTGAATAACAGGTCTTGTGAGCCACACGAAAACTATTTAAAATATTTTTGGTGCAAAACTACGTTAGCCATTGCTTATTATGTCCATGAAACTCTTTAAAGCAACCTATTCTAGAAAAAGTTTTAAATCAACTTGGTAGTTGGTTATAGTTTTGGAAACACCTAATTTCCTAACAACAATCTACGTGGAATAAAATGCCTGTTGAGAAAAACGCATGCCATATATAGCATAACCGTATAACATAAAATATAATAGAAAATAATATTTGACATAGCGGTTGGCTTAAGGGTTTTTTAAACGGTTTTATAGTAAACTAGACTGGTATCAGTTTCGCCTGCAGTGTAATAAGGTGGCTTTTCTGATTAAAGGGTATCATAAACTTACTACGAGTATCCATGAAAGCACTCACAGTGTAACTAATCTAAGTTGGCTTAAATACATATATATTTTGATTATATGAATAACTGTTATTAATTTAACGCTATTTCACTGACTGTCAGATATTAAACAATCCTCAAAAGGGCGATTCTATAGTCCATCTTTATAGAGAGAATATGATCAAATAATAAATATTCCCATATGATAACATACTGAAATATGCATAATTACGTACGTTAATGTTAAAAAATGGACGCTTATTTAATTTTATTAACTTCCTATATCATTCTGATTAATTAATTTATTCGCACACAAAACCATCACTACTTAACATTTGCATCGATGCAATAAAAATTTATTATTCGTACCTGTTTTATACGATTTTTTAAAAATATCACTTTGAGTAAGTTTTATTTTAAATGATATTAAATAGTAACAAACTAGATATAAGTATATGCTAGTTTTTTCTTGAGTTAATGTGTAAGTATGTGGGTAAGATATTTTGGTGTTTCTATGGTATTTAACTTATAATATATTCCTAAGATTACTCATGTTCTTTTTCTCATGGGAGATAACAAACAATAAATAATTAATGAAAATTATTTAGATAGTTTCACATTGTTTAATTATCAACTAGCATGAAACCTAAGTTCAGGGATACCTTCTGACTTCCTCAAACTGCTTAATATCAGTTTATGTTACTGAATTAACCAAGAGAAATACTAAATGTAAAACAAAATATACCTATATGTAAGACTTGCGATAAAATTATATAGTGTCACTAGAGTCATATTTAGAAATGCATAAGACCAACAGTAGTTATTTTATATTTGTAACATAAACGAATAAACAAAGGTTGATTTTTTTCAAAATTTGCAACAAATATTTAAGTGCCTGAATCTGTAAATTTTCATCAAAGATGGTATCAAATATTTCATGATACAATTAAGAAAAATAAATATCTACAAGTTTGCATTTTGAAATCATCTTAGCAAGTAACATAATGTATTCAGTAGAAATTTTTAGTGAAAAATCCAAACAAATGCACTAATGCTACTATTTTCTCAATAAGAACACAGAAAATAAGTTGGAAATATTTGCATATGCTGATGAGCATATAGACTTTATTTGTCTCGTTACACATGTTTAGTTCTATGGTGCTAAATCTATATATATATATATATATATATATGTTTCGCACTAACTGCTGGTCAAAGTTAGGCAAATAGTGAATACTAAGAAACGCTAGATAGCAGTTTCACTCTAATATGAGATTATCAATCACTGAGGCTACCACGGTAGCATCAGGAATCAAAGATAGAACTTTGGAACTACACATCGAGCCACTGATCTTTGAACCAATAAATTAGCACATAGCGTTTAGTAGTTCTCAATGGTTCAGCAATCTCCGAATCACAAAGATCTTGACGTCATACAAACAAACAAAATGGAAATTTAAATTAGGCTTTGAATATCAGAACATACACAGAAATATTCAATATGTTCAATAGCAACAGTGGGACTTATTAGCGATACTGAAGTAAGTAAACGATTGTGGCTTTTGCCCAATTTCTAATTGCAGTCATATTTCAAATGTTGTCTTTTTTTAATATAAGTTATATGCGTTCAAGTTACCTCAAAAACTTTGTATGATATTTTTTCATAGACTTACACTACTCAGTAATTGGCGGTAAAGGAAATGGACAAAACCGACTTTCATAACATAGCCCTGTAGAATGGAGTGTACTTTGTTAGATTAGCAGTATCCAGTGACATCAGATATCGCCAGATTTCACGATAAGTTTAAATCAATAGGAATTGCAATATTTTGACTTTATTTTTCGAAAATATTAAAATGCACATGCAGATTAGAAACAGTTGGCTCTACGACTCCTTCAACCTCTTCAACACTATATGACAGGGATGTTCACAGAAAAGTTTTAGGATTAGTGTAAATATCCAGTGTTTAAACCTAGTTTTTGATATGAGAAACACACCGAAGGAGTTTATAATTCACTGATACTAACCTAAATCCCAAGATCCTAAACACATGGTCAGTACGATAAGTCACTTTGGCTGCTGACTTTGTGGGAAGATATCCTCTGACGTCGCTCTGCCGTTTTATGAATTAAACTTTTCGATAGTAAACTCAAAGTATATAATCACACAAAAAACAATCTACTAACCTTTTAGCATGAAAGTAGTAACACAATTTACGCTAAACTTAACTGTTATAAGAAAAATAAGACCAAAATGAACAACTGAAGAGAATAATTTTAGTTAAAGCAAGACGTTTGTTAGTTTTCTGTGTTAAGTAATTATTATATGCATAGTTTATTTGTTATATTTGCTACAAAGTTGGTGTTGACAACTGGAAGTGCAATATTTTGTTTTCTATTACATATATATATATATATATATATATATATATATGTATATATATAGTACCTCACTAAACAGTTTTATTCTTATAGAAAATGTCAAAAGATCTTCGAACTGTATGGAATTTTAATTAGTGAAGTTGATGTCCAACAAACCGTCAAAATAAAAGGCGACATTAACAAAAACAGTAAATTTGTTTCCTGCTTATGTGATCCAGTTGTTTACAGAATATTATTGAAAAAGTCAATATCTTTTGGTAACTGACTGGGTAATTTAGGTTAAAATAACTAATTCAATATTCACCGAAATCATCGGTTATTAATGTAGATATAAATATGGTCACTGAGCGATTACTATTTTCTCTACGACTGAAACATCATTCTGCACAACAGGGTGTTACCAGTTTTGTAATGACTTATTGTCTCTAGATTAAGTGTGCCTACCAGGTATGTGATATTAATGAACATATTTTACAACTTTGATTTTTGATTTGAGAATTGTTTTTTAATTAATTAATGATTGATGATTAGTTACAACCTTGAATGGTGTAAGAATAGCATTTATGTTTCAACAAGTTCGTTTCGCACTTAAAATTCTTTAAGAATAAACTTTGAATTTTCAGCTATAGGCTACTTTTCGTCAAAAATAAAAGGCTGATATCACAGCTATATCTGATCGCTCTCAACTACATTACTATTTACTCTTACCCATTCTAATCATTATCAGGAAAGGTAGTAGCTGGGATTCTAAAATACAGCAGCTAAGCTACAAATACACTTAACAATAGTTGAAATTGATGTTGGTCTACATTAGGGGGTATATACATTTTTAGCCGCATAATTCAACGACAACAGATCTTAACGACTCACATATGTAAATTTACTCCAGTCAATTTTATGTTTTGGCAGTTTGAAATATTTTTTTATTGTTGATTTCAAGAAATACCTACAAAAACAAATAAATTTTGTTTAATGTTTATACATGAATTGTGGGCTATAAACCTAACTAGCAACTTTATACCCGGTGATATTGGACATAATCCATATTAAAAATTGTATGTTAACAGAACTTTCCCATTTTCAGTAATGAAATTTCAACCTATCCAATGTAAGTTAAATTCAGTTCCAAATACGTTAAAGTAACTACTTTTTAATAGAAACCCAAGAATTTAGTGAATTTGGAATGTAGCTAGCAGTTTAATCTAGTATGTGCGTTTCGTCCTACTTAGGGCTCTTCAGCTGGACATACTTGCATCGCAGTGTTGATGTTCACATTGAAATTGGAGTTTGCTGCTTTTCGTCTCAATTACCGATGTATTGCCCACTGAGCTACATAGTCCAGATAATTACAAATGTGTCAAACGTTGATGAAACTTATAGTAATAATAATAATGTTCTATATTCAGTATTATATTTTTAGTACAATAAGAATTTTTCAACATATATATTGTTGGGGATTCATAATCCCCAGTGGCGGCATAACAAATTGGCGACGCGTGTGAAATTCATCGAACCCAGTCAAGCTCAAAAATTCTGCAGCTAAATCAACGTCATTCAGTTATTGGTCAACAAATCGAATCACATCAAGGACCAATCAGTGCCTTGGGTTCTCATCATTGACTTTGCATCATATGTCTTTAGTTGGGTCGACATTTTGAGAAAATCAACATTTCAGCACTAAGTGAACGTGCCAACCTACTGATACATGAGCTTCTCATTACCAACCAGCAGTTGATTGAGTTATTGCTGCATCAAACTGGTATCAAAGTCAGCAGCATCAGCCTGCATGTAGTAGACGAAGAAATACCTAAGCCCACGGTTGGGATTAACTCCCAAATTCAACCAGAATGTCCTACAAAAGTATCTCTGTCCCAAGTGCTTAGAATCACTACTGCAAGGAATCCAGAGAATGGATTATTAGGGTCTGCTTTCGTCAAAGAAGTGGAGCAAGAAACCGACGCAGTCCCTATCATGGTTCCTGAAGAAGCAGAGAAGGAAAATGACACAGTCACTACGATTGTGAGTTTTACTCCTAATAACATTCAATTGTATTTGTAAAGGGTTTATGAAATTACTTGATGACTCATCTCCGTTTTTGCTCCACAATACAATTTTCCTACAATCCAGTCTTTTGAAATAGCCGTGGGTTGGGAAACAAGTTGTGGTATCCGACAGAAGTACAAGTATCCGAGGTAGCGTTCACAGTTAATCGGTATCGAGAAAATCGTAGCAGTCAGGCGTATAATTCGGCTACCCTAGAGATCGTATGCGAACCGTATTAAGTCCAAAAGAACTCACGCGTATTTTGTCTCAACTGACAGTGAAAACATAGCAAAGGCGGCATAACATATATATATATATATTTCTATCTTTTTATTGCTGACATTATAAACTGCATGTTGAATTAAGTATGTTAATGAAGACCGATCAAATTATGTCCAACAACATGAAGATTTAAACCTGTATGTTAGTATGAAAACATTACGACGTTTAAATTTGTCAATTTTATCAACTAATTAGGTTACATTGGACTCCATAGTAATTTACTGATAATCAAAATTTGTTTAAACATGTTAGAGGCTATTGAGAAATTTATCAACATGCAAATATAAAAGGAACTTCTTGTAGAACGAATTATGTTACTCAGTTTGATAAAAATACATTATTCCTTAGTAAAATAGTAGATTCAAACAACTTATTCAGCAAATAATTATTCATTGTTAAATTAAATCATTTTTAAGAACCTACTGCAATTATTATGGAACACAAATGATTTTCATCAAACCAAGCGCTTAGTATATACAGTTAGATATATCCTAATATCTACACATTATATTAAAGAAATATTTTGTAAGATGTTTTTCTGTAATGAGTGACAAACCTTCAGTACCAATTAACCATTTAGTTTTCTAATATTTAAAAGCTTAAATGACCGTATTATATCTACAGGAAAACATACTTTTTCTAAAAGTTTTATGTAAAATATAGGTAACTTACCTGAATCACCGATGAAGGTACAACTCAGTATGTTTTTATCAAATGCTAACTTTACTTGCACAGTTGTCGTATGTGTTTCTGTCTAATTCCCTAGCACAAGTATCTGTCTGATTCTTCAGAGAATGTGAAGTTAAACAAAGGAACGAAGAATAAAAAGAAAAACACACAAAAGCACTTAATGACTTCCTGTGGTGTCTAGAAATTTCCAGCCAATATACGACTATGCTAAACAAAAATTCATTTGAAACTAATTAAGACTTGTATATCTACATTTTTGTTGTTACTGTATTGGTTTTAATAGTTTAATAAGGGATAAAAATAGTCCTGTGAATCAATATTTATGTGTAAATATATACTAGATTAATGATCAAACACTAATTCAATTTAAGTGATGATTCCATTTTCACTAGCTGTTAATAAAAATCTGTTTTATTTACAAACACTGTTTAGTGGATCGTTTTTTACTATTTTTTTGATTTTGTAAAAGATGATACATGTAATAAGTACACTTAATGTACCTTAAATCCGTAAAGAAGTATGAACTCCCAAATAATCAACACGGCCTGCGAATGTAGGCACGCATAAAAGATGAATTATAAATATACGTGTGACAGATCAGAGGTAAATACACAATGGTCGCTTTTATAGAATATCTGTAAGATCGTTTAAACTTGATATTTAAACCATAATAAAACCGTTACAAAACCGTTAAAGTGTATCAGTTTTACATTTTTGGGGAAACAAAAGCTCCCTTAAGAACAATTAAGAACTAAAATTGGGATAAAATGCTTATCGTATATCACATTTCTTTTTCTCAACAGAATTGTTTTACAAGCAAACTCAATTTAAATACACAAAAGATAAAATTAATCATGCTTACAATATACGAATATTTTGTTTATTGACTCATATATGTAAAGGATAAGTGAACAACTGCTCGTTGTGACAAAATTAGCCTAGTTTTCTACTTAAGTTATCAATACGCATTAGATTAAATTGAACTGGTAGTGGTTACATCAATACATAAAAATGTTTACAGATTAATAATAAAAACATTCCAACTGTTTTCAAATACCCCATATAGCACACTATTTTCAAGAAATACTCAGTTTTCGTAATGAATAGTGATTTTACTACAATTAAGTGTCATTTTATTGTGTGGAAAGATAGTTTTACAATATGAATTCTGTTTAATATTTTAGTGTCAGCAGTTAAGAAGATAAACGAATTAAAGGAGGCCATCTTAAAATGTAAAAAATTCAGACATAACTTATATAGTGTTACGACATTCCACTGACTAACAAGCGATTAACCTAAAATTGCTGATAAAATTTATATCTATGGTACAGATAATCTTAACAATATGGGCGACTAAATGAAGCGAGTATTATTAAGAATGCATTTAGCAGTCAATATATAACATCAACTGATATTGTCATTTATTTTCAGCTAACATTTCAATTTGCAAAAACGCTGATTTATTTTGGCCTAATTTCTCCACTTTAATTGACTACATTCTCTTGTTACTACCTGATATTTGATGCTAGGTCGATAGGTGAAGAAGTTGTACAACCGATATGTCCTTATTCATGTTACACACTCTTGCTAATCACATGACATCTTCTGTTATTGGTCTTTTCATAGATTTCGAATGTTTAGGCTACAATGTGAAATATTTTGTTGCATAATAGGACTGTGCATTTAGCACACTGTTACATTTTACTTAAATACATTACATAGGGCAAGACTTATCATTAAGACCGGTCATGTTTAAATCTAGAACTGACCTAAATTCAGATTAATGGCGTGCATCGATAAATTCATAAGTTACAGTAGTAAATACTATTGCATTTTCTGGAAACGTAGAAACGGAAGTGTGTATTGCAAAAACTGTGAGGTACTAGCCATGTCATTTATGTACTAAGTAAGGGAATGTTTATGAATTTCGGTATTAAAACAAACATTCTACTTTTGTTGAAAAGCATTATACAAAATGAATTACATATCACGTATTTACACAAATAATTAAAGCACAAATCATAACAAGGTCACTCTGGTTTTAGTTTGATTTAATCATACTCATATACTAATTGACGCACTTTTCATATGACGCAGATTTAGAAGTATTCAACTTATTGTAGATGAAATTCACGTAAGACATATATAACTGTACTATAAAAAATCTTCCATCAAGCCATGATGTAATTAAATTTCATAATACATGACAGAAAACTCCTTTTATCGGAAATTATTTTCCTATAAGTTAGGTTTTTTTTTTCTTATTTTACGTGATATATCAATAAACTTGTTCAGTGATCTTTATGCACTCCACTTCTTTTCATGACTTATATGGAAGATCACGGATATAATGGAAGTGGACAAGTAGTTAAGTAATCGATAAGCAAACATTCTATGATGAATAACGTGCTAGAATATGTTTATGTCCATGGAGTAGACACAACCAGATATCAAAGTTTAAGCACAGTTGACTTATCATTAAGACCGGTCATGTTTAAATCTAGAACTGACCTAAATTCAGATTAATGGCGTGCATCGATAAATTCATAAGTTACAGTAGTAAATACTATTGCATTTTCTGGAAACGTAGAAACGGAAGTGTGTATTGCAAAAACTGTGAGGTACTAGCCATGTCATTTATGTACTAAGTAAGGGAATGTTTATGAATTTCGGTATTAAAACAAACATTCTACTTTTGTTGAAAAGCATTATACAAAATGAATTACATATCACGTATTTACACAAATAATTAAAGCACAAATCATAACAAGGTCACTCTGGTTTTAGTTTGATTTAATCATACTCATATACTAATTGACGCACTTTTCATATGACGCAGATTTAGAAGTATTCAACTTATTGTAGATGAAATTCACGTAAGACATATATAACTGTACTATAAAAAATCTTCCATCAAGCCATGATGTAATTAAATTTCATAATACATGACAGAAAACTCCTTTTATCGGAAATTATTTTCCTATAAGTTAGGTTTTTTTTTTCTTATTTTACGTGATATATCAATAAACTTGTTCAGTGATCTTTATGCACTCCACTTCTTTTCATGACTTATATGGAAGATCACGGATATAATGGAAGTGGACAAGTAGTTAAGTAATCGATAAGCAAACATTCTATGATGAATAACGTGCTAGAATATGTTTATGTCCATGGAGTAGACACAACCAGATATCAAAGTTTAAGCACAGTTGACTTATCATTTAAGATGTATGTGTAGCTTTAGAAATATTTCAACAATTAACATCATAAAAGTTAAACTCACAGTGAAGCCTAATTTATCACTGCTGAAGTCAGATTTGCCTAATGCGTTTCTACGTGTTTGGCTTGTATCGAATTCCAAGTAATCAACAGAGTTAGAAACATTTGACTCTTGAGAGAATGGTGTAAAAGACTTCGGTGAGATGGATTCTGTGTAACTTGGTGTTCCACCTAAGGGTATACTTGAAGAACTTTTAACCAAACTTTTGTGGATGTTGTGGGACTGTGTGTTATGTAAATTTTTGGTCCATGGTGTTTCTTTGAAAGAGTTTGGTATCACTCTTTGTAAGGAACTTGACCTTTGTGTGCCTTCATGATATATTTTTGCGCGTGATGTAGGACTTGAGTGGTATTCCGGTTTTGGAGGGATCAGTCGAAATGAATTTTCAAAAGATGCAACTGAAGTGAAGTAAGATGGACTAGGTGAATTTATTCTCAATCTTTCAATTTTTCCAACATCAGGTGTGTGCATATGTAGCAAACGGTTTGGTGGACTGAGGGGTGTCTAAAATCCGTTAAAATAAATAAATGAATCCACTAAAAAAACAGATGTAAATCTCAACGATATTATGAATTAAATAGAGTTACTAATATATTTTTGTTGCTTATCATTTCTAGGAAATCTATTTATCATAACTACTGCATTTAAAATTAGTTAGCTTAAATGTGATTACATTTTATTTCAGTCAATCACATGGAACTCTTCAGTACTACCCATTACTACACTGTATATAGCAATGCTCTACTTAAAATTAGGTTTTATCTTCTACAGAAAATACATTTGTCACATATTTTGTGCAAATGAAAAATGCAAATATCAGATAAGTCCAGATATTTAAGACAAAAAGGCTGAAGAGAGAAAGATAAACGAGATCTAAAGTTTCAATGTAATGGGTAAATTAAGTGAAAACACAGTAATTTATTGCATTCAATATAATAAACATTAAAGTAAGTGAAACATAACAACGCATATATCAGGAAGTGTACGACAACTGCACTAAAGATATTACTTCATCAGTGGTTATCTAAGATTAGGACTTACCTTAAACTTTCTTTCCGCAACAGTTTCCTCTCCATTCGTTTTCTCATCCACGATTACCACATTTGGTTTCTGTGGTCCTTTGTGATAAAAAAAAAACAAAACAAGAGACTTTCACATAAAAAAGGGTGTATAACTTATTTTCAAGCTTCATAATGGGATAGAACAACTCAACTGAATGCTGTTTCGAAAATAATATGGTCAGGAAGTCTGTACCATGAGCTAAAACCAAAGAATGGCATCATCATCAGCAGCAGCAACGTAGAACCGGGCACAAACGCCGTAGGTTCAAGTTGCCATACCACACTAGCACTACGAGAGTATTGAGGTAACGTATAGACAGAATACAAGACAGAAGAGTAAGTAAAGATGTCCAGAAAATAACAATAGAATTCAAGATCTAGATGAGGTTAAAGAGTGAATACACTTGCGCCACTGTGACCGGTTCTGAGCCATATCGCCTAGTGTCTCCAGCCATTTATTGCGATCATCACGCGGACCCCAACCAGATAATCTACATCTACCTACATGGCTTAGACCAATATTCAAGGACTTCATGGACTGATGCCATGTTTTAGTTTGCCCGCCCCTAACCTTCTTCCATCCTTCTTCAGCCCTAGCCAACATTGCGCGACGGGGTAGACAGTGGTCGGGCATGTGCAATACATGTCCTAGCCATCTCAGTCGATGAAGGTTAATGACCTCTTCGACTGATTTGCCGTGTTTCCAAAGAACCTTTTGTCTAACCTCACTATTACTAATCCGGCTATTCCATGATATACGAGCGATGTTACGAAGATTCCTATGGTCAAATATCTGGAGTCGACGCATATCTTGAGTTTTCATGGCCCACGTTTCGCAGCCATATGTTAAAATGGCGCGGACTGCTGCGCAGTACACCCGGCCTTTCGTTGAGACACGGATATCTCGTCTGCGCCATAAGTGCCGTAGATTGGCAAATGCCAATCGAGCTTTCTGAATCCGCGCTGAGATTTCGTCAGACACCGACCCACCAGGGATGATGAGACTTCCGAGATAAGTGAAGCGATCAACGCATTCAATTACTTCACTCCCTATAACTAATTTAGGGGAAGAAGCAGGCCAGTCCTGGAGTAACATTTAGCATTTGGGAGGGGAGAAGCGCATCCCAAATATGCCTGCATTTTTACTCAAGGTGTTCAAGAGACCCTGAATGCTATGTGCGTCTTCACCAAACAGGACTATATCGTCTGCATATTCTAAGTCGACGAGAGGACCTCCTGGAAGGAGACTAATTCCTGAGGAGTTAGAAGATGTGAGTGAGATTTCTAAGAGTTCATCTATGATGAAATTAAATAAAAGAGGAGATAAGAGGCAACCCTGACGGACTCCACTTAAGGATGAAATTTCTCGTGACAATTCGCCATATGCTCTGACTCGACCAGTGGTGACCGAGTAGAGGGCCTTTATAAGGTTAATGTACTTTTGAGGTACGCCTTTTAATGACAAACATTGCCGCAAGACTTCACGGTCTACAGAGTCGAACGCTGCTTTCAAGTCAAGAGATACAATTATAGTTGGACGTTGGTACATATGTCTGTGTTCGAGGATCTGGCGCAGGGTGAATATGTGATCAATGCAACCCCGGCCAGGTCTGAAACCAGCCTGGTTTTCTCGAGTCTGCTGTTCCCTAGTGTTGGTTAAACGTCGGATGATTATAGAGGCTAATATTTTAGACACTATGTTAGTCAAACTGATTCCTCTGTGGTTATCACAAGAGGATTTCTGTCCCTTTTTGTAGATTGGAACGATCAGTGATCGAGACCAATCAGATGGGATGGTGTTTAGTTCCCAGACTTTGGCTAATATATCAGTCAACCTGCAGGCTAAAACTAGACCACCATCCTTAAAGATGTAGGTAGACAGCATATCAGGTCCTGCTGCTTTCCCTCGTTTCAATTTACTTATGGCGTTTTCAACCTCACTGAGAATTGAAGGCCTGTGTCAGTTTTCCATTCGGGTAGCTTGGAGATTGTGGGTAAGCTAAGAGTGGCCGTGGGGCAGTTGAACTGTTCCTGAAAGTGTTCCGCCCATTGTTCTAATCTTCTAGATTGACAGTAAATCATCGACCCATCTTTTTCAGAGATAGTTTCACTAACTGCCAATTTCTTGATACCGGTGTCCTTAATAAGTCGGAACAGCTGTCTACTATTGCCTGTCGCTGCCGATGCTTCTATTGCTTTTGCTTTTGTTGCCCACCACTGTTCACGGTCCTTACGCAGACTTTTTGTCAGTCTACGTTTCAGTTGTCGTCGCTCTTCATCATACTCCGAGTCTGCTGGAATGAGTTCTCGAGCCTCCATCAGTTCCCTAGAAGTACTAGAGATCCAATCGTCTTTCATTGGATTGGGGTTAAATGCAGATAACGCTGCTGCGTTTACACCTGCTTTAAAATCATTCCAAGCTACTTCGGGATGAACCTGTTGGTCGTGGGCGACTAAATGCTTAGCCAAACCATTCATAAATGCAATCTTAGCATTCTCAGTCTCAAAGTGATATCTAAAGGGTTTGCCCGATGTAACCTTTCTGCGACCAGCAAAACGCATAGAGATACGTGATCTCACTAGGGCGTGGTCAGAATCTAGACACGTGCCCCAGAAAGAGCGGCAGTCCTCTATACAGCCTCTCCAACGGTAGCTGATGCCGATGTGATCAATTTGTGTCCATCGTTGTGTAGATGTTGGGGGTCGCCAGGTTAAACAATGTCTCACCTTATGCTTAAAGTTTGTGCTAGCTAAGAATAAACGGTAGTCTGAACATAACTGCAACAGACGATCTCCGTTATCTGTTCGCTGGGCTGGGATGCCGAGTAACCCACCTAAGTGCTTTTCAGCCTGATTTAGTCAACCTACTTGAGCACTAAAATCTCCTGCTATAATTACTATGTCTGAGTACTTAGCTTTCTGAAGGAGGCTGGAGAACTTCATATAGAACTCGTCCTTCACTTCATCTGTGCTGCAGTCAATCAGGAGGGGGCATAAGCAGAGACGACAAAAAGGCATCGGCGTGTGTCTCTATCTTTCCGAGTTCGTACTGTGCCATTTAGACGGACAGCACATAGACGACTGTCTACCGAGATCCACTCGAGAAGTGCCTGTTCTGCCTGTAAGCTTAGTGCTATGCCTACACCAGCAAGGCCACGTGAGCTTGCTGTAGGGTCTCCAGATAAACGAAGAGTGAAGTGTGCTGTTCCGTTGCATTGACTAGGTGAGGTCAAACGGATGACCATGCTGGGATCCTGTATGCGTGTTTCGGAGACACAGCATACATCAATTGCAAGAGATTCTAATGTTTTAGCTAAGGCAGCTTGTTGACCGATTTGACACAGCGTACGCACATTAAAAGCTCCAACATGAAGTTTAGAGCGTGGCTTCAGGAGACCTGGTATGACATTTCGGGAACTCGGGTAACCAGTACAAGTGCACGCATAGAAAATGTAGTAGAAGAAGTGTTACAAGTAGAGACCAGGGAGGGAGAACGTGTTTGATCATGAACAAGGTGAACTCGAGTGCTATTAGAGGTATGAGGGCGGTTATCACTTCCCGGTTGCCCACACCGTGGAAGGGTCATTCTTGAGGAACCTGAAACAGAAAGAGGATTAGGGCAGGTCGTGATGACCTGAGAGTGTGACCGCAGTGCCCAGGGGACAGCTGTTTGAGGTCGGTCAAGTATATTAATTGTTGCTCCGGTTGTTAGAAGGAGGGGCATCGGCTTCATGGCCGGGGAAACTCGGCTTTCACAATGAAGCGTCATATCAGTCCTTCCAATTCCCAGGGCAGAGTTAGAATAGTTATAGAGGATTTACAAAGAATGGCAACTTTCCTATTAATTACAATAGTAGGTGTTCACATTATTTACTTCCTGAGACGAATTAATAAATATCTGGAATTATTATAATTAATTTGTAATAAGAATCATACTTTAACATTTGTGAATGTATGTGGATTTACAGATTTCTCTCACCTGCTAGTTAAGACAGAGCACAAAGACATTTCACGTTAAATACTTTACTATTTCTCAACCCACCAGATATAGATTTTATTACATTCAATAGATAAATTCGCAAATATACCTGAATATTTAAAACAATAACGTATGATTGTTCGCAGTCATTGGACTATACCGTAACCAGTGGGTACAAACAAAAAACCAACTATAATGATTAGAGTTTAATTTCTAAGATAAAAACTAAATCACAAATCGTATTTGAATGAATCTATGTTGGAGTGAAATATTCACAAATATAAATATTGCTTCCGAAGGTATAGATAAACAATTTTTTATGAAACAACTATGTGCTACATTTATACCTATATGGGAAAACACAGATTCATATGAGTCTTTAAAAAGTTTGATCAAATGTCTACACTTGTCATTTATCAAGTAAAAAAGGTTCATTTGAGATTCACTGTAATCTCTATTCTTTTATATAATATAAATCGTTCATAAAGATGGAATAAAGTTTGATAATCCTCTCGAGGTATGCATCTTAAAACATTTTAAGTGATTAGTGGTAGTAGACAGATAAGATAATGTAAGAGATGTAACGAAAAACTATCGCCCATAACAGTGATATTTTATCCCCCCCCCAAGCCTTATTTGGATGCTAGAGACACAGAATAACTGGCTTTGATTAAACAGATACTGTAGTTGTGCCACTTATTCGTACATTCGGTGGTTCTGTATTCATATTCAAATACACAAATATACACTCATACCCTAACGAGTTATATAACTGTCTACATTATCTTTCCCCATACTACTAAATTATTACAAAAATTTGTGATCTAAATACTAGCCAAGTAAAAACGCACAATGTAGTATGTTCAATGGAAGTTTATGCAGATAAGAACAAATATTTAATCAAAAGATATCCCAGAAAGTCACTTATCAGTAGCAGTTAAATAACCCTATGCTATCTAAATATTCCCTTAGAAATTTGCATATTTACTAGCTTAATTATCTTTTTAGGGTGTATTCAGTATCTTCGAAGTGCTATATCTCCAAAACATATTTTTGAACATAATAAATAAATGATTGCTAACAAAACCAGTGCACAGTAAACTCACTTTCGGATATAAGAACATCAGGTCGCGGTGGTAGCATGACGACTTTGTCCAGGTCTTTATATTTCTCCTTTATGCAATCTGAAGTTGTACTGCTGTCTGTTTTGGAGGCTGAAAGTATAGGCATTGAACTCCCAGCGTCTTTCTGCAGCTGATAGCTGGAAATAGTGTAAAAGCAATCACTGGAGTTTTTATATTATCACTGACTTCAAATAACTGAAAAGATTTGAAGAGAACTGTCGTCATCCTCAGGTTTAGAAAAAATTTTAGATTATGAAGACCCATATTGATATAATACGGTTGATAACAATGATATTTCAAAAGTTTGATCTCTGATGATTACAGCATCTGACATTTATTGTAAATACTGACCATATCTTATGATACAGCACAATATTCAGTCTTCATGCGTTAGTAAGCTATCGCATACATTCTCATATATTTGGTAAAGTATTTATATTAGAAGGAAAAGTTAAGTTATTTAATTTTATCCAGTAAATCGGATTCATTATTTTGTTACATTTATTGTAATTATTACATTTATTTTTTCTGCATTCCCATAATACTGAATGTTGGGGTGATACTGATCACAATTTGCTTGTGTCAGACTTATTAATGTTGGCTCAAAACACTACAACACTCATCCCGTCCTTGCATTGTGACTTTCATACGCAACAAGAAATTTAAGGCAGACTAAGTGATGACAATGATATCAATATATAAGTACAAATTAATAGAAGCAGTAACCTATAAATAATGAAGATTGTAAATAGACTATGTTTTATGCAATGTTAACAATGCACTTTTAAAGTTGACTTTATATCAGTTTGGCATGATTCCAAATTTACACATATTTTACTCTCACTTTAATGAATACAGTTACATTTAGATATCTTTTTTTCGCTCTCGTCTAGACTCAATCGTCAATCACTACAAGTTTTGAAGGGATCTAATTCTACTTTGATTGAGACATGTAAAGAAACCATTACATTTTCCTACATAAAGGGCCGGGTCATGTACCCAAGAAACATTCTTAAGTGATGTAATTTATATCAGCCTGTAAGATGGTAAATTTACTAAAGTTTCTGATGTTATATTCATTGATTAGTTATAAAACAGTTTAGTGTTTGATTTTATCCTCAATAATGAACGAGTTTGGATGAAAATATTAGGACAGCCGCTCATAGATATTTTATTAGCTTCTTAAGTTTTGGCAAGGCAGCCATTGATGGCTTTTTTATGGTACTTGAATTACAAGAACGCCGTTAAAATAATTGACTTGATGTACTTTATTTGCGTACTATTCAGAGATTTAAATACGTTTTGAGTGGTTTTATTAAGGTTGGATAGTGGCTAGCAAGTGGGAATTTTAGAAGTAATTGTCGTCTTATTTGAAGCTTGCCAGCATGACGTGGTTGTACCCAAATGTCAGTAGTTCAGTGGTATATGAACTGATCGCTCTAATTGAGTTAAACATAAAACATATAAAAGATTAAAATTAGTTGATCGCATGTATTTGTTCAAAGTGCTTTATAGTTAATGCAAAAGTCAAAATTAAGTAATAGTTGACTTCGCAAATCTCATTGAATGCTTGTTTTCTGAAGAGAACTGAATCACATCTCAGTAATCAACAAAAGACATGGACATGTTTTGCATCTGATTCCTGCATCGAAATTTTTTAGACATTTTAATAACTTTACATGATTGGTCACTAAGTTTTGCAATTAAATTACAAGAAAGCACTTTTAATTTCAAATGCATAAAACCTAACTTTACTAAAATGCGTAGAAATGATCATTTATTAATTAGTTTTTATTCGTATTTCCGTCAAATCCAAAATTCGTGGAGTATATATTGCCACTTTTATGAACCACAATGTTGCAATAAAGTAAATATATGGCAACATTTTTGATTGGTTTGAGTTCATTTTGTGAAGCTTTGCAGAATTCAATGAAATATATATTGATTTTCTGTTCAAATATACACATTTTAAATTAGTCGTGAATGCACGACTGATGTCTCTAGAATGGATTTAGTCGATAAATTCAACAAGAATAGGTAAACCTCCTAGGAAAACTTAGCATTAATCTTTCTGAAGCACCCAATTTACAAAACAGGAAATAACACTCTTAAGTTGCCAAAGATCAATCATACTTTGTAAGACTTGCTCGGATACAGTAATTCGCTTGCTAATTGAAATGTTTTATTCTTCCACTTCAAGAACACAGTATCGAGTGTAACTTTGGTGATTAGTCACATACGCAACGCACTATCCCTCCAATGTTTTTATATAAACAAGAAGTATCTTATATGAATGAATCCATTACTTTTCAGGCTGCCTGTAATTTCCGAATTACTCATGAAAATATAGATACTTATTCTACCTGCTAGCTAGTTACCAGTCACAACCTCAGGTTACCAGGAGTATGTGATATTATTGACAGACACAAGAATATGAGTAAGTAGACTTGCGTTATGCTTTCCACTAAATTTTGATACCAAATGTTCATGTATATCAATTGTCAAACATGAGGATCTTCAGGAATTTTTGTCAGCACCAGTGTTACTAATGCATATGTACGTTAAAGGCATAAGTGTAGCATTCATAAGCTTGACTTACCTTCGAATGCATTAACCAGAGTTCTCAACGAGTACATTTAAAGCTTAATAATGCAAGAAACATGAAGGCCTATTGATGTCACTTTTTCCTCATCTCGCAGGTGACATAAAATAGTGAGTCTGAGTCTGAACCACTTTCTCACTTCATAGTTTTCACGCAATCACTTGTTTTTAGGATTATGTTTAGCCGAATTAAGTCAATTAAACGCCTAGATAATGTAGGTATTTAAAGATTTAACCTTTATATTTGAAAATAAAAAGTATTAAATTCTTAAGACAGATATTTCTATATGGTTTAGGAAAGAGTAAAAGTACAACAACCTTTAAGACGAAATGCTTAGAATACGTGGCAACTCGTTTATTATAGCAGCGTTGTACTGTTTCATGTGCTGAATACCCGCTGTACACATTTCCTTCTTTCGTGATTATGTATTTAATAAAAAACTTGCATGCAGACAAGGTTATGATGCAAAACTGTGTTGAGCATAAATTTTAAAAAATCAGCTGTCCACAATTTTAGTTCGAACAATTCTCCTACTTATGCTAAGATACTTATTACCAAGTTTATGGTGTCAAGTAGTGTGTTGTAATTTTGGGTTCTGACTTTGAGACTACAACAGCTTGAAGCAGCCTCACTTGATCTGGAGCCTCAGATCTTTTTAAAGTTTGGTAAAATTTATGCTTGGCATAAACTGAGCGTCATTTAAAACACCCAATTCAGGAATTTTACTCATAATTAAAGTACAAAAGCATGATGTAAAATTAATAAAGACAGTGAAAAATTAAACAATGAAGTAGCTTTTATTCTTTTGTATCAAGAGAACCGCGTAATTATTAACTTTAGTTAGTGGCATAACTAATATTGGTTAATTATGAGATTGGTTTATTTATGATAATTCGTAACTTAATTAACTGCATACTTGTCAACATACTTCCTCACCATTTCCGTCTAATAAGGCGAAAAGTCATTATACCAACGAAATACAGCCAAATCAGTTATACTTGGAAGTTTATTTCTGTGAGGTGAAATTTAACAGAACCCGTTGCTGAAGCATATGTTGTCACTAGTTGCTTTCATTTTCAACACAGGGTCATTGGTTTCATATAATAGCTAACAAAATGCTACTTACATGACAATGAAAACTAGATGTAATAACGTGTAAAAAGGCACTTAACTAATAATTTAAGGATTTAAGTCGAATGCCTTATTAACAGTATATCTGTCAAACATTTCTTTAGAACCACATTTTATTTAATATTTCGTCTACTAGCATTTAACTCTTTCTACATTGTATATAACATGTTTAATACGAAAGCAAGTCCTTTAACTGAGACTTAAGTAACGACACATCAATCTAGTGTCAAAAGTAACACAACGTTTATTGACTGCTGTAAAAATACATAATACCTATAGCTTTTTTGATACAACACTGTGTTCAAAGTAAACAGTACCTATTAAGGAGGATATATCAGGTCATCCGTTTGCATTCGGTAAATGCGTTAAACTACCTTAGTTTTTAATTTCCATTCCCACATTTTCTGTCAAAAAACGTTTGAGATTTTTCTTGCATAATAAGAACCAATATGTTTTACTCCAAACGTTCGATAAACTAGAATAAATTCCTTCCATAACATCAGAAGCTTTTTGCATATTAGTTAAGGTCCGGGGTGAATTACTTTGAGAAATCCATAAAAATAAAGCACTCGAAGTTTGTTATTCAAATCTTTTTATCTTTATACACATTTAAATTAAAATGGGCATACATTATAAGCAACTTAACGTGTGGTGTGATGCGTGGACTTCAATCTCAACAAGACAGTTAATTTTCAAACTTTGTCAAAATGGACACTTAGATGAAGAAAAAACCTTTAAGTAGTACTTACTATTTTTCTGACTTCATCATGGTTTTAGGTAAACTGGGTTCAAAATTCACTGGTGTTTGTTTGCCAGAATCATCTGAATCGAAGTTATTTGTGCTGAACCAGGGTTGATTATCAACCATAGCTAAATAAGGCTCTTCCGAAGAATTACTAGGCTGGCCAGTGATTTTGGCAATACTTGGTGTAAGAAAGAATTGTTTCCTTGACGAAGTGACTGGTATGTCAATAACATGGTTACAAGAGTTAGTAAAATTCGTAGGAGTTTGTGATCGACTAGTTTCAACTAAACCATACCCACCCTGATGCATATCGCTCGTCCCTATCATAGAGGAAGGTCTTTGACGATTGCTAGTATTATCAGAATATTGGATCTCCCGTTTTCTTACACACTTTTGCCTCTCAACGGTGTCTAACACAGGTGATTGTATCGGTGAGGTCGAAATATCCTTTACTATTGTTGATTGTTTTTCCCTCATCATAGACGAAAAGTCTTTAAGATTTTTCACGTACTCTTTCAAAAGCTGTATAGCCATTTCTCGCGTAAGTGATAAATGTTCTTCACAGCATTTGCCTTCAATTACACTGGAACTCATTAGATCTGAAGATGAGGAGGAGAACGAAAGACTACCATCTTCGCTAGACATCTCAAATGGAACTTTGTTTGCCGTTGGTCGATTTTTTGACCAAAATGCATCTGTGTTGTCTAATCTGTTTCTAGTATCATCTCTAATGGAGGATAGTTCATAACTATTTACAAAACGACTGTTTTCATTTGGTGTATATTTCCAATCTTTTGTGGTATCATCTGAACTCAAATTAAAGTCGATAGGTTTATAGACACTTAAAGATTTCTTGTTAATGGGCATTCAAGGTATTATGAGAAATGAAGGATGACTATGATGAACCTTCAAAGTACACCTCTGGCACATATGATTGTTTTAAAGTGAATAAATCCTGATTAGAGAAATACTTTGTTGTCAGGACCACAGAGTCATTTATTTATGGATAATGCGACGTGTATTCAAAATCGTTTGTAAATCCTTGTTCCTTGTCGGGCACTCGAAAATTAACAAAGCAATCCGATTATATTGTATCCCTCCAATTTACTTATAGTATACAAATATCCTGTAAAGCAGATATAAATTAGAACAAGAGGTAGCGTAAACATATGACTCAAGACACAAAATATGATATAACCGCCAGCCTTTTTAATGTGTCATAGGATGTTTAAAAATATTGAATTCCCATTTTCAAGATCATTTTAGACCAATATGTGGTTAGATGTATTATCTTGATTTAATAAAGAATAGTGCATCAAAGCTATATGTTCACATAAGTGAACAGAGATAATGATAGATAGTCAATGATTATTGTCAATCTTAGCAAATTAAATACTCTGAAAGTCAGATTTTACCTACTTATAGGATGTATATATATACCACCAAATGCAGACAGCATTTACAAGCAAAATTCTGTACACTATATTCCTCTTGGCCTCACAGCAGCCTCACACATCCAAACTAATCGGTGGAGATCTTAATTTGACAAGCATCGACTGGAGGTCTTCACTCACTCCACAACGATTCTCTAAATTAATAGAGACAACGGGATTGAGTGGATGGATACAACATGTCCAACTCCCCCCAGGGGTAACAATACTGTTTATCCCCTTTTTACTATTAACTTTAATCCAACCTTAGTGAACGACAGCTCTGAATTCTACAATAGCATACACAAAGTAGTATAAAGCACATCTAATCACCAATCCACAAATAATCTCTATCCAAACGGACCAAAAAAATGCAAATACCGGAAGCATATAAACGAAACGTGGGAGCATTTTGAGGCACTCATTCGATGTATAACATGGGACTCATATCTCGCCACTGGATATATTGACACAGCCATCTCAGTCCTCAACAGCAATCTGATAAGCTGCTTCGACTGCACAGCCCCATACGTTGAACGTGTTGTTGACGTTAATGGTTAACGTCCAAATATTCCAAAATGCCTTCTATCACCACGTACACATCAATTCACAATTTCGATGACGATTTGACTTTGTTCTCATTTTTGGGTTTATTAGTTGTCTAATAAACTTATTCACACTAAATTAAGCTATAACTACGTATTGGACTCTTTAGAATTTCATTTATAATTCCTTTCCTTAGTGTCATACATACATATATACCACTTTACATTGGCGTTTTATTGTGAATACTGTTTCGCCATATAAACCAACTTTAATTATTTTATATTTATATGAATTCGATGAAACTTAAACGGTTTCTTTACAACGCTTACTGTAAATAAGTTGCATGTGATTAAAATAAAGTGAAATATAGAATAAAATAGGTTGGCTATTACTGAAGGTCACATAGTAGCATCCAGGCCGGGTTTCTGTGAGAGGTGCGGTTTAATATGGGGCATATTTTTAGTGGTTACAGTAGTTTGGAAGGGGACTTGACGATTATTAATTTAGTCCACAGTATATCACTAGATGCAATAAATGCTTATGTATGTCGATAATCTTAACTTATTAGATATCAGCATCAAAGTCTGTAGCATAGAGGTCTAATTTTTTGCATGATGACGTCTTGATAGATAGTAGTAGTGGTAGTACCAATCAGAATTCACGCATGTGAATCCGAGTAGCACATATCAGAACATTTCAGACATCACTACTGAATGCTTGTGCATGTTAGAGCCATAGTATGTAGCCGTAAACATAAAACAGGTTCCGCATTACAGACAGGGGAATTTGAAATTAACTCTCACACCATCATATCTGCTGGCTGATAACTCCACCCTCTCTCTTTTATAATGTTAGCCTCGTAAATTTACTGAATCGATGGAAGTTACGTCGTTGTACTCGTTGCTCAACGAGACAACTTCTGTTTTGATCAGCCTTATTTGAACAAGCATCTTATTACAAATCATACAGACTACTTAGGCCATTAACTAGAAACTAGATTCCTAACTTATCACATATTATAGATTCCTAACTGTTATGACTGGGATTGGTTAGGGAAAGTATGATGCAATATTGAGGTGGGGATCCCAGAAACTAGCATATTGTTGATAGGTATTAGGAGACCAGTAAGTTATACGATTAGTAGGTTTGATTGGTATGTGGATGATGTAGCAATACATAAAAACTGACTAAAAGTGTGGGGAGTAAAACTTATGAACCCACTTCTGGGTTATGATCACTGATGCACTTTAGTAGTAGATATTAGGTCCCTCGGACGTCCATCATAGGGTAATTTAGTTTGTGGCATACTTACTGAATCAAGAGAATATGTTTACATAGCATACAATTAGAAGAGAAAAGGGAAAAAGGAAAATTCTTTTCGCATGTAATGTACAGGCATATGGATGATTGGTTGTTTGGTCTAGTGAGGGAAGGAGAGCAGCTTAAGTTGTTAACATCATACAGACTTGTGATATTAGCCATGAATTCGTACATTAGATGTGAGGTGGTCCGGGACTTATCACGTCTGGATTTTCAGATAGTTCAGGAAATAGTTGCTAGGTCCCCTAGGTATCGGGGAATAAGTTTATCATGAGTTTAAATTTTAGTAAATTATCACAGAAGAGGATAGAAAGTGGTAACCTATTCCATAATAGACTGTAGAGTGTCATAAAAAAGTTATTTCGTGGTTGGTGATTGCATTTTGTGGTATACAGTGTTTGATCCAGATTCCTTAGGTTATATTGCAGTGTGGTCTTCCAGAAGAAAGAAGAGGTAGGGAAAGTGAGACCGTGAATTGTTACATGAAAAAATCAAGGTTGGTTTAAGACGGCGTCTCTATAGGGGTTCTAGAGAAAGCAACCTACATGTTTCTGTATAAGTTATGTTACAGTTATACTCCAGTAATTGTCGGGTAAAAGTTCTCCGGAGATTTTCAATTCATATGGTGTCTGTGTATTTCATATTAGAGAAGACAAGCAAGCAGTATCCTAAGGTAGGGCGTACAAACATCCTTTATATTGCAAGCTTGGCTTTCCTGGTGTGAGAATTTTGAAGAATAGAGCCGATTCGTCGTCTTGACTTGAATATGATTGACGATATATGCTCATTAAAGTTATAGCACTTACTGTAATATATACCCAAGTCAAATATAGAGCGTAGTGTTGGGATTTCATATTCGTTCAAAAAGAGTTTTTGTTAAACATAATATTTTTGAATTGCATAATCCCATACTTACTAGGGTTAAATGGCAGTTGTCAATTCTGGCTCAATAGGTTACCTAGGTCTTTTCGGATGTCGGATATGCCTTCATTTTGTGTACTAGTCTCAAAATGTCAGATCAAATCCCAGATTAGTAGCGATAGCAACGGAGTTAGCATTAATGAACAGAGTTAGAGATCTAAAATAAGACTTTAGAAAATATAATTCAGGGAAAAGAAAATTATGATGAATTATGAAGCTTAGACCTTACAGGAAGACAAATAATGGAGACACCTACGCCATTGAGAACGATTTTGAGCCCTGTCACTCAGTGTTTATTGCCACTGGTTACAGTATTGGCGAGGACCTCATCCAGGTAGTCTGCAGCTAACAATAAGACTCAAACCAGAAGTCAATGACGTCATGGGTCAATGCTGTTTTAGTTTGGCCACCTCTAACTCTCTTCCATCCTGCTCCTATATCAGCCAACATCGCGCTTTGAGGCAGACGGTGGTTGGGCATATGCGACACATGTCCCAACCATCTCAGTCTATGAAGACTCACAACCTCTTTGACTGACTTACCACATTTGCCTAACACAGACCGTCTAACCCCGTTATTAATTACTCGGTGATCCCAGCTGATGCGAGCGATGTTTCGAAGACATCGACGGTCAAAAACTAATAACCTTCGAGTGTCGTCTACTCATAGTGGCCACATCTCACAGCTATGCAGTACAACAGAGCGAACTGTTGCGCAGTACACTCTCCCCCTCGTTGAGAGACGTATATCTCGCCTACGCCATACGTGACGTAAGTTGGCAAAATCCAAACGAACTTTCCGAGTTCGTACTGAGATTTAATCAGAGACCAACCCATCAGGGCTAATCAGACTTTTGAGATAGGTGAAGTTGTCGACGTGCTCAGCTACTTCACTTCCTATCTTCAACACAGGTATTGACGGAGACCAACCCTGAAGTAACAGTTTGCATTTAGAGGGGGAGAAACGCATTTCAAACATGCTTTCATTGTTATTTATCGCTGTCAAAAGATCCTGAATCTTATCAGTGTCTTCGCTAAAAAGGACATGTCATCTGCATATTCTAAGCCAATGGGTGATGTACAGAGTCAAGTGCCGTTTCAAGTCAAGAAAAACCACCATTGTGGTATGCCTATATTCTAAAACCTGGCGAATAGTGAATATCTGGTCTATAAAACCGTAACCAAGTCAGAAACCAACCTGGCTTTCTCGCATTTGTGGATCACCAGTTGTAGTTAGACGTCTGATAATTCTAGGAGCTAGTATTTTAGACACTACATTAGTCAAACTAATTCCTCTATAGTTATCTCACGGTGATTTTGACCCTTTCTTATATACTGGGACGATTAACGATTGACACCAGTCAAATGGAATTATGTCAGTTTTCCAAACTTTAGTCAAAATATCAATCAGCCATATCAATACCATCCTTAGTGACCTCTGGAGGTAATCCACCCGAACTCGCCACTGTACCTTGCCACAGATTAGCTATAGTCTCCGAGAAATTTTGTGTATGAGAGATAATTGGAATAGAAGGAATTTGATTAAAATGGCGGTCATCTTGAGTGTTGTTGGAATTATGGGGGTAGCTATCACTTTTTAGTTGTTCACACTGTGGAGGGGTTTTTCTGACATCGCTGAAAAGCGAATTATGTTAGGGTTGATCCTAAAGGCCTGGGAGTGTGATCGCTGTGCCCAAGGAGCAACTGCTGGAGGCTATTCACGCATAGCATTTTTGAAAGAGGCTTTTGCCGTTGTAGCTCTTTACGTGGTAAAGCCTTTCCTCTGGGGACTAGAGCCCGTGGAGTAAGGTAAGGTGTGTTGTTTTGAGGCCGACCTTTCTAGACCTGCGTTTCCTTTGTGGAAAGTGGGGTCACTATTATTTTTTTGTCTGAAGGAAACACCTTGCTGCTGTCACATCCTACTACAGTCAACAGTACGGCTTCGTCGTCAGACTCATGGTTGTTGCCTTTAATCTTACCGCGTCCAACAGATTTACTTGGCATAGTAAAACCTTGAAAAACAATTGTCCCATCCAGTACAGCTAGATTAAGTCATCACAATAAACAATGTCAACCAGTAAGTCAAATCAGCAGCAGTGGTCTAATAGTAAAGCGTTTGCCGGGGAGCCAGAGGGTCCTGAGTTCGATCCCTGATGGGGTCGTGGACACGTACTTCTAGTGGGTACCATACTAGGACAAAACATCTGTCTAATGCTTCCTGGTGATCGATGGTTGTTTAATTCAGACCAATTAGTTATATTAAATTAAAATTTTTGAACACTGGATCACCAAACAATCCACTGACACTGAAGGGTGAACGGAAATATACAGTGAATAAAACATGCACTTCAAAACGGTTCGCAACATAGCAGAACGAGTAGAGTCTGCTACTACTTTATGCTTCTGATTGGCTGCGAAGATGGTTAGGCTGGAATCAAGTGATGGTTAGATGTAACCCCAACTACTAATTCGGCGAAACCTGAGCTGCAAAGGAGCGTTTATATTGAGCCTTTATCGATTTTCGGGAGTCGTGTAGCATGAATCTGACCACAGATCCTCATTATTGAGTCTTTCAGCCATCCACAAGTGACTTCAAATTTTTTGCACTATGATAATCATTAAATGTCTAAATGGCTTAGTGGCCCTTCTTAACAAGTATGAACTTCTAAACAAATGTATAAGTTTTTTCTAATCCTTACGTGATCAAGATAAAAAATTGTGAATTTCCTTAAGTAATGAAGTTATGTTGGCTCCTTTAGCCGAATCATTCAAAACGAGGCTTGGCTGCTATCTAGACTATATAGTCTCTTAGGGTCAATAGTGCAGGAGCAACACCTTGGATACTACTACATCTAACTCCCAATTTCATCCTTTTCTCGTCTGTTGCAGACGCAGCATACCCAGTATTCTCTGAAACCAAAAACACGCAGATTTTAAGGAACGTCAGGTCGCCAATTGTGCCACGTAGATATATCGAGAATAAGTAATATGTGATATGTACGGATGGAAACTAATTTCATTGCATTCATTCTTGTTTCTGTTATATGAATGCAACGTATATCAATTGGTGAAGTATAAGACGCGTTTACTATAAAGACAATTGTTGTGCAGCCAATGGAGAGGCTTATTTTACAAATTCAGATCTTATAAACGAATAATAATTCTCACTATTAGAGAAATTGCTTGATTGATTGTCGTCCTACTAGCAAATTCTGTAAAGGCCTGACTTTTAGTTCGATACAATATCATAATATTTTGGGACCATGTTCGTAATCTCTAAAACAGTGTTTAAGAGCTTCCGGTTAGCTCAACCGGTTGAATTAAATGGCAGCTGACAGATGGCCTTGACTTTGGTTCCTTGTAATTATATGTAGTGACTTCCGACTATGACGTCTAATAATATGTACAGAGTTGGGGGTATGTTAATTACTATTTAGTTAACGTATAAAGCTGTCACACGTTCGTTTTGATAAGTTATTGAGTCATAGTTGGACCTCTAGAATTAATAATGCTTGTTTTTGGATTAATTGGACACAGATTGGACTATTAGTTCAAATGTGAAGCTAAAATGATCGATAATAGAGCTTAGTGGCAAAATTTGGCTTTGACCTGTGATAAGACTTAGTAGGATTTTAGAGTCAAAGTCAGATTAAATATTCACGTTTTTATACCTGAACTGCGTATTAAGTTTTCTTCTTACTCTGATCGCTTGAGGTAGTTATTTTTTTATTCTCGCCGTAAAAGTCACTCTGCGTCAACAAGATCTGATCTCGATATCACCTGTATCACTTTCGAATTATTGAATGCAGTCACTACTGTTTATCTAGTACATTGAGGTTTACCACCTCATATTTTTTACTGAGTATTGATATGTCATTATTCATTATACAAGTTAGTACTCTGAATCCTTCGCTTCCGCTTCATGTCACTTCCTGTTTTGAGGCCATACGGATGTGCTGTTTTTCGACAAATGTTGTTTTACAGTCTTTTGTGCTACCATTCTTTTCCCATCCTTTATCACTATTGCTACTTTAAGTGCGACTTTTATTGGCAATGTCAAACTACTTTCTTTTGTAATTAAGTATCAGAACAGCAGTTGCTACACGTATTTGCCTTAAATGAGTTACTTTTGGCTATCTAATCCTCAGCAGAGCGTTAGTGAAAACACAGGCCTCATAGTTCACTGGGTTTCCGAATAGCCCACTTTCCTGCACAATTTAGCTAGTCGGACCAATCTTATTATGTTTTATCTCCAATAGTGTTCCAATCTCTAGAATGTTGGGGGGTATTTTGAAAGATTAATCAATCAATACCGTAATTTTGAGCACATCACAACGATTTGGGCTAGTCAGTTACAATTATAAATTGTGTTGGTGTTGATTGACCAACATTTTTAATATGAAGACTATGCATGGGTATTGCTACACTGGTTCGTGGGTTCTGGAAGTTCATGCCCGTTACGAATAATTTTGATCTCTGAGATTTCATCCATATTTGTATTATGTAGTGGAATCAATAGGACAACACTAGTATATATATACTGTTTATATAATATACAGCCGAGAAGTGCTAAATGCAACGGATAGTATCCGTAAGCATGACATGTACTTTGCACCTCCCAAGTGCAAAGCAATTCAACAATACCGGTAGGAGTGTGTACCCGCGCTCACTCCTTGTAGTGAGCCGCTAGAGTTAACCGAAAAGCTTGTGTATCTGGATAGTTGTGTGTTTTTGTGGTGTGTTAGATGAGATTAGTCTACGGATAATGGAAGCCAGATCGGTTTGTACCGAACTGGATCGTCTTTGGAGCCATCGAGATGTAAGTCTGGCTGTAATAGGTTGGATTTACAGCGCTTCGGTGAGAGTGGTTCTGCTCTATGCTTGTGAAACCTTGTGTCTGAGCCGAATGACGTCTCTTTGTGTTTGGCCATCCTTGTCTTCTAAGAAATGCCTACATCCGATGGGAACATTGTGTCATTAATGCTGAGATCCGACATCGTGTGTTCGGCCGCAGTGATGATAATTCTATTCCTATCACTATCTTAAAACCAGCTTCATTGGCTTCGTCACATTTTACGAATGTAATCTCAATGGCATTCTTATCTTACATTATTTGCCGACCCTGGAACTGGTTGGAAAAGCAGAGAGGTGGTCAGTTTATGACATGCTATCGTGAAATGAGAGGAAGCTACTTAGGATCAACATCTGTCGGTCCATCCCGACTTCCTGGTTGAGGTCCTAAAGATGGTGCAAGTCAATGGCTCAAGAACTTATCCGATTTGTCATAAAATAGAAGCCAGTGGTGATCTTACTGCAGTTTCGTACTACAATCTTCATAAAAGTGTGTTGGCTTCTCTTAATGGTAATGAGGTCTTCTTCTTTATGTATCTCGAACCTTGCAATTCACTTATCATGCTAGCTGTTGCATTTCACCCTTGGTTGCTATCTCCCCCCATTTTCACGTTACGTTTGTACTTGTGTGACGCATATATTTTTGGTACCATTTTGTGCCAAACTTTGAGTTTAAATAAGTAATTGACTCAAGTCAACGGAACACATGTAAAGTTCAATGGAGGATCTATGAAAAGTATTCAAAGGATCCAGAAAAATCAAATACTTTAAACACAAAATTGGTTATTGATTTCCTGTATGTGTATCATTATTGGAAATTCAGGATATGGCGATTTGTTTTAAATTTTTCCATGATGTGAAATTTTTCATGGATAATACCATTATATCGTAATGTAGTGACTATTTGTACTGGGACCACCAAGTGAGCGAGATAAATAACCAACCACTCATGATCGCTTTCATTAAGTTGTCAACCTTCGTCGGCTTAAGTAAATACTTCATTTGCACTTAATCACCACAAAATTTTACTTTTGATAAAGCAATCTAGGCATAATAAAAAACCAAAGGTTGGTGCATCAATACATTCGAGCAGTTCTTAACGCCAATCATTATTGACTTAAATTATGGGATGAAGAATGCATGAATCTGGTTCTTGAAATGTCATGATGCATCCAGGTTGTTATTTTAAATCTTAAACTTATCGTTCAGCTCCATTTATTCGTTGCCTGTTTGTTCATTCTGTCTTTCCTTTTACGGCGGCTTCCTTTCCTGGTGTTGTTGCAAACTGAGAAACTATTGTACGTTGTTTCACGTTATAGCTGCTTCCGTTAATAAGGCACGAATGTGTTGTGTGTTGTTTTTAGTCACATGTTGACTGCGAGATTGATAAATGCATGTTTAAGATGACAGTTATTAATACTTTACATACTTTATCTGAAATATCTTGTGACTTCAGCTTACTAAAATGTGAAGCGAACCTATTTTATTACAAAGTTCTGATCGTTTTTCCTTTTACTCTAAAAGCAGGTTTAGTGAGTTAGCTGAGTGCTGCATGCGTACCAGTGTTTCTGGGCAAAGTTAATTACGTCTAATTTTGCTTCTTTTTATTTTGGACCTCTTCGGTGCTAATCTCATTATTTTGGCTAATAAGCTGCTACATAGTTAGTGAGTAAGTTGTGTCAAGTTTAGGGCGAGGTTGACTGACAGATGGGGCTGTGGAGCAGCACTTACGTAATCTTTGGAACATGTCTTGTATCAAATAACTGCTTCTTGTTATGTTGGTTAGACTAGACCGAACCTTTGGATGCTTATTTGCCACTGATATGAGTCATACAAATAACTTGTTTTTGTTACTGTACTCAAGATCGTTAGAATGATTGATTGAACTGGAGCTAAATTATTTAAAGTTGGTTTTGCCTCAAACCTCAAGGATTTCATTCTCACTTGTCATTTCCGTAGTTCATTCTTTAGTTTTCTCACCATATTGCTTTATGGCTTCTTAGTGTTTGATGTTATCATGCTGCAGACTATTCAGTTCAGTGTTAGCTCTTTTTTCTGGGAAACACATGCAAACCAATTCATTTATCAGAAAGATTGTGTGTGGAGTTACTCTTATGATGGACCTTGCTTTAACCACTATTTTGTAGAGAAAGTATCTTCTGTCATTAATTTTTGGTTATCTGCCACTGCACTTGTATTATACGGAGATTTATTTTCATTCTTAAGCTTAAAGATACTAATTCGGTTTTCAGATTTTGTTTACTTCGAAGTTGCTGCAGCGTCACCATATCACATCAGGAAAATTGAAGAACTGAATAAGGTATGTTTTTCTCATTTGGATTTGATAAATTTAGACTCCCACTGGCGCAGTAGAAGCCAAAGTAGTATGCTTTTATAGACGCCGAGACTTGTCTTCGAACTTGGTGCAGTTGGCCGACAAGCATCAAAGTAAGTTGTGTAGCCTAACATGATATGTTATCACAGAAGATTTAGGAACTTGTGGTGATGATGCACAACCGGACATACTGCATCAGGTAATGGTCTTTTTGTTTTACTTATTCGAAAGATACATCATCGCGAATTATTCCTTTCCCGACATTTGGAAACTCTCCCGGCGACACATATCCGCGGAAAATGCACAGTTACTCTACATACTGAAACGGAACCTTATCATATCTACTTGCCAAAAGAAGACACCTTTTTCTTTCAATTAGTTTATGATCCCCTGCAAAAGACTCTTCAGGCTGACCAAGGGTCTATTCGAGAAGGTCCTCAATATCAAGCAGATATCAAGCCCTACTATCCACTTCCAGAGGGTATGTGTTCACAATGTTTTCAAAGTTTTTAATGAAATTTTCTAATTGACAAATCCTCACTTTTTTTTCTTCCATGAGAAGTGCAAATTCATTTTGGTTGGTTTTGGAAACTTATTACTATTATGATAGTGACAGATTAAAAGTTGAAATTAGTTTTAAGTATTTATAGTGAGCTGATAATAAGTAAGTTTCAGTATTTTATAGAAATAGTTATCGATTCCATGCTGCAACTTTTACTTAGTTTTACATCTTTTGGTTTCTCTTTACGTTACTTGTAGATTCCACCGATGAATCTACACATGAACAGTTGCTCTGGCGACCAGATAACAATTTAACTCCCTCAGATCTAGACTCATATCTCCTCCTAATTAGGTCTCTTGCCACGTTGGGAAGGTCATTTTATCCACCACATATTCTCCGTCAACCAAGTCTTACAATGTCAGCAGCTGCAGCAGCCAGAGATACTACACATCAGTTTGCCTTGGACACTTTGCATTCTGCTAATTATAATATTTCTCAAGCACTTCAAATGTTAGCTCCAAATGGACAACCTATTTTGAAGATGGATGAAATGGAACAATGGTCGGCCAGCGAAGGCAATCTATTTGAAGAAGCATTGGAAAAATATGGAAAGTGTTTTTATGAAATTCAGAATGACTTCCTGCCGTGGAAATATCCAAAGGTAATTTATGTTTACTTACCATATTGTCCTGTCATTGTTCATCACTGTAATGACACGATGTGTGTTTTCATTGCTTTTTGTATTCCTAATATTAGAGTCAAGATAAAGCGTCATTTCCATTATTTCAGTTTTCATTTACATTGTTCCTGAAGAGGCATACGTCTATCATGCTTCTGCAAACATTTTGGGTTTTACATTTTTCATAATAGATGAAGCATCATTAATCTGTCAGTATGATTCGACAATATGCGATTGATAATAATTGGACTCAGCGCGATGCAGTTACACATGTAGATAGAAATAGACAGCCAACGATGTTCCAGTTTATACATGGTCGTTTCCGCCTTGTATATCTGGCGTGTTTTCATGTAATTGAAATACAATTAAAATTTATTTAAATTGTGATACATATATTTCCAACTCAGTACATTTGAATTGCTCCGCAACATCGTAGTTGTAGCTTAAGATGAAATGAATCATCGTCGTTTTCTCTACCATTACTTCTGTGTATGCGACATCACCACCTCCACGAAACTGTGTTGGATCCTTGCATGAATTCATCATGACTAATTGGATTTTGTCTACAATCTCACTTAACATACTCCGCCTGGAGCCCCCACAGGGTTGCTGCCGGTCCCAAGCCCGGATAAAGGAGGAGGGTTGGGCATGGGGTTAGCAACCCCACCCCGTAAAACAACTACCATGCTAAAAAACAGCTTACGAGTAAAAATCTTTATAACCATTCTAACTCTGCCCTGGGAATTGGAAGGACTGATATGACGCTTCATTGTGAAAGCCGAGTTCCCTCGGCCATGAGGCCGATGCCCCTCCTTCTAACAACCGGAGCAACAATTAATATACTTGACCGACCTCAAACAGCTGTCCCCTGGGCACTGCGGTCACACTCTCAGGTCATCACGACCTGCCCTAATCCTCTTTCTGTTTCAGGTTCCTCAAGAATGACCCTTCCACGGTGTGGGCAACCGGGAAGTGATAACCGCCCTCATACCTCTAATAGCACTCGAGTCCACCTTGTTCATGATCAAACACGTTCTCCCTCCCTGGTCTCTACTTGTAACACTTCTTCTACTACATTTTCTATGCGTGCACTTGTACTGGTTACCCGAGTTCCCGAAATGTCATACCAGGTCTCCTGAAGCCACGCTCTAAACTTCATGTTGGAGCTTTTAATGTGCGTACGCTGTGTCAAATCGGTCAACAAGCTGCCTTAGCTAAAACATTAGAATCTCTTGCAATTGATGTATGCTGTGTCTCCGAAACACGCATACAGGATCCCAGCATGGTCATCCGTTTGACCTCACCTAGTCAATGCAACGGAACAGCACACTTCACTCTTCGTTTATCTGGAGACCCTACAGCAAGCTCACGTGGCCTTGCTGGTGTAGGCATAGCACTAAGCTTACAGGCAGAACAGGCACTTCTCGAGTGGATCTCGGTAGACAGTCGTCTATGTGCTGTCCGTCTAAATGGCACAGTACGAACTCGGAAAGATAGAGACACACGCCGATGCCTTTTTGTCGTCTCTGCTTATGCCCCCTCCTGATTGACTGCAGCACAGATGAAGTGAAGGACGAGTTCTATATGAAGTTCTCCAGCCTCCTTCAGAAAGCTAAGTACTCAGACATAGTAATTATAGCAGGAGATTTTAGTGCTCAAGTAGGTTGACTAAATCAGGCTGAAAAGCACTTAGGTGGGTTACTCGGCATCCCAGCCCAGCGAACAGATAACGGAGATCGTCTGTTGCAGTTATGTTCAGACTACCGTTTATTCTTAGCTAGCACAAACTTTAAGCATAAGGTGAGACATTGTTTAACCTGGCGACCCCCAACATCTACACAACGATGGACACAAATTGATCACATCGGCATCAGCTACCGTTGGAGAGGCTGTATAGAGGACTGCCGCTCTTTCTGGGGCACGTGTCTAGATTCTGACCACGCCCTAGTGAGATCACGTATCTCTATGCGTTTTGCTGGTCGCAGAAAGGTTACATCGGGCAAACCCTTTAGATATCACTTTGAGACTGAGAATGCTAAGATTGCATTTATGAATGGTTTGGCTAAGCATTTAGTCGCCCACGACCAACAGGTTCATCCCGAAGTAGCTTGGAATGATTTTAAAGCAGGTGTAAACGCAGCAGCGTTATCTGCATTTAACCCCAATCCAATGAAAGACGATTGGATCTCTAGTACTTCTAGGGAACTGATGGAGGCTCGAGAACTCATTCCAGCAGACTCGGAGTATGATGAAGAGCGACGACAACTGAAACGTAGACTGACAAAAAGTCTGCGTAAGGACCGTGAACAGTGGTGGGCAACAAAAGCAAAAGCAATAGAAGCATCGGCAGCGACAGGCAATAGTAGACAGCTGTTCCGACTTATTAAGGACACCGGTATCAAGAAATTGGCAGTTAGTGAAACTATCTCTGAAAAAGATGGGTCAATGATTTACTGTCAATCTAGAAGATTAGAACAATGGGCGGAACACTTTCAGGAACAGTTCAACTGCCCCACGGCCACTCTTAGCTTACCCACAATCTCCAAGCTACCCGAATGGAAAACTGACACAGGCCTTCAATTCTCAGTGAGGTTGAAAACGCCATAAGTAAATTGAAACGAGGGAAAGCAGCAGGACCTGATATGCTGTCTACCTACATCTTTAAGGATGGTGGTCTAGTTTTAGCCTGCAGGTTGACTGATATATTAGCCAAAGTCTGGGAACTAAACACCATCCCATCTGATTGGTCTCGATCACTGATCGTTCCAATCTACAAAAAGGGACAGAAATCCTCTTGTGATAACCACAGAGGAATCAGTTTGACTAACATAGTGTCTAAAATATTAGCCTCTATAATCATCCGACGTTTAACCAACACTAGGGAACAGCAGACTCGAGAAAACCAGGCTGGTTTCAGACCTGGCCGGGGTTGCATTGATCACATATTCACCCTGCGCCAGATCCTCGAACACAGACATATGTACCAACGTCCAACTATAATTGTATCTCTTGACTTGAAAGCAGCGTTCGACTCTGTAGACCGTGAAGTCTTGCGGCAATGTTTGTCATTAAAAGGCGTACCTCAAAAGTACATTAACCTTATAAAGGCCCTCTACTCGGTCACCACTGGTCGAGTCAGAGCATATGGCGAATTGTCACGAGAAATTTCATCCTTAAGTGGAGTCCGTCAGGGTTGCCTCTTATCTCCTCTTTTATTTAATTTCATCATAGATGAACTCTTAGAAATCTCACTCACATCTTCTAACTCCTCAGGAATTAGTCTCCTTCCAGGAGGTCCTCTCGTCGACTTAGAATATGCAGACGATATAGTCCTGTTTGGTGAAGACGCACATAGCATTCAGGGTCTCTTGAACACCTTGAGTAAAAATGCAGGCATATTTGGGATGCGCTTCTCCCCTCCCAAATGCTAAATGTTACTCCAGGACTGGCCTGCTTCTTCCCCTAAATTAGTTATAGGGAGTGAAGTAATTGAATGCGTTGATCGCTTCACTTATCTCGGAAGTCTCATCATCCCTGGTGGGTCGGTGTCTGACGAAATCTCAGCGCGGATTCAGAAAGCTCGATTGGCATTTGCCAATCTACGGCACTTATGGCGCAGACGAGATATCCGTGTCTCAACGAAAGGCCGGGTGTACTGCGCAGCAGTCCGCGCCATTTTAACATATGGCTGCGAAACGTGGGCCATGAAAACTCAAGATATGCGTCGACTCCAGATATTTGACCATAGGAATCTTCGTAACATCGCTCGTATATCATGGAATAGCCGGATTAGTAATAGTGAGGTTAGACAAAAGGTTCTTTGGAAACACGGCAAATCAGTCGAAGAGGTCATTAACCTTCATCGACTGAGATGGCTAGGACATGTATTGCACATGCCCGACCACTGTCTACCCCGTCGCGCGATGTTGGCTAGGGCTGAAGAAGGATGGAAGAAGGTTAGGGGCGGGCAAACTAAAACATGGCATCAGTCCATGAAGTCCTTGAATATTGGTCTAAGCCATGTAGGTAGATGTAGATTATCTGGTTGGGGTCCGCGTGATGATCGCAATAAATGGCTGGAGACACTAGGCGATATGGCTCAGAACCGGTCACAGTGGCGCAAGTGTATTCACTCTTTAACCTCATCTAGATCTTGAATTCTATTGTTATTTTCTGGACATCTTTACTTACTCTTCTGTCTTGTATTCTGTCTATACGTTACCTCAATACTCTCGTAGTGCTAGTGTGGTATGGCAACTTGAACCTACGGCGTTTGTGCCCGGTTCTACGTTGTTGCTGCTGCTGAACATACTTCCAATAAATCTAAGTTCTGGGTAATATACATTAAAATGAGCTTAAAGGCTCCCACCTAGTTAATATTTTCGTGCATGAAAAATCCTTTGTCTTTTCTGCGAAAAGGTGCTGAATAATATATTCGCTTACAATATAAATATACTCTTATTTCGTCTCCAATTATTGATAATACACTAGAATATTTCAAGACTGTTAAGGTAAATTTGACCACCTACAAGATTTTCGAATATGAGCGCAACATGGTTACTGAGTTTAGTGGTCTCTGACTGCTTATTAAATAATTTTTGATATTTGATTCATTATAAAATTCATTGTGAAAACAATTATCATCTGATGTGACATCAACTGAGAATAGAGTTAAACTCAGTAAAAACGGATTCCTCACATTTAATATAGGTGCTACTTCATCGGGATTCGTCATGAGATTAGTGAGAATCTGATGTGACGTCAGGACTTCGGTCGGATTTAAGAAATTTCTTCTTAGGAATATTAGTGGTTCTTAACTACGTCTGTGCAAATTGTCTCATTGAGGTTTCCAAATGGAAATTAGCAACACAGTGTTTACTATCTAGCATAACTCAATACATCTATCTTCATTGACTAGTTATGGCTTAAAAAGGCCGACACGACATTTTAATCCAACTTGATATATCTTAAACATAGGTTTAAGTATAATTTTGTTCCCGAAAGACGTATTGCATCCGTACCTGTCAGTTTTGAAATAAAAATCATTTACAATTGAATCACTCTCTAATTTGGTGAAAGAAATAAATCAAGCGTTTCTGCACTTTTAGAGGCATTATGCATTGCAAGACCTTAAAGTGACCTTATGATTCCAATTTTTTATCACCCAGTCTTTGGTTATCTTGCAAACTACATGTTTCTAAGCCCTTAGTTATTGTCATTTTTTGCTACAGGTTTTTCAGCCTTTATTATAGATTTTTTGTGCCTTTAGAATCTTGTGGAGTTCTACTACATGTGGAAAACTACGGATCATTATGTTCAACAAAGACGTATGAAGGCCATTGAAGCAGAACATCATCTGAAACAAGTATACATTCCGAATTACAATAAGCCAAACCCAACTGTCCTTTACCCAGTTACATCTGATTGTAGTAACTCAGAATCTGGATGCGAGGGTTGTTCCAATATTACATCATCTCTGTGGTACGCTCTTGGTCCATCTCATTCTCCTTTAAAAGTTTGTGTTGATTGTTGGAGTTACTGGAAGCGATATGGAGACCTGAAAACGTCGTCCCTTCTGGGTAAGTTTCATGAGCTTGTTTTACTACTGATTCCGACATTTGATTTATTTTCTCTCATTAGTCATGTAATTTTGGTAATGGTAGCACTATCACAAGTATTTGCTGTTTTCCAGAAACATCAAGAAAGAAAGTTGGCTGATGGAAAGGTGGATTTATAAAGATATTAATACTCTCAGTTGTGGTAAACTAAAAAAATACGGAAAAGCACTTTTTGGCTCATGGAAAATATAAATTATAGAATGATGCCATATTTAATGCTTTTTGGGGATGGGTGGAAAGCAATAGATTAATACATCTGCTCTACTATAGAATGTTTTAAGTCGTCACTTTAATTCACCAATTATTGATTACATACCATAGGTTATATTTTTTAGGTAGCATACTACCCGGTCATGCAACTCTGGACTTACATGTACCGCAACTAAGGAATGGTGGTTGATTTACTTCATAAAAATTGACTACGGGTGAGAAGATCAAAACATCAATTCATAAAGTCAATAACTTTGGTTTATCTGAGGATGTTTTGTTTTCTGACTGAAACTCATACCAGGCAAAGATCATTGACAGCTAGAAAGTGATTATGGTAGCTTATACATATTTCTCTTAGAATCTCTATTGCCTGTGTGATCCACTGTTGTATACTTAATTTTTATTGTTCGGTCATATGGTTTTTAGTAATTTTTTGTTGATATTGTCTATGTAAATGTATATGACAACCTGTGTGTGCCTAAGTGTGAGTTTTTATATTCTTCATTCTGTGTCTCATTATAAAACAATGATTCTTATGCTATATGACTCATCTCATTGTCATTTATTATTGATGGAATAAATAATATAGGAGCAAATGTATGTATCCATGGTAGTGTATACTGTTCATGAATGATCTCTTTTATTGTTTGGTTCCTATTTTTCAGTTGATCGTTTTATACTATTGCAGAAGCTACTTATAGATACATTATGCGTCATGCACCCCCTCCGTATGTTGTCACATTTTAGTATTCCAGTGACCACTTGTGTTCGTCACTAAATACAATTCCTTCAATATAAAGTAAGACCTGATATACATAGATATCAACTTGATGTACTATACTTCACATCACAGATAAAGGGAATATTTTCGGTAACTATTTTCCCGACTTCAGTAGCTACTCATTATGCACGGACCACACAGACTAATTTAGTCTTTCAGCTTAAACTATAGACTGAAAATATCAGTTCGCCAAAATGTAGATTTAATAATTGACTTGTGTTGAATACTGTAGTTGAAGTTTAACCGTTGTTTCATTTAGCCAGCGAATTACAATATACAATTACTAACATTAATTACATATCACATGCATCTTATCATTTTGTTGATTTTACACATTTTTTAGATAAAGTTCCTGCGCCGGTTTCTTCCATTCCAACATCCACTTCAGATTCTAGTACCTTTGGCGTTTCGAAAAGTAATATTTCATTAACTGAGCTCCAAGCTCATACCAACTCATCCACTATCTTGCCAGATCGTCCTTCGAAATCCAACGATGTAGGAACTAATAATTCCATTGCATATATGCTAGCATCTAAAGTTCGTACCAGTGTCAGCTTTCATTTCGTTGCTAGTGTCACTCTTCGAATTGCTCGTCGGCTATGCGTGACTTCAAGTCCTCGACGTTTAGCTCGTCAGCCATTCAAACGCCTCACATTTTTAACCGGTTTCCACAAAGATGCTCTGCCGTTGTTATCTAAGCTTACTCCAACTGAATCTCATAAACTTACAAAACGATTTCGAAATATATCTAAAATAAACAAACCACACCCCCGTGGAGTTGCTTTGCATTCTTTGGTCTCCCGATTGAATCAACTAGAGTGTGGTGCTTCCAACGGAATAGAGAATGTTTTGACTGCTGAACCTTTATCTATGACCACAGAAAAGTAAGGGGAACGTATTTTGTGTCTTCATTCATTCTTGCTATTTACACCATCTGTAGTTGTGAATATTTCCGTTACTCCAGTTTTGTTATTTTCTTTTATTATTTCTATGCTTGTGTATATCAGAGTTTTTCATTTTTTGAATACAGCGTGATGAAATCCGTAGTTTTTGTTTCAGTAGTCTTTAGAACATCCTTTATTGGTTTTTTAATGAAACTACATTTAAGTGTTTACTAGGGTTTAAGACATCGTCGTTCACGATACTTATAGAATTATTTTTAGAAATAAGAGTGGTTTATTTGACTTAATTGTTTACCACCGATTAAATTAAAGTCAAATTAAAGCAGTAACTTTATACTTTAATGTATATCAGAAAGATTCATTTTGTCAAAATTCTCCATTTTCGACCACTTCTGTTTTAAGTGTATCTAATGAAAATTGTTAGTAATTTGCTTACCCTACGCCTATTTGAAGCGCAGGGGCTATTCATGTTTGGACATTTCGGCCTAAATCATGTTCATTCTTTCGATGTCATCTCATATGGTTTGAATAATTCAGTAATAGAATTAACTTTTATATCTCACGTCATAGTAAATTTACTTGTACTTAGTTTCCAAATTACATTTCGTACTTGGCAATAAACCTATCTGAAAGACATTGATCCCATCATATAAATAGAGCAATGCGATTAAACTTAAATGTATTGGTAAAGAAAATACCAGAGTTTAAGGTTGTCGAAAACTAAACACTTGTATCAGTATCGATTGGTTAGTAATTGTAGATTTTAAATATCTTGGTGCATTAAATTATCTGAGTACTCTACTTTAGGCAGTTATAAGTCGTGTTTTACTTCCTGTAACACTAACCGTAAAGTCGTTTGGCCGTATTCCCCAAGATTTTTCTGCAGTAGCTATTAACAGATTGTTCGTAATATGTATCGGGAATGGTGTCACAGACCTCGGAATTGCGCACTAGTCAATAAGATATGTTTTCATTATTGATAGAATTCTCTACGCTAGCTTGGTATTACTTATAGTGTCTTATGAACTAAACGATAGTTAAGCTGCCTAGAATGTATTGCACTTGTTATGTTTATCTTCAGATGTTAATTTGTTTTGTATTGTAGAAATTCCTTGTAGGTTCTATCTTCTTCTTGTATTCTACTTCGTACGTTTAGCTATATTACATACCAATTTTTGTAAGATAAGATGCTAATCTTAGTCTGTTAATGTTTGTTTAGGTGCCAGTACATTCTCGATGGTTTAGGTATATATGCGAGGTATATTTATATATATTTTCCTTCGTGTATTAAATTATTAACAGAAACTCAGCACCAATCCACTAAAATACTTCATCATTTAATATCAAGCATCTATTACTTAACTCACTGTAGTGATAAATTTGGGATTACGTGTAAAACGCAGTCCTTCGAATCCTAAAATGCCAGGAATATAAATTTGTAACTATAAACGGAATGCCTCGAAAGTCCTTATTCTTGTGCCGTCATCTTACAGATTTGCAACATAAATTCATGTCAACTCAATTATTCACTATATCATATGGTAACGAGTAGCTAAAGACATTTGGTATTCAACAGCGTCTACTGGAAAATGAGATATACTGTACTCATATTTACAAATTTCGAAAGTGGGAAAGATCTATTTTGCTCATTAGTTAAAATTATCACAGTGTCAGCTTCTAGAATAGAGTCATACTTACAACTTCCAATAATAGTGATATTCCTTGACTTGAAGGTAGCCTTCGACTCCGTAAGCCGAGAAGTTTCGTGACAATGTTTGTCATTAACCGGCGTACATCATTGTACATAAACCTCATTAAGGTTCCTATTCGAACACGACTGATCGAGTAAGAGATTATGGTGAGTTGTTACGTGAATTGTCAGCATCTAATGGAATTCGTCATTTTTGCTCCTTATCCTCCCTTTTACTCAATCTTGTCATAGATGTCCTCTTGAAGGTCACACAATTTTTCATTGGACCTCTCGGGAATTGATCTTCCAGGGAACCCGCTTGTCGATTTAGAATTCTTAGACGATATAGTCCCATTAAGTGAAGAGGCTGACGATACACAGTCTCGTGAACACTTTGAGTAACATTGCAAACATATTCCCGACCGTAGCTGTTACCTTGACGTGGTGGTCGGGCTTGCCTATCGTGATGACCCAACAGAGTTATATTGGCTGGAACGCATGTTCCTCTAGGTCATACCATGCCGAGCAGGTCTTTTGGAGAGTGATAAGACTAAAGGCAGCAACCTAATATCTGACGGTGAAGTCGTAATACTAACTGCAGCGAGGTGAGTCAGCAGTAAGGTGTTTACCTCAGATAGCTAGCATCTGCAGCGATGCTGCCTTCTTGATGGAAGGACAGGGGTAGAAAGGGTGGACCATAAAGATGTCACACCTCACCTTACTCCACGGATTTCCGTCTCCGGCAGTAAGGTCTTATAAAGAGCGGAGCTAACACCTCACAAACTTTCCATAACAAGGTCGTGCGTGATCGGCCTCAAGCAGTTGTCCCTTGGGCTCTGCGATCGCACTCCCGGGTCACTATGGCCAATACTAATATCCTTCTGTAGTGTAGGCAGCGAGGAAATGACAACCGCCCTCATACCTCTAACAGCACACAAACATATTCGCGATGCGTTTCTCTTCATTCAATTGCAAAACGTAACTCCAGTACTGGTCTGCATCATCGTTTAGATTAATCGTAGAAAGTGAAGTTGTTAACCGCGATAATCATTTTACTTATTTTGGAAGTCTCATCACCATTGTTGTGTCAGTGTTTGACGAAATCCCATCACGAATTCAGAAAGCTCTCTTGGTTTTAGTTGACTTTTACCACTCGTGGAGTAGGCGAGATATCCGTCTCTGAACGAAAGACCGAGTGTACTACTCAGCAATCCACTCTGTTCTAACACATGGGTGCGAAACATGGACCATAAAAATAGAAGATATATGTAAGCTTCAGTTCTTTGATCATGGAGATCTTTGTAATGTTACCCGTATATCATGAAGTGAACGAATAAGTGATATTGATGTTAGACACAGAGTACCAAGGAAAGATGCTATATCAATGGATGAGGTTGTAGAGCCTCATTGACAGAGGTTGCTGGGATATGTGTTGCGTATGCCCAACCGCCTCCTACTTCGTCGCGCGATGTTGACTGGGGTAGAAGTAAGATGGAAGAAGAGTAGGAGCATCCGGATCAAAACATATGATCAGCGCATGAAGCTTGTGACTGTTGGTCTGAGTCATATTAGTGGCAAATTTCGCGTAATAGTTATCTTGAACAAGTTCTTCGGAAATGAACTGATCAGTCTTGTGATAAACGCTTCATGAGAAGGGTGATAAGCTATTATTCAATTTCTACTGGTATTTATAGATAGAAAGTTCGTAAACTCGATGTCGGCGATTTGTTTGATTTGTTGATTGTTATATGTTGTGAAATTGAATTTACCTTACCCTCGTTTTGCTTGATTCTGAGCAGAATTTAACAAAGAGCAAGGTGAATGTTTATTGATAATTATTAGAGGAAAACTATGCCAATGAATCGTATCCTTGTGTTTTGGCTCAGCTGCCTATATTATCAGTTGCAACTTAACCAGGGAGTCTTCTTGGTTTCGTATAGATAAAATATAGAGTTCGATGTAATTGAGATATATAAAGACTAAGTACTGGTATGAATACAAACTTATTATCCTCACGAAAGTAGCACTATAATTGTCTGCTAGCTTGCAGACTATATACAGTTGTACCTCATTAAAATACAGGGATAATTTATGTTTTAGTCCTTGAAACTTATCTTCAGATCACTTATCGAGATCACATCTTTAGGTTAAGTACCTTTTACGTTTGTGGTGGTCTACTTAACTTGTGACCAGTTATTATTAGCCAGTCTCAACTCAGAGTTTATTATGCTTCGTTTGGAAGATATGCCAATTATCCACGAAAGTTTGTTTAACAATTCATAGTGTAGATTTGTAGAAGTTTATTCGTTCACAAAAAAAAACATTCGAATTATTGTAAATTGATAGTGACTATGTAATGGACTCTATCTTAAAACGTACTTAGAACTAATGATTAGAGTTAGTGTGGGTTTACGTTATATGAGATAGTGAAATCATGAGGAAATTAAGATGTTTATCAGTTTAAAATATTTAGAGGAGAGAGTAGCTCATGAGGTTTTCACCGATGGTCAAAAAACATTAGATCATCTTACGATTCATTGCCTGGTTCTTGAAAAATGATTCTAGTTCATTAACTCTAAGCAGTTATTAATTATATTACCAGTCTTGAATTATATTACAAAAGACTAGTCATTTGTAAGGATGATTGAAATCTAAACTGTATGGAACTTGTGTAGTCGCATCTAGGTTTATTATCTGCTCGATTGTTCATTATCGGACAAGCGGATATACTTTTTGTGGCAACTACAGGTATTGTATACAGATTATTATAACTTTTTAAACTATGCAGTGTATGATATTTTGGGTCGTCTGTCAGAGTGATCAAATTTAGATACAAGTAGATTTTACTTTGAACATGTTCTTACACTACTACCTGACTATGTTTATATCTTCAACTTGAAAGCGTCATTTAACTTAAATGAATTACAAATTCTTCATCTACTTTTATTATCATCAGTTTTAAGTTAATTTATCATTATTCACAAAAATTTACGTGTGAGTATTCAAGAAAATTGTTATCAGTAACAGTTGCAAAAGTAAAAGCATGTTTTTATTGGAAGGTAGTTCCTTATGAAATAATTTCAGTGATATGTTTATATTTTGTTAACCTAGTAGAAGAAATATTTTTTGTACAAGTCGATTCATCGATCTCAATTTTTAAGTTATTTATGAAAGTGATTAGAAGAAGTTACTGAGTAAAATATCTTAAAACTTGCTAGTATTGAACTTTCTTGGATAATATGAATACTATTTCACGACTTCTGTTCACTAAAAAATATCCGTTTCATGACTTTCGTGTATCACACTAAGCAGTTACATTTAGATCATCGTGTTTATGGTCTTTATTTTGACAGTGTTATTTTGTTTTAATATCAGTGTATTGCCATTAAATCCATTAAACAATTTCTGGAATTGTCATTTTGTTATATTTCGTTAAGTTTCTTTTCTGTCCATCTATTTAATATCTATTTTCTTGCTTCCGAAATAAAGCCAAATATATAACACATCAGAAACAGCTATCGATTTAGCTGTAAACGGATTACTGACTACACGCGTCTCAGGTAATCTCAAGTTTCCTGCTTCTATTTCCAACAGTGAAGAGCATTCAGGTAATTTAATTAATTTAATCATTTTCATTAAAACATTTTTCCTTTCGAATGTCTTTCTTTTTGAAGTTTGCTATTTCAGGAAAGGAGAGTTGTCCTATATGTATATATATATATAATATATATATATATATATATATATATATATATATATATATATATATATATATATATATATATATATATATATATATATATATATATATAATATATATATATATATATATATATATATATATATATATATATATATATATATATATATAATATATATATATATATATATATATAATATATATATATATATATATAATATATATATATATATAATATATATATATATATATATATATATATATATATAATATATATATATATATATATATATATATATATATATATATATATATATAATATATATATATAATATATATATATATATATATATAATATATATATATAATATATATATATATATATATATATATATATAATATATATATATATATAATATATATATATATATATATATAATATATATATATATATATATAATATATATATATATATATATATATATATATAATATATATATATATATATATATATATATATATATATATATATATATATATATATATATACATATATTTATATATATATATATATATATGGTATGTATTGCTAGTTTACTTTCATGCTTGTTGCCTTTGTACGTAATCGGTCACGCAACTCCTTTTTATAGAATTGACAAACGTTTTGTTATCTAACCACCGTTTCACTAAAGAGTTACATTTAAATCTTAATTAGATTTAGGTAAGTTGATAAAAATAACAAGTAGGCTGCGAATCGTTTGACTATTAGTCGTAATCGACATAGGTGACAGGATTGTGTTATACGTGCCAAGTCTCTGCTTATCGAGATGCGCATTGATGGATTGCGTAGGAGTGGATTGGATTAAATCTAAAGGTGACTAGTCCGAGTCATGATATCATTAACCGTTGATTTTATTCGTATTAGTGGGCATAGATTATTTGGTTAGAATCTGCTTAATAATCGTGATGTTACATAACATTACTCGGCCCCTTGTTCAAATGCATTCATATTTTACCTTGCTGTAGATATATTATATGCATATTGTATTCATTTTTACACATAAAGATCTTGATTGTACTTATGACTTTCAGTGCATCTTTGTTTATCCTATTTTCTTTTACCTCAGTTTCGATAAATACATCTAATCCGTAACTCATTTGTTTTTTAATGAATTTTCTAGTCATTTCGATTTATCGTTTGTATTTATTACTTATAGATGGCGAGAGTACTTCTATTAAGAAACCTAGCGCGACAATTGTCGTTGATGATTCTAACATTGAAGTCATATCAACCAGTCATGGCTACATAAATTTGGGTCCGAAACGTCGTTTCACTGTTGGCTCTGGCGTAGATGGAGCCTCAACTCTGATGTACAGAGCCACTCAATTGATTAAGTGAGTATTCATTTTCATCTGAAAGTTTTAAAGTTCCATTGTTCTGTTCCTTTCACAGACATCTTTTGTCATCAGTAGCAGTATTATTTTGACAAAAAATTAACTACCTATGTAAATACTTGTTTAAGTATGGGACATGTTTGTAAGCAATTCTAGCCTGTTTTACTATGAATTGAAGTTGCTATCTCTCTCGTAAACAGAATAAATTGCATTCCGGCGTTCGTTTTTTCGTATTAACATACCCATTTGGTCAAAGATTTCAAGTGATATATTTTTTATTAGATTTTATCAGTACGAGATGCCGAGTATCGTCTTTAGTCTTCTAACTTTATATATTTATTATCTTTCCGAGTCCGTTGAATATGATAGCTCTGACGTTATGTCACATCGATCATAATAATGACTGTTATGTGGTTTTTTTTAAATATCAGACTTTAGATCAGGGTCACGAGCTGTTTTATATTTGTCACCTCTCTCTAGTATCCTATTGTTATCCCGGCTTTACATTGTTAGTTTATAGTGAATATTTGGTTAAAAATATCATGGGTGGCTTTTACCTAAGCTAAGATTAGTTATTTAAACATTTTTAAGCGATCTAGTTTTACGGGTCATTCCCACAGAATCTATGGTTTCTCAGCATCAAGCTTTATATAAATTGTAAAAATGAATTAAACATAATTCGAAAATATTTGTTAATTGGACTTAACGTTTTACTGCATCTCTTCGGTACCCAAATGTTTTAGGATCATTTTCATACATTACAACTTATTTCTGTCCCCTAATTCTAATGAATTTTTATGTATCTATGGGATCATCTATTGTCTATAGCTTTTACAAAATTAGTGACAACTGAATATTCATCACCCAGAAAATAATCAGTACGCATTCATTTATTTTATTGGTCGGTACATCAAAGATACGAGGTTCAGCGGCTAAGTGTCTGTAGCATTACTTCCAGCTATTCAGTTGCTGGCTTCTTTTGCTTCATATAATCCAGTTTCTGATCAACTACTATATATTTTTAGTATATTTAATTTAGATGTGGTAGTGACGATTATCTTATGCTACACGTGTAACCGTAGTAAGCGATTCCTTTTAGTCTTAAATATCAACAACAGAATAGTTCAAACCCTCACGTGTTTCACGTGTTTGCAGTTGTCAAATAACAGTAAGACAAATCTTAACCGTAATTTTATGAAAAAGTGAAGTGGAAGTGAAAACTGAGTTGCTTGTTGTTATCCTTCATTGTAGGAAGTTTATCATGATAAAGTCTACTCACACATTTGTGTCGGGTTCTGTGTTGATTATGATTAGCCGGGTTTGGGCTCACCAATAACGTAAGGAACGTCCTACGAAAGAGAGACGCAGAGATTATGAATCGAGTGTGTTGATCCTAGCACTTCTTGCCTTCTCACGTCACATTTTTCAATAATATTTACTTCATTTTGTTCAATAATGACTCACTTTTCATATCTACGCTTTACAGTCTAGTAAATTTGTGTTCATAATTTATTTATTTTCACTGTCCTGTTATGATCTCATTACTTAGGTTGTTTTTCTACAAGCTTTTGTTTGTCTTTTCATAGACGTTCTCGACGGAAATTCTTGCCGTTAACTGAACTTCGTCGATTCGGTCGTCATCCATGGTTTGAGTTGAATGTGGATTTATATTCACCAAATGGTTTACATTCTATTTCCTCAAATTTGAAAAGGAAACCCCATGCAGTTACAGGTAGTTCGGCTGCAGAAACTGACCGTCCAAGTGCCGGTATTGTTACTTCATCGTCAAATGCACACTGAATTCAGAATATATTGTCTCATTACTTCACTCATATAATAGGACTTTTTCAACATTTCTGTGTTCTTATGGTTACTTTTGCATGTGGTTATTATGTCACCACAAAACTGGCAGTCTTGTATAAGTTATTCAAATACTGTTCTAATGTCGTCTTCACTGTTCATTAGATTCATTGGGATTTAAACTAAGTGATTTCATCGTCTTCATCTTTCTTGGTGTATAGAAATGTAATATTTACTTTTTTATGCTTTGCTTGTCCTAAGTTTATAAGAAATGGTATTCTTCATCTTGATTCCATTTTCTGTATCTCCCTATTTGCTCATTAGGTTATTTGAATAAACTTGTAATGTCGGCTTTTTCCCACTTATTTAGTAGGGTGCATTTAACAAAAGTTACAGGAGAACATTATACTTAAGGTATTTCTTTTCTGTGAATTATTATTCTCTGTTTTGTAATTAGACTATAAAATAGCCTTTCTTGGGTTTCTCCATTGTTGTTTCCTAGTGATTATAAAATGTTAGAATTTGGGTAGCGGTGGATTATTTTAGGTTTTCTGTAATTTTTCGTTGTAAGGTGTTATATTAAACTTGTAGAACGTTATTAATGGGCACGTAGCTTTTTGAAATTCAGCTCTAGATGTGACCATCTGTTTAGTTGATTTATATTTAGCCGAATTAAATTGAGTGGAATCTCTTCAATAGAATTTCAGTATCATTAAGCACCTGGATAGAGAACAATACGAAATGTGCCTTACTTAACTGAAAAGTGCTAAAAATAGGTAGGTATTTATGGTTTCATAGAACAAGAAGACGAGGTAGGCGGTGGTCGGGCATGTGCAACACATGTCCTAACCATTTCATTCGGTGAAGGTTAATGACCTCTTCGGCTGATTTACCATATTTCCGAAGAACCTTTTGTCTAACCTTAATATTACCTCGTCGACTGTTCCATGATATAGGTGCGGTGCTACGAACTTTCCTATGGTCAAATACCTGAAATCGACGCATATCTTGGGTTTTCATGGCTCACGTTTCGCAGCCATATGTTAAAACGGAGCGGACTGCCGTGCAATACACTTGGCCTTTCGTTGAGACACGGATATCTCGTCTGCGACACAAGCGGCGTAAATTGGCGAATGCCAATCAGGCTTTTTGAGTCCGTGCTGAGATTTCGTCAGACACCGACCCACCAGTGGGGATGAGACTTCCAAGATAAGTGAAGCGGTCAATGCATTCAATTACTTCATTCCTTATAACTAATCTAGATGAAGAAGCGGACAAGTCCTGGAGTAACATTTTCATTTAAAAGGGGAGAAGCGCATCCCGAATATGTTTGCATTGTTACTCAAGGTTCTCAAGAAACTCTACATATTGTCAACGTCTTCACCGAATAGGATTATATCGTCTGCGTATTTTAAGTCGACGAGAGAACCTCCTTGAAGGATATTAATTCCTGACGGGCTAAAAGAAGTGAGTGAAACTTCTATGAATACATCCATGACGAAATTAAATAAAAAGGGGATAAGGGGCAACCCTGACGAACCCCACTTGAGGATGAAGTTTCTCGTGACATTTCGCCATAGGCTGCTGTTCTGTAGTGTTGGATTAACACCGAATTATTATAGAGGATAATAGTTTAGATACTATATTAATCAAACTGATTCCTCTGTGGTTATCACAAGAGGATTTCTGTCTCTTTTTTGTAAATTGGAACGTTCAACGATCGAGACCAGTCAGATGGAATGATGTTCAGTTCGCAGACTTTGGCTAATATATCAGTCAACCTGCCAGTTAAAATTGGACCACCATCCTTAATCTGTAGATAACCTATCAGATCCTTCTGCTTTCCCTTGCTTCAATTTACTTATGACGTTTTCAACCTCACTGAGAGTTGGGGGACCTGTGTTAGTTTTCCATTCAGGTAGCTTTGGGATAGTAGGTAAGCTAAGAGTAACTGGGGGGGAGTCAGTTGAACTTTTCTTGAGAGTATTTCGCCCATCGCTGTAATCTTCTAGATTGAGAGTGAATCATAGACCCATCTTTTACCGAGATAATTTCACTAACTGCCGAATTCTTAATACCGGTGTCCTTGGTAAGTCGAAACAGCTGTTTACTATTGCCTTCCTAAATACAAAGGTTAGGGAAGACCAATAGATTCTAGAAACTCCTACTGCACTGATGTTGATTAGGGAAACTTATTCCGATAGGCTCGGAAAATGACAGTAAGCTGCGCCTACTCAAAAGTAGACTAGCAAAAGTGTACACAAGGGTTGTGAGCAGTGGTGGGTGATAAAAGCAAAAGCGATGGAAATGGCTGTGGCGATTGGTAATGTTAGATAACTGTTTTGAATCAACAGAGAAACTAATTTTAGGAAGTCGTCCGTTAGGAAGACTGTTTCGAGGAGTGATGGATCCATGATCCACTTTTTTAAACCAGAAGACTAGGTCGATGAGGCAAACACCATGAAAAATTCAACTCTAGCCTCCAGCTACTCTTTCGCTTTCGACTATCCCCAAACTACCTGAGTGGGAAATTGCTACGAGTCCCCCTAACTCTTAGTGAGATTGAAAAGGCTCTAAATAATTTGAAGCGAGGTTATGCAGCAGGTTCTTACAGGCTGACCCAAGATATCGGGAGGACTAGATCTTAGTTTTTGTAAGCAGGTTGACTGATATATTAGCTAAGGTCTGGGACCTGGATGCAATCCCATCTGACCGGTCTTAATTACTTATCGTCCCAATTTACAAGAAAGGACGGAAGTCCTAGTGTGACAACCAGATGGGAATCAATTTGACTAACACTGTCTAAAATATTAGCCTCTTTTATTATTCGACAACTCCGCCTGTAGCCCCCCTAGGGTTACTGCCGGTCCCAAGCCCGGGTAAAGGAGGAGGGTTGGGCATGGGGCTAGCACCCCCCATCCCGTAAAACCCAAACTTCCTGAAAAAACGCTAACCAGATTAAACAACATAAACCATTTAAACTCTGCCCTGGGAGTGGAAGGATATATGACGCCTCATGATTAAAGCCGAAATTCTTCGGAAGTCGTGAGGCCGATGCCCCCCTTCTAACAACCAGAGCAAATATTTTCATAGGTACATGGAATGTTCGAACAATGTGGGAGAGCGGGAAGACAAATCAAATAGCTGCAGAATTGAAGAGATACAACTTGACAATACTCGGAATCAGCGAAACCCATTGGACTCAAGCTGGACAGAAAACACTGGCTTCAGGAGAGACGCTACTATACTCCGGCCACGAAGAGGAAAATACTCACACCCAAGGAGTTGTTCTCATGCTGTCCAAGGAGGCACGTAATGCACTTGTGGGATGGGAACCACATGGACCCAGGATCATCAAAGCATCTTTCAAAACAATGAAGAAAGGGATTACGATGAATATTATCCAATGCTATGCACCAACCAACGACGGCAACGACGAAGACAAAGATCAGTTTTACGATAGACTACAATCAATTATAGCAAAGTGTCGAGGAAAGGATCTGACAATCCTGATGAGGGACCTAAAAGCCAAAGTCGGAATGGACAACACTGGATACGAAGAAATCATGGGACGACAAAGACTGGGAGACAGAAATGACAATGGTGAAAGATTTACAAACCTATGTGCCTTCAACAAATTGGTTATAGGTGGTACAATATTCGCCCACAAACGCATACACAAGGCTACATGGGTCTCACCGGATCATACTACAGAGAATCAAATCGATCATATATGTATCAATAAAAAATTTAGAAGATCAATGGAAGATGTAAGAACCAGGAGAGGAGCTGACATAGCTTTAGACTACCACCTGGTGGTTGCTAAAATGAAACTGAAGCTAAAGAAGCAGTGGACAACTGGAGTGGCAGCAGTACAACGGTTCAATACAGGCTTTCTCCGAGACACTGACAAACTCAAGGAATTCGAAATATTTCTCAACAGCAGGTTCCAAGCCTTACAAGATCTGCCGAAAGAAGAAGAAACCACTATGGAGGATAACTGGAAAGAAATCGAAGAAGCACTAACGTTAACGTGTCAGGAGGTTCTAGGCCGCAAGAAGCACCATTATAAGGAATGTATCTCCACTGAGACACTGAGCAAAATTCAACAAAGGAGGAACAAGAAGATAGAAATCAACAACAGCCGAACAAGAGCAGAAAAAATCAAGGCTCAAGCTGAATACTCAGAAGCAAATAAGCAGGTAAAGAAGAGCATTAGAGCCGACAAACGGAAATACATCGAAGGACTTGCAACGACAGCGGAGAAGGCTGCAAGAGAAGGAAATATGAAAAAGCTATACGACACAGCGAAGAAACTGACAGATAAACATGGTAAACCAGAGCGACCGGTCAAGAACAAAGAAGGCAAGACACTCACTGAGATTCAAGAACAAAAGAATAGGTGGGTAGAACACTTTGAGGAACTTCTAAATAGACCAGCTTCACTGAACCCACCCACCAGACATCGAAGCAGCACCTACAGATCTCCCGATAGATGTCACTCCACCAACGATGGAAGAAATCAAGATGGCCATCAGACAAATCAAAAGTGGGAAAGCAGCAGGACCTGACAATATACCAGCTGAAGCACTCAAGTCAGATATCGACCTAACAGCAAGGATACTCCACGTTTTATTCAAAAAGATCTGGGAGGAAGAACAAGTGCCGGCAGACTGGAAAGAAGGACATCTTATCAAGATACCAAAGAAAAGAGATTTGAGCAAATGCGACAACTACAGAGGGATCACGCTACTGTCGATAACAGGGAAAGTCTTCAACAGAGTATTGCTGAACAGAATGAAAGATTCAGTGGAGGCTCAACTTCGAGATCAACAAGCTGGTTTTCGTAAGGATCGGTCGTGCACGGACCAAATCGCAACACTACGGATCATCGTTGAACAATCAATTGAGTGGAACTCGCCACTGTACATCAACTTCATTGATTATGAGAAGGCGTTTGGTAGTGTAGATAGGAGAACACAATGGAAACTTCTTCGACACTACGGAGTACCAGAGAAACTCGTTAACATCATCCGGAACTCTTACGACGGAACACAGTGCAAAATTGTGCATGGTGGACAACTGACAAATGTATTTTCAGTGAGGACCGGAGTCAGACAAGGTTGTCTGCTCTCACCTTTTCTCTTCCTCTTAGTGGTTGACTGGATCATGAAGACCTCCACATCTGAGGGGATGCACGGTATTGAATGGACATGCGGGATGCAACTCGATGATTTGGACTTTGCGGATGATCTAGCTCTTTTAGCACATACACACCAACAGATGCAAGCGAAGACAACCAGTGTGGCAGCAACTTCAACATCAATAGGCTTGAACATACATAAGGGTAAGAGCAAGATTCTTAAATACAACACAGGGAGCACCAACCCAATTCAACTTGATGGCGAAACTCTGGAAGAAGTGAATACTTTCACATATCTGGGGAGCATGATTGATGAACAAGGAGGGTCTGATGCAGATGTAAATGCAAGGATTGGCAAAGCCAGGGCAGCATTTCTACAGTTGAAAAACATATGGGACTCAAAACAAATATCAACTAACCTCAAAGTCAAACTCTTCAATTCGAACGTGAAGACAGTCCTGCTGTATGGAGCTGAAACTTGGAGAATTACTGCAAACATCATCAGACGGATACAAGTATTTATAAACAACTGCCTGCGCAAGATACTGAATGTCCGTTGGCCGGAAATCATCAGCAACAGCTTACTATGGGAGAGGACAAACCAACTTCCAGCAGCCGAAGAGGAAATTAGGAAAAGACGTTGGAAATGGATAAGACATACATTACGCAAACCATCAGACTGCATCACGAGACAAGCATTAACATGGAATGCTGTTGGGAAACGGAAAAGAGGAAGGCCAAAGAACACGCTGCGTCGAGAATTGGAAGCAGACATTAAAAGGATGAGCAGCAACTGGAAACAATTGGAAAGGATTGGTGAGGACAGAGTTGAATGGAGAACCCTGGTGAGCGGCCTATGCTCCTCAGCGAGGAGTAACGGGCATAAGTAAGTAATTATTCGACACTTGTTTGAAGCTGGAGAACATCAAACTCAGGAAAACCAGAGCGGTTTCAGTCCTGAGCGGTGATGTATTGACCAGATATTTACTCTTCGTTTTATCCTAGAACATAAACATAGCTGGCATTATCAGGAAATAGTTTTATTCCTTGACTTAAAAACAGCTTTCGGCTTTGTAGATTTGAAAGTTCTATTACATTATTAGTCATCAAAATTCATGTCAAAGTACACAATTTATAAAGGCTCTCTACTCAAACACCACTGGTGAAGTTAGAGGTTATGGCGAACTGTTGCGCGAATTGTCAATGTTAAGTGGCACCGAAACTTCCAGGTAGCGTACTTGTCGATTTAGAATTCTCAGATGGAATGCCCGGAAAGTCCTAATTCTTGTGCCGTCATCTTACAGATTTGCAACATAAATTCATGTCAACTCAATTATTCACTATATCATATGGTAACGAGTAGCTAAAGACATTTGGTATTCAACAGTGTCTACTGGAAAATGAGATATCAATCAATCAATGCCTGTTACTCCAAGTGGAGCATAGACCGCCCACCAGCATTCTCCAGCCAACTCTGTCATGGGCTTTCCGTTCTAGCTCCTCCCAAGTGCTGTTCATTCTCTTCATGTCTGTTTCCAATTCCCGACGCAATGTGTTCTTGGGTCTTCCTCTGTTTCTGTGGCCTTTAGGATTCCAAGTCAGTGCTTGTCTTGTGACACAGTTTGATGGTTTCCTCAGTGTGTGTCCAATCCATCTCCAGCGTCTTTTCCTAATTTCTTCCTCAACTGGAAGTTGATTAGTTCTCTGCCACAACAGGTTGTTGTTGATGGTATCTGGCCAACAGATCCGAAGAATCCTACGCAGACAGTTGTTTATAAATACTTGTATCTTCTGTAGGATACTTTTCGTAGTTCTCCAATTTTCAGCTCCATACAACAGGACTGTCTTCACATTTGTGATGAAAATTTTGACTTTTATATTGACTGACAGTTGGTTTGAGTTCCAGATGTTTCTCAGTTGTAGAAATGCTGCCCTTGCCTTACCAATCCGCGCCTTCACATCCGAATCAGGCCCTCCTCGTTTGTCGATGATGCTGCCCAAATATGTAAAGGTTTCAACGTCTTCCAGAATTTCTCCGTCAGGTCGAGTGTAATTGGGTTAGTGTTTGTTGTTTTGTATCGAAGGATCTTGCTTTTCCCTTTGTGTATGTTGAGGCCTACTGCTGCTGAGGCTGCTGCTATATTGTTGGTCTTCCTCTGCATTTGATGATGTGTGTGAGAAAGAAGAGCTAGGTCATCTGCGAAGTCCAAGTCATCTAGTTTCGTCGATGTTGTCCATTGTATTCCGAGAGTGCCTTCAGATGTTGCAGTCTTCATGATCCAATCGATGACCAGTAGGAAGAGGAAGGGCGAGAGTAAGCAGCCTTGTCTGACACCGGTCTTCACTTCGAATGAATCTGTGAGCTGACCTCCATGCACGATTTTACAATGTAGTCCGTCGTAAGAATTTCGTATGATGTTGACTATCTTCTCGGGTACGCCGTAATGTCGTAGAAGGCTCCATAATATTCTCCTGTCCACGCTGTCGAATGCCTTTTCATAGTCGATGAAGTTGATGTAAAGTGGTGAATTCCATTCAATTGATTGTTCAACAATGAACCGTAGAGTAGCGATTTGATCGGTACATGATCGATCTTTACGGAATCCGGCCTGTTGATCTCGGAGTTGGCTGTCGACTGGGTCCTTTAATCTGTTCAATAACACTCTGTTGAAGACCTTTCCTGGTACTGAAAGTAGAGTAATGCCTCTGTAGTTCTCACAATTGCTGAGATCGCCTTTCTTTGGTATCTTGATGAGGTACCCTTCTTTCCAGTCTGCTGGAACTTGTTCTTCCTCCCAAATCTTCCTGAAGAAAGTGTGGAGTATCTTTGAAGTTGCTTCTATATCTGTCTTCAGTGCCTCCGCTGGTATGTTATCTGGTCCTGCTGACTTGCCACTCTTGATCTGTCTGATGGCCATTTTGATTTCTTCGACTGTTGGTGGGTCTGTGCTTATAGGGAGATCCGTGGCTGCTGCTTCGATGACTGATGGGGTCAGTGGGGCTGGTCTATTCAAGAGTTCTTGGAAGTGCTCTACCCACCTGTTCCGTTGTTCATGCACTTCAGTGATTGGTTTGCCAGCCTTGTTCTTAATTGGCCGTTCTGGCTTGTTGAATTTCCCAGCTAACTTCTTCGTTGTATCGTATAAGAGCCTCATATTTCCTTCTCTTGCAGCTTTTTCCGCTGTCATTGCTAGGTCCTCAACAAATTTTCGTTTATCCAACCTGATGCTCCTCTTCACTTGCTTGTTGACTTCGGTGTATTCGGCCTGTGCCTTGGCTTTCTCTGCTCTTGTCCGACTGTTATTGATCGCTGTCTTTCTGTTCCTCCTTTCTTGGATCTTGTCCAGAGTACTAACAGAAATCCACTCTTTCTGGTGTTGTTTCCTAAGACCCAAAACCTCCTGACATGTTGAGGTTATTGTTCCCTTAATCTCTTTCCAGTTGTCTTCCATATTAGTTTCACCTTTTTCTAGTAGATCACGAAATGCCTGGAACTTGTTGCTGAGAATTAATTTGAATTCGTTGCGTTTGTTAGTATCTCGGAGAAGGGCTGTATTAAACTTGTGTAATCCTGCTGCTCCAGTTGTCCAGTGCTTCATCAGCTTCAGTTTCATTTTAGTTACCACCAAATGGTAATCGGAAGCTATGTCGCCTCCTCTCCTTGCTCTTACGTTTTCCATGGTCCTTCTAAACTTCTTATTGATGCAGATGTGGTCGATTTGGTTCTCCGTAATGTGGTCCGGTGAAACCCATGTAGTTTTGTGTATACGTTTGCGGGAGAAAATGGTGCCACCTATAATCATTTTGTTGAAGGCACATAAGTTCACAAACCTCTCACCGTTATCATTCCTTTCTCCCAGTCCATGTTGTCCCATGATATCTTCATACCCGGTGTTATCCACTCCGACCTTGGCGTTGAAGTCGCCCATTAGAATGGTCAGGTCCTTGGCTGAACATTTCTCGATGATTGACTGCAGCCTCGCATAGAACTGGTCTTTGTCGTTGTCGTGGCTGTCATTGGTGGGTGCGTAGCACTGGATGACATTCATTGCAATCCCTTCCTTCTTCGTCTTGAAGGATGCTGTGATGATCCTAGGTCCATGAGGTTCCCATCTTATAAGAGACTTCCATGCATCTTGGGATAGCACCAATGCTACTCCTTGTGTGTGTGGGGCGTTTTCTTCTTCGTGGCCGGAGTATAAAAACACATTTCCCGAGGATAACCGTTGTTGTCCAGCTTGCAATTAATGCGTTTCGCTTATTCCAAGTATCTTCAGGTTGTATCTTTTCATTTCTTCAGCTATTTGCATGGTCCTTCCTGTTTCCCACAGCGTGCGGACATTCCACGTACCTATATTAATTGTTGCTCTGGTTGTCAGAAGAGACATCGGCCTCGTGGCTTCCGAAGAAACTCGGCTTTCACCATGAGGCGTCATAACATACCTTCCAACTCCCAGGGCAGAGTAAAAATGGTTATAAAGGTTTTTACTGGTTAGCGTTTTTTTAGCACGTTTGTTGTTTTACGGGGTGGGGTTGCTAGCCCCATGCCCAACTCTCCTCCTTTATCCGGGCTTGGGACCGGCAGCAACCCTAGGGGCTACAGGCGGAGTTAAAAATGAGATATACTGTACTCATATTTACAAATTTCGAAAGTGGGAAAGATCTATTTTGTTCATTAGTTAAAATTATCACAGTGTCAGCTTCTAGAATAGAGTCATACAACTTCCAATAATAGTGATATTCCTTGACTTAAAGGTAGCCTTCGACTCCGTAAGCCGAGAAGTTTCGTGACAATGTTTGTCATTAACCGGCGTACATCATTGTACATAAACCTCATTAAGTTTTCTATTCGAACACGACTGATTGTTGTACTACAAATTGTCATGTTAATGTTGAAATAAGCTACATAGTATATAACAAGTGTCTAAATGTACGATTCCCATATCTCATTTTGGTTGGTGTAAATGTCGTTGACTACAGCCAATCACGATATGGGGGAAATAGTAACTTTTATATGCACCAATATCACAACATTGATACCAAGGTCATGAGTTCTATGTCTTCACGTCTGCCCCGTGCTTCTTATTCGTCAACCCAGACTGAAGAACTAACGACATGTTAGCCGACAACTACAGAGTCAGACTTTTTCACCCATTCGTTTATAAATATACAAAACCTGAATACACGGCTGACCAATATGAAAAATAATTGAAACAATGATGAGCGAATGCAGTTCCTGAATTAAAAATGTGGTATGATAACAGTTCATGGGTATAATTAGAAGTTAGAGAAATGGGAACATAACAGTAATATAAATAAAACGATCAATCTACATGTACTCAAAATAGATGGAATAGACTTCTATAAAACATTTCTGAAAGTCAGTTATTCTTCTTGAATCGCCACAGATAACAAGTATTTAATAATAACAACGATAAATGTTATTTATTTCCTTCCTTATACATTATAAGATGAAACTGAAATCCAGAGAATTTTGCCAAATATTAGCACTATTGACTTCATTACTACTTCCCCCTCCTTGTTCTTCCCATCTTATTACTTTTCTGTCGTATCAACTTAGGTCAGTGTGTATTCGTGTCAGTTCCTACATTAGCTATAGCAGTTTGACTTTAAATAAGTAGAGAAACAAAGTAAATGTTAAGCAATAAATTAAAACTGTTTAACAGCAAAACCAGGTCATTTTTACTTCAGGGTTGAGTAGCATATTTACAGCTAATCGCATGTAATATAAAGAACAGTAAAGGATGTTACAAAGATTATCGTTCACTCACAATGTGCTGAGATTATTACAAATACAGTTTTACATTTAATGTCTTCTACATAGTTGTTTAAATTAACGCTGAAGTAGTGCTTTCTATATTACTTTATCCATTAACAACTTTTTCCGTCATATAATTTTCCACGAAACGTTTTTTGAAATGATTTGATTGTTGTATTCAATTAAATTTAAAAAGTAATTTTACGTTAAATTGATCCCTAGATTTACATCACTGGAATTTATACTAGTCCGTTGGTTTAATCTGGGGATTGGACTAGTATATAGGAGACTTTTAGAGAAATACATTAGGTACCTAACCAAAGGTTCAACTGCTTAAGATTCCATGTACTTTGATGAATTTTCGAATTAACTAGGAATACGATTTTGATGGTCTGATTCGGACTACATTAAATATATAACCAGAGTTATACATCAATGATTGTTAGAACTGCTCCGTTTTAATCAGGTAGCTGCAAAGAATAATTAGGTTCCTTTTGAATGAAATTCATTTTCATGATTGTGCGTTTTTAAATTTAAAGATGAAGGTAAGCGTTATCTATCTCGCTCAAGAAAGTAAATTTTTGGCTATCAACTTGTTCACCAGGAGTTTAGAACCCACACAATCTTTGCTGTCAAGTTCAAAACATTTACTTAATACGTTGGTTGCATATTATAAAGTAACAACAATATATGAAGTATATGCTTAAACAATACTAAGACTATTGAGCACAATGAGTACTTTAAATTAAAGAAAATATTTTAACAACAGCATCATTATTGACTTATGTTTCTGAAATGTTACTCCCTTTCGGCATTTTTATTGGTAAAAAATGCCTGCGAATAAATTTTTCTATTTATACGAACAAAAATCTTACAACAGCAATATTACCACAACATGGTTACTAAACAATTGCAATACACTATTTTATCTGTTCACAAACGAACAAATTTGGTTGTTAATGAGTATTTTGAACTGAATCAGTTGCAAACATCGGCAACTTTGTTATTTGCCTATATTTGACCTTATTTACTTTGCCATCAACATTATCAGTATACGTATGTATGTATGTATGTATGTACAATCAACATAGAACCTGGCACATGTGTGCATCGGTTCAAGTTGCCATACCACCATGGCACTGCAAGATTAACACCACCACCACCACTAGTAGAAATCACTTCTATAAAATAAAATAATAATAGTAACAAGGAATGTGAACATATAGAATATGGTTCAGGAGGCGTTGAAAAAAAGTAATGGAATAATTTAAAGCTCATGATTTAAGGGAGGACAATGAGTGAATACATCTGCGCCATTGTGACCGATTCTGGGCCATGTCACTCAGTGTTTCTAGCCACTGGTTACGGTAAACGCGAGGACCCCATCCAGGTATACATGATTATTTTATTCAACAAAACGTCAGATGTAGTGTTTAACACACACTAATCCGCCTAAATTTGATGTTGTCAAGTCTAAGTTTCAGTGTAGTTTTTGGTGAGAAACAAATACATTCAGAACGTTTTTTTTCAAATGTCGGCTTTCAGCGTAATCATCTGATTGTCGATGTTGACACATACCTACAGACACATAAATATCAGGGGAAATTCATATTAGAACATTTATCGTGCTTGTAAATGTTTAAAATCAAGCTGACTTTAATGATCTCTTAGTGGTCTATTTAGTCAAATTTTATTTTCAATAAAATATTTCAGTAAAGTGATTTTGTTAAATAATTATCAAGAACACTAGATCAACTTCAAGTAAATTCTAACTATGGTGAGTCTCACGTCATCATGCGTTGATGGCACCAGTAATTCTACTGATTTATATGAAGTGATATGCAATTCAAAGAAATGATCGTCAATAATATGACCAAAATGCATGATTAAATTTTTATCTCAATGGTCTCTGTAAGCAATTTTTCAACTACTCATCCCTTGTACACAACCTTAACGTTTTAGATCTGTTCGAATATAATATTCATTATTGATAAATATATGTATTACCATGCTATTACAAATCGCATACAAATTATTATATTACTAATTATACGAAAACAAACAGAAAAATTGTAGTCGTAGGGATATTTATTTATCCTCTTCGTTTTGCCCATTGAAAAACATGAGAGATGAATACGTTTATGTAGTAGGACTTATTCTTATGTATACAAAAAAGAAGTAAAGGATTCTTATAAATATTTACTGATTTCATCGAGAAACTCGTATTCTGTTCATTTACTTTTTACTATACAAAAACCTAATTAACATAAAAGTCTATTTTGCATTGATTTTAGACTTTAATATACAATTTTTTTCAACGTAGTAGTTTTTAACTTTTCTCTACATTCCTGTTAGGTAGTTTATTATAACAATAATAATATTAGTGATAATAATAATAGTAATAATAATAATAATAATTGAATACGAATATTTATAATAATAGTTACAAGAAGTTACAACGACTAAGGAAATAAATTAAAATTATTTTACATACAACTGTTAATAGAATTTATACAGGTAGTTAATATAGTGGGATTATTTAAAGAAGCAATGATTTATTCATGTTTTTTCAAGGAATACTCCTGAGAGTTCATCAGTGGAAGCCCAATTATCAGATTTTAGTGCAATTATTGGTGTAGATGATGGTGAATGAGCAATGAAAACAGGTAAGGAATGTGAAATATCATCAAAACGTATTGCTTTATTATTAAAAATTGGTGTTGTACTACTAGATGTCAGAACAAGATTTGAATCTAAATAAAATGCTGTTAAAGGAAGTTGTGGTTCTGGATCTTTATGTAATGCTACTAAAGATTCAGGAAGTGATGTCTGTTGGCTTGTTGAGTTTTTCTCGGAAATAGGATTAATTTTTTCAGTTGAATTTAAAAGTGACTTTATAGGCCATGGAATAATTGGTGCAGGTTGAGGGGATATTAAAACAATATTCTCAATATTTCGATCATAATACTTTGATTCATCAGTTTCACTTGATCTTTTTGAACGATTTTTGCATTTTCTTATTTCAATGATAGGAATTGCAGGGTTAATATACAGCATCTTTAAAATTTTGCCACCAATATCTACTACACCGATACAACTAATCATAACTATACCGACGATAATAGCAGTTATGAATAAATTGTTTGCTTGTTCTTCACTATTCCAATCGAAATCTACAAATGTACTGATAGTTGCTGTCCAAATTATTCGCTTTATATTATGCGGTCTTATTGTTCTGTGTAGTGAAGACATAACACCTGTTAATATGGAAGAATAAAACATGCTCATTGTCAGACTAGCGTTGTTTAAATATAAAATTATATAAAAAATTGTTTGCTTTACATTTTCGCAACGAACAAGTGAATAGTAATAATAATATTAACTTATGCTTAACATAACTTTTATGTTAGGAAAATATTTTGTAAACAATATTTATATCTCTTGAATAACATTTTAGTCGGAGTAGTGGCGAACTATCCCTATAGTTTACATGACAATATACACGCGTAACGTACGAATACAAAATATCGAGAAAATTTCTTTATGAATTTAATTAGCACATTACATTATACTACTGAAACCATACAAGTAGTTAGAACTGTTTATCAAATTTAAATCACATTACGCTAACGAAGTCATAAAAGTATTATTTAGATACTATGTTACATTTTTGTACATAGAAATAGTTAAATAGAACTACTTATTAGAACGATTTTTGAAAAGCTGAATAAAGTATGCAAATTAATGTAATAAGGAATTTTAATGAATTCAGTTGGATAATAGGTGAAAAGAGGGTTTCAGGACCTGTGTTCTATCCTATTTATCTCGGTGCACCTTCATCCTTGTTGACGTTATTACTAGGAGTTAAATTTAAACAGTTCAATGTCTGATGCCATCACATTCACCATTATGTTACTGAGCCTGACCATCGACACTTGTGTCATGGACATATATATGTAATTTGGAATTAATTGTATTTTTTTGTTATATACTGTAATTGATTAGGAGGTACAAATGTCCACAACCAACCGACGGGGAAATATAAATACTGTGAAGTTACATTATGTAAGGTTAAATCATAATTTATGCGCTATTATTCATACTCTATCAAAAATGCAGGCTAGAATGAACTTTTTCATTACCGTCCATTTTAATTATAGGATCACTGAAAATAATTTTGGAATAAATATCGGAGGTTGTCTTATGATCTTTATAATTAAACCAAACGAAGTCACCAGTTTACCTTTGGTTCTAGTGATTCCCTTCTGGTTTATCTTATTTAGAAGCTTCTCTTCATGTAAAAAACTTATTATTTGTTCATTAATGTACTAATTTATTTAGTGTCTGAATTTGATTTTCCGTATATGATCAACTTGTTATTAGCTAACTTTTTACTCTGTATAAATTATTAGTAAAAAAATTACAGTGTTTTCAGAAACTTCTGATCTATGAAATCATATGGTATGTTAAAAAAACTATCTTTTATCATTCCTTAAATTACACGATTGATTTATCTAGATCACTTAGTACTGATTATTTTATGTATTTTGATAGGGTTCGGACTATACAGTTATTTAGCCTAATCTGGTAAAGTGTAAATAAGTCAGCTGGAAACTAATATTCCAGTTGCTGTTAATCAGATATACTAACATTAAGTTTCGTTAGGATTATTTGGATTCGAGGAAACTTAATAGTGCCTAAATGCATCTGATAACAAGAAAAAAATTCATTGGGCTTATATTTACGAACAGGTACTGATGACGGATGACATGAATTTTTCATATAATCACTAATTGATGATCCTTTTTGTTATTGATGTAAATTCAATTTAGTTGGGTTATATGGATGTTCTTCATGGAATAACTAGGGTGACATTGAAACCTTTACAAGGTTGTTAGCTTACTAGCAACACATACTGATATTTTCAGTAACATCAGACACTCTTTGCGTAATACTATGCAAGTAATTTTGCTACCAGTACCAAATGAATAATATCAGGGATTATTTGTCTCTCACATGGTCAGAAATTTACCGTTGTTTCAAAACATCATTTAGTTAGTGTTGGGCATTTCAAGAAAAAATAACACAATGTTATTTAATTTTTAATAATAACAATGTATATCCCTGTCAAATTAAATGAAAATAACGACCCACTGACATAGATCCGAAAAGCAGAAATTCTTGAACAATTTTCCAGTCTTTAGTTTGAGAAGTTTGCGTCAAAATTGAGACAAAAGCTGTACACTACTTTCTTGCTGCCTATGGTTTCTGAGTTTGATTTTTTTCTTGTTTAAGATAATTTCTATCCAGTTATGAGAGGAAATTTGGCCTAGCAATTCAAGAATTTGGTTTTCAAATACAGGACTATACATTTTTGTTTCACTATATCTATTTTGATTTGAGTAAACAGCTAGTATCACTAACTATAATACACATATTATATTTTAAAGCCAAGTATACAAAACTAATCACCAAGCCGAGTTATAATGGATGCTTATGAAAGAGGTGGCTTATAGACTAAATTCAGGATCACTTAATCTGTCTATTCTTTGATGAAGTATGTATAATTTGTACGCGTAAACGCTGATCTAAAAATGTTTGCACACAGATTCCCGATCATTCTTACACCATAATTTCATACAACTAAAACTTTACAAAAAGTATAATAGGTTTGCTTTTGAGATAGATTTTTTGCATACAAGGAACACTTTACTGCATACACCAGTATCCATTTAGAATGTAAGAATTAATTGATTTTTAACACCCTCAAACAAGAAGTACTATAAGAGGATAACTCATGGAAAATAACAATGTTAAAAATAGAAAATAAAAATTTATATTATTTTCTCATGCATATTAACTAACCTTCTTTATTTAGGGGACGACTGTCATCACTTAATGGAGTTGATATCACTGGTAAAAAATGACAAATTTGTTGACGAAACAAAAATTCTGAATTAAAAACTGGTGAGGTAGGATGTTTTGTAGGTTTTTTATGAAATTTATCTGATTTAATAATCGACGAGAGGACTGATTGAATATTTGAATTTTCTATTTCCATTTGTTGATCAAAGTAATTCTTTGATAAAAGAAAGAAATTAAAATTTCAAAGATGACATATATATAATGTATGCTAGAACAAACTTTAAATTGTATAATAATTACAACTTCTCAGTAAATAAAGAGAGTGAGTTATAATATCACAAAATGGATATACCCAGTTGAATTGAGGCGGTTTCGTGGAGATAGGTGTTACGCGTAGTCATTTGTATTAGTCACAGATTGATATTATTTGTTTACTACTATAAACCAGGGCGCATTGGACAGCTGTTTTGCCTTAACAAGTGACTTCGCAGTAGTGCACACTGTAGATCTCGTCAGGGAATCAAACGCTGGGTCTTCAAGTTTGGTGATTAATGCTTAACTATATGCACCACTAGGCCGATGACCAGTAGTAGGATTATTCAATCAGCCAATTTGTGATATAGTGCAGCAATCGGTCAATGCCATTAGTGATAACTGTCTCATACCCAACATACCTGAACTCCGTCAATCACGACTTCTCATCCAAGCTTCAGGAGCATCTGAAAGTAAGTCAATACTAAGCTGAACGTTGTAACTGAACTGAAGTGGTTCTGCGGATATCGGAATTAAGCTTAGTGAATTACAATTGTCAAAGACTGATGTCACAGCGAGACCTCATGATCTAGGATTCGATTTCCCGACGCAACCTAATATACGTACTATTGAAGGGTCCCATGTTTGGACAAAAAGCTGTCCATCCTTCTTTTTCTTTGTTTGTACCCAACTAACGTCAATCTGTGACGAATGAATACATTTAAATCATGCTAGTGTCATATATTAATTCCAAAAAGGCAAAAAGCGACTCTGCGTTAATCACCTTATTAGACCAAGTAATATGAAATCTCAGGGTCAGAACATTACCTATACAGCAATCTCTTAAACGTATTTTGTTGTTTGTAAGGGCTTATAATATGTCCCTACTCCGAATTACTTGCTTCTAGTATTTTGAAATACTTTGAAATATTACATTGTAGTAATAATACGGCCTACTTTGAGAGTGAAACCATCCATGAACGGTGACCATTAAGTAAAAATTAGGTATGTTAATTTTAATTGATACTAATAGGAATTTTAGTTACTAAGTTATATTTTGATATTAAAATAAACGTCGCACAAGATTATACATATTTACTATCTCAGTCATGTTTGTGAAATCAAATAGATTATCACTAATTTCCATTAACTAGTAAACATACGGTGGTCTGTTGATCTAGACACTTCACCAATAAAATGAATTACCTAAACGTTTATTATCAACAATCGATGATAAACCAGTTCTTATCGAAATGGATCGCAAATCCAATGTGATCTAGAATTAGCTAATTTTTCACATATCGACTATATCATTTTTATTAACTAATAGAACCGTTTGTTGTTTCTTATCAATTCTAAGGATTAACTACATTTGTTCAGTAGTATAAGATTGTTCAGTTAAGTTTTGATTTCAAATTTTCGGTGTATTATACAATTTTCAAATTGTTCACTTACAGTTATATAATGTTTTAGTTCATGACAACAAAATGATTGTTATTATCTTTATTCTAGATTGTACAGAACTCCGCCTGTAGCCTCTAAGGTTGCTGCCGGTCCCAAGCCCGGATAAAGGAGGAGGGTTGGGCATGGGGCTAGCAACCCCATCCCGTAAAACAACAAACGTTCTAAAAAAACGCTAACCAGTAAAAACCTTTATAACCATTTTTACTCTGCCCTGGGAGTTGGAAGGTATGTTATGACGCCTCATGGTGAAAGCCGAGTTTCTTCGGAAGCCACGAGGCCGATGTCTCTTCTGACAACCAGAGCAACAATTAATATAGGTACGTGGAATGTCCGCACGCTGTGGGAAACAGGAAGGACCATGCAAATAGCTGAAGAAATGAAAAGATACAACCTGAAGATACTTGGAATAAGCGAAACGCATTAATTGCAAGCTGGACAACAACGGTTATCCTCGGGAAATGTGTTTTTATACTCCGGCCACGAAGAAGAAAACGCCCCCCACACACAAGGAGTAGCATTGGTGCTATCCCAAGATGCATGGAAGTCTCTTATAAGATGGGAACCTCATGGACCTAGGATCATCACAGCATCCTTCAAGACGAAGAAGGAAGGGATTGCAATGAATGTCATCCAGTGCTACGCACCCACCAATGACAGCCACGACAACGACAAAGACCAGTTCTATGCGAGGCTGCAGTCAATCATCGAGAAATGTTCAGCCAAGGACCTGACCATTCTAATGGGCGACTTCAACGCCAAGGTCGGAGTGGATAACACCGGGTATGAAGATATCATGGGACAACATGGACTGGGAGAAAGGAATGATAACGGTGAGAGGTTTGTGAACTTATGTGCCTTCAACAAAATGATTATAGGTGGCACCATTTTCTCCCGCAAACGTATACACAAAACTACATGGGTTTCACCGGACCACATTACGGAGAACCAAATCGACCACATCTGCATCAATAAGAAGTTTAGAAGGACCATGGAAAACGTAAGAGCAAGGAGAGGAGGCGACATAGCTTCCGATTACCATTTGGTGGTAACTAAAATGAAACTGAAGCTGATGAAGCACTGGACAACTGGAGCAGCAGGATTACACAAGTTTAATACAGCCCTTCTCCGAGATACTAACAAACGCAACGAATTCAAATTAATTCTCAGCAACAAGTTCCAGGCATTTCGTGATCTACTAGAAAAAGGTGAAACTAATATGGAAGACAACTGGAAAGAGATTAAGGGAACAATAACCTCAACATGTCAGGAGGTTTTGGGTCTTAGGAAACAACACCAGAAAGAGTGGATTTCTGTTAGTACTCTGGACAAGATCCAAGAAAGGAGGAACAGAAAGACAGCGATCAATAACAGTCGGACAAGAGCAGAGAAAGCCAAGGCACAGGCCGAATACACCGAAGTCAACAAGCAAGTGAAGAGGAGCATCAGGTTGGATAAACGAAAATTTGTTGAGGACCTAGCAATGACAGCGGAAAAAGCTGCAAGAGAAGGAAATATGAGGCTCTTATACGATACAACGAAGAAGTTAGCTGGGAAATTCAACAAGCCAGAACGGCCAATTAAGAACAAGGCTGGCAAACCAATCACTGAAGTGCATGAACAACGGAACAGGTGGGTAGAGCACTTCCAAGAACTCTTGAATAGACCAGCCCCACTGACCCCATCAGTCATCGAAGCAGCAGCCACGGATCTCCCTATAAGCACAGACCCACCAACAGTCGAAGAAATCAAAATGGCCATCAGACAGATCAAGAGTGGCAAGTCAGCAGGACCAGATAACATACCAGCGGAGGCACTGAAGACAGATATAGAAGCAACTTCAAAGATACTCCACACTTTCTTCAGGAAGATTTGGGAGGAAGAACAAGTTCCAGCAGACTGGAAAGAAGGGTACCTCATCAAGATACCAAAGAAAGGCGATCTCAGCAATTGTGAGAACTACAGAGGCATTACTCTACTTTCAGTACCAGGAAAGGTCTTCAACAGAGTGTTATTGAACAGATTAAAGGACCCAGTCGACAGCCAACTCCGAGATCAACAGGCCGGATTCCGTAAAGATCGATCATGTACCGATCAAATCGCTACTCTACGGTTCATTGTTGAACAATCAATTGAATGGAATTCACCACTTTACATCAACTTCATCGACTATGAAAAGGCATTCGACAGCGTGGACAGGAGAATATTATGGAGCCTTCTACGACATTACGGCGTACCCGAGAAGATAGTCAACATCATACGAAATTCTTACGACGGACTACATTGTAAAATCGTGCATGGAGGTCAGCTCACAGATTCATTCGAAGTGAAGACCGGTGTCAGACAAGGCTGCTTACTCTCGCCCTTCCTCTTCCTACTGGTCATCGATTGGATCATGAAGACTGCAACATCTGAAGGCACTCTCGGAATACAATGGACAACATCGACGAAACTAGATGACTTGGACTTCGCAGATGACCTAGCTCTTCTTTCTCACACACATCATCAAATGCAGAGGAAGACCAACAATATAGCAGCAGCCTCAGCAGCAGTAGGCCTCAACATACACAAAGGGAAAAGCAAGATCCTTCGATACAAAACAACAAACACTAACCCAATTACACTCGACCTGACGGAGAAATTCTGGAAGACGTTGAAACCTTTACATATTTGGGCAGCATCATCGACAAACGAGGAGGGTCTGATTCGGATGTGAAGGCTCAGATAGGTAAGGCAAGGGCAGCATTTCTACAACTGGAAAACATCTGGAACTCAAACCAACTGTCAGTCAATATAAAAGTCAAAATTTTCAACACAAATGTGAAGACAGTCCTGTTGTATGGAGCTGAAACTTGGAGAACTACGAAAAGTATCCTTCAGAAGATACAAGTATTTATAAACAACTGTCTGCGTAGGATTCTTCGGATCTGTTGGCCAGATACCATCAACAACAACCTGTTGTGGCAGAGAACTAATCAACTTCCAGTTGAGGAAGAAATTAGGAAAAGACGCTGGAGATGGATTGGACACACACTGAGGAAACCATCAAACTGTGTCACAAGACAAGCACTGACTTGGAATCCTAAAGGCCACAGAAACAGAGGAAGACCCAAGAACACATTGCGTCGGGAATTGGAAACAGACATGAAGAGAATGAACAGCACTTGGGAGGAGCTAGAACGGAAAGCCCATGACAGAGTTGGCTGGAGAATGCTGGTGGGCGGTCTATGCTCCACTTGGAGTAACAGGCATTGATAGATTGTACAGACAATTCAATCATAAAAATTATTATTAGGTTATATGCGTATATGACAAGTGATGATAATTGATAAGCGAAAATGTCAAATTATACCGAATTTTAAGCACTAATTACTGATTGCACAATATACTTTTCTGACAGAAAGTTATAAATTTTGTTTAACATTACAATCATGATTAGATTCACTATCTTTTTTCATGCGTCATATTGTTTTCGTACGCCATTTTCATTGCTATCATTTTGTTGTTTTACAAATTACAATCTAAGATACTTCTTGCTGAATTTAGTCTTACAATAAATAAAAACTTCACTCAAACTTACAAAAAAAGCCAACTTACTGTCACTGGTTAACATGTGATATGGATACAGTTCATTTGATTTAATATGATGCTGGTTAAGTTTCATGGAGTCACTGACACAAATAAACCTACACTGTTTTGGTTTAGATATATAATAAAAATTCCTATGCACTTGAAATGTAATGGTTATTAGGATAATACTTAGTTCTGTTAACATTACTTACTGTCAAACTAATATAATTCTCTATCATACTATTATTAACTATGATGTGTAACTCAGAATTTAAGAGAAAACAGAAAATATTGTAGGTATCATAACCAGGGTTATACTTGGTACTTTCAGATAAATTGAGTATTGGGTAAGTTGTTTATAGAATTAATTAATATCTTTATAATAATCAAATGAAGAGGAAGTGAAACTTCTAGGAAATACTGTATATTTCTCATGGATATTGTATTGGTTACAAACGTATTCTTGAAAATGTTGGCAGTAATTTAATGACAGTGCTTGTATAAGTCGTTTCTAATAGCTTCTTTTTTATAGAATTTATCTTTATATTAGACTTCGTAACTATTAGCAGTCAATTTGTTTATATTTAATAAGCAGAAATATACTTGAGGTGAAGTGTTCGTATGAAAGTACTTGGGGTGGGGGTGGGGTGTGTGAAAAACCAGTGAGAATCGGGAATGACCAAAATGACAAAACCGGAAAGTGTATTAAAAAGTATACTTAAAGTTTTACTACTAACTTAGTGATTCATCTATTGATTTGTTTCAATAAATATTGTTTCTGTTATAATGTGTAAACAATTACAGTAAAATGGCTAGAATTTCTCATGATATTTTTAAAAAAGGTAATTGCATTCTGTTGTACAAACATTTTAAGACTTGATATTTATGTTATTTGTCATTAGATGGCAAACGTTCGAATTCCTACTGTTAGTTGAATTCCTGTCTAATCATTTCTCATACTAATACTTCACTTCTCTTACTACTTTTATTACACCAATCACATTGGTTCTATTAATACAACTATTTCTACCACTGTCTCTATGACTACAGTTGTTCATTTATTCCTACCAAGATAACTAACAAGTTTCATGAATTTCACATATCCAATCATAATGAACCAATATTCAGTATTTACTGAAAACATGCATATAACTATCTCAGCATATACGTACGTTGGTAGTTATTTTTGACGTTCGGTTCAACAAAATAATAGAATATTTTTATCATTTGAAAATTCTAGTTGTCACAACGTTAATTCAGTAAAATTATATCTGTCTGACTTATACACACGATTGCGTCCTCTTGACAATTTTATTTTAGACAGTTGTGCTTTTTTAAATAAAGGCATAATGTTACATAACACTTCTAGAACTTGAAAAAATTGATCTACGATTTGTCATTTCTAATTTTAATTTCATTAGTCCAGATAGAATTTCAGTGTAACTAACCTTAGATTAACAAATTTGTTGTATAGTTCAAGTTGTCTATCACAAATTGACAGCATATATATATATATACATATTATAATAATATATTTAGTTGATAACTTCGTAGATATCGATGTACTCTGTTTAGCCTTTATCGGTAACTAACTATTATGGACCCATCTATGGGACTACATTATGTGGCCGAATATGAAGGTGCACTATAATTAATGTCCAGTGATTAAAGATAAATAATGAGGTACTTTGAAATTTAGTTTTATATTGGTTGTCACTCATTAGTCTATTTTATCTTTAGCCTTCTAATGATCTTGCCACAGTGTCACATTAAAATATGCTACCACTAATTCTCGACTATTCTATTCTATGAAATAGGTCTTAAGAACATAATATGGATACATGTTCTCTGTCTTTAATTAATTAAAATAATCATAATGCAGAATGAAGGATAAAGAACGAAAATAAACAGAAGTCATAATAGAAACAAATATAAACCAGCTAGAAATTAAAATACTTTGAGTAAGATAAAATTATGACAACAGTTACGTTACCTATTGTTTAGTTAAACAACTTGCAAAGGCCTATGAATCTATCGATTAATGGCTGACGATTTTGAAATAAGATATTTATATGCATTTTCAGCGCATTACATATGTTACTTAATACTGAAAGTTACTTACTTTTAGAATTTCACTTCTGTTTGGGGTTGTATAAACACTCTTCAAACAGTCAGTTATTATATAATAGGACATATTCTCAGTTGTAATCACATGAGATATAATAATAAAGGTATTTTAAGTTGATTTGATTTGGTAATCTAGGGTACAGTATTAGCTCCTTACAAAGACATGTATTCTATGTATTGTTAACTTGAAACGTGCTGAAATGCCGTTTATACGCCTAGCATATCAAGTATTTAATAAGATTATTGCTTTCATTCATCTATAAGGAAAATTCTTACTGATCTCTTGTCCGATGGGTGCAGGAAAATAAACTAAATATGGATGTGATTTACTTTTCACCTTCTTCTTGGTGTATGCTGTAAAAAATAATTCTATTCAATAATCAAATGACATATACATACATATTCAATGCAAAATATCACGCATAATGCAGTACTATAGTAATCATGTGAAGTATGGAAAGCTATATTTTAAACTAGTTAACATTACTAATACAACTTGAACAAATTTAACCTGCTGTTTTCACTTTCGTTAATTTACTTAAAAAATTACTTCAGATAATTTATGCATTTAAAAACCTTCAGTTTCATTCGTTTTATCTATTGTTTTAATGATTTCAGTACTGTTCTTCTTAAATTATCTTCATTCTACTTTAGCTTAATATATATAGCTTAGAAGAATGATATTTCTTCATGTTATGTTTTGTTAGTAAAAGAAAATCATGCTAAAATTATCATTAGAAAATGTTAAAAAAGAAAATTAATGGAAAATCTTAACTAAATATGTTTTTATCGCCACAAAGTGAACCTCAATTTCGTTGATCCGATTAGATTGTTTAAAAATGTGTTACTAAGCGATATTCGTTATTGAATCCAGCTTAACAAATTAACTATGTAAAGTTTAACTTTATATTAAAGTCTCATACAAATAAACAATTTACTTAGTATTAGACTTCAAAATTAAACAATGATCGAAAAAGATTCACTTCAAACAAAGATGAAACAGTTAAAATATAATTTTCGCTCTATCAGTTGACAATAATATAAAGCTACTTCTTTAATTTTGACAGTCGTGAAAAATATGAGTAATAAAATCTTTAATCAGATGATGACAGAAATGGTCTCAAAAATAAATCAATTTTCTCTAATAACGTGAATAGTCTATTGATTTTCTGTTATGGTTTAACTAGATTGTTTACTATCAGATATACTCGAGTTCTAGCCTATTTAGACGATTTGATTTCAGGAACATTCTGAATATCGTAAAAGCATTATCAACTATCATTGTATTGAATGTTGGATTTTTTAGTGAAAAGTTGGATTTGATTGTTTGAATATGGAAACAGTATGAATGATAGTATTGTAAGCTTGCGTTGAATTTAGAATTTGAATTCAACTAGTTGCTATTCACTTATCTAAGACAATAATGAACACCCAGAAACTCAAAGTTTCCAAAGTTCATCTTACTTCGGATGTTGAATAAACACTAGTGATCGACAGTAAACAAGGAAAAAGAATATGAATAGTACTTTTTTAATTTTTATGGTTCCTAAGCCAACGTCATTTTGTAAAGGTAGGTTTATGAAAAAATATTTTCATCTGTCTAATTTTGACAAGATTTACACTTGACAAGGGAATAAAATTATATTATTTTATGAAAGTAACGTAAGTGTCTAGTCGAAGTTTATTTTCATTTGATCACAAAGTCGCCGATTATTTTCAAAAACTTCATTTTAATATTGTTACTAAGCAAAAAATGTTCAACGATTTGTTTTGTACTCAGATTTAGTAACATATACTTGTGTAGATTTAATGATTCCCTTCCATGCAAATAGATAAAATTTAAATATTCAATTCCTGATAGATATGTACTTACGATTATAAGTGTATGTTTGTATGAGAACTTTTGTATGTTAATATTCATTTATGTATAATAAGTAAAAATGAACAATATGTTTCCGAATCGTCAGTTAGAATAGTAAAGATATTATACCGGAAAAAATCAATAATTTGCATAATACTTTATGTGGATAGTAAAAGCGCCTATGGTTCTTTTCTATAAGAAAATAATATGCATCATGTTTGCAAACTAAAATCTATTCATTAGATTCACTTTTCTTTGTTAATAAGTTTTATTACATTTATGCATATGATATACAGAGACTTACATATAGTTGGATATACCTACCTCAAAAGAAAATTAAATAATGAAATGTAGGATTCTGTCTTCTTCTATGGAAATATACTCACTCAAAACACTTCTGAATAACAGATTTTAATAATAAATTATATTCTGCAATTATTAATATCTCAATTAAGTGATTGTGCCTAAAATTTATGGACTCAGTTCATTTTCTTTTTAATGACATGTATATATATGCTTCTCATACAGTACTTGATGGATAAAATGTCTGAAAGTCATGTTTTATCAACAATGAATGTTTTACACATAAACAACTGCGTTGACTTTTACTATTTTACCACTTTAATACATTATGGAATCTCCTCGTTGGTAGCTTAGTGATAAACATAGTGGAATTTGACATAAAATAAGCTGAGTTTGTGGTCTAATGTGAACATCAACACTGCGATGCAGGTACATCCAATTAACAAGTCCTAAACAGGACGAAATATCCGTCCTGGATCCCACTTACCGGCTATAATCAAAATTAAATATTTTACACTTCCCCAAAATATTTAAGTAGAGAGGTGTTTAAATGTTGTAAAAATGATTACTTGTTGCCATTACATTAGTTATTCACTGAACGTTTTAATGGCTATTTGGAATTTTTTTGGAATCACACTAGAGTTATTATGGTTGATCTAATACATTCACTTGTATTTAAGTTTATATAACAATTGTAGACCAAACTGAACGATTTTCTTTGATGGCAATGATGAGTTTAAGACATGAAAGTCATAAAAGTTAACATATTTAACTTGACATATTCTTTGGTAAGAAAAATTATTACCTAGGTAACAGTTACCCCTAAGTGAAACTAACGTGTTAGTTTTAAAGAACCTTTAGTTATATTGTCTAGCATTTGTTACCGAAGAGTATAATTAATCCAATAATCATTTACTTTATCCTTGTTTTCAATATCATTTGTGGTAAATTTGTCTCTGTTAACTTTTTTATTTTGGGTGGCTGGGGAAAATCACAACGTACTAATGATTCAGTATTTGGTAAGAAGTTGATAATATGAGAGTACACTAAATTCTATTATAACAAAATCTTAATGTCAATCTAAAGCCACTGTTTATTTGACAAGTCACTCCGAATTTAATTTCAGTAAGGAATAAGAATAGCAAAGACACTTGGAATCTTGCTTTTCATCACATTTTTCGAATTGAAAAGTTTAACCGAAGCTTGTAGTATGTTTATTAAATGTATTGTGCTTACTACTTTCGATCACTTGTCTGTTCATTTAGTAGGACACTGTAACATAATAATGTATAAGTTTTGTTAAATAATTCACGGTAAGTCATTCTAGTAGCTTTAAAGTAGTTTATCAAGATACGCTAGACTGGACATGTTCAGAACAAATGGCTGTAAATAACGCCTATCAAAATACCTGGTAATTACTAACAATATTTTAGTAAAAATATAATTGCGAAAAAATATTAAGGTGTATGTAAGCTGAAAAGATAAGAAGACGAAAGATGATCACTCTAATAATGAAACAAATGTGGTAATGTTTTAATCCTCCCTTGAGCTACATTTAAATTACTGAAATTCAGGTATATTGCCCTAAATTAGAATATTAAACCTAATTTTTTACAATTTTTTCCATAAAGTGCTACTGAAACATTATGTTTTGATTTCAATCGAGTCAAATTGATTTTAACATTTGGCATAAATAAAAGAAATCGTATAACTCTTCTATGCTTTTATATAATATTACAGATTCCGTAGGGCAAACTACATATGACATCTGGCATAGACTAGTATTACTGATGTAAGTGACAATGTAAATATAATACTCACTTCTTCATAAATAATTATGCAAAAAATGTAAACACGTGTGCCTATATATATACATATATTACTTGCATACTTGAAAGTAGTTTCGTATATTTCAGAACATTCTAAATCTGCTATTGATGAAAAACTGATGCAAACTAAAATTTGCTTTTTTCTTTCTTATCTTTATATTTAAACTACACTTATATACCTTTTTATGTTTATATTCTTTTTTACCGTTTTGATACAACCGTCATTGTTAGGATGATTTAAACAGTATTGTCAGGAGAATAAGTATTTAGGATAGTTGCAACAAAATCGACATAAAGAAATGAATGGTAAAACTAAATATCAATCATTCATAAATATATGTATATATAAATATATCTGGTTGAATAGTATTTCAAAGGAAAGGGGTTGGTGATTATTCATTGATGAATGTATTTTGATTTAATAATATAGCATATTACTTAAGTTGTTGTTTAGTATGATAGTCGAAAATAGTAGAAGCAGACATTTCATATGCATACAGAGATATAGACAATGTTTTATCTGTTTACTTAGTGACTTTATATATATGAGCGTTGTAGAAGATGTATTCAGAGTTGCACAAAGAATAAATGCAGTTTATTAAAAGAATATTAGATTACATATAATTATTTGAGTAAATCAGGTTATGTTATATTTTCTTGTTTTAAATTTCTATGACTTTTATTCTGAACTGGATGTACGTGTTTGCATGTTTGTCAGTCAACGATCACTTCGATTCAGATTCGGTACTGTAAAATTTAACTGAAAATGAAACTGTGAAATAAAGAAAACTGTATATTTAGGTGACAACTCATACTTTATATCATGTAGGTTAGATAGTACAATGCTTAGTAAACTTGCTTTATTAACCATTATTTTCATTGAAAGTAACATGACCTCGTTAAAAATAGCATAAAGTCATACGTCTGCCTAGTTTGTGACAATTGTTTACGTATTTATAAGAACGTGCGTCAACACTAGTAAAGCTTTATTAGTTATTAGGAAGATTAGTGTTTAATGTTTTAATGGGTAAAATTGATGTAAGTTACTGTATAAATTCTAGCTTGAAATATGTCAAAATCTTCTTATGGAAAGACGGGGAATAGGAATTCAATTCACGATTGTCAGTTAGCCCCAAATAATTTAAATTTTTTGGTTATAATAGTTTAGTGTATTCATATCAAAAATTGTTGAATGGTTTTAGATATGCATCCCTATTTTCTCAAGGGAAACTTTATATCACTGAAATGAAGCAATCACGTGATATCCAAATAACGAAAATCTACTATGAGAGCAGCAGAAGTCAAGAACATGTTTTAAATATCAAGATATTGTGTATTAGGAAGAATGAAATCAAACATGTGTTCATTAGTTGGGGAAAAACTCATTCTACAAGATGTAGACCTTTTTAATACATAGAAGTAAATCTTTATATTATAGCATTACTAAATCAACATAACATCATATAAACAAACGTGAGGAAAACGTTATAGTAAAGGCTATTTTCAGTGGAAACAGGTTAAACAACGTTTCATTGTAGCATGTAATTTTGAGTAAAATTCCGTGTTTCAGTTAAGATGGCATAGCACTGAACCAAATGATTATAGTGACAGTTTTGAACATGGATCCTCGGATTGTGAAAGTTAATGTTAATGGGTTTCGTGTTATGTAATAGACGTATATGTGAGCCATGCAATAATCAAGATAGGACAAGATAAATAACCATTAAGACGCATCAATATCGGCACACAATTCTTTTTCAGTAATCTAAGCAAATATGACTCATCTATTTAATGAAATATTTATATTTCTAGCAATGATGATGAACAAAACATGAAATTCGGTCAAGAAAAGTTTCAGTTTCTTATATTCTTGAAGGTGACCACTGCGATCACCATAAACTGTGATTGCTAGAAAGATAATACAATATTTGAAAACTGTGACAGCTTATACATGTATGCATAGTTCCTTAAATAGCTGAAAATATTTATTTAAATGACTTCAAACCTACCTATTTTATTAACAGACATTACTAACTGACGATAGCTTTCCTTAACAATTTATAAAACTATACAGGTATATTCAGTTCTACCTAAATAACCATTTTTTTGCTCCACGTTAAGCTAAGCTCACCACTTCATGGTAGAAAAGTAGGACATTTTTATAGTGGTTCTCAACATAAAATTTGCTTTCATGTATATATAAATTTATACAACAAAGACTAGAACTCTAAGATTGTCTAGAACACAGTTACATGCGCATCCTAATATTTTCAGTGTTATAATCATCTATAATTAGAATGTTACTATAGAATTTTATAGAATGTTACTATAGCATGCTAGCTGAAGAAGAGATAAGTGCATATTTTCCAGTGTATTCTTCAATTTTTCAGGTATATGGTCAGCTGTAACTATTTCCCATAAATATTAATAGTAGTACTAATTAAAATTCTCATGTCTGTTAGCTGTATCTGCATATTGATGTCATGAATCCTCTCTAAGATAAAAGTTTGCATATATAAATATATTAAAATTAGCTTCAAATTAGAAAACGTTTGTTGTAGTATGCATTTAACGAATTTTTTGATTTGGAAAGGACAAAAACAGCGAAGAAATATTACTTCTCAATTAGTTTTGTTCAAAACTCTCTCTCTCTCTCTCTCTATATATATATATATATATGTATGTATATATATATATATATATATATATATATATATAACATATTAGTGTGTTAGATGATAATATTGAAAATTCGAGTGTTTACTAACAGATGCTTGCCCCGGAACTTTCCTTCTGTTAAAACTAGAAAATAGACGACTCAAAAATGAGATCGATGAATTAGCAGTTTATTCTTGCTTGGTTGTTAATACAATAAGAGGCTTCACAAATGAAATGTACAAGAATAGTATTCTTAAAAGCTTCAACGGCTGTTATCCGTCTTAGATGAAAAGATATGCATCTTTTTAACAAGAAGATCATATGAAACGTTAAGAAGAACCAAATATGGAAAATCAACACCAGTTAGTCAATAAGCTCATTTCTTTACCGCTGAGATATAAAACGTATTGTGTAGTGACATTATTAATACTTAGCATTCCGAATCGTAGCCGTGACGTAACCCAGTAAGACATCAGCAATAATAATAGTATTACATTATATTAAATGGAGATGAAATTACTAGCAATCCAGCAAGAAATAATACCAGGTATATGTATCACATTATATAGGAATACTAATATCTTAAATGTAAATAGCCTTAGAGGGTGCGAACAGAACGACCAACGATGCGTAAGGAATATGAAGGTTAGGCTGGTGTACCACGCCAAGTTAATGTAATAGAAAAGATGAGTAGGCCGACGCATAAGCACTTCTATATGATAGAAGATTCATGGATTAAAACATATTATATGTTAAGTAATTTATACAGAAATTCCATTTGTGATCAAAACTGGTTTTTTACATTAAAATATCATTATCTTTTGCGTTGGTTTAAAAAAATGATACAAATTTGCAGCGTTTAAATAACTGTTTGCGAAATAGTATTTTTAAAACTACAGTACATAGTATGGTACTAATACGTGCAATCTATACGTTATAATCAGCGTCGAACTCACGGACTGACAGTATTTGGCAAGGGCCACCAATCTACTGAGTTGCTGTAGCATGGGTTATCTAAATGAGAGTATTTCTTCATCCTATATCAAGATAGAACGTAAAATATAAAGGTTTCAAGACGGCTTTATGCTATTGATAACAAAATTCTTACTTCAGCTGGTTTGTAATACAGACGAGTCCTCATTTACTATATATTTCTCTATTTCGTCGTAACTGTACATTGAGATTTTAGAAAATAAATTCAGTCATTAGTAAGTACATGATTATAGTTTAAGTGTGCAGACTTTTGAATGTTTCATCAAAAGGAGCTACTCGATGAGAAAAAGTGGATACAAATGAAAGTGGCGATAATAAGTGTAAATATCTCAATCATGTTGAGGCTCAATTCAGGTTCAAATAGATTAACACTAATACTGAAATCTAATGAGATATCAATCCTTGTAACCAAAGTAGGTAAACAGAGTCGAAGCTAATAACTTCATGCTTTTTGATAGAGTGTTTTTATTATAGAAACTTTAATGTTTTCTCTGTCGTGTTTGAAATATTGATGAATAATATAAGATTTCCAAATTATGGTTCTACAGCATATTATTAATGTGGTAAAAAAATGTTGTACTTATGGTATATTGCATGTACTGAATAATAGGATTTACGAAACAATTTTTGAAATAAGCTTTTGAAAACTGATACTAGGATTCTTGTTAAAATCTTTTATAGTAAAGAAGTTTCTGTTTACACGAGGTAAGACTACGTTTAGTTAATGGTTTGATGTCTCCACCAAACTTTGTTTTCAAAACATCTAAGAATAACTGATAAATGCAAAACGTTATTTAAACTAACCAATTCGTGCTTGAATCTTGACAAATAATTGAGTACGCGTCCTCGCATAGCCAATTCGTTGTGCTTCGTCCATTCAAGCCAGTCTTCATTTAATCGCTTACTATGGTCACGAATCAATAATTCGTGGTAAGGACGAAAAAAATTAATCTCAGTTGATAAATATGGAATTTTGTTTGATGTAAAGTGCAAGTTACTTTGTTTTGCATATTCTGATGATGCTGACGTTGAGGATTTTTTCGACATTACTACATATGGTTTATACATTTGCATTAGTACTAAACTAAATAACAGAATTATTACAATGAACCCAATCACTGAACTAATATAATGAGATTTTCGACAACATGCTGTTCGTATGCCTAATATACAACTGGTATTTTGTTCAATACCAAAAGATGACGACGGTGGTAGACATAATGGTGGTCCAATTGATATAACTGAATTGTATGGAAGTGTTTCACATGAGATTTGTGACGATTGATTGTATGAAGGATTAAACTGAAAATGTTGCATTGATTTGCGTTCACTTTGTGAATCTATAACTTTGTCGGAAACGATTGATGAGGATGTTGTTTCAGAAGATTGTGAATTTCTCGGCATTCCAGGTGAATGTATCGATTGGGGAAATGATCCCTTTAAACAAAATTGTAATCAAAATAATAATATACACTTCGATTATAAAGTACTTTTAGAAAGGTTTTGCGAAATATGCAACAAGCTAATTTATATTTTAATGAAAATTATTTAAAAAACTACTTTATTCAATGGTTAATTAAATAACGCTTACACTTTCAATGTGAGCTTATTAAGTAACAAACACTTAAATGATAAGTCGGTGTAGATGATAATTTTAAACTAACCAACGTTTTCCTTATACACTCAATGTAAACTATTATTCATCAACAAGTAACTAGTGACTTCTGTGACATATAAACATCTCATGCCAAAGAAAAAAATGTTTACTAGTACAAATTAATAGTCATAAACAATAGGCAATTAGTTATTTATAAAAATCGAGATCGGTTCTCAACTTAAACAATCCGATGATATCACATCTTAAATTCCAAAACGTTTGGTAATAGCTTTTTGTAATTATTATTTATAAGAAAGCTGACTTTTTGTGATTGGTTGTTTAATGGTATCAAGCTACACAAACCAGCACTTTTAGTGTGATGAAATGGAATCTGTCATATTTGCTAATAAGTCGACCACAATGTCGAAATAGGACGCAGCTGAAATCAAAAGATAATTAATTATTGTTATGATAACTTAAGTAAATAAAATTTGTAAATTCTAATGTATTTAATATTTTTTATAAAGTTAACAGATAAAGAAGAGATAAATTTCTTATGGAACGAATTCATTGATTATGATGATCAGCATATCGTAGATACTTCGTCTATTAATAATCATCTTAAAAACCGAAGTTTACCTCTTTTGTGCATAGGCTATGATTATCTAAACCTGCTAATTGTAAGAGTTATTTTGTGATGGTTATTAGCATCCACCTCCAATCGGAACATCTCTTTAGTTTTATAAGACTTCTTGTTAGATGCCTTCCTACAAACATTGAACAGTTTTTAAACATTCAGCATGTTGTCAAGCAACTGAAGTAGAATTTAAATACTTTATGCAATGCTTTCCAATGACATATCAACATACCGGATATTTAAAGCCCACTTACTAGATTATAGTGCCATTCAGTAAGGATCAATTACAGGGAATACAATATTTGCCTAATTACAGCGGTCTGGTAAGTCAGTAAGAAGAAATGCAAGAAATTTATAATGATTCTTCTCAACTTGGTTTTTTTATACAGTACAGGTATAATAAACATTATTTTGTGCATGTATTGAGCTCGTTATAGATTTTACTTCAGCATAAAATTAAACTAATTATCATTGTTTCATTATAGATTGATGTACTTGAACCTGTAATTGTTTTCATAAAATAAACGAATCTGTAATTATGATTTTAGGCATAATAATTTTATTTTTATTACCATTTTTATCATAAGATATTCATTTGTCAGTAACACAGAAGTATTTTTAATGAGTTAATTAAGTAATTTTATGTATGAAAGCACAAACTAAATAGTCAATATAACGTTAAAAACTGATACTTGTTAAGGAATGATCATATAGGATCAAGATGGTATGTGATTATTCTGATCTGTCACCTACTTAACTATAATCAAAATGATCTATTCTCAAAATTTTCACCTACCTTTATTATTATTTCAAAGTTGGAAAGTTTTAAGATTTTTAAAATCTAGTATATGTCGAAGAAAATAACAACGTTGGAATTTATATTTAAACTAATTGAGCTATCAACCTTCGAATGACTCGGTAATGAAAGTATTCGATTAAACCAGCATTCATGTTGCCGTTTTGCAAAATTGCTCACAAACCCTATCATTTTAATTCGCAGTTTATAAATAGCCGTTAAACTTAATTAGAACCATTAATATATCTTTTTTCTCTTTTCTATGATAGTTTCCACCTTCATTCGGAACATTCATCTCAATCTCAACAGGTAAAGTATGTGATATATTTAACTCTATGTAACTCCTTGTAATTTAAGGCTATTTTGCAGTTGGTGAGAAACCTAGAAATAGAATGGATGCATTCTATTCTGGAAATATTGTTCCTTTTGCGTTATTGAAATTTATGTAGGGATCTGGCTGCATGATATTTCCATTTTTTAATAAATATTTTATTCCTTCAAACCCTATGTTATGTTAACATTTTTAATTAAATGAACTTATTAGATTGTATACAGTTGAGGGAAAGGTAACGTGCAGTAAATTTAGGATTTGAATATCTGCTGCGTTTATAGGAGACAGGAATGTACTCTATTTCGAGTAGGTTTTAATTTAAATTTCAATTACTTGGCAACATGTTGAATATCCAGAATTCACTTTGAGTTTACTTCGTTTCTAAACTTCTGCTAAGCGATATCATATTTATTATGCTGAACATATTCAATTACTGTCTAACATGTGATAGAGTTATTAACTATGCAGTAAATCATATTTTGCTATTCAACGATAGAATATGCTTTACACTAACATTTTGCGTACTTATGTAATCAGAACACATTTTACGTTAAAACATCATGACGAAACATCACATAATTTATTCACTTACAGTAAACTATAGCAAATTTTAGTGTATCTGATAGTGGCTTCAGTTATAAAGCATGTCACAATTATGTTACATCTTTGTTCAACCAATTTGGACAATAAATGAAAGCATATTGTTATTTGAATAAAGTAAGAACAACAATTTAAGCAGGAAAATATGATTTCACTTTTATTCGCTTGTTCTCCTCAGCTCGATTGTAACTATATAATTTCCTATTAGATTATAACATCAAAGTAGGTAATAATAAGCACTGGCGAAGGGATTGAAGTGACATAAGATATCGTCCATATTTTCATCAAGTATATGTCACACTCCTGGTGATGATTTAATTTGAACATAATCATATCATAATTTGTCTTTTGAAGTCACTTAGTAATTACCATTAAAATTCAACACAAGTTACTAGTAAATATCAGTATGTCATGAGAGTTATTTTTCAAATTTATTGTTTACATAAGTTATTAAACGTAGAACGTATTTTCACATAATGATTTGAATGTCCTAAGCACTCAAGTAACTATGCAGACGCTTTTGTTACTCTTGATGTACTTTGACTTGAAAGTTTTCATTAGAGAGGCCCATCCAGCTAGTTAGTCAGTGTCAGGTAAAAAGATATGCTCCATTTAGATTCAGTTCTTAGGTACAGTCTAACTATAATAAAAACTTGTGACTAAATAATAATATTATAATCATTGTCTCAAGATGAATGATATATTAATTGTTACAAGTGAACTGTAGTATTTAATTTAAACAATAAGAAAGTACAAAGCCTTATCAAATAATGATAAAATATGATTCAGTTAAGTGCTGAAGATATGTATTCAAGAAACCGTTGAATAGTTACAAAGCTTTTTTGACATAATGTATTTCTTTTCAAAAGAAATACATTCACACAAATTTGTAAGGAGATTTTCATATTTAATTATACTTCATTTCTAACAAAATATAATTTAGATTGCCTTTCTACTTCAATAAATAAACTACATAAATATAGAAAATAATTAATTATTATGTCAACTTGTCAAAGTTGGTGAAAATATTCACCTAAGACTAACTTAAATTAACCAGAATTTTTAGTTTAAAGTAAGGCAAAATGGACAAGTAAAAAGATGAAGCGATAAACTTCTATTTTCATGAGAAATGTTACTTGAGATTAAAACAAAATGCGGTGCATATAGTATGAGACATTAATATCAAACATAATTATGATTTAGAGGAAAATTAATCCACTTTTTGACAAGTTATAAATTGTGTACTTATAATTTGTCTTGTAATGTAAATATGCTTTGTTAAGATTGGGTTCTAGTGCCAGTAATTGTATATTAGATTTTCCTCATGTTTTTGCTTTTAATACACAGTTGGTTACAAAGTTTCCTTTATGACGTCTGAACAGGATTTTTTTTAATTTTCACTTTATCATATTTCACTTATTCTAACTAATAAATTCCAGTGAGACTCACTTTAATTGAATCTTCCCTTTAAATATAAGAATAAGGGAATAGCTAAGTTATTTTATTAAAATAATTGTAACCCCAAACCTGATAAAAGAACTGAGGCACAGTGACAATTATTGAAGATTAGATCGAATTCTTAGCATGCTACGTGAAAATAGTCATTGGTTTGATCTTCACCATCTGGTAATTTAATAATTATTAAGATGCATGTAACCAAAGTGGATCACAAATCAAAACAATTAAAACTGAGACTACATGTAATGCGTATCCCTCATTTTCAGAGTTTGGTTTCACGCCATAAATCTTGTAGTTTTATGATGGCAGTTGATATGTATTCTATGCTGTTTACATATTATTTAAATATCATTATTAAATCATACTGGATAAAAATAAAAATATTTTTAATGGTGTATGAGTCCATAGTAGTACTCATAACTTGCTTACATAGTGAACTTTCAAGGTATTCTCACTGACAAGGAATAACTCTCAGTATCTAACTTATGCTTGACATTAAGTATGGAGTTATGAAAGCGCGTTTGTAACCTCCGCTTCCTGATACTAACTAAACGTTTGCACCAACGTCTATCTCTCACTTCATTATTCAAATTACAAAGACTCCAAATGTTGTTGTCATTCTATACACTTATTTAACTTCGTTCCCTTCCAATTTTTTGACTTCCTAGTTTCATTATAAGCTTATGTTAAAAAACTCACTAACAGTACTTGAGTAATTTTCAAATATACACACTGTCTATTGCTTGTAGAATATTTTTGTTGTTGTCTGGTGCTGTCTTTCCATGTTTTTCTCCGAAATTCAAAATGGTCATTTGAGAAACACCGATGAATTCTGCTTTCGTTAAGCTGCTTTCTTCTACCGTGTTTCAGCAATTCTATGTGTGAACTGTGCACTCCTTACATGGATAATTCCGTGCTTTTACGATTATATCCGATACTAATAATTATGTAACCTATATGCTATGACCATTTTTATAAGAATTTTCGTTCGAAGAATAATGAAAGGATTCACATAACTTGAGCGCTGAGTGTATGTGAGATATGAATAGAATATATTTGTAGATAATCTCAGTATATGAAATTAAAGAAAATTCCAACGTTTTATTCAGAAAGCTGGTCCGAGCTTCTTTATGGAAATAACCAAAATAAAAAAAAATTATCAAATATAAATGTAAATAAGAGGTCAGATTTCATTACGAATATCCAATCGTATACACAGTATGAAAATATTACTTGAGTCATTATAAGGGAACTAATGTTGAATTGTTGTAGATGTTATGACTTATGGTTATATATTACAACATCACATAGTTTGAAATCTTTAACATTTCATTAAATCATTTAATAACAGTCCTCATTTCAAATAATGTACCTTTATCTGCTAAACAACCTGAACACAAACAGTAGATTGACATTCATTTTGCAGCTAATTTCAAAATAAGTGTATATAATATGCATCGTTAGTTTCATCTCCCATCATGTTTTAGTCATCAGTTTCGACCCTTTAACGTCCCAAGCTTGATTTCTAATATTAGAACTTAAGCGCACGTAAACCCTGATTAGGACGACTTTTTCAGTGAATCGACTTTGTTAAATAACACTATCAGAAAAATGAATTTTCTCTTAAAATCTAGAAACTAAAGAAGAGTTGTTTGACGACGGTTTGGAATAGTGGTTCGTGCTTTATTGGAAAATGGTTATTTATTTATTCTCAGTGTCTATTAAGTATTCTATCTGCAACCCATTATTTATACGAAATCTAGTTCATATATATTATATTACTTATTCAATGTTATATTTCAAAATAACAATTGGCACTGTAGTAAATAGTCTCATCTTCTATATTCTAAATAATATTGTCAATAAAGTGTCTCGTTCATTGAGCTTTATATGTTCTCATTCTATTTGTATGAATACCATGCTACGTTTATATTTTTTCGACTGTGAGTGAATTATATCATCAGCAGTAAATGTACCATTTATTTTGTTTTAAAACAACAGTGATTTATTAATGAATTAAAAATTTGTGGCAACTGTTGTTATTTTCCCAACAGACTACATGTCAGCTAATTTAAAAATAATTACTATTAACAGTTACTATTTTTAGCTAGCACAACAGAAAATATTGTGTATTGTAAAAATTAAAATTGGTAACCAACTATTTTATTATGTTTGTCTTCATTAATTTCATTTTACAAAATTTTATTTTATAAATTACAACGTTTATAGAGGTATATATATCGGTGAACAGATTCACGTAAACGGTTTGATGACATACACTGATGGTATCTAGGGCTTAATTCACTAATGTAGTCGTGAATTTGCATCACTGTAGTGTCCCGTACTAAGATAAAACAGTCGTCTAGTGCCAGTGCCTGGTTTTCACTGGTTATCTAATACAAATCAGTTCACAATATCAAATCCAGAAAATTTCATAACAAGTTACAAACAATATTAGCTTTCTAGTGAATAACTTCAGGAGACAATTTCTAGAGCTCTTGTGATACGATCTAACTAGTAGAGTTAAACTACATTACAAGTGAAACAGTTACTCACAGACAGAGAGAGAGAAGATCGACCAAATATATTACGAGTTGACTGAAGTTTCAAATGTCAGTCGTCCAATTCCATCTCAACACTTTGTTGCAAAACGTGAAAGTCTTGGGCTGAATTATTTCATGAAGTCATGGATTTGCTTTGTTGAAGAGTACCGTTCTAGAATGAAAAGCTTTTCAGTCGCAGCTCCTATTTTTTTGATTGGTCTACTCTTAATCAATTCGTGATATTAAATTTAATGATCTTTATAAAACCCAAAAAAGGGTCAGCATTAATAGGTTTGTGAGATACTTTGATTTCAACGAGTTTAGTAACCTCTGTGGTGACTGTTTTCACTGTCTAAAAGGTTGAACTTACGGTGGTTTCTTGATTTGCCATCAGTTTTTGATGAAATTGTTGGATTGGCTTCTCAAGCTATGTTTTCACTATTGTTGAAACAAGGTATATTAGAGTGCATAAATAGTATAGTTCAGTAATAAATTCATTCTATTCACTGCTTATTATTAAGTATGACACTTTGCTGTTATATATTTGTGTTTAGACAATTGATCTTACAATTGATAACCGGTTGAAAATTCTTGAGTTTATGAGCGTAATCTGCTTGGCATGTAGCTTTATCTCCTTGTGGTCATTATAATAGAGTTTACCATGAATGTAAAATTCAACCTCTCTCTCTCTCTCTCTCTCTATATATATATATATATATATATATATATATATTGTTGCACACTTTCTGGCAACTGGTTGTTCTAAGGTTAGTGTATTTTATGCTATAAACTCATATGTTTAATTTTTCTAGAAAAGTACAATGTTACTAGGACAGTTTAAATAAATCACTTCTCCCAAATATTACTCTCACCAAATGAGGTTCAGTTAATATTCCTATGATCTACACTTATATTCCTTAAAGTTATCAATTTAATATATTCCTATTGTTGATTGACAAAATCATATCTCCTACCAAAATAATAACTAAAATTTATTACCGCACTTATTTTTTCCCTGGATTTGTGGAATATTGTTTCATAAGTTGTCAAAAGATCATTTAGAACCAAAATTTAAAAAAAAACAGTAAAGGTAATATAAGCGTGTGTTCTGGAAATATCAAATTTGATAATTTCATATTTTACGTTACCGTATTTATTCAGTAATAACTACTGTCACAATTGTCATGACAAAACAAACTTTGTGTGAATCACCTATTATTCAATCTTTTAAAAACAGACTTATGTTTAGCTGTTTATATTTTTGACGAGTTGTTAACTAATTTCAGAGTAATGATCTTCTAAATTCATCATATAGAAATCTGATATCATGATTATATACGAGTAATTTATAACCCAGTAGGTGGTAGTATACAGTAGTTTGATCAAATTAATTTTGTTTAGTTCCCACTATTCGAAATTTTCAAAAGTAGAAATAAACTGAATAGTTGTCAGATCTAATCCTTGTATAACGCACAACAATAAAGCTTTTTATGAATATGTTACTGTCACATTGTTACTGTTGTAATTATAAAAATGAATACATTACTTGATGAAAGAATAATCCAACTTAGATAAACGTTGACTTATACAGTTAATCATCTTTAAACTTCGGCTTATTGTTTTCAATCGTTGACGCATGCAAAACAGTAAAAGGTTTTGTTAAATAAATGAAGTAAAAAGTTAATTACCTTCTGTTCATGTCGGCATTCATAGAGTTTTTGATGTTGTGGAAGACATTGAGACAATGCTGTTCTTGAATACTGTTTGTGCAGTATTTCGTTATAATCCACATAATTTGAATGCAAACAACTAGCGTTTTCTTTAGATTTTATAGATGAATAACTGTTGAATGGTTCAGTTGGAGTTTTATTTACTTCATGAAAATCTCCATTGTGTTTTTCACTAGAAATAGCAGTATGTGTTTGCTTCTCTAACCAGCTTGATGCATCAACGAATAACGTTTGACCTGTCCAAAAAGCTTTCAAAATTTCATATGTATGAAAAAATCTATATGCAATAATGAAACAATCTAAAATTAATAAACTTAAGCGAATGTGTGTTAGGGTCATTACTGGTAGCATTGAACGCCTATTTGAGTAGTTTAAATGATTTTGAATGTTTTGTTGTGCGTTTTGTTTAATATATTGAATAAAATTTTCAGAAATAAGTGTATGCCGTTTATTAAAAGATTCTTGAGATAATGTTTCTCCTATTGAATAGATTGTACTATCTGCATATTCTTCCAAATCATTTGTAGTTAGAAATATACGTTCTTGTTGTGCTTTTTGAGTGTGAAAATTCTTTGAATTTTTAACTCGGTGGTCGATTTTAAACTTAGATTCAAATTGTATAGATTGATTAGATATTTCTGACAATAAATGAAACATTGTACGATAGTGATTTGGAGAGGTGAAGGCTTTTTTAAGACTAAAGTAAACAGAAATTAAAAATTATAATGATAGTGTTGAATAGATCTTCTAGAAGAGAATAATCTAGTTATAACATAATTCTGTCAAAGTTATCGTTAATATACTGAAAGATTTACTGTATTATTGCCCGCTATAATGATGTTAACATATGTAGAAGCTAGTCTAACATTCTGTATCTAAAATAACTGGTCATTTTGGGCTATTACTAACTTCGTGGTAAAATGCATACTAACCGATAACGTAGTTAAAACGTATTCGTTGTCTTGTAATTCTAAGTGCTGACTAAACTCCTATGATATATCACTGTGGACACTAGTTGTCAACTGTCAACAACTCTATCTTACAGGTAGTCATATGAGGCTGCAATAAATCAGTGGTTACGTCTTTGACTGTATTACTGTACGACATGGTTATGAACTAGACAAAAGGTTTTTGTCACTTTCATAATTCCAGTTTCTGTTTGTTGAATGGTGCTGACTAACCTAAAATGTTGATCAAATAAAGTCAACTAATATGCTTTAACAACTCAAAAGTAAAAGTTTTACTTGTATGCTGTCACAATTGCACACAGAGGTAAACCAAGAGCCACCTAATGGAATTCCTTATTTTCAATTGTTTTCAATATTCATTTTTATTTCTAGTTGATAAAATTGGATAACTACCGTCATTGTGGCTAAAGATTATGAATGAGTACTTCTATATAAAACAGTGGTTTTGAATACATTGTAAATGCATGTCGCACAAAAAAATCACTTGGACTTAACAGTTTAAGAAAACATATTAGTCTACTCTGTCTTGAGGGTAGGGATCTTTCTCAAGCTTACATCTGTGGTCTTTTGGAATCAGGTAACCTGAATTTAGATCTAACAGGCTATTAAAGTAGACACTGTTAACTAGTTTATTCTGTAGTTAACACGGATTAGATATTGAGAAACAAGCTTTCAAACTTATTTGTTACCTATGACCCTAAGTCACTCGATTTTCTCACCTCAATCTGATTTTAACATTGCCAAAATATAACATGCATATTGCATATAGTCCTTTTTCATATCTCGGAAACTAAGTAAAAGCGGATAACAATCTGTAGTGACACAAATAAATTAGAATGGAATTTGAAACTAAAAAATAATTTAACAATGGTGTTACGTTTAAAACAAGATAGTTCTTCTTTCAGTTTCATCACTTCCAAATCTATTACCACTTAATTGATTCCGTTTTTTATCACTTCCAACTTATCATAACACATGCATCACTCCTTGAAATTACTGTTTACTTCTTAAAATTACTTCTGATAACTACTTGCGTCTTTTAGCTGAAATTGTAGAAGTCATCCTGACGTACATTTTTGTCCGAAGTAAAGGACTCCAGAATACTAATGTTGATAAGTAAGTTTTGTTACTTTTTATGTTGACTTTAAAAGCAAAGCATCCTATATCAAAACGTTTTGTTAATGCGATGCCATTAAACTAGATAAAATGAGCCCTACACTTTTGATATGCCGGGCACCTAATGAAGACTGACTGTCTTCGGGAACTGTGCCTTAGAACATTATTTCATTTATCATAACTATGGACAGTGTAATTATTTCATTCCTATAACTGTTACGTTCCCCTTGCCCGGTCCTCTCGTTTAGTATATTTACTCTTAGTATATTGTTTATTACTATGAGCTGCGGTTACTTAATTGTGTACAACCTATCCCCATTCACTGCCACTCTTTTCTTTGTTCTGTATCAATGTTAGATTCGTGATTGGTTTACTGTGTGGTCTGATTTTATGTGTATGTAAAGGCATGATTAAAATACAATACGTTATCAATTCCCCGTTTTCCGGTTCCCAATTCTGGAGCTTCTATTGTCGGCCTGGGAGGGGTGAGTGGGCTTAGATCAGTAGCGCATTATCAGCTAGGCACACTCCGTTGGCGTTCGCGTCTAGCAACCAAAACCCTCCCTATCTGGCGTCATAACAACTTTCAACATAAACTATGAGAAATGACTATTTACTAGTTACAAAACACTTTGTTCACGCAATGACTAACACAGAAGTTTCGTCTAACCACTCAAACGAATAATGCTATAAAAAGATACAATAAACCATATACTAGAAAGTTTTAAATAAGTAATCATGTTTAAGTGTCGATTACATTATTTTAAATTTAACGCTGAAGTCTTTTAAAATCATTTCAAAAAATCAAGAAGCTGTTAATTAAGTGATTCCCACCAGGGAATTTAATTTTTATTAACAACTTCTGAATAAATTATCTTAAATGTGTTGCATCAACATTCATATTTGAATTTTGTAGAAATGCTTACTTAAACAAGATTACTTTAAGTTACATAGTGTGAGTTGTCCTACTAAGCAGCAAATCAAAATATCTTTATATATTTACCAATATCAATAGGTTCTATTGGTATTCAGTAAATAGTCATGAAAACGCATTATAAGTGTTAGGTATTTTTAGCTAGTGCAACATGATTCAAGTGTATATGTGTCTAGGTATAATGTAGATGTATACATGTTGCAAAATTAATATCGTAGCCTGTAACTCAGTTATAAATCACATACCAGAACTGAAACCATTACACAAACAAAGCTTATGTAATTGCCTTATTAATTTAGCATCAAATCAATTAGTTTCAGCCTGCATAATTAAACATATGCCTAAAAAGCTTATCAGAATTGTGTTTTCTTCCATCTAATAATTATAATAGTCTAACCAACCATAAAGATGGTTCTATATCCAATTTTTTTGGAAGTTTGATATCCCAATAGAGATGAATAGTTATGAAAACAGAAAAAGAACAATTTTGTTTACTTCTTTATTTATTAGGGTCCATTAGCCATGAATAAGTGCTTATTTTCTATTAGTTATAGCTCCAAATCTTCCTCGTCAAATAACAAAGTATTAACTTTATTTTAAAATATTCATTTGAGTACATATCCGTTTGATTACAAAGCAACAGATGTAGGTGTAGCAAACTTGTGAGTTTGTAATACGAAACAGTCAAGTTGTTAAAGATATCTGTAGTACCAAAATTGCAATTTATTAGATACTGAACCATTCGAACGCAATACCCCCCCATTCTCGTCTTAAGGCTTGAAATAGTGGCATCAAAAAGAGGACAGCGTATTTAAATGTTTGGTTTATAGAGGCCCAAAGAATTTTAAGTAATTAAATGATGAGTTGTCAGTAGTTTGAGCGGATAATAAGCCAATTCAAATTTCCTTCCACACCGTTAAATTTAATCTGGTCTTACTAAAGTATTTGTTGTGGCACGTATGATGCTTTGAAAAAATTAGAGAATTTGTATATCATAATTATTACTGAACACCTATCTATCCGGCATCACTTAACCCCAGTACGGCACTTCCTACCAAACGAAAAATCGAATCCAAGGTTTTCAGGCATCGCATTACTTTTATTTCAGTAAGTATTAGTCAGTTGAATGATCTATGAGTAATTTGGAAGGTCTCATTTTGTTGCATAGTGCAATTCAGCTAAATCGTAAACAAGTTGATTTGCTGCAGAACGAAGTGAAATAATATATTTAACTAACAAACAGTACACAGTGTTTTGCATGCTTTCATCCTTTTCAAAAAGTTACACAGGTTACCAGTCATTTACATATGAAAATTATCTCATATTATGCTCAATGAAAAAATATTTAAAGCCAGTAAGTACTTGGTAATTGTTTTCTTAACGTCTGTGATTTAAACAGATAGCCTAAACCTAGAAACAGCTCTTCAGTGTTTTGAAAAGTCAACAGCTCTTGACTATGTTACTTATAGTACCGCGATTTTGAATAAAAGGGTTTCTTTGATAACAAATCAACCAAATCGTGATTATTCAGTACTTTCGTTTCATACTTACTCATACATTTGCATAGTGTGACTGGTTAATTTTGCATTCAAAGTTTAACAGATAGATGTAAGTCCAACTGATAGTAATCCGAATAAGATTACTTTAATAGAAGCATTCAAGTTATATCCTCAATGTAATTTTACAAAGCAGAGACATCACTATAAAGTACCATACAATTTTAAAATATAGTGTTTTCATAATAAAAAAGTAGCATCAAATACATTTTAAAATAAAATGATCTACTTTTCACCATAGAATGAATATCTTACTTTTCAAGTAGTTGTAACGGTAACAAATGAATAGAATCAGCTTGATAAAAATTCATATAATTCATTAGAGCTACGTATGATGCCTTGATACCAGACCTTTGTTGAGCGATTTCATAGTATCGTCTCATACTATCACGAAAATTAAGTATAGTTTCTGAGTGTACTTTGTTGCTTGAAAAGTGTTTCGGATTTCTTTCTAAGTTATCTGAAGTATTTAACATGCGTTTAACGTACTGAAGCCAACCGGAATGAAAGACCGAACTTAGCATATTTGCATAGATTTTGTAAGATTCGGCGCTGCGAAAATCTAACTTTTGACTCACTTGTTCATACACATGATCAAATAATTTACTTTGTCTATTAAAATGATAATTTGCTAACTCATTCACAGAATATATTGTGTTGTCATTTAAATTGTCAGTATTTTGTGTTGTACTGTTAAATTGCCACTTTTCCAAACGGCTTTTCACCAAATGCCTACCTTCTCTAAGAGCATCTGTTAATTCAACTGTCATGGCATGTTGACAGGCTAATTTCATTCGTTCGACATAATCAAGTTGTCTCTTCAGTTCTTGTTCAGTAAATTCTTCAATCCAACGGGCTTCAGCTTGAAGCCTCAAAATTGGACCAATCAAATGGATCTGATCAACCCGCGTATCGTGTATTGAAAATGACAACGCTGATGAAATTGGTGATGATGAACTGTGCTTGTTATTTTGCATCATAGTGAGATCTACAGACTCTCTGTTTAGTTTTGGAGATTGTAAAATGCTATCAAATGTTGAAATCCTACCTGAAGGTTGTAGACTAAATATCAATGAGACAGCAACACTGAATGTAAATAAAAAGGTATAAAATACACGGAATGCAAGATGTGTAAATAAGAATATTCGTTTTATTTGTGAATTATTCATATTCCAAGTATTTTGACTAAGCCAGGGAGATTTTGGTGGAAATTTTTGATAATGTTGAGATTTATTGCCATAATGGTGGTAGCGGTGATGTGGAACAATGGTAGGATGATATAAGATAGGCCGACTTGTAGGAAACGCTTGAATATAATCTTCACCTTTTCTTGATGTCACATAATACAGTGTACGATTATTTAGTTTAACAGGAAATGCATGAAGTAGCAATTGATGATATTGTTGATCATTACAATAATGATCATTCATACCGGTTGTTTGATATCCAACTGAAATCAGATATCCTTTATTTGGTATGATAAAATGTTTTATACACACAAATACTATTAATACCAAAAAATATAGTAAACCAATTCCAATTGTAATAAATATCAAAGGACTGAACATCATCCACTGGGATGATTCTTTGATTGCACTCTTGTTCGAATAAATACCAATTATAGATGTTTGAACTGTATCACCCTGAAGCATTGTGTCTTTTATCCGTTGACTGAGAAGTGGGTTGTATATTCTTAATGCAACATTGCCATTACAGTCTTGGATAACTAAGTCAAAAATTAATGTTGGATGAAATGATGATAAGAATAATGTTTCATATGGAATTGCCTCAATAGACTTGATATCTAAATGATAGGTCAATTGGAATCGTTCAATGTTTCGATTTGGTTTAAAGTAATCTTTCGTTTGCGAATTCAGTATGACAACATCGTGATTGCTTAAAATCAGTGTGCTCGGGGCCCAAATAAGTTTTAAATTGAGGTAAGCCGGAGTTCCGGTGACGTAACCTATGTGTAGAATAAAACAAATTATAGTCATTTAAAAAAGTACCACTATAAGACAAGTAACAAATCAACAGTATCTTTTCATTACAGTGATTTGAAAATGCCAGGTCGACTAAACTGGACAATTTAATTGTGAAGCATTTGTTGTCTTTCTGGACAAACTAAAGTCTAAAAATTAAAGTTGAGATGTGGATAACAAGTGTAATTCAGGACTAACGTGAAGTTCTGTTTTTGGAAATTGTCGTTACATTGTACAACGGAATATGAACTTAGTTAATTAAATTCAAAGACGATTTCGTTATCTGCTGAGCTGTTTGTGACCAAACTTAACGCTATAAGGAAGTAATTAGTCCACAACGGATAAAACTGTTAAGATATTGACATTGGGAAATTCGTTTTCATGTCTTTATAAACATACGGTTTACTTTATCTTAAAATACCCGCCTTTATTCATAACGAACGGTAGATGTGTTCCAGTTAACTATACTTAAAGGCTTCATATCCACCTTATATTGAATAGTCCCAATAGTAAGGCAAATTATATAAACTGACAGCATATTCTGAGGCTCCGTTGTTTAGCCAGGTACATTATTTCATCTCACTTTATATTCATCGGACTCATTATCATATTTTGCATATGTTGTAAAAACATTTAAAATACACCAATAAACGGTATATTTAGCTGTCATTTAACTTATTGTGAATGTTGCATAATATGAAGCGGAAAAAACTTTCTATTAACTCCATCTATTATTTCTACATGTTCGTAACAGTAGTACACAAACTGAACACACCTTCATTGAGATGTAACTGAATAAAAAAAGATATAGTGAATAAACTGAGTGAAATACTGTGCAATTACTTTGTGTTCATTGTTTATTAAGCAAAAATACATCTTCCGTTATGTTTACTATTTTTACAAGACAATGTTCAATAACCATATTTCACTAGACCTGAAGAATCACTTCAAGCAAATTACCGGTGAGTACATTTTAAATTATTATTTGATATTGTGAATTTCGAAGTTACATATTAAGCAGTAACCTACGACAACTGTAAAACGCTTTATTCTTCAGTGTGATTAAAAATGCAAGAAGATGGAAAAAACGCCATGATATATAAATGGATCCATATTTTTCTGCTTTATTTGTCATACTTAATTCACTTTAGAAAAATAAACAAATTGTACTGAGCATGTGTATTGTGTCTGATTGACATATACCAATCATAAAAATGACTGAAATATATTTGTAACACACGATCGAATAAAACAATGGAACAAATCAAAATAAGTTAGTGCAATTAACATACAGGTTTTATTGTGTCATGTCAAGTCATTTAAGTCACAGTGATTTAAAGTGAGACATACTATATATTACTAATGTATATTACTCATTTATATAAATAACCTCTCTAATGCTCAATTTATTCGAAATTATCAGATCTAACCTTGGCAATGGTTTATACTTTTTATGTTGTATAACTTGTACCCCAATATATTTTGGTATAAAATATCAGCTTTAATTCTATGATTCTATCTAAATAAATATACTTAATAATATACTAATATCTCGAGTCTGTTGCTAACCATTGACAAAATAATGATGTAAAATCCATGCATCTTAATGAAAGATGAAATGTCCTCTTTACTAAAGTGAATTTTCAATTAATATGCTACTTCTGTCAAAAATGCTATTGTTTTTTACTGGCATTAGTAGATTAGAGTGATATGGAATTTAAAAAGCTCCACCACATCTAGTTACAAACAATGTCAGATCACTAGTAAATAACTTTAGGAAGTAATTCCTAGAGTTCTCGTGGGAGGACACGATCAGTATATTTAAACCAAATCGTATGTGAGGTAGTTACTTACTAATGGCGATGGATGAGGTCGACCAAATATGTCGTGAATAATGAATTATGAGTTATGAATATCAACCGTGGGGTGTCGGATCAGTAGTCCAACAGTTAAGTAGTATCGCCAGTACCTAAGGGCCTTGAACTCTATATCTTATTGATGTTGAGGATAAGAAGTCACATTCAAGAGCGAAACAGATGTTCAATGCCAGCTTCTGATTTTTAGTGGTTGTCTAACTCAGATCACTTAGTAATGTTAAATTCGAATTCAAAATCTCCACAACACCTAGTTTATTTTTCTAAGTTGATAAAGAAAACTATTGCTAAATCATATATTAATAATTCCTATGAACTACCAGGTTCAACAATAACAGGTTAACTGATATTATAATTGATTGAAATAAACTAAAGAAAATATCTAGTGAAAACATTTCAATGGTTCTACAAAGATCATCAGCTACTTAGTTCACATTTATTCTTATCAGATGACCTTATACATTTTCTTTTGTTATCTTATGATTTCTAAGTGATATCTAAATGTCACCATAAATTACCACCTTCCCCCTAATCTTCTGATATCACTTTCTTTATTTAGTGTCCCTAGTGAACAAAACACATGAAATAAATAAAAGGAGTTATCTAGAACAAAAAAATAATTTAGTTTAAGATGCCTTTTGCTGATGTAATTGCTAGTAGTTTTAGTAATACATATATAAATGTATTATGCACTGTTATGAATATTTTTCTAATTTAGAGAAAATGATACAAAGTATTGTATTAAATAGTCCACTGCGAATATACACTACTCATATAATAAATCATCATCGAGTTATACAATGTGACCAATATATAGCATTAAATTAATTTTAAACGAACAGAAAACTTAAAAGAAGTGTAATTAGGATAAGCATGTATACCACAGTAGCCTAGTGATGAACGCGATGGCTTTTGGCACGAAGCAGACTGAATTCGAGTCCCAGTGTAAACATTAACACTAGGATGCAAGTACATCCAGCCGAGGAGTCCCAAATAGGACGAAATGCACGTCCGGGATTCCGTTTGCCAGTCATAATCTAACTTAAATATTAAAAGAAACGTGCTTCAAGAAGTAGAGGTTCAGGGTAAAACTTTCGAAATTACGATGAAACAGAATTCATTATACTGTTATTAAGTATCTAAGCATACATACTATATAAATTTCACATTTTCATGTAATTGGATACAACAATCAATTGTAATCTATTGAGGCCAATAAATTATTGTACAGAAAGGTATTCATTTTCTCTGTTTTACGTAATATCATTTGAAAAAGGGGAATTTTTTAGTTATAAGGTGCATTTTATAGCAGTCTCAACATTACGTAACTCTGGTATATTCAGGTTAAGCTACGAACACTTGGCTATCATACCACTGTACGACATTAATTGCAGTCAAAAATACAGACCGTTGGATGCTGAATAAAAAGTCTAGTGGTTGCACATTAGCCACGAACCCTGTAGGACGTGGGCTCAATTTCTTAGAGGGGTCCTGCGAGCATATTGAAGAAGAGTCCACCACTAGAACAGAACAACTGTTCAATGGTTTACAGCGGTTAACTGACTCAAGCCAGTTTGTGATGTCGAATTCCAATGAGTAGAACTTATCAAAACATTTAACAGCTATTGTATTAGTTTCTTCACATACATACACTATAACAATGTATATAATTATGCCAATTATTAGTTTTGTTTTTTACACAATAGCTTTAACTTTCACACCGATATTACTTGTCTTCATATACGAGATATACAATGATGTCATTATTTCACAAATTAGAAATGTGATTAATAAATCTTTAATATGTGCCTGAGTAAAAAAATAGTCATTGAAACCTAGATGATTGATTTTTCGTAGTTTGTGTCACAGACTTAATGTAGATAAATGACCACCAAAACCAGAGAGAAACGGATAGCTGTGTCGTCTAAGGATAGGACTCCCAGTGTATAATGAACCGCGAACCTTCCCCCCCCACTTATCCATAAATGTCGAACCAAAGACTTCTGGCCTCATCCAGGCAACTAACATTTGGACTGCTCAGTTAGTCACTGATAGCTTATATTGGTTGTCGTCTCTAAATATCTAAGCAATTCTTTGAATTAACAAAAAAGCAACTTGTATGGCGCCGTCACTTACTTAAGACTATAAATAAGAAACTTCGTGAGCAATAATCAAGGAAAATGAAACGCAGGTAAGCCATGATGTTGTACCTTTTTCTAATTAGAGAAAATTGATACAAAGTATTGTAGTAAATAGTCCACTGCGAATATACACTACTCATATATAAATCATCATCGAGTTATACATGTGACCATATATAGCATTAAATTATTTTAAACGAACAGAAAAACTTAAAAGAAGTGTAATTAGGAAAGCATGTATACCACAGTAGCCTAGTGATGAACGCGATGGCTTTTGGCACGAAGCAGACTGATTCGAGTCCCAGTGTAAACAGTAACACTAGGATGCAAGTACATCCAGCCGGGAGTCCCAAATAGGACGAAATGCACGTCCGGGATTCCGTTTGCCAGTCATAATCTAACTTAAATATTAAAAGAAACGTGCTTCAAGAAGTAGAGGTTCAGGGTAAAACTTTCGAAATTACGATGAAACAGAATTCATTATACTGTTATTAAGTATCTAAGCATACATACTATATAAATTTCACATTTTCATGTAATTGGATACAACAATCAATTGTAATCTATTGAGGCCAATAAATTATTGTACAGAAAGGTATTCATTTTCTCTGTTTTACGTAATATCATTTGAAAAAGGGGAATTTTTTAGTTATAAGGTGCATTTTATAGCAGTCTCAACATTACGTAACTCTGGTATATTCAGGTTAAGCTACGAACACTTGGCTATCATACCACTGTACGACATTAATTGCAGTCAAAAATACAGACCGTTGGATGCTGAATAAAAAGTCTAGTGGTTGCACATTAGCCACGAACCCTGTAGGACGTGGGCTCAATTTCTTAGAGGGGTCCTGCGAGCATATTGAAGAAGAGTCCACCACTAGAACAGAACAACTGTTCAATGGTTTACAGCGGTTAACTGACTCAAGCCAGTTTGTGATGTCGAATTCCAATGAGTAGAACTTATCAAAACATTTAACAGCTATTGTATTAGTTTCTTCACATACATACACTATAACAATGTATATAATTATGCCAATTATTAGTTTTGTTTTTTACACAATAGCTTTAACTTTCACACCGATATTACTTGTCTTCATATACGAGATATACAATGATGTCATTATTTCACAAATTAGAAATGTGATTAATAAATCTTTAATATGTGCCTGAGTAAAAAAATAGTCATTGAAACCTAGATGATTGATTTTTCGTAGTTTGTGTCACAGACTTAATGTAGATAAATGACCACCAAAACCAGAGAGAAACGGATAGCTGTGTCGTCTAAGGATAGGACTCCCAGTGTATAATGAACCGCGAACCTTCCCCCCCCACTTATCCATAAATGTCGAACCAAAGACTTCTGGCCTCATCCAGGCAACTAACATTTGGACTGCTCAGTTAGTCACTGATAGCTTATATTGGTTGTCGTCTCTAAATATCTAAGCAATTCTTTGAATTAACAAAAAAGCAACTTGTATGGCGCCGTCACTTACTTAAGACTATAAATAAGAAACTTCGTGAGCAATAATCAAGGAAAATGAAACGCAGGTAAGCCATGATGTTGTACCTTTAAATATAACTATTTCAATTAATTATCTCTTAACTGGTGATTTTTTAAAGAAGGCTATACTTCGCAAGTGCTTTACTTAATTAATGTCATTTAGAAATTAGCTTATACATTAAATTCCTAAAACTTTGTTTAAACTCACTACTCTCTTTCAAGGGTATTTTATACAAAATGTATTAATGGTGTAGTGAAGAATCCTGCTGTCAACGATCGCAGATAAATTATAGCCTACATAGAACCAAATATTATTACTACTACACTCAGACGACGAGTTGCCATAGATACATACATGATAATTTGTTGTTATTAGAAAAGCATTTCGGGAATCATTTTTAAAGGTGAGAAATATTATTTTCATTTGAAATCAAATAAGCTTTAGAAAGTGAAACCAATCAAGATGAGTTGCAATTTTCAGACTGCCTAACAAACAATAATTTGACTGAGACACCTAATCTCACCATGCACAACAAACCTACACACTCAAATCAAAACAGTGAACTTGATTCTAAATTTTTCCAAGAGAGCTAATAAACTTATTATTTAAAAACAAAATAACCATTACACTAATATTATAAGGGATGTACCAGGATGAAACGACTTATAGTTAAGTAATAATACACAAATTATAATATCATGGATTAATATGGTCGTTCTACCTTATAATTTTGCTACAACAGAGGAAATGCAACAGATTCTAGAACTTGAAATTTGACCATTCTGCAAGGCACTCAATACATTTTGAGGCGCTTTAGTTAGACTAAATAGAAAGATTCCTTTTACCTTTAGTCAGAAATGTATCTATAGACCAGGTGTGTCAACTATTATCCCTACTGTATTGAAAAGGTTTCCAGAGAAATCTTGACTCGTGAAGAAGAACGTGTCAGCCACACAAACAACCTCCTAGTAATTTTATATAACAAAAAGCTCTAAATCAATTTAACAATAGCCATACATACTATTTACAGCAACCATAGAATGAATACCAAAAATGTCTTATTTATTCATATAGGCTTTTCTAATTATAAAGAAAGGTGATCAACTGCAACTTTCTACAGCACCTAATAAGTCTTTCTTTTTAGTGTAGACTATTTATCTAATCAACGACAATCAAACTGAATACAGTTTCACACGTACTTAACTTACCAAAATAATTTTTACTTCTCCATATTAACATGGCTTTAACCCGATTAGACTTGTTTCTAGACAGTATCAAACATTTTGAAGTATACCACTTTATCGTCATGACTTGAATTAATAAATTCAATTCTCTGAAGAAGCAGTAATCACTGATTCGCAGAACGGTACAAATTTCAATCCCCTAGAATACTACAAACATATCATTTTTTGCTGTAGCTAAATGGTTTTCACAATGGGATGTGTATATTCTGTGTTACACTATTGATTCTATCATCTAAGTGGTCAGTATATTCGGACAGTGCACAGTCATTTTCATAAGTTATCCTAATAAAGTCATTTTATGGTGAAGACAAATTGCAAGTTATGCAACAACTCTTGCCTAATTACCTCAACAAATAAAATATAGTAACTAATATGATAGAAAATAAATAATAAAGGATCCTAACACCAACTTTAATTCGAAGCATCATAGAAAATAACTTGTCTCAGAATAGATTTTTATGACTTCGATTCCCGTTGGTAGTCATAATTTCTGTGAATTGCACAGACTTTGTGTTGTTGAGTTGCTTTATATAAACATGTATATAGGTTTATTTCCTTATCAAATTTAACTCATTTCAGATGTATCAATGCTTGAAAAGTGGGTGGATAGCAAAATAGCCTGTTTTAGTTATCGATTTGAAGTTTACATAATTACAATTTTCTACGTTTGCTAATATCTATTGAATTTGACCCTTAAGTGGGAACAATATATTGTCAGGACTTATTATGTCTTATCAGTAATAGTAACATTAGTCTGTAGTTAACATTACCAACCGAGATTTGACCCAGTGATTATGCCTTATATTTTAAACAAGTTGAAAATAATTTAAGTGTTTGTTATCGACTGAGTGATATGATTCTAAAAGTAGATTATTCCGGTATGTCAACTAACCACTTAACCTTAGTTATGTTATTATTTCTATTCGTGAAATGTATAGAAGAAAATTTGTGCATTTAGATGTCATTTTGTCTTGTTCATATGAAGGAAACTTGTTTATTGGACTAACTGGATGAGTCAACATTTGACTTTTCTAAGCATGTTCATACTAAACTAGAATTTCGCTAACTAAAATCAATTGAATGTTCAGTGTTTTATTATCTAACCTAGTCATGACAATTCATCAGAATTTATAAAATAACTTTACTTATAGGACGATCCCAAACTTTGACTGAGAGCAACTGTGACAAAGCTTCTGATGAAGATTTAGCATATTTTGGTGCAGATTAACAAAAGAGTTATATGATCCATAAGTTGATACTGGATATAATATTTGGAATATGGTTTCTTAGTAATTGGCTTAAAGTCGGAAACTAATCTTAACTAAAGATATACCAAGATATAACAATAATAACAATAATAATAATAATAACAGTATGTTTAGTACAGTATGAATTTTCAGCATATAGTATCTCAACAAATTACTATTTTACCCTTTACACACCTGAAAAGTGTCTGTCTACGATCCTGTTCATTGTGACTTTGTAGTTCTTACCACACAATTTACTAACAGCTTTCAGTAGTCTAAGCAACACAATATAGTCTTTTCTCAAAAGCCCGGGAAAAAAACGGTGAACAATATAAAACAATCGGCAGTATACAGGAAGTGATAAATTGTAATAATAAGTGCTTGCTAGTACCAAAACTACGTAATCGCTCTATGTATATTAAACGAAAAGCCGTCTTTGATATCATTAAAACATGCGAAGATCAAGATAGATCAGAAGCAAAAGTTGCACCAAGATAAGCAACAACCGACGTAGTCTTAGTTGTAGATTCTCCAATTTTACAAAGATCGTGCGAATTCACAAAATCATTTAGGTCTGTTTCATGTATTTGACTGAAATTGACATTTTGATATTTGGAGAGATTAAGTTGAAGACCATTAAAACGAGACTATTGTTCAACAACCTTTAAGGAATAATTCATTTCACAACATTTTAAGGAAGGAGAAACAGGCCTACAAGTAGTAAGATTATCTGCGTACACAATAATAGGTACCTTTCACAGAAGGCAGGTCATTTAAGAAAAATGATAGAAGAAAAAGGGAAATAACAGCACCTTGGGGTACAACAATTTCTGTTAATAGATGAGTGGAGCACATTCCTTTGTACACTGTATATTGTTCTCTTCCTGAGAAATAGGAATACAGCCAGCTTTCTATTTTTATTTTCAAAATTTTTCCAGTAATATAGGTCTAGGAACGGAATAAAGGCAGGAATGTAATCGGGAAACGTACTTCAGATATACATTCTACCCTTTTCAAAGCTAAACATTATATTATGATGTAAGACAGCTAGCGCGTCCAGTATACTTCTATTCCATCTGTATGCAGACTGACATGAACTGATATGCTCTTTTATTGCTGGCTGCAGCTTGCGTAGTAAAATTTTTCCCATAGTTTTCAGAAATGAAGAAATCATAGCTGTGGGTTTAGACTTAATACTATCATCAGTAGACGCTTTCTTCAGGATTGGTGTTATTTTCATCTTCTTCCAGGCTTTTGGTATCATGTTTGTAGATACTAGTCAGTGGCTGGTACAAAACTTTAGTATATTTCTTAAACAGATGGTTCAAAATTTCATCAGGTCTTAGACATCATGATGGTTTGAGTGCCTTTAGACATTCTAAAACGTATATTTCGGTGAATATGGAACTGCAATATTTATTCGATTAATGGTGATCAAAGAGCATCTGATCAGATCTATACAGTAAGAGAGAATCATTTAACGAGATCTGTTTAGTGCATGTAAGGTTTTTATATAGCTTCCAGACATTAAAAAAATTCTACCAGGATAGAAGCTTTTCTTGACATATAAGGCCGTTTTACTTTCTGACTTCAGTATAATCATCGTTCTCGTAGGACACTCTTTTTCTTGCCTCATTCGTTCAATATGTGGAGAGATCAGTCGGTCAAATCTAATGAAAATTGTTTTACTTGGACAGCAGATATTAAGGCAAAACTTGAGATTAGAACTGGTGACATCTACAATCGTTTTTAATGATTCGTTTGAAAAGAGAGGTCGTAGTTAGTTGATTCCAGCATGTTATTCAATTCGTAGATATTTTCATTTGAGTAATTTCCATATTCTTTTCCTGGTCAGATAAGAAGTTGTATTCTTTACCGACTTCGCGTATATTTATGGCAAAACTCAAATGATTCAATAGTCAGAATTTAGAAGAGGAGCCCGTTTACGAGGCTCGTATATTCGAACCACAACTACAAGTACTAAATCAAGCAAAGCACTGCAGTGAGTTGGGAAGTGTTCTAGGTTTTTGTAGCCTAAGGATGAAAGGAAAGCACATTCAAACGAATTAAGGTCATCACATACAAGTGAAAGAGACCCACTGAGAGTAGTTGCAGCAAACCCAGTGAACTCACCAGCAAAGTAGGATAGGAATGCTGATGTGCAGTCCGGAATCATATAAGCACTGATAATATATATGTATTTATATTTATTCAGATGTTTAGGACGACATTTTAATGTCAGATAATCTAATATAATCATTTGAAAGCTTAAAGCATACATGATTGGATTTACACCAGTTCGTGTTCACGAAAGTAGCAACACCACTAACACACTTTTTCTTGATGACAGAACGAACGTGAAAGAAAATCTGGGAACCATTTAGTGATGCCAAATTGTCATCTCACAGGTCATGTAGCCAAGATTCTTGATTTGTGATTAAACCATAGTTGCAGTATATGTTAAGACTTAGGAGAAATTGTAGGTAGTCCACTTTTCCAATAAGGGATCTGTAGTTAAGATTAGGAATTTCAGGAATAGACATTTGATGAATATTAATCCTTTTTAACCCAAGTTGCCAGCCACCATGATGTCTTCGTTCATATCTAACAGAATTGCTCACGATAGGTCGTAGAATTTTTATAAAGGCGTATGAGTACACAATGTGATTTTGGAATATGATTGGGCAGTTAAAACAAAACAAAAAGCGAACAAATAACCTGTTGAGATATTTGGTTAAAAGCGGTAGCGCAAGATTTCAAACAGTCCCCCCCATTCAAGTTAGCGAATTCAAACTGTTTTGTTTTTAAGAAATATTGACAAAATTTTCTAATTTATGGCATGTTAAGCATTTCATAGAGCATTTCGATTATGTAAAATATGTTGATGCATACTACTAAAACATTTCCTAACTATAATTAATAACAAAACTTTATTAAATAATTTACCATTTTCATACAATTTTTATCTTCATCAGTTACTTGTTTATATTCGGTTCAACTTCTTCTTTTATGTCATTACTTCGCATTCTCAATTGTTTTATTTGAGATTCACAAAACTTTTTTTTCTATCAATTTATCATCATCCTATCATTGTTTTTCTCATTTTATTAAATCCATTTATCATTCACTACAATATGTAATCTAATAAATTTACTTTTATTTTCATAAAGTTATATTATTTTTTATCTTTTTGTGTCGGAAACATTCATTTAATCAATTCAGAAATAAAAATAAAACTAAGTTCAAAATAGCATTTAAATATTAGTAATGCAAGATTAGGAAATGTTTCAATATATTCTATACTATAATTTTGAAAATAGAACAAGTTACTATGTGTTAATTCTATTACATAAACATTAAGTTCAGCAAATGTATGAAATGTATATATAGATATGCTCATTTGTTCGGTAGTATTTGATGGAAAAATTATATTGACAAATACAAGATAACATGAACATGCACGAAGTGATAATCTTAACGGTTCAATAACAGATTAAAAAATTAATTTTACACTAAATCATCTATTACACGTAATTTGATTTCGAGATGCACGTGATACATTTGCAATAAACTCGACAATCAAAGTATCTGCTTACTAGTTGTCAATAGCTAAATATCTTGGTTATAATTCAGTTGACAGGAAATAATTCAACCATATTTGTTGAAATTTGCACTGGTTTTAACCACTAGGAGTTTAAAACATAACTTCTATGTTTAAAAAGAATATATGATCAACCTTCAACTGACTTAGTGACAACAATTAACTCAAATTCTTTACTTTCACAAAATTATGATTAGTATTTGATGACGATTTAAATTTTCATTTTTATTATGATACTTTTGTTATGTCATATGGCCTACAGGTATAAGAATATCACTACAAATGTCCATATAAGCATTTAAGAAATTTTTAGTCTTCATTGTAGACTAATCTTAACTGCAGTTTTATTGATCCAAATGTTGAATCATTTCTTTAATATCCTGAACTCAGTGATTTGTACGTAGCTGATGAGGAATCACTAAATATACTTAGTTCATGGTATCTTGCAAATTTCATCATTTTTACTATATTGAAATACGTAGATATTTTTAAATGATTCACTTACGAGAATTATTAATCTGATGATAGAAAGAAATTTTGAGAAACTTAAGATTTGTTTTCGTTGACTGAAATTTATGAAAGATGTAATGCTATACTGAAACATCCTACAGTGTATTAATGGACATACTTCTAAGATTAGTTAAACATACTAAACAAATTGAGTAAGTAATTACTCTTATCCTAGTTAATACAGCACTTATTAAGTTATGACAATAAATTACTGAATAGTAAATTCACAAAGGAAACAATAATACAAACAATATTATTAACACGTTGTAAAGAATAAACTTTGATTGATTTTATGAATCGATTTCATGTAAAACATATTTGAACATTGAAACGTCAAGATTCAAATTTACCATAATAATAATAGACTGTAGACAGTAAATCAGTGAATACAATAATGGTGAAAAATGTTAACTTACTACAATCTCGAAAATATCTATTCAGAATAAAGCAACTAATTACTTTCTAGAAAAGATTCAGTGAACTGATGATGATTACCATGGTATATTTTTTAAATATTGAAATAATATAAAACGAATTTTATTTTTTATATAGTGAATAGAATTTTCAAAGTAGCCTAGAAAATTGGGTTAAAGCTACAAATTTAGAGGATAACTATACGTCACATAGAAACATTTTTCTTTAAGAAATTTGAATTAGGAAATTATGGTCTGTTTTTATAACTCTGTTGGATGAGTGTCTTTGGTGTATGTTTAGGCCGATTTTTTTAACTCAAGTCAACTCTAGTTCATTTTACAGCTAGTTAATAGGTTAATGTATTTTATTATCATTTTTTAAGTTACCACTCTATGACACATTTTATACCGAAGCAAGCGATTCTAGTTACTTTTCCAAAAATAAGTTTAATTATAACATGTTTAAATCTTCCCGTTGATTTCTCATGGATTGAAATTAATTATTCGCTGCTACCATATGTGCATTCCGAGAGGGTTATCTTGATATAACCGACGAGTCCTGAGTAAGACGAAACGTTCATCTTGAATTCAGCATGCCAGTCACAATCCAAATTAAACAAAAAACATTTGTTAGGCGGGGAAAAGAAACAATCCGAAACCCAGCAGTCTAAATGGACTAACTATGGCTCTATTAAATGCAGGATCTTGGTAGTAGAAATTTAACCAAACTGCGAATCATATTTCTAAATGTAATTGGTGTTTAAAGTCAAGTGATATTACTGACTGTAGAGAATAAACGAATTAGAGAAAATTAGAGATCGGCTTCTGAGTAAAAGGGATTGTAGATTTTCTAAGATGAACTGTTAATCCTTTTTTTTCATCAATGCAAAAAAATTTGGTTGATTGCTTTAAAATACAGATGAACTTGCATTGTGATGCCATTACTCCTTGTTGCTAAGAATGCATTGTGTAAATAATTTTAAAACAAAATGAACATAAGTTATCAGGAGGATTTTGTCGAATTGTAGGTCAGTGAGAACAATTATTAGTAGTTGACTGTTGGGCTGGCTAATTAGTTATAAATTCTTACTTATATCCATATGATCACTTTCACCTCTTATCGTCATAAGTAGTTTATAATTAATTATGATAGTAAAGCTTTATTTATAACCCTTATCTTTGATCCAACGAGAATTTATTCCTTTCTATTTAGTCATATACAAAGCTAATAACTATATGTCAGGATTGCTATCTACATCACATATAAATATACATACATAAAGTCAATGAGAAAATAGAAAATTGACTAATACAAACACACTTAATCTGTCAATTCCAATTAAAAAGATTAAATAGGGTTTTACGCAAGAAATGATTTAATCTTTAGGTTTGGCACGGATATGTTATGTTCCATGCTAAATCAAAATGTATATTTTCAATTAATGACATTCATTAAATACAGCAGATAGTAGTTACGTATGACATATAAGTATGAGGAGACTAATATTAAGTAAATGAATACAGTACTATTGTAATTACTACAGTTTTTCTAATGTGACGTTTAGTACTCGCTGATTTTTGTCTTTATACATTGAAGACAACTTGATTAATTATATTTACAGTCACATATGTAGAGATAAAATGCATATCAGTTTCACAAGTGCATGGGTGTTTAAATTAAATAGCTCAGTGGATGACGCTTGTCCGTCTATTTTAAACAGTAACACTGGTGTGTTTTCACTGAGCTAAAATATCACAAACGGAGAACAAATACGAGTTCCGTATCCTATCGCTAGTCACAACTTAATTTAAGAAAAGCTTGCAACTATTTTACCATATCATAGTACTTTGTACAGAATATGAGCACAATAATACTAACTGATCAGTTACAATCTACAACATAGACAAAGCAAATTATTCAAATCATTTATGATGCAATGGAACACTATGTAGTTTAGTAGGAGAGTACTGAAACCAATTAGTCAATAGATACATATGTGATGAAATCACTGATTGTGATCACGAAGAATGAAATCACAATTGTATTGTAACTTCATTCTTCGAATCCGTCACTACATTTACTGCGGACAAGAGTTACCAACATTATGTTATCACCGAAGTTAACAGAATTACGAACGGTCATTTGTGTAGTATCAACATTTCATTTTCATGAACTAACAACAATCAGCAAATTAACTTATTCTATGTATGTACATAAAATTGTCATTAAAACATTAGAGGTTGCTTATATGTTATAAGCATATAAATACTAAACACTTTTACCTACTATTGAGAACTAAATCTTAACTTTTAGGCTCGTTGTTCTTATTGCTTGTGGAATTTGTTCACTTCAAATAAAATCCTGCCTCAATCGTGTTTATTGACTTTTTACCATACACGTGTCCTATCATTTGTGTGTGCGTGACAGACTGTGATTTACTATGATTGATATACTCAGACGATATATAATTAACTAAGATGAGCATAGTCAATATATTCACATAATCAAACAACAACATCTTAAATCGCCCCCCTTCGTCCCTAGAACAGGCGACTTTGACAGTTTAATGTCCGCTAACGTTCTTAAGCTTTCACTAACATTTAGATGTAAAAAGGTACCTATTTATCAACATAAAAACCTTTTTATTACAGAGCATAACTTGTTATAACAAGATGTTATGTCTAGGAGCATGCATTCTACGTCCAGTTACTATTGAATAATGATGAAACGATACAATTAAAATAAGTAGGCATTAAAATTTTATCCTACGATAACCAGATATTTTGATTGATTTAATCCAATGAACCTATGCACAACAAGCTTATGAAAAAAAGGAATTTAGTTGCCATTCAAACTGTGAAAAATGCTACTTTTCATGTTATCCACAAACACATTATTTTTAAGGTAATCGTATAAAAGTGTCCGTTGTAAAATAATTAATTAGTAACTCGTCAGTATAAATGAACGTACCGATATGCACAACTACTTATCATTGTTTGGTTTGAATTAAAATGCTATTGTCCTACTAGAGGAAAATAATTTAGAATCAAGATAAACTAGATTTTAAAGTTAAAAGAAAAAAGTCCAAAGTAATTCATCCGCTTGAGGGATGAAATGTATCACACAATTTAGTTTATACGTTACATAGTGAACGAATCACCAGAATATATTTTAGAGAATTTCGAAGTTTTAATAACCTGACAGAATCCAGTAAGTTATACCCTTGCTGTGTAAATACAAGTTCTATTACTGTAGTATATCTACAGTGAATTGAAGATCAACAGGTTGATTTCATAAATGCCCTCTAAAATGAATATTTGAATCGTCCGAAGTTAGTATTTTTTACTTACAAGATATGTAGGTCTGTGGGGGGGAAGAGCAAGGGTGGCCATTTAGGCCATCTTGAAACAAACTGTTTACCGAAAATTGGTGTCATGTAATAAGGCAGATATGTATCTAGTGATACATCGATTTAGTGTGTTATGCATTTTGACAACAGACTACTATAAATATATTCTTAATTAGATACCAAATGAGTTGCTATTTAGTTATAGTGGTTATCAGTAAAATTACATACATTTAACCAATCCTAGCATACCAGTCAACGGGAATATCAGTATTCTAGTGTTGCTACTGAATTCTCTATGTGGTATATAAATAAACATCTAAACTTATTTTTTGTAAGGGTACAGAATAATGAACGCGTATAAATTACGCATTTATATAAAATTAGGTCAAAGAAAAAAAAATGATAAACGGCTATATTCTTCTACCATTAATGTGTATGTATTTGTACATATACACAATCCACATTTAACCCTATCATGAAGTGTAATTCACTCAAATGTCATGTAACTGACCTGTCACCAGGATATGAAGTATTTCTTGACCTGATGAATCGGGTACAAATTTCACTGATGCTTTTAGTGCTTTACGTAAGATTCGATAATGTCCGGTTGATTTATGCTCTGTAATTGTGTGTAAATTGAAAACAGTTGGAAATTTTTTGTTGTCACAAAATACTGGTCGCAAGACTGACTGGTTACCTAAGAAAAAATGAAAAAGTCAAGTTTAGTGATCATTCATATCACACATTTTACATCATTATTTAGTTTAATGATTACATCAAAACAGCTTAAAACACATTAATTTTTAATTTTCAAGGGCGGATGTTTATCAATAAGAAATTTGCATAAAATGACGACGGTACTTCATAGCTGATTATTTTGAGTTTGAGACAGTCAAATTGTTGAAAATCACAATTATTTTATCTTGCTCCTAACGTTAAGAAACTGATCTACTGTATTAATTTTAAAAGTCTCAGAATCCTGGTTTAGTCGTTTTACATCACTAATGAGATATATCATTAGTATAAGTCAAACCATCCCAACGAAATTTCGATAAAGTCACCGGGAACTCAGTCACTACTAAGTACAAAGACGCTTGAACTTCAAGTAGTTTGTAGGTAATTACTGAATACCCGTTGTCATCTCAATAATCAAGAAAAAGCAGCTGAATTCTAATCTTAAAGAAAACTAGCTGCAAACGCTATATGTATCATACGTCCATAAATTGAGTAGAATTACCAATAACACGCTTTCTATAAAGCTCGGCTGCTGGAAAGTAATATTACTAGAAACACTAAGCCAAGCTTTCCATTATGATACTGCAATTATTACAAAATATATTTCCATTGTATATCTACTGATGTACATCCGGAAAAAAATATTTTCCTTTTAAGAACTTTCGTTTATTTATAGAGTTAAATAAGTTTACAACTCTTCCCAGATATTTGCTTTGAATAATTGTTAAATCTATCAATTGGTGTATATTATAGTGAAGAAACATATGTGTCTGTGGTTATATTACATTTTCTGACCTAAATGGTTTAATTGGGAAGATAAACAATTCAGGTCACAATACCTAATATTACTAAAATCATCCACCAATGCTACAAATCTCTGTCATCTCAATATTTCTGTCTCTCTCTCTCTTCCTCCCTCTCTCTCTCTCTCTCTCTCTCTCTCTCTCTCTCTATATATATATATATATATATATATATATATATATATATATAGATGGTTATGATAATAAATGACAAGTTAATTTTATCATGATATTGTCTTCATAAGTAAATGTTAATCAGATTAAACGGTAAACTAAACCAAATCATTTATATTGCAAATGTTCTACACTTACATTTTTGACGATTTCCAATGACCTACTTTTTAATCTTTTTTTTATGATGGACAGAACACATGAATAATAAATCATTACCATACAAATAAACATACGTATAATTTTATACTTGATATATAGATAAACATAGTTTGAAAATATGATATTTGAGACTAATATCTGTGATTATTTGAAAATCAAATAATTTTTTTCTGTCAATAAAGTTTCAATCATTTTTGAGTTTACGTTAAGATAGTTTTCTCCTGAAAAGTTAAAAATTTCATGTTATAATGTAGTTACTATGTGAATTGGTAGATGCATAGATCTTATTATAGCTTAGATATTATTATGATTGTTTCATAAAGTAAACAAACATTGACTGTAAGAACATTTCATCACTTCAGTTTTACAGCAAAAGGGTTTCAAGTACATTATTAAGTTTATATTACTGATAAGTTTTATTCTTAAATAACTGTATTCCTTTAATTAAAATTTAGTACATACAAATTAGCTTAGCGGTTTCATGGATAATTACATTTATTATTTATAATCACTGACTAATTTCAGACGAATCAATACATGAGTAAGCAAGCTATTCGTTTCCACTTGTAAAATACTTAATATTACAAATTCTAATAATGAGGACTATTATCTACTTTGTAATTATCTTTGTAACTATGAAAAAAATATTAAATTCATTATTTAGTTACTTACAAGACAATGATTTTATTAATGGTTTTATCTATCTTACACTGATTGGATTAACATTCTATAATCGGAATAGATTAAGTATAGTGTACTGAATAAGAACTTATACTTCAAAAGGCATTCTATAGGCTTTCACGAAATCACTGACGTGTACTACAGAGTAATCGTAAATTAGACTAAATCAATTATTAAGTGTTTTATTTTTTCTTAGTTTTTCTGTGGAGCTTACATTCTATCAGAATAAAATTTCGCAAACAATTATATATTTATTTTAGTACTTCTATCACTTTTATCACTGTGCAATATTTTTTTCGTTTGAAAAGCTTCGTGTCTACTCTCTTTACTAAAAAAAGATAACGTTATTACCATAAGTATAAATTTATGCCATGGAGTAAAGATGCATTCAAAAGGAGGGAAGGTGCATATAATCATGAATTGCTTAAGAGTTTAATAAGATTCGGTTCGATTATGTTTTACTATTCGAGTGGAAAAATGACAAAAAATTGAGCTATATAGTGACTAAGTAATAAATTACGTCTACTTTCAACAATTATTACTTCTCTGATTTGACATCTCGAATTGGTCTGAGTTAGATTATCATTGGCCACCAGAAAGCAATGGATAAATGTTGTGTTCTAGTGTGGGAGTCTTTAGTTGTGTGCATCCACGACCTTCTGGTGTCGCTACGAACGCTGAGCTGGTTCCCCACGGTTGATATTTATAACTCAGTCGACTCATGACATGTTTGTATGTTTCTTGTGTACATTTTGATGTTATGTTATCTTTTGATTTTTTCACTGTCATATATATATATATATATGTATATATATATATATATATACGGAGGCTTCATTATATTACGTGCAGCGGTACCCATAAAGAAATTTATCGATTTACAACAAAATACTGACTTCATAATCAGGCCAAATCATGAATTTGATTTAAAACATTTTCCAGGAAACAATATTTATGTGCATTAAAATGTCATTGAGTATGTATGAATTCATTCAAATGTAGCAAGATATGCTTGTTTGTAATACAAACTTAAAGTTAACCTCTACTAATAATTTAGTTTATTAAAAATCAATTGTACTTAGGTACCGTATACAACCAGTACTTCTGTAGAATGACATTTTGTACCTAGTTCACACTTATTAATATAAAGCATATTTACTACTAATATAATAAACGTAAGAGGTTAGCATTATTAAATTTTAACTTTCCTGTTAAACTAAATTTTTTTTTCTTCAAATAATTAGGTCAGTATGAATCATTTCAGTGTACAGTTTAATGTTTCTATGAAATATATATACCTTTCCCAGCGTATGGAAAGGTATATTACCACTTTTTTAAGTAATTATATTAACCCACTCAATGACGCTATATTGATATTTCTAGATTTGACTTTTGTAAGAGGTTTGTTTATAGGATATTCACAACGACATCTAAATTTCATTCTGTTGGGTTAATATACAGGAATAATTCATAGAAGACGCCTTTACCGGTGTTTACTTGAAAAATGCGAAACGTCTACGTATGTATGATAAAAAGTTCTATTATTTATCTAGGTTTTTTTTGTCAAATGTAGAATCAATGACATTTAGAAGAAATATATAGTCTGAGTTAGAGTACATAGTTATACCTTTTGTAGCATTTTTGTATACAGACCTACATACTACAGTGTGAACGTTGGTGAATAACATTTATTATACTGCAATTTTCAGTCTGATCAAAACGAAAATTATTTCTTTTGACTAGTAAATCTGCCAACTTAATTTTCAGGATCATTATTTCTTATCTATGATACTTGATCAATATTTCTTACAGTACGAAAAGTTCCTATATGCTGTAGTGTAAAGCAAAAAGAAAAGTTGATGAATATGTAGCTGTTGATATTAAAAACAATGGATAGTTATAATGTATAGATGAGTGTCTTTAAATCACATGAGCAAAACATATTTCGAGAAATTAGCTCTAATCTCTGGCAAAAGAATATAATCATGAGATGTTTTGTTTGTAGGTAAATAAGAATATGAAGACCTTCAGTGTACAGAAAGACAATAATGTATTGTATATATTTAATAAATCGAATCATCCAAAGATTTCAATTTCTAAATAAGTTAAAGATAATTTCTACCCATTTAGGAAATCATAGAAATAAAGAGAGCACAAATACTGCGGTATCGGACTATCGGGAAAAGAATATTAGTCATTATAATAAAAGACAGGGAAACATACTCGATTAAACAGAATATCTCTCTGAGCTAAAATCAAGGTAAAATATACCTGAATGTAATAAATTCCTCTAATTAAGCATTGTATTTTGATATTCTACACTTATGTAATTTAATTACTCCACATATCTTTAATTCTATCAAGTCGTTTAAGTCTTCCGGATTCTGTTATATTTACATAATTTCAATAATACTCAACAAAATAATTTAAGTGGTGTGGTATTCTGTTTACAACGTTACAGATTATATGATGAACATTGGAATAACGAAATAGAAGTAAGTAAAAAGAATAAGCATATACAAGTGGTAAACTTAATCTAATTCTAGATTAATGCTATATTGGGTGAATAAAGAAGAGCAGCTTACTGTCAGAACTGTATTTCAGTTACTTTAGTTGTATGTAAAGTAAACATTTCATTTCTCACGCCATTATGCCTCTCGTGTCCTATTTCGCCGTTTAGCACGTTTCTATTAGTATGCCATTTCTCATTTATGTGTTACAGTTAATGAACTGTGTAAATTTCACCTCAATTCACTACGACTGTTTTCTTTGTTTTGTACTGATGTCAAATTCCTAATTGGCTGACTGTGTGATCTGGTTTATGTACACATAAAAGGATGTTTGAAATTTAATATAATTCTGTCTGGTTGTTCACTAATTCTATGTTCTTTCTATTTCTGCCCTGGGATTGAGTGGGCAGTGATCAGACCTACAGAGACCGACTAATAACTCTCATTGGCGTTTGCCATTGTAACCTTTTGCGCACAAGAGCATATCAACGAATTGGTCATCAACATCATCATAATAGCTTTTTTGACGCCGATTACTGATCATGTTAGATAACTGATTATACAGAATATTAGTATGAATGATTTATGCTCGCCACATGACCTGCCAAGATCGGTTAGACTCAAAGTCCTTAAAACGGTAAAGGAGATAGCTATACGGGTCAAGAGGCTAGGACTGTGCATTCAGAAAAAGTACGTTCAACCCCTCCTGCTGCTATGGACGACCCAAGATCCATCAAACCAATTTCCGACTTAATCATACGACGATTTATTTTGACTAATGTATATATATCTTATCATCTTTATGCGTATTTCTAAAGTAATTATTATCATTAATCAAAGTACACTGAATGAAGTTGTATATTACTCAATCTGCTCACCTAATATTACTGACTTTGCAGCACTTTAAGACTAAACATATGAACCGATTATTATTCTTACTATTATTGTTATTGTTACTATTTGACGAATTTTGATTATCACTCACTCCAATTTGTAATCGCTTACTTATTCGGTTACATTTTAAGTAGGATTCAGTCTTTGTCTACAAACACCTGATCTAATTGTATTTAGCTACCACCCCCCCCCATCTCCTACATCACCCATATACAGAGATACCTATATACATATTTGATTAATAGTGTTGTCTGTTTCAATTGTTTTACAAGTTTTACAAGTTACATGATGATGATTATTTCGACACTAAAATTCGTATTTAATAAATTAATATCCAATTATCCTTGATATCTAAATGATGTTATATCTACCTCAGAACTGGCTACTTTTGTGACTAATAATTATGAACTAATAAGTGTAGAACCTGATGAGCATTTATCGAAAAGAATATTCTGTTAATGTTTTGGATCCCAAAGACAAATAGCTAGTTTTGTATTGATAACTTTATAATCAAATAAAAGACATCTGACTTCATAACATTCTTGGTATTAAATTACAACAGCTTAAAATGTTTTCGTATTTCATGCTTCATCTAAATGTGAAATTTTCTGTTTATTGGAAATCAGATGATTTTGTTGTGTTATATTAGAACTTATGTCAGATTTTAATTAACATTTAGGCAAAATGTCGTGATTAGATTAATTATTGTCAAAAATTTCAATTGAAACTTGAATTATTTGAGATTGAAAATTTCAAAATATTCCAAAAGAAAAAAACAATTATCATTTGGTTCGTTTTACAATTGAACTGTTTAACTAGTTGCGTGTAAAGAAATCATGGGCCAATAGCAACATTAATTATATAATCCGTCAATGTGTGGTACAATAAATTGATCAAGTAATGAAATGTTAGACTGGATTAGAGAAGACTACTTTTTTTTGTCTAGTGAATGATGCGCTCTTTAGTTAATCATTTTACAGTTAACTTGCATATTAAGTAGACTAATCAGTAAACTGAAAGTACGCTAACTAGTATTTTGTTATCACTAATAAATATGCCATGAACGAATTCACTTTTAATATAGAAATTACATAAATTTCTTTATATGTTATCTCAGTTCTACCATCATCTAGAGTGAATTGTTAAATTTTAATGACGCAGGTATAATTCGGGAAACTGAGGAAATTAATAGTAACAAGTGTTGAGTTTAGAAGTGTTAGTTATTCTTCAATGCTTGTGGATCATAATTTATCTGAGTAGCAGCATAAGCAATACATAACCATAAGATACTGAGAGCAAATAAATAATATTGTCAAATGAAAATAAAACAGTACAGCGTTAAAATAAAATCGATTAAAAAACGATAAATTTAACATGGTTTCTGATTAGTACTGCTTTAAAAGGGGATTAAGAATTGTTATATTGACTTTGTTAACAATCATCTGAAATCATTATGACTTCTTCTTCTTAATATACTTCTGCTTATTTCATCACACTACATTGCAACTTTTCACTCAATATAAACGTCTCTGTTAATGTTTTTACTGCTGATTTAACCCGTTCTTGTTGAGTAATTCTAGACAGAGTAACTTTTGTATATACATCATGATGTCTTTCTGCTTAGTACCTGTCTCTTCATAAGTTCATGAACATTTTTGTTAGCATTCTTATCTGTTTTCACTACTATTTAAATAACCTATGCTAACTACATACAATTTGTCCACTTTAACTGAAGATCTAATCAGTATGTAAGAATTAAAGTATATCAAAATTCATTTATGCATAATAATATTCTATTACATACAAACAACATAGATACAACAAAGTTTGTAAGAATTCATGCTACTTTTCTTAAATCCTTATTTTTACCTTTATTTTCCTAACAAATCTTAGTTCATAATTGATATAATCCTCATTTAAAGGATTAACTACCTACAAAAAAACTGATAAATCCATTCATGCATATGAAATTTACTTTATGTATTTAACTCAATGTTAAGTGATTATAAAATACTGCATAAAATTGACTTAAATGAATGTGTTCATTTCTATTGGTTCTCATTGAGTTTAAACTCATTTATCTAATGAATAGTTGAATAAATTGGATTATTTAATAGAACTGTTTATGTTCTTTTACTATTCACTTTGTATGTTGTGTATGATGAAATAATCAAAGGAATGAAGATATTTCATCTAACAGTAAACAATCCCATTATTCAAAGAAAACAAACAACAACTGTTTACCTGTTTACGTTAAACAGTGTAATTGTGTTTATAGGAGTTGGAGAAAAATTTGCCTGTGATATATTTCATTACCATATTTGAGTACTATGCATATGTTGTCTTTTATTGGAAACTTCAATTTTTAATGTTATCATAAAAGAGAGTACTTTGATAATCATATCTTATTTTCGAAAAATATTTTATATTTTTTATCTTCTTTATTGTAATTGACAGTATTATCAATTTATGTAGTATGCTAACATAGCCTATTACTGGTACTTGCATCAAGTCATATGTAGACTATGACTGATTGAATATTAATGCTAAAATTTAAGATATTCCTAAACTATAATATGATGGTAATCATTTTCGCGTTTGATAGTGCACTATGGTTATTTATGTAGTACTGCATATCTAAAAAACGATCACAACAATTACAAAATTGGCTGTTCTTACCAAATAATTGATAAATTAGCTATTGGAAATTATATAAAAACTACAGTCACACGTTTAGTCATGAAGTGATTGTAATTGATGTCAAGAAAATTTCCAGATTTTACGAATAACCATTTAGATGTGACAACCCCAAAATTACTAATCAACATAAAAAATCCCGGTCAGAAATAATATTTGAATGCTTATAAAACATAGAGAAATCTACTACCTCTTAAAGTCAGCTGTTTGAAACTTCATTACTTTGTTTCTATGTTCAGTGACATAGTAATAAATTAGATGTTGAATATTAGCAGCTGTATAAACTTATTTGTGTTGTACTGCGCATACATTAATTTTTCTTGTCATAATGTAACCTTATATTTAGTATTTGCATCCTAAATATGTAGACTTCTTACCCACTGATACTTAGAATTTATTCAATACGCAGGTCAACTAATCAACACACTATTGGCTAAATACTATAAATTTTAAAATAGTTTTAAACACAATATTTTCATAGTCTACTTCATGGTTGAACTATTAGAACTTTCAAGGGTGAATCTATCATACTGTCGTCATATTTTGCTTGATTGTTCATCACCTATTCAGTAAAGTAATGCATGAAGAGACTACAAAATAATATGAATATTTTGTCTATAGAGTGAATTTTATCCATAATCTGCTTAGCGATAATAAGGTTGTCTGTGTATATTAATCGGACTGTTGAACAAACTATATAAGTATTATATAACATTGAAAAAATGCAAATAACAGGAAGACACGCGAGAGTTTATTCTTGCGAACAACGTCATTTAAGTCATTCTTATGAATGTATATCCACAATTTCTCATTCTATATAATAGATTATACAGTGATATCTAAAAACAGACAGCAGTTAATTATAATCTGTAGTAGCTGGGTTATAAAGTAAATTGGCTCTCAGCTTTTACATAGTTATGGGCATCAACGTTTCCTATGAACAATTTACATTTACCCAGAAAAAGACATGAACATATAAATCAAAATCGTACTTAGGGTCAAAAACTTTTCAGATAGAAGTCCCTTACTATTTTTTGAGTTACATTTTAGTCAGTTAATTTTGTAGTGTTAAAACATGTTTTTTCTTGACTGTATGTGCAAGAAAAGTCGCAATCAAGTTTTATTTTTGTTACTTTCTCATTTTCTTCCATGAAATAGTTATGTTCTGTATCCATGCAGTAAAAAATTATAAAAGAAACATTTTCTTCGTTTGTTCATCGATCAATTTGTAATAATATGTAAAATGTTTAGCTACCTTATGTTGTTTAATATACGACGAATAAACTGACAATATTGGTTGTACAGAAGAATGGGAAAAAGCTAGAAAATTGATAGTTGTGTACTTTATCATTGAAACGGCCAATTGACAGTGTCATTGGTCTAGTATTTAATGGTTGAAATGTGCAACAAATTAGTGTTTAAAAACAACTGCCCACTAAAGACCGAATTTGATTTTTTTTAACATACTAAAATTTGTGTATTGTGGCAAAATGTAATATTGTCCTTACTACCGTAGGTGAAATGTAACTTTAGGAATATAACTTTATGACTGTCAGAAAACACTTTAGTTAGTATGAATGAAATGAAATGAGTTTTCATATTTTTGATGGTTAGAATTGTTTGGGTCAGGCTTCATACGTATATCTGAAGTATGTATGAAACTTTTCAAAATTTCATATAATTGCAAATTCAAATACACTCACATCTACAATACATGCAGAATATGGCGAATTCGTTGGATTTCGTTGAATGCTCTTGAGCTAGGTAATGGTGATTGATTATTGTTGGCATAATATATAAATATCAATGTAAATTTACAGACATATATTGTTTATTAATAGATATACAAGAGTGGTATTTATCAATGCAAAGAGTAATAGTTCTGGAAACTATCTGAAAGAGATTGATTTCGCAACGTGAAGGGAGGTACATTGATCTTAAAGTATAATTATTCAGGTATGACTAATACGTTTCCAAAAGCGTTAATAACCTTGCTGTATTACATGATTACGATTTACTAAAATAGGCACATTAAGGTTTAACGTAAAAATGATGAATCTAGAATAAGTTGGAAGGGAATTACTTACATTAAAAATAATAAAGACAAATGGGATCGAGGAATTGAGAAATGTGTTTATTGATAAATGATTAAAAAATAACAAAATTAATAATCATTCTTCTTACCAGTTACCAAGGAGGTTATGTATTTAGCTTTCTAATTGCAATTGCTTCAAGAAACTTTAATGTTTTATTTGCCAATTATTTTACAAGCATTGAACATGTTTACTTCTTGTCCTGTGACCAGAGATACCTTATGATTAGATTGCGTAAAATGTTTGGTTTTCTTATACATAAGATTCATGGGACATGTTTAGTACAAAATTAAATCCCCGCTTTCTTTCCCTTCAGTGCGCCCGCCTATGCAAGTATACGCCAATTTTTTAAATGTAATTGGGGTGGGGGTGATATGTAATTTAAATTCTTGTTTAATGTGTTGAATATCGTGTTGCATACAATGGAATCAGTTTTTTTAGTTAGAATTGTGTGATTCGTGCTTATCTTCAATTGTTGATTAAGCCTTATTGCTAGTTGATTACAGTTTAACGTATATTGGATGAATATAGGTTTCTTATGTGGATTATAAGTCATCTTACTTAAAGGATATTCATTAATTTATTTCTTTATAAGCTTTGACGGATATTCATTTTCAAGTAGACGTCTCGGTGGTCTGCATACCTCTTCACGTTTGTCCACTGAGCACAGCTTTTGAACTCTGAAGTAGAGTGATCTGATAGAACCATGCTAGTAATGTATTGAACAAAAACTAAGAGGTTAAAGATATTGTCCACTCCAAGTTTCTTTTCGATACCTACATTTTCGACGAGTTTCATTATTTCTTTAGAGACCGGAACATGTTATCACTTTCATATTCAACTGAGATTCTGATGTTTTTAACGAGTTTTGTCGAATGTTTCTAGTAACTGATTTGCATGAAGTCTGTCATCATTGATATTGCCTATAGTCTCAAGTTTTCAGTGGATTTAAATTACGACAAGTATTTGAATCCAAAGAACTTATTTAGTCGCATTTTATGTCCAGTAATCTATATATGCAAGTGTCTCAGTGTTAATCTTTACACTGGGATTCGATTTCAATACCTGTTGCTCCAAGTACATAATACCATGTTTGTCCAGCTATTGCATTTGAGCGGATACTAAATTATTAAACCTATACAGATCTATATATATATATATATATTCTTTTCGATAAATGCTCATCAGGTTCTACATTTATTAGTTCAAAATTATCAGTGACAAAAATAGCCAGTTCTGAGGCGGATATAACATCATTTAAATATAAAGGATAATTTGGATATACATTTTGTCTCTTCAGATTATTTGTAAAATACGAATGTTAATGTTGAAATAATCATTATCATGTAACTTGTGAAACGTAAACGACAATTGAAGCTAACAACAAGCTTATTAATCCAATATATATATATATAGGTGTCTCTGTATATGGGTGACATAGGAGTTGGGGTGGTGACAAAATGCGATTAGACAAAGTCTAAATGTAACCGAATAAGTAAGAAATCACAAAATGGAGTGAGTGATAATCAAAATTCGTCAAATAGTAACAATAACAATAATATAAAAAATTATAATCAGCTCATTTGATCGGTCTTAAAATGTTGTAAAGTCAATAAAATTAGGAAAGAAGATTGAGTGATATTTAAATTCGTTCTGTGTATCTTGATTAATAACAATAATAACATTAATAATAATAATAATAATTAAACAGTTAACTATCTCTACAAACTCCCCTAATTGTAATCATAGTAATAATTATTATTACAAATATGCATATATGTGAGAGTAGTATTTGTATAGGGTAGACCTAAATTATACAAATACACATATGAAGAGGGAAAGACACATATGCATTACTAAATTTAAATCGTCGTGTGATTAAATTGGAGAATGGTTTAATGGATCTTGCGTCGGCCATGGCGGAAGAAGGGGTTGAACGTACTTCTTCTGTATGCATAGTTCTGGCTTCATGATCCGTATAGCTATCGCTTCTGCCGTTTTAAGGACTTTGAGTCTAACCGATCTTGGCAGATAGCTGTTGACACAGAATACTATTTTAAATGACTTATCTATGCTCGCCGTATGACCTGTTTCGATGAGGTGTGCTAGTATTGAGCTGTTGATATTTCTGACAACTCCTTTGGTTAACCAAACCGGAAGGTGCTCCCGGGCACGGAGGAGTAAATTCCTTGAGTATCTGCCAATGTAACTTGCTCCACAGGAGCAGTTGAACTGATAGATACAAAATGAAGTGGCAAGCTTAGGTAATTTATCCTTTATTTTCGGTATCACCATAGGACGGGTAGAAAATACCAGTTGTATTTTTGCGGCGTTAAATGTTTTCCGGATGGAACTGCGTTGCCTCAACGTCAGAATTTCACCGGGCGCGTCCCCTCTGAATGCTAGTCTAATGAAAAGCGGCTTTCTGTTTACGGTTTGAAACCCCTTTCCATTTGTTTTGGAAATAGCATGTTTATTTATAAACTTTGCGGGGTAACCGTTCTCCCTGAGGGCTTTATGCAACGCTTCTGTTTCTTCGTCAACCACATCAGGAGAGCATATCGTTATGATTCTATGATGTAAGGTTTCAATAAATTCCTTTTATACTGTATAGGTACAAAACTAAGGAAGTTTGTGTATTGTCCTATCCATGTGGTTTTCTTGTTCAGGTTTCTTCTTAGAGAGTCATCGGTTCTTTTTGTGAGCAGAACATCTAAGAATGCTATTTTACCTTCCCTTTCTTCTTCGCATGTGATAATTTTGAACTAATAAATGTAGAACCTGATGAGCATTTATCGAAAAGAATATTCTTCGTTCAAGCGTCTTTGTTTTTAATAAGCATGGGAATTTTTAGACAATATATATGTATATATATATATATATATCTAATCATCCAGGTCTTTCTATTGTAGTGTTAAGGATCGCATGTGATAATTATGCATTAAACCCCAGCTCATTGGATAACGCTCTGGACACTTTTGGCGAATGGCATAGAGTTCCAGATAGTAGGAAACGAACCCCTCAGAATTCACTGTTACTCATAATGCAATTTTAGTTTAGTTCTTTCCTCTAACCACATAATGAAATTTAATGGTTATATACATCTGATGCATGGGGGGAGTATTGCTGAAGATCTTCCGGCATGATTTTTATTGTTGAAGATTCATATATAATTGTTAGCTTCATAATACTAAGTTGTCTCATTTCACGCTCAGTCACTCTTCATTACTCGCTTTTCATTTCACAGCAAGAATAAGTAAGAAAACAATTTATAGTTTCTTAAACGTGAGCCACATACACTATATATGACGTTGTCCTAAGCGAATAATATCAATAATTTTAGGGAGTTGATACTAATTATAACAGCTGACCGTTTAACAGATCATCGTATAAAGGTTGCCAGTGATTTCACTTGTATTGTTTATCTACAGTTCTAATTAGTGTCGACAAGCTCAAAGTTAGATTCTAGTTGAGTAATTATAGCCATTTAACATTGGTAATGTGGAACTTCTACACATTATGTTATGCTCAGTCTAGGTTTTGGAGTATTTAGTCCATACAATGTAAGAATAAAAAATGGCATTTATTTAGATATGTATATAAATCATTTTGTGTAGACCCATTTTCATGTTTCTGCCATCCGTTTAGAAATAAAACGATAGTCGTTCTATCATCATACATTAAGTATTAATTGATGTCATCTGTTTATCATCTCTATCAACCAACTGGATTATGCATTCATCATAACTAAACTTAGAAAAATCGAATCCCTCATCAATAATTTTCATCCGTACTAGTTTATCCGTATCGTTATTACAAGCAACTACAAATAATGACAAATTTACATCTAAATATGAAAAACATTTCAGTTGTTTAGAATTATCGTAAACTAAAATTAGATAGTAGTTGAATTTGTTATCTTCACTCAGTATACGGTGTTATAAAAAAGCAATCTGTAGTTAAACAATGTCACGTTTCATGTATTTGAGGATAAAATTTATTATTTTTGCATACCTAAATTTAACTGTATAACACAAACTTTTATATAATAACATTTAGTTTTGACAATTGAATACAAACACAAACTTGGACATCATTGGAAAAATACATGTACAGTCGAAAAAAATAACAGATACAGGCGAATGGATACACAAATGTATATACATACACTTTTAAGTCTCGATCACACGTTTTACCGAGATTTATACATTTTCAAGTAATAAGGAAAAAGTCTAAAATTTTGGGGACTAAAACTGTATTTTTGCATACGATATAAAAGACAACGAACACAGGAACGAGTGACAATGTTATGGGAAGTTTACAAGATTCGTCTCTCGCTTTGTCGTTTTGTGTGTGTTTAGGTTAGTTTATGTTGACTTTCGTCTATCCATTTGTTATTGAAATTATGAATTTTGTATATTCACTTAGTGTACTATATGATGCCTTTTCTTCTACTGATATATTTTTTTTAAATTTTCAATTACTGTATTGGCTCAAATATGTTCAGTAAAAATCGATGCCACTATTTTATTTCATCCCGTTAAAACTCTATGTTGTTCATATTTGTTGTTGTCTGAAGAATCAGTAAACAGAGATAGAGAGATAAAAGCATCTTCCTATTTAATATCTAGGATTTTATTAACTTGGAATTTGTTATTTTAGTAATATTGTTTGATGAGTTATGAAATATACTGGAAAGAATATGCAAACATAGCTCAGTTCTTTAGATGAACAAATGAAACTGAATGAGTTCAGATAATTGATCTTATTATTATGGAAAAAATCTGTGGAAGGGGGGGGGTTCAACTTTATGAACAGTTGCAGGATTTATTATGAAGAAACGATTGATAAAATATTGCATAAATATTAAGAAATTTAATGTCATCTGTTTTCACATATTTCATGTAATGTTTATCATCCTATGGTATTAATAAAAACTACATCCGTACATTTTAATTTGGTGCTGTGAAAGTTGAATGTGATATCACGAATTGGTTTTAATTAGACAACCATTGAAGACCAGAAAGCACTTGACCGCTATCTCATCCAAATAAGCGACTTCAACAGTGTGCATCCACGACCTCACCAGGGATCGAGGCTATGACTTTCTGGCTCCGTGGAGAACGGTTAACCACTGAGCCGGTTCCCAATGGATGATATTTCTAACTCAGTCAATCCTTAATGGTTATGTGACCTCATCAGATACCATCAGTAGGTAACTTTATCACACTTGAAATGGTTAGACTCAACTGATCACTTACTGAACTAGTTATATTAATTGATTATATACATGTAAAAAAACCGTATAAAAATATGCATAGCCACTAGTACATTTAAGTTATTTAGTTATCAGCATTACCTTTCTAGTATACGTTGGATCCAGTTTACCTTAAAGTATAAAATGAAAACACTCATTTATGTGTTTTATGTAGACGAACACACTATTTTATAATTAAAAACAATGAATACCTAATTGAATAAAATTGTCTACGCCCTCCAAATTCATAGTAGTTCATTTATCAGTTGCGTATACAATCTTATAGGATATTTGTTTTTCATGCAAAACATTGTTGTATTTTCAAATTCTTCAAAGTATTCATACAATCTATCAAATGATACATCTTATTTTGAACTGTTTTAGTGAGTGAAAGCAAAATGATAGTACAAAGCATTGACTAGAATTGAAATGTCTTATTGACACGTTATAAACATGCTCCATTTTATTATCCATTACATATAAATATATAAAGAAAACGGATGATAAGTGACTTAGATTATTTTGATACTTTACTAATTCTTTTTCACTCTTCTTGTTTTACATGTAAATATAAAATTAACATGTGTATACATAAGATAAATTTAGCAGATCCCTATAGATTATTATGCTACATACAAACAGACGGTAACCATATGCAAATATTTCTACAGATGATGTAAATTTATGGCAGGATTTGTTACTAGCCTAATTAGTAACTTGTAATACCACCTAGGTAAGTGAGCGATGCTGTTTAATAACATCCTTTGGGAAAGAAAAACGTTCCCAAACATGGTATTTTCTAGATGGATGCAATGGGTAATTGTCAATCATCCGAGTCATATTGATTGATAAAATTTTTATACCATCAATTCAATTACGAATGGTGCCAGTACTCAAATTGAACTAAGTTAAAATAAATAAAACTAACTTTACTGGCTTTATTCGAAATACAGTTTAAAAGTAAGCACTAAAAATAATAATTTTTTTATTTTTATGAAATTGATTTCTAGAAATTAATAAGTAAAACAATCTTTCTTTTAAAATATATTTGTATGTCCATATTATCTACCGGTTTAACTGGTCTAAAAGTGACCAAATAAAGTTGAAACTATGAAAGTCGGCAGATCTATCCTAGGCCATATGATCCAGTCGGACTACTGCGTAATTTCTTATTAATTATTTTTATCACTGAAATGAGGTAGTTTCATGGAGACTAGTAATAATTTTAGTTAATTGTATTCGCAACAGATTGATTTTAGTTGGTTGCTGGTGAAAATCAGGTAGCAGTGGACATCTGTTTCATTCTAGTGTGTAATTCCCTACCAGTGGGCACCATCGATTTCCGCTCTAATAGAGAGTCGAATTCAGAGCCCCTAGATCTGACAGAGAATGCTTAACTATCTACAAGAGGTATACAGACAACTATTTTTATTAATCTTTCAAACTGATTTAAATGTTTTGTTCAGTAATTCCTTCAAACAGGAGCATAAGTGACTATGAAAAAAAACAAAAAAGAAGAAACTGGCTCATCAATTTTTTTCGTATGCAGATAACCCTACATGTAATGATTTATCAACTATATGTGTTGTAAGGTTAAATAAAGCATCTGTTCACGTAACATTACAAATTATTGGTACTTAAGTGTTCGTGATATAATCGTACAAAACTATTCAACGCCAAGTATTATTATTTATTGAAGTTATACTGTTTTGTAAATTGCGTAAATTTTTATCAGAGATTTGACTCAGTCACTAAACTCTTCCAACAAACAGCATAATTTAATTAATGTTCCTCGGTTACGAGTTTTGTGATGTACTATTACTAACTGTGATAAATGTTTTACTCAAATTATTTCAATTATTCTTAATGCTAATAGCTACGTTCCAAGTAAAACCCTAAAATGTTCAAAAAATCATCAACATATACATTAATTTAGTTCAGTTAGTCAGATTATTTAATATTGGACTGAAACAAATTTTTTGATAACGAATAGTCATTGTTCGTAATTTGCTATTATACGTAATTGGATTTATCAGATGTTTTAATTACCTTTAACAGTTATTGTGGAATGAATGACTGAAAAATAGTAAAATGTGTGCTAAACTTTTGACTTCGAGTTCTAATGCAATCAAACTAACCTATATTATTTATTAAACTGGAAAGAACTAAGGTTTATTAATTAACAAAGTTAATAATTAAGTGGATTTTTTCATTTCAGTACGAACCACCTATGAAAGCTGAAGGTGTTTCGTGTAGCTTTTTAACTTGATCTTCAAATTTTGTATAATAGTCATTCTATTTAAACTATATGGATTTAATGACTTTCAATGACATGATTATCAATAGCCGTTTTTAATCATACCACTTCAACGTTTCATGCTATCAATTAATTTTTCTACCATAAACTTAAAGTTACGTATTCGTAATTCCTAATGGGCATTTTATTCTTTAACCTTGTTAACTGAGACAGAAAGGACTTAATAAAGCAGCAATCTCAATGTACACGAATGAGTAAGCACAATAATGAAACAAAAAGAGGCCAGTAATTTGCTTTCCAATCAAACTTAGAAAGGTCATATACACAAACTGAATAAAAAAATTACGAAAGCCTTCCTAATCATTTTTATTATTCTAAATCTAATCAAAACATTTTACATATGCATGCTTGGTTAGTTGTTTGTTCTGTTGTCGTTCACAAAATCAATTCTTTTCTCCATAACTGATTATGTACACTCGTTAATTTGCTGTATAGCCTACTCAGAATGATAGTATTCTACTCACTTATTTTTCATGCCTTCAAGGCTTATGCATATGGTTGTGTATAATAATAATAATAATAATAATAATAATATCTGGGTGAATTAGATTAAGTGATATTAGATTTAGGGATAAAAGAAACTCGGTCATATTCACGTATATATGAAATATATATTAATGTTTATTATACGTATCCAATTAATTCAGAATATCAACTGGCTTATTATTGATAAATTCTTTTTATTGTCAGTATTTAATTATAAATAGTACTCTAAGAGGAGAACACTTTTCGTTATCCTTGATATTATGCATAACTAATTGCAATGGATAGAATTTAAGCTTTTATGATAGAAAATTAAAATGATGACATCTTAAAGTGCTTTACACAAGGAAATATAAGATGAAGACAGTTGTATGCAGAAGCTAGTAAAAACTCGACCTATATTATCACATTATAACATTTTTTTCATTTGAATACTGTTTCGATTAAATACCTCAATAATACTAGTTACATTTGTTGTGATGCAAAAAAAGATTAACACAAACATGTTAAGCTTATACTATTTTACCAAATTTATTACGAAAGCTTGAAACCGTCAAAACAAATAACTCTTCATTGACAAATTTATCATTTTATTCATAATAAGTAATGCGAGAATTTGTTTATGAAGAGGTGTTCTATATTACAACATTGCGAACATATCACCTGTTAAAGGTTTTTTTCAGGATATTGTGATGAATACACTTTTATCTACATAAAGTTAATTAGTTTTAAAGAGTTCAAGTATTCCGTTGTGGTCGAGTGTTATGAAGATTACCATTTGTCTAAACATACGGAGAAAGGTATCATGTCATTGAGTAAACATTAAAGACAACTCCGCTATGAAGATTTTCCTCTAGACGATATCGATTACTATAGCTGCATATTTGTGTATATAATCGTTTTTACAAGACGTTGGTGTATTGAAAAATGCAAGATTATAACTTAAGGTATTCACAGATTTCGTGTATTAGAAAAATTTCACAAGAATGTTAAATGCCGTCATAAATGATAAAGAAATGTTCTAAGAAAACAGATGTAAAGAAGTGACATTTGCCAAAGTTAGTAGCACCTACAATTGAGGTTTACAAAAACTAAGTACTAAGTATAAGAAATGAAAGATGGCGATTAAACAGACCAATTAATAATAATGAACAAATAAAAGTAGTCTTATGGGTAGGGTAAAGTTAGAAGCTGCATCTGTTATTTCTTTTTCGCGAAAACGGTTTTAAATTGTCAAAATAATATAGCCTTGGTAGTACATAAGTTATTGAGTCGTTCATTTTTGGAGCTTAATTATTTTAAAAAATATGTGATGCTGAAGATCACTTACGGCGAAGTGATCAGATGCTCTTGCATTGATCTGCTTGTACTCATTCATAAAAATCCAAATTGGTTAATGCTGCTAGATGCATTTAAAAAGCGTTTGCATTGTGTGACTTTTTCTATATTTTTTCTGAATAGACTTTTGCATCTGTTGGACAAATAAGTAGCTCTGTTGCTAATTTTGTGATACTAGAAGCTTTAGAAGACCTTATTATGTAACCTCTTATTTTTCAATAAACTAGTATCATGTTAAAACTACTATTTATGTGACTGTACAACTATAGTAAATGACAGTGTCAAAAAGAAACGTTTCTTAACCAAGAAGTCTTTCTTTCCTTCTCCATATTGTATTTATTGATAATTGAGATTTTATAAAGTATTTCGGCACAAACCGCGATCAGTTACGTTATTCTTCTTCACTTTGTTTATTGTCGAATGGTTATCGTTGTAATTTTAACATATCCTGTGCATACTATTAGATAACGAATCAAAATTCACATTTCATGTCTACCGTTCATAAGACATTTATTAGGTTTATTAATTTTAGGTCATTTTACAGTAGTAACAAATGTTGAAAAAATATTTTCCGGAGTTTGGGGGGGGAGGTGTTCTAATACTACTGAAAAGTATAGTTTACATAAAAATTGAGGATATAATAAGAGGTGGAAACGATGCAGAGTATACATTGAAAACAGAACTATATTTTACCTTATCATTAAGACTAGTTTACATTATGCAACTGTATTTTGATGCTAAAGTTAGTTATCAGTTTAGTAGACTGGTTATTAGTTAAAAATGATGATATACATATACACGTATTTCTATTCTAACTGAAAGTTCTTTAGAAATAAAGGATAAAAAGTTGCCGTAACTTTATTTAACCTATAGCATAAACAAAGTATTTATAAGATTTAAAATATTATGTAAGGCACAGCAATGTTCATCCTTTAATAGAAGTGATTAGTCTTTTGACTTCAACCCTAAATTACAAATAACTATATATTGAATATTAGGAACAAAGTACAAGCTTGTTGAATTCTGGTTTGGAACAAATATTTTTCAATGAAAGGTCTAGTGATGATTAATGGAATTGGTAGAATAATGTATAAATCAACCAGTTCATTCTATAACTAACTATTTTAAATAAATAGAACTAGATGTAAATAAATATTATGTGATAGCATGTAGAGGATAAACGAATAAAAATGCTTGTGTGCGTATTATTTACCTGTTGTTCACAAGCTAAGTAGAAATGTTTGTCATTCTCTTCCCTTTTAGGTATTCACGAAATAATGTTTCAGATACTAAACAGAATAAATTTCTAAATGTTCTAGAATTAAACAGTAGCATTCTGCTTAAAGTTATTTTAATATATGAATGACATTCTAATGTTTGTTCACAGTATGCATTAGCATTTATTACGTAGATAAATTAGTCCTTATGATTTAAAATGCATTGGTTTCAAAGTCAACTAATCACTTTTATTAATGTACTAATGTGAATACTTTTTAACTAACAAAGGAATTAAAATAAGAATGCTGTTTTTTGATGTTAAGTTTTAAATTATGAGTTTGAATTTAAACACGAATAACCACATTATTTACTTTAGTTGACTTTAGTTAAACACCCCGCCAGAAGTTAAAAATACAAAAGTTAATTTAATGTTTCTTATGAACCAGTATTTTTTTAAATCGAATTAACATAGATTAGTTTTTGTATATATAAAATATAAAAAATACATTTACTATATCAACAATGTGTAAGGAAACTAAATGTTGGCATTATCAGATACATTTTTTACTGTATTAATTATGGATGGTGTAAATGTAATTTATCCTAATCCAGTTAGCATTTCTATTCTAATTTATATTACTACTGTGTCATTCAAATTCTATAACTAACATAAGAATAACACTTGAAGTTTGCTAACTATAATTCAGTTGTAGAACATAAAACATCAATGACGATTAATAACTCAAAAGTCATTGTCCTTAGATTATGCGTAACAGGAGACTCTACTTATTATGTTTTAGGTGTTGTTTTAGGTATGTAAAATTTATATTAATTAATTAGATTTAACAATTAATTTAAATACCGCCATCCAAGTGATTTCAAATGTACCACAATGTAGTCATATAATGATATTTAATTGACAATATACAAGCTAAATGATAATAGAAATAGTTACACAAGACACAGAAACAACAAAGTATGAATTATTGACTTACATACTTGTGTGGCAATAAAGACTTGAATCTTTTATTCATAACTTCATATCATTTACGTTATTATCCTTCATGAGTACGTTTAGTTAAATTTTTTCTCTCATGTATAGATAGTCATTAAAATAATTACACTCGATCATTTAGACTAAGTTGTGTAAATCACAAGAAGTAAATAAAATTAAAGTGGATAACGTTTTTCACCATTCATATTTGAAATAATTTTCCTACTGATATGTTTTTAACCAATCATAACAATAACATACACAACGAATTAAGAAATATGATTGGTCAATATTCATCCAGTCCCAGTTCTATTTACATCCTCTACATAACTGATCAAAACAATAAACTAATGAAATATAATCAGTAGAATTACTAAACTTGCTTGACGATTTGGCTTATTATCCGCTGGTTTTTTGCTTCTCTGAAATGAAGCCAAGGATCGACGAAGACCGGCATTAGGTTAAGTATACCTAGTCACTCTAAAGTGCGGAAAAATATTTGGTCAATCTACTAAGACCGCTTTTTTACTGACTAGAGAGAATAGGTTAACCAGAACTTTCCAAGGACATAGAGCACAACGAAATTACACTAAATTACAAAATCGTTTAATTGACTGGCTCATACTACAACGGTAACGAACCAATTTATAAATTCAACAAAATGGTTCACAAAGGAGCCACTTCACTTTAACAAGCCTATTGAATAGTCCCTTATACTTTAATATTTACCACTAGCATTGTTACCTCGATACCTATTTAGACATTGTGTAATACCACTTCTCATTTTAAATTTTCGGTGATCTCAACAGGCACTTGTGTTTTAGTTAATAACCATCTAAGGATGGCATGATCCGGATATAACTTCACGTACAAACGAAAATTATAAAGTGGTCAATAGAACTAATTAGTACTAATCTAATAACTTTAGCTATTTCTGTTTTTTTAGTAAGGAAGCCACATCATCTATGTTAACATCTAACATCAAAAGACTTGTAACGTTCCATTGCAGTACATGTGAATGCACAGTAAGTTATAGTTTTATTTCATTTACTTAAACAATTAGTTGCCTGTCAATGAAATTGAAATATGAAGAAATGTTTTTTGACGGGAGTTACACTTAGAAATGTAATTATTGCATTGATAATCAGCACATTTATTAAAATTTTATTAATATAAACAATATATGCAACAAAAAATTCCGTATATTCAAAAACTACTGAATTCGAAGCAAATTTAAACTGGACAATCACCATAACACCCAGTTACAATTAATATTAGCTCACTAATGAATCACATCAGTAGGTAGTTCCATACCTATATGGGACAGTACCCTAGTGCAAAATTCTAGATTTTAACGTTTGTCTAACCCAGTTCGATTCGTTATAGAAAATTCAAATTCTCGACAGCGTCCAAATGATTTATTAAAAATAGCAGTAGTGACCACAATTCCAGTACACTACGTCTATACTTTGAGCTGATTCATGATTAATGAAAATTTTATCTAAAAATTAACAGCTCTACATCAGAAAATCTGAAAACTTTATTCCGTTTGAGCTAGTAAAGCTCATGTTATTTTATTTTTACATATAGATGACTGCTTTGTAGTAATTGTATTGAGTTGTATGTAAATCATTCATATTTTCATTATTTTGATATGCTTGTTATGATGTTATTTACCAAGTTAATTACTTGAGAACAGTGTTTAATGTTTGAAAATATACGCTTGAATTGAAACGATCAGTAGTATTATGTCAAAAGTCAGAATATTTACTAAACCTATATGAATTTCTACGAAACAGTTTCAATGTAACAAATATATTTGGCATAAATAGAAATTTAATTCAGAACAGATAAACATTCTAATGCATCCATGCAGTATAGTATAAATACATGCATCAGTGAGTATCGGTGTTTTCTCAACACTGAAATAACATCTTAATATCGATATGCTCAACAGTTATCGTTATCGTTAACACTTTCAATGTTCGACATGTGTGTTATATTTTAGACTTTCATTTAGTAGATGACTGGTTCATGCTAGAACTCAATTTTAAATAAAAATTTCATTAAATGTTTCAGGTTTTACTATATCGGGATGCTTTACACCGAAATATTCATGGCAGATAAATAATGATAGCTTAGGAGACTTGTGTAGTACTTATTCATAAAATAAATGACAAAAATGACCAATAGGTTAGGATGAAACATCCACTTAACAGTGGAGTCGTTAATGGTAACTTCATAAAAGTTACAATGAACGAAACAAAAAATAACTTGAAATAAGGGAAAGAAAACAACCAGAATCAACTTGTATATTCCCATTGATTTGTTATAGACTGAAGCTGGTCAGTCATTGTTGCTATATGGGATGCAGGTACATCCAGCCGATGAGTCCCAAATAGGACAAAACGCGCGTCCTGGATTCCACTTGCCAGTCACAATCCAACTTACAGAATCAAATTATTTATAATTTAGAATTAAATAAACAAGTGAATGCATGTAGAATAAAATAAATATAATAGTCACATGTGTAATTTGATTATATGCTCAAAGCGTAAGCGTAATAAGCTTCCATATTTACCAAATACCTACTCAGTAGAAGCAAACTGATACTAGCTTTGTGCTTCGTTATGTGAAGTATGTTTCAAAAGTGAATTGAAGTAAGAGTTTTTATTCACTGTAACAAATTTTTACATCAACAATGAATGACTAGCTAAATAATAAGAGTTGAATAACCATAAATATCTGTAACAAAGAGATAATTACTAAAATAGATTTGTTTATAGGCTTAAATGAACTATATCAAAGATAGTAAACAATTATAAAGAGTTGTATAGAATTACCGAATGTGAAATAGCTGATAATTTTTATCGTATCTAGATTTTTATGTTGACAATTACTTTAGTGGTTGTGTTCACTTAAATATTTATAGTTGGTTGTTGTCGAGATTGTTGAGTTACTAATCTGATATCACTAATTGGTCTGTACTGGGACAACCAGTGATCATCATGAGACACTAGACTGCTGTTTCGTCGTAGTATGGGACTCTCCAGCGTTGTGCATTCACAAACCCATTGGGGATCGGATACAGGAGCTGAATCACTGGTCTAATAGTAAAACGTTCGAAGAGGAGCCAAAGGATCTCAGGTTCGATCGTTGATAGGGTCGTAAATGCGCACCTCTTAGGTGTCTCATATTAGAACGAAATATCTATCCAGTACTTCACGTTGAACAACGGTTGTCTGATTCAAACCAATTTACGATAGCAAACTAACTGTTTATTATAATCCCAAATGAGTCAAGTGATAGTTTATAAATTTTTTAAATAGACATTCTGATCAGGATCGACTTTACATTTTGTGACCAATAAACATTAGACTCCTATTTTCTAAATGTTGCTATAAAAATGAACCTTTAGAGTAATACTGTGTATTATGCATTACCTTTAATAGAACATAATGTATGCAGATAATAAAATGAATAATTTAAACTTAAACTTCTCACCCAAGACTCAGTAAAAACTAGATTATTTATAAAAACACTTTTTCGATTTGAAAGTATAAGTATAGATTATTTGGTCGCTTTCAGAATGACAATTTTCTCAGCAGTTAAAATGAGGACCAACAGTACAATTTCATGGAATTAATAACAAATAATTCGAGCAATTCGAGACTACTTTTATCTTTAGTTTAACTTGTCATGTAATGAAAATAAGTGACTACCCTTGTCATATGTGCAATTTGAGCAGATTACAACGGTAATTTACAAACATGAATTAAGTTGGAATATTGCTGAGAAGCAGAATACAGAATGCACGTTTCTCTTTCATTGGAACTCATTACTGGATGTATCTGAATCCTAATGATGCTGTTAAGTTTGACTCAAACTCAATACTCTCATGTCAATCATCACTTCACTCATTACTAAACTGCTTAGTCTAGTCAGCCACACTTGTGCATCGGCTATGTACGCATAATTTTAAAGTATTCATGTCGTCCTGTCGATGGTGTCATAGGATAAAAGTGATCATGCTCCGTCTCTGTATGTGCATTTTGAGAGTGATATATTCCAATCCGTTGCAGGCCAACGGTAGGATATGAGTACTCCTAAATTATATATACACAAGTGTGGCTGCCTGGACTCAGTAGTTCAATGGTGGATACTCAATGGTGGTTGCATTTCACACGAAACTGACGTTTCTCAAATCTAGGTGTAAACACAAATCTAAGATGCTGGTATATCCAGCTGACGAGTTCTAACTATGATGAAACATGCATCCCAGATTTCCTTTGACAACCACATTCCAACTTAAATAATCAAAACGTATATAAATCATTCTGTGATTGTGAAAAATAAAATTTTTTGTATATATTTCTAATGATTAACAAATGTTTCCATTTATCCCCTTGAATTTTTTCGATTATCAATTTTTCCATTTATTTTTATTGAAAAATGAATATGTGTATATCCATAGGCATAAATTCCGCCTTATATTTCTACTTAACTTTTTATTGATGATATGAAACATTCTTATTCTTCTTTCTCTTTTTGCAACATGAAATCTTATTTATTAAATGAAGTTAATTCAATTTGTCACAAGTTATGTTATTTCATTAAAACAAAACAAAGAAATTGTATTAAAAATAGAATTTTTACCGTAGCTAAGGATGGCTTGTACATAGTTCTACACACAGACATATACACTTATAAATAATGATAAGTTAAATAAGGTATAGATTAAGGAATATAAATGAACAATGTTGTTTCAGATGGTATATTCATGCTAACACACAAAGAAATAGACAGTAAGAAAAGAAAAATAAATAAGAATATTTTGAGAAAAGGTTGATGATCGTGCATTTTATTTCAAAGTCTAAGTTAATAGTGATGATGATGATGCCTTTTCTTAAATAATCTAATAAATGAAAATAAGAAATGAATAATGGATATACTTTTGTCTAATGATCACAAAGTTAGAGATACTACTTTAATATATTCTGAAGTCGGATGACTAAAATTAAACAAACATATGATAGTAAGAGTAACAGAAGGAGAAATGATCAAGCTGAAAATGAGTATGTTGTCAAAGCTGGATCTATATATATATATATATATATATATATATATATATATATATATATATATACTCTGGATCAAGTAGGGTATATTATTTACGTATCTCTGATTGAATATCCTGGTGATGAAGTTATTTGCAAAAGGAAGTTTCGGTGTAAATAATGAGCCTGGGCAATAAAGATAATGAACTTTAGTAACCAATGATGAAATTGAGGAGACAACTTTTAGGAGACAGACTAATACCACTACCTGAAACATTCTTACTATCCTTAGTTGGAAAATTAGGATAAATGAACCGAAATCAAGCAGACCAATTTAGATATTTATTATAAATAATCCTGCAAATATTAACAGCTTGTCATAGTAAGTTAATATCAGTATAGAATAAAGATTTAAGGCAAACCAAATCTACTTGGTAAATTTGTCATATTTCATGAACTGTAAATGATCTACAGTAATTGGTCATTTAAGTCAATGTTTAGTATTGATAGTATGGCCACGAAATCAGAATACAGGAGGGAATCTATTGAAAAATAACTCTGAAATTTGCATCCTAATAAAGTTACTGTCTTCTGCAGTTTTGTAATTGTACCAATTGTGGAGACCTTTAAATGATGTTAATGTCCTTGGCATTTTACAAGTTAATTAATTTGGTAAAATTACTTCCCAATGGTTACTGAAAGGAATCAAAGAATTTTATAGTATCTTAAATGTTTATAAGGTAACATACGAGGATTAATTATCTTATATCTGAAGTTCAAATATTTGTAGTAGGATTCATGAAGAACATGCTCAAATTATGTTTCCATTTAAGCTATATCGAAGAAAGTCGTTAAACTTTGAGTGCAACATTCATCATCTATTTGGATATAAACTTTTAGTCAATTAATAACTGAATATTACCGCCGTTAGTACACAGTTCAATCATAAATACATGCAAATAACTAGAACAAAAAGTAGTATAAACCTCTCTCTTAACGATCAACATGTGACTTGAATCACGAAAATTTTCATCCATTGCTACACGTTTAATATATACAGAAATGCCAGTAGCATCCGTTAATATACCGAGATTATCGTGGTATTACTACTTAGTTCGTTTCCATCACAATTGATACGAGTAGCAAAGTCTAAGATATAGCGAAGCTTTTAAATTGGTTGTAAGCTTAACAAGTTTTAGAATTTATGAAATTTTCAGTATAACTTGTTATTGAAAAAAATATTTGTCACACACGTTTATTTATTGCATTGGTTTTTTGACGTGAAAAACATTGTCATTTGAATAATAAACCAAAAGTCTAGAAACCGAGAATAACCGTGCTCTAGATTGATTTACATTTACTAACCTCTTTTGCAGTCCTCTTAAAATCTACAGAATACTTACTATGAATGTCACTTTGAATATTAAAACATTTATACTGAAATGCAGAAATGTGATCATTCATACTTACTTAGTGCAGTATAACTGTTTTTTGCTAATTATTAATGAGAACACATTGATTATTCTTGTATATTGGCAACATTTTGGAGTTAGTTAAAATGCATATTGAAGGTGTGTTATGACGCCTCATGGTGAAAGCCGAGTTTATTCGGAAGCCATGGGGCAGATGTCTCCTCTGACAACCAGAGCAACAATTAATATAGGTACATAGAATGTCCGCACGCTGTAGGAAACAGGAAGGGCCATGCAAATGGCTGAAGAAATGAAAAGATACAACCTGAAGATACTTGGAATAAGCGAAACGCATTAATTGCAAGCTGGACAACAACGGTTATCCTCTGGAAATGTGCTTTTATACTCCGGCCACGAAGAAGAAAACGCCCCCCACACACAAGGAGTAGCATTTGTGCTGTACCAAGATGCATGGAAGGCTCTTATAGGATGGGAGCCTCATGGACCTAGGATTATCACAACATCTTTCAAGACGAAGAAGAAAGGGATTACAATAATTGTCATCCAGTGCTACGCACCCACCAATGACAGCCACCAAAACGACAAAGACCAGTTCTATGTGAGGTTGCAGTCAGTCATCAAGAAATGTTCAGCGAGGGACCTGACCATTCTGATGAGGGACTTCAAAGCCAAGGTTGGAGTGGATAACACCGGGTATGAAGACATCATGGGAAAAAATGGACTGGGAGAAAGGAATGATAACGGTGAGAGGTTTGTAAACTTATGTGCCTTCAGCAAAATGATTATAGGTGGCATCATACTTGTCCACAAACGTATACACAAAACTACATGAGTTTCACCGGACCACATTCCGGAGAACCAAATCGACCACATCTGCATCAATAAGAAGTTTAGAAACACCATGGAAGATGTAAGAGCAAGGAGAGGAGCCGACATAGCTTCAGATCACCACTTGGTGGTGGCTAAAATGAAACTGAAGCTGAGGAAGCACTGGACAAGTGAAGCAGCAGTATTACATAAGCTTAATACAGCCCTTCTCCTGGATACTAACAAACGCAACGAATTCAAAATAACTCTCAACAACAAGTTTCAGGCATTTCATGGTCTACTAGAAAAAGGTGGAACTAATATGGAATACAACTGGAAAGAGATTAAGGAAACAATAACTTCAACATGTCAGGAGGTTTTGGGTCTTAGGAAACAACACCAAAAAGAGTGGATTTCTGTTAGTACTCTGGACAAGATCCAAGAAAGGAGGAACAGAAAGACAGCGATCAATAACAGTCGGACAAGAGCAGAGAAAGCCAAGGCACAGGCCGAATACACCGAAGTCAACAAGCAAGTGAAGAGGAGCATCAGGTTGGATAAACGAAAATTTGTTGAGGACCTAGCAATGACAGCGGAAAAAGCTGCAAGAGAAGGAAATATGAGGCGATCTCAGCAATTGTGAGAACTACAGAGGCATTACTCTACTTTCAGTACCAGGAAAGGTCTTCAACAGAGTGTTGTTGAACAGAATAAAGGATCCAGTCGACGCCCAACTCCGAGATCAACAGGCCGAATTTCGTAAAGATCCATCATGTACCGATCAAATCGCTACTCTACGGTTCATTGTTGAACAATCAATTGAATGGAATTCACCACTTTACATCAACTTCATCGACTACGAGAAAGCATTCGACAGCGTGGATAGGAGAATATTATGGAGCCTTCTACGACATTACAGCGTACCCGAGAAGATAGTCAACATCATACGGAATTCTCACGACGGACTACATTGTAAAATCGTGCATGGAGGTCAGCTCACAGATTCATTCGAAGTGAAGACCGGTGTCAGACAAGGCTGCTTACTCTCGCCCTTCCTCTTCCTACTGGTCATCGACTGGATCATGGAGACTGCAACATCTGAAGACACTCTCGGAATACAATCGACAACACCGACGAAACTAGATGACTTGAACTTTGCAGATGACCTAGCCGGCTCTTCTTTCTCACACACATCATCAAATGCAGAAGAAGACCAACAATATAGCAGCAGCTTCGGCAGCAGTAGGCCTCAACATACACAAAGGGAAAAGCAAGATCCTCCGATACAAAACAACAAACACTAACCCAATTACACTTGACAGAGAAATTCTGGAAGACATTGAAACCTTCACATATTTGAGCAGCATCATCGACAAACAAGGAGGGTCTGATTCGGACGTAAAGGTGCGGATTGGTAAGGCAAGTGCAGCATTTTTACAACTGGAAAACATCTGGAACTCAAACCAACTGTCAGTCAATATAAAAGTCAAAATTTTCAACACAAATGTGAAGACAGTTCTGTTGTATGGAGCTGAAACTTGGAGAACTACGAAAAGTATCCTTCAGAAGATACAAGTATTTATAAATAACTGTCTGCGTAAAATTCTTCGAATTCGTTGGTCAAATACCATCAACAACAACCTGTTGTGGCAAAGAACTAATCAACTTCCAGTTGAGGAAGAAATTAGGAAAAGACGCTGGATTTGGATAGAACACACACTGAGGAAACCATCAAACTGTGTCACAAGACAAGCACTGACTTGGAATCCTAAAGGCCACAGAAACAGAGGAAGACCCAAGAACACATTGCGTCGGGAATTGGAAACGGACATGGAGAGAATGGACTGCACTTGGGAAGAGCTAGAAAGAAATGCCGAGGACAGAGTTGGTTGGAGAATGCTGGTGGACGGTCTATGCTCCACTTGGAGTAACAGGCATTGATTAATTGATTGAAAATGCATACTGAGGTGTCAAACCTAACACTAACAATCAGAAATAAAATTACATAGATTTTAAACGAGTTCCGATTTACAATATACACCACTGAATAATTTTTTTTTGAAACATCTTTCCACTCATTGTTCAGTGTAACTATACTACTCGGCATAATATCTACGGAAAGAATATTTGAGTCAATTAATTCAAAGACATTACTGATTAGAATGTTAGGAAGAAAATGGAATGCTTATTTGATGAGTGTCTATCTAAAGACTTGTTAGATATTTTTTCTACATGACTGACAAATTCAGAGATTCATTTTTTTATAAAGAAACTGATACTATGAAAGCAATCTGAAATTATAATGCTAATTAATTTGACTGACTTATTATACGAAGACCATCCCTATGCATATGCTTATCTTTTAAATGCTTTTCATTAACATTTATTGACATATTAAACATTATACAACCCAAACGTTTATGTTTAAACTTTTATAAATTAATCACATGAGTGCCTTTTGTAATTAAGTTGTTTTTAGTGAATGATTATTCTATCGTCGCCGTTATCGTAATAGAGGCGTTTTATAATCTATATATGATAAGACTTTATAATTAATTCAATAAACGTCAATCATTGAAACACTACTTCGATATGCATGGTGGCTATTTGAATTAGGATGGTTTGTGAAACGGCTGTCTAGTGCTGTCTGGTTTTCATTGGTGTTCTACCAACATCAGTCTGTGACGAATAGTGGATATTTATTCTTATATTAATAATGGTGAGTAGCAATGCAGAAGGCATCACTGTGGTAGCAGATAGGATCAAAAAAGTTTACATGTTGCGGAAACAGACAAATCAAGCAGGTAATAATATACATTAAAGCACAATAGGAATCCATTGAAGTAACCGTAAATCGAAAAAAAAGAAAGAACAAAGGAAGTGTTAATGATAAATAGAGACCTTAATTACAGACAAATATTTATTGCTAATTACTTATTTCACTTTTACTGAAGTAGAAATTGTAGAATATGATTTTTGGATAGAAACAATAGGTTTTATTTTGCCCTATTAAATTCACACCTATCTTCACTTTAGTGGAAAAGGAAACTGTTTCATTATTCATTAAATAAAATTACTCCCTCGAAATAATTAGTTTCCATAATGTGTACAGTTCATATGTTAGAAGCGAAGTGAACTGATTATTACATTCCAGTAAATCACAAAACAAAATTAACAATGCTCTTTTCTAATTTCACGACTTAATGCTCTTCTTTATTCTGAATCACAATAAGTCATAATTATGATAAATAGCCTAAGAAGAATCATATGCATCAAGTCTAGTTTATGATTTGGAATACTGTAATGAAAATAAAAGTTTAGAAATAAAATAAAATCATTCTGCCATAAAGGCATTGCATAGTTTACATGCAGCCTAAAACTAAAGAAAATAATGTAGTTAAAAAAACAGTTTGATATGCTTTAGATAATGAAAGCCGATTGAAAGTCGGATGCACCAGAAGTGAGAAAGTCATCACTAATGACAATGAATGATCGTTGTGGCATATTGCAAATTGTAGAATGTGGGATTTCGACAGTTGGACGCCGGATGGTTTAGTGGCGTTGGGGGTTAAGTGTTCGCTATCCTAAGCGCTCTTGCTTTGATTTCATGGCACAGCCAAAAGCGTACGATGATGAAGAGTTCTATTTTAGGACAAAACAGCTATCCAGTGCTCAGTGGTTTCTAGCTGTATCTAAGCAGCATCAATCTGTGACGAACAGAAATAACTGGAAGCCAGTAATTAGTTGTTGTGGTGACTATCGAATGTTAATTTGATATCGCGAATTGGTCTGAGTTAGACAATCACTGAGAACCAGGAAGTACTGGACAACTGTTTTATTATAGTATGGGACTTTCTGAAAGTGTCCATTTACGAGTTCTGAACTTTCAGACTCCGCTGAGACCACTAAGCCGGCTACCAACAGTTGATACTCCTAACTCAGCGAATTCGCGACATACTAGCTCGACCTCATTTACTGCCATCGGCAGATAACTGCCCTACACTAGATATGGCTTAACTACAGTGATCACGTTTTCTCCACTAGAACTCTTGGAATAACCTCTAGGAATTAATCACTAGCGAGTTAGGAATATCAGTAGATGAGAGCTGGTTCAGTAGTCTAATGGTTAAGTGTAAGTAGAGGATCTCGAAGTTTCTGGAATCTATTCTTGATCATATCGTGGATGCGCACTACTGAGGAGTCCCATGCTAGGAAGAAACAGTATTCCAGTGTTTTCTGGATTTCAATAATTGTCTAACTCCGACTAATTCGTGATATCAAATTTACTTCAAGACTGTTGCTTAGATGCTCCACAGAATCCCCGAGAACCTAGTTTTAGAATACAGATAATTCATCAAAACACTTTAATGAAATATGTTTGAAAACAAAAGTAATGTCTGTTCTAATTACAATGTAATTGTTTCTTACATAATTTTAAGTAGACTGTCAAATAAAGAGTTATAACATCCCTCCATACTGTTTGAATATCACATATCATTCAAACTTCAGTAATTTGATCATTTAACACAATATGCTTGATTCTATATTTAAAATATGTTGTTGAATTATGTTTTAATATTTAATATAAGGGCACGAAGAAAAACGTGGGATAACAGTGTAATGTGTTTTTCAAATCCCTATCTAATGGTACTTGAAATATTTGTTTGCTTGGTTTCTCTCATCTTAAACAAACATTTAAACTTAATGACTTGTGTAAACTATTAAAGTATGCCGGCTAGTTAACAATTAAAAATGTGGTAAATCTTGTTAGATCTCTTTACTGGGATATTTTTATGTTATTTCAGACTGAAAACTAAACGTTTGTTTTAAAGAACTTAAAAACGATACACAACACTTTGTGATTACAGACCATAAACCACATTTTAAACTCGCTAAATTCATTTTAGTCATATCAATGTGTTTTTGTTTAGTCATTCTTTGTTGGCAATCGATTTGTCATGTATTCGTTACCATAATGTACTATGGGCTATATCTATATAAGATTTACTACCCAATGAATTGACTTCAAACTCCATGTTAATTTCTATCTCGAGATGACAGATTCCAATGTTTATGTTTACATTCATATTAAAATATTGAATATAAATATATATCAAAATTACCTGATAGCATGATATTTATTCTTTGTAAATTGGTTTGTTTATCATATAACTGGAATTTATGTTGCTTATTCCAATAAATATTATTTTCTTCACTTGACATTGAATGTGCTAGATCAGTTTTAACATTCGAAATTGCATAAATGTCAGCTGGATAGCCTTTCGAATAAAATGCAGACGATACTTTTGTCAGCCTGATATTTTGAAAAATCTCTGAAACACAACCTTTCTCTTTCCAATTTATAGAGCTGAATGCATGTGGTTGATTACTTTGTAAAGTTGTAAATGCTGAGTCTGTATGTAGGACGTGTTCAACCGGCGACTGGATGTTTTCAATCTCGGATGACGATGGAGCCTGATGTACAAAAAATTCATAACCTATAAATATAATAAGTAATTACGCAATATTTGTATGGCTAAGTATAATTAACGTATTGATGATATATTTCAGAAAGGAATGTATAGTAAAAAAACAATAGAGCGACGATGTATTTCTTTTTAGTTAGTTTGAGTAAAGGCCCTACATTGATGCATATACCTGTAACTTAATAAAGAAATCGACGTAAGACGAACGTTGGTGTGTCACATCATAACGCTATCAATCACATGTGTTTATGATATCGATTGCAAGTGTTTAACATAATAGTTAAAGAGGGTGTGGAAAGAACTATTAGTGTTCAAAATTATTAAAATTGTGAATTCCATAATATCCGTCAAAAGAATTAAGTTAGCTATTGAGAGGTCAAATGGTGGTTAATTGACGTTGAATAGAAGAATGTGACAATTATGTAGGAACAAACAAGGGCAGAGAAGAATATGGAGCTTTTGGTAATAAAGAAAAGGAACAAAGGGAGAGTGAGGGGTAATAAGTTAATTCAAAACTTATTTTGTTGTCAGCTATGAAGAAAGTTAAGGTAATGAGAATGGTTACATAAATTTCGCTAGTACTATCGTCTATGATTTGTAGTTGCAGGAATATTGGCTTACTGGTAACAGTCATAATTTTAGGTTTTGTCATAGTTTTCATCACATATGTTGATGAATTTTATCCGATACCCGTTTGCACTGATCATTTCATCTGAACGAATACAATTAGCACGATATGTTGGACATTTTAATAAGTTTTCTGTGCACCTAAGTGGTACAGAACTGTAAAATATAGTATATTGGGTAGAGAAAATCAAGTTTCTATGCACGTTTCTTCGTAGTGTTCTATTCTATCTTCATGTTAGGAATATATCTAAATATGAGATTGTATCATGACATTCTTCACTTAATCGGAATGTAATTGATGGGTTAAGGTCTCTTAACTTTGTTACGCATAGTATCCTTTTTTTCGTTTCTTAGTATTATAAATGTATCATTTATGTAACGAGAACAGAATGTTTATTGGCTAAATTCTTCTTCAAGATAACCATTTCCGAGTTTGCTAGAAACGAGTATGTAGGAAGTAAACTTACTGGCGATCCCAGAGCAACATCACCTATTTGCCAGTAAATTGCAACGTTTGATTGGAAGATAAATCAATTGTGCATTTATGGATTAATTTCTTTTCGACTGTTTGACAATAACTTTGTGTAATGGAATTAGGATTTGAAGTAGACATTTAACTGAGGCTTGGTAAGCAGAGTTATTTATACCTATGATTGATCTAAGCTGCAAATCGTTTTTGTGTATTCTCGGTAAACCGTACATATTTCATGTAGTTGTTCTTGTAAGTCTTAGCATTTTTGTGATCGCTTAATGTTTCTTAATGCTTTCTGACATGCTCTTGGCCTGTAGCTTTAAAATTTGCTCTGGTCTTCAAGTAAAGCATTCATTTTATTCGTATTAGAATACTTTTGAATCTTCTTCTTGAATGTGTATTCGGCTGACGACTCCCAAATGAGATGAAACCTACATGCTGAATCCCACTCTCTAGTTACAATCTAATTCAAAGATTCTAATCATTTATACATACCCGTTGCACAAGTATCTCTGTCTGGACTCAGTAACATATTGGTGAGCACTGTGGCATCTAGTACGAGGCGAACTTACTTCGAGTCCCGGTGTGAAAAGTAACACTGGGATGAAGATACATCCAGCTGACGAGTCACACATAGGACGAGCGCGCGTTCTAAATTCCTCTTTCTAGTCACAATCCAACTCAGACATTACTTATGAACTTCCGCTATGTTGAGGTAATCCTTTCAGGACGGACATATGATAACAGAATCTGATCAATTTCAATCCATGATAAATCAATAGGAAGATCCAAATGCATTCTGTGTTTATAATTTTTGCTTAAAACACTAATGTAGATGCACGTAATCAACGTTCTTTCTTTCATATGCTTACCATTCATATCTGCGACATTTAATAAAAAAATTTTATAGTCAAACCTGAAAATGGATTTTTCAGAGTATCGTGACTATTTACTAAATAATTTTCAGTAATGAACTATGAGTTGTGAACAGAAAAGAACACTATAGCCGTTAAATGAGAAATTCTCCCTGTATGGTACTGCAAAATTACATGAAACATAACAAAAACTTGATGCTTAACTTTCAGTTTGCATCGCTAAACCCATTGTTACATACTATTTTTTTACATTTTAACTATCTAACTATTTGTCGAAAGTATAATGAGAAAGTAAGGTTCATCTGAAAAATGTAATGTTGTCATGTAACCTTTACCAAACATAATAATTACATAACATTTTTTCAAGTTATCTCGTATGTAAAATAAGAAAGTGCGGTATGATGGTTTATGTAATAAAATGTGATGACTAAAATTCTGTGAAGTAGTAGAAGTGAAATAAGTGAGTGACGTGAAATTAGTTTTCACAGAACGGACATTTTAATTGGGTGTTGTAGAGATTGTTGAATGTCAATTTGGTATCAAGATTTGGTCTACATTAGACAACCTTTGTTCACCAAGACAAACTAAGCAGCTGTTTTGTCCTAGTATGGGGCCCTTTAGCAGTGGGCATCCATAAATCCACCAGAGATTGAACCCTGGATGCTCTGGCTTTAGGGCAAACATTTTACCATTAGATCACTGAGTCCGCTCCCAGCGGTTGATGTTTCTAATTCAGTCAATTCGTGATACGTTTGCTTGACCTCATCTATTGCCATCAGTGGGTCATTGCCTGAAACGTGATACGGTTAAACTTTACTGGCCACGTCTTCTCACTAGTACTCCAGGATCACCACGAGATGTTAGTCACTAAAGAGCTGATATTGATTGTAATAAGGTGTTGTGGAAATTGTTGAATGTCAATTTGACATCACGTTATGGTTTGAATTAAACACAAATGATATAGTAAGTGGGTTTAAAATAACTAGAATTACGGTGAACAGTTTTTGAGTACTCAATCGTAACAATAATTTGTAATAGTGAATTCAGTGGATTAAATTTGCTCATGAATTCAGATTGTTTTTAACAATAACACCCAATAGAAAGTAATTTGTTTTTTATCTATCTTATAAAGATCATCGTCTAACATGTAACATTCAACTTGCCAGGAAAATGATGATGACTGCAAAAGCTAGAAATGTTAGCATTACGTTTTTCTAAAGACTATGTAGTAACGTAAAACTCCAGAACACAAAAGTACTCAACAGTATAAATAAATCATACCTTCTGATATTTCTACTTTTCTACCCACAAGTATAACATCTTTGAAATTCTGAAAAACACATTGTTTTAGCTCATTCAATGAAATATCTAGACCAAATGCCTTGATAATTAGTTTAGATTTCTGAACACTGTTAATCTTATATTGACTTGCAATAGAAAGCAGCATTTGAGTGTTAAATTGATCATGGAATGATTTTTTTCCAATAAGTTTAAATAGATTTAGTGAAAATTTTAATTGAAACCCGAAAGAATTGTTGATTTGCCTTAAATGACACATAAATGTACCATTATGAAAATCGTATTCTGGTGTGATTGATATTTGAAATGTGTTACCTATAAAGTGTGAAATAACGTAATAAGTTAAGAGAATTACAAATTCTAAAACAATTTCAAATCATTTTAACCAAATAGTGATGCTCGAAATGACAACATGCAATAATCCTTTTCATACATAGACCTCATAGCTTTTAATTAAAACGTAACATTTTGCAGTATGAAGTTACTTAATTGTTATGCATTGTAAGTAACTATAGAGTTTTATTCTACAGTTGTAAATCTAAATTCACAGTTATCACATATTTCAAGGAAATAATGTTCTGCATTACTATCCATGTAATAATTTAAGAGTATTACAAAGAATTACAAAATATGACTTTATGGTTAGATCGAGGATGGCAAGTAGAATCCATGATGCGTGTTTAGTGCTGTGTGGAGGTCTACTGATGCCTAGGGTGCTGCTACACAGTCCGTCTTTACCTGCATAAGATGCTCTGTGTGAGATAGAAGGACTGTGTCATCTGAGAAGTCCAAGTCACCTATCTGCACCCATGTTGTCCACTGTATTCCCAGCATACCCTGAGATGTAGTTTTTAATGATCCAGTCAGCCAGCAGTTCCCTGTATATATATTCTTGCTTTATTTTTAAGGCATTTTGCTATTTATAATGCATAAGCGACTTTCATATTACTCGAAAATTTATTCCACTTATTCAGGATAACACTGTTTGAAGTAATCACGTTTGGTAAATTGTTTAAATAATTCATAAATTATTCATTTGTACGATAAAAGTCAGTCATAGGGTAAGTAATCAGAATTCATCCGACCATTGTTTTTGTTAGTAGTCGTTTTCCCACATTCTTCACTCAATGTTCACATAGGATTACTAATTTAAGGATTAAACGAGTTGTAAAATAGTAACTCTTTTACAAAGTTATAAGTTTATTAGTATTTCATTCATATAGATACGTAAATTTTATTTCACCAAACTAGGTATTCTTATTAATAATCTAAATAGATAGGCACTGAAAACCATCTCGACATTTAGGAAGAGCTTGTATATTCCCGTTGATTTGTAATAGACTGAAGCTGGTCAGTCATTGTTGGTATATGTGCACATATAGCTATATCGAGGCTATATGTGCGCGGATTGCCTCGATATAGCGAATTTTTCACAAGTATTATAGAATTTGGATGAGTCCCAAATAGGACGAAACACGCGTCCTGGATTCCACTTGCCAGTCACAATCCAAATTCTATAACATCTCGACATTTGTTCGTGTATAAACTGTTACAAGATAACTTGTGAGAGTCAGTATAGAAAAACAAAAATAGGGTAAAAATGTCGTTGTTGGTATTTTGTTAACTAAGCCTACATTGTTCGATAACGATTGCTTGTTTCCAGTAAAATGAACTAATCTTGTTTAGCTTGTTTCTACACAATCCCAATAATGAAATATGATTCATTACTTTATACATTTCGATTACTTTTGAATATAACTGGCTGTTCATCTTACTGTTGTCCTTTCAAACCTACAAATATATATACGAAATGTCTATTCTATTTGATATTTACATTGTATAATATTAGAATGTAAGTGTCGATTTTATGTCATACTGCCCGTTTTAAGAGCCAACATAATTTATGCTTCTTAATACAATGTACATATATATTGATGCATTATAGAAATGCATTCGAAAGTATGTTATATACACTAAAATAAATCATTATATACTCGGTTGTTAGACAAATAATTTGAGGTTTATTTGTTTTTCGTATATTTGTAAAATAACAGTACTTCAGTCGTTAACTAAACATCACAAACGAGTGAAAAATATAACTCATTTATAAAATTAAAGTGAAGTTCATAAAAATGACAGTATAGTGTATCAATTGTTTCTTTAAATCATAAGATGATGTTTCAGATATTTTATTATTGTTGTTGTTGTTGTTAAGACTTTTATTGGAGCTGACTGATTACAGTTAATGTTATGTTAACAGATAAGTAGTATATATGAGTTATCTAGGCTATGTGTTCGACTAACTGTTCGAAACATGAATCGTAATTACTTGATTCTACTGGTTTACGATCATACTCTATTCCCTAATAATATAATTCCGAACTATCTATAAATTATCTTATATTATATTGATTAATACATATCCATAACTCATAATCTAAGTGGATATATTAAAAGTCAATGAGGATGAATATAAGAGAATTATATTTGGAATAAACGTGAATCCAACAAGCACGAAATCAAAACGAGCGGGGAGAGTAAGTTATATCACTTTCTATGTTTGACCCCCTTTACAATATCCAAGTCTTAAAAATATTGATGTGCAACCTATGTAACATGTTAGTATGTGTCGAGGGTATTAGTGGCTGATACAAATTTAAATATCCTTGTATTAAGTTAATTAATTTGCGTTAAAAGGAAAACAAAAGTATCACATGTGAGTTTGGTGAAACAATTTTTTATTTAGTAGCAAACGGAAACATTGTTTTGTTAAATGCCAGTTGATTTTGAAGGCTGACGTAAATTACTTTTAAGAAGTTTAGAAATCAACTGTTACTAGATTATTACTGTATTTATATATCAATTACAGATAAAATATAGTCATCAATGACAATTCCATGTTTTTTAGTAAATTCAAATAAACTTAATTACCTGGCACATAGATATGTACTGCAGCTAAGGGCTAAACAAACGAGGTATTGGTTACCACTGAGTAAACAGTCAGTAAAAATTAGGATGAACATCAACATTGGGATGCAGATACATCCAGCCGACGAGTCCCGAATAGAAATAAACGCGAGTCTTGGACTCCACTTGCTAGTGACAATCCAACTTAAAGTTGTTACAAATATTCAAGTTTAATAGTTAATCAATTTTCACTGAACTAACTGACTGGTGTTGTTTGAGATTGTAAAACAGAGTGATAGGTAGATTATCAGTCCTCGCATTATTTTATGCATGTCCCTACTATGAGTTGTAACTAACACAAGGTAATTTAAAGGTTTACTACTGATCATCTAACATTAAAATCACAGTGCATGCGATGTCGGATCACCAAGACTACTGACTGTTATAAAAGAATTTGACCGACACTGAGGACTGGATAAACGTAACATTGGTCATTATTCAGCGATAAGTCAGTGTTGAAATAATGATCCTTCTAGTGGAAAACCTGCAAGATATCGAATGAAAATGGTTTATCTAAGCTAAAGCAAATAGTTTTTCTAGGTAACAGAATCGGTTTGAAAGTCAAACATTTCAATCAGTTGTAAATAATATAAGGTATCTTCTCTTCAATTATAAATTATACTTACTGGATGTAGTTTCAGAAAAGGAAAGTTACAAACTGAATTTCTAAGCTAAAAATACATTTACATTATATATACCATACGTAATGACAATTAACTTATAACTGATATTTATTAACTCACCATCCATACAAACTTTGTCTTCTAATATAATATTTTTGGTTTTACTTGACTGACATGTTGAACTATAGTATGATAAACATGCAGGCGTATTATAGCAAGATATCCTACAGCATTGTGCATCGAGTGCATTACTTTCACTTTCGTCATAATTAACATTTATTTCTGGAAATTAAAATGAAATAGAAAACAGGAAGTGTTTCACGTTAATCAGTTAATTCGTTCGAACAGCTTTGTATTAAAAGTACACATTGCTAAGTATTTTTAGTTTGAAAACAAGTTTTAATCGTATATAACTCTAAAACAAGCGCTTTTTTCATTTCTACATACGCAGGGCTTCAGTAACAGCCTGTAGTATGTTTAGAGAGATATCCAAATGACGTAAAAGGTAAAACTGGTAAAACTTTCTTAAAGTCTGTTCATTGGCAGATCATATTACTTTTATTATCTCTCCGTAGGCGAGATGATCTACAGCTTGTAAATGCAAAAGCTTTATTAAACGCAAACAATCTTATTTAGTGTTATTGATATACGATCATGAGTAATCATGGATACAAAACGCAGGTGAAAAGTGTAAAACGAATTGAAAATAAGACTATCACATTGATAGGTTGGAAAAACGTTTCTTAATAGTTTTAATTTTTCAGGATCTTCATATCTTCTTTGGTTGTATAGGTAGGAGGGATAAGCTGTGAAAATTATCAAGCAATAATTATCAACTCTTTACTCATGTATAACTAACACTATTATTTAAAAATTTGATGATATGTAATCAATATGTTGAGCTCAATAAAGCTGCCTAAAAGCTTCCACTTCTTTAATGATGTCCTCAAAAAACAGTAAACCCACTGTCATGACTTGTTATACGGTGCAATTGTCAAATATCGTTTTTTACATATATTTAAATCAAACCAAAATCTTTTTGCTATTGTTTAGAGAACCTCTGAATTACATGTCATTCTGCATTATGTTTCTGTATCAAATAAGTAACACATTGAACTTGAATACAATTTACAGAATAATTAATAATGTAACGTAGTTGTTAACCATGATCATTTTGTCCACATGTTTTTTTATAGTTGCACTAAATGTACTTTTTATAAGGCATTGATCAATACATAAAATACATCTGTTACCATAAGGAATTACGTGTAGTTGTTACAACAGATTGATTGTTCATACAGATAGTTTTATCCATTTACTCTGTAACCTAGTGAAAAAAAATAATCATTAACTTACTGATTCTATTGCTTAAAATGATGCACAAAATGATTGTATTTTGTATTTTCAAACCTTTTTGTTATTAGAAACAATGTTTAATCAACTATATGATGTTATTAGTGTGTAATAACTTAGCTAAAGTTCATTTTGTAACAAAACAATTTTATTGTTAAGTACCTCCTAATCTATCAAAATTTTTTTTTTTAATTTTTAATAACTGAAAACAACAATTCACTTCATTAGTGAACAACACCATCATAGTGAATGAATTTAAGTAGTAACACACACTACTGCATAAGAATAAAACTCAATGATGCATGCATGTATGCTTGAACAGTGAAATAAATAAATTGCTTACTAATTCAAAATGAATACTCATTTATTTTCTTATTAGAAATGTAATAACAACGGAGGAAGTGTTCATTATCTTCGGATAAATAAAATGCACTAATTGGTTATCTAACATATTTTATCCACTTGAAAATTGAATCAGTATTTGAATAGTTGGATAATTTTAAATATGTAATATGGGCGTTTAACATTCCATTCTAAACTTTAATTTAGATAACATGACTAGCAACACAAGTATTAAAGATGCAATCACCATCTAATTAATTTCAAATTTGTTAAAAATGAACCAAAAATTAAATAAAATCGAAATAATTGTGCCTTTCACTATTATAGTTCTAGGATTCAAACACCCTAAAATTCTTTAGTTAAATATTACAATCGTATTAAAGACTCCAATTTTGAATATATGTTTTACACATCCTAATCTAACTTCTTCTCATTTAAACTATTTAAAAGTGATTGTATTCTATTTTCAAGTCAATTATTTAAAAATATAACATTTATTTTTCATAATATAAAAGATGCTTCCTTTTAGCTATTTTTATTCATTATAATTATATATGCAAATAATGTAAACTTTAAGGCAATGAAAATATTCTCAAGAGATTTAACTAATGACTATGATAATAGTTAATACATTGATGATTATCATTGAAGGTCAGTTAATTTTCTTAGCCATGAAATTATATTATGTCATTGAATGTATAATTATATCTTTAAATCAAAGAATTACTTATATGTAAATGTAATAAAATTTAAATTAGCTACCAAGAAAATACTGTAACATTAGGTTAATTATAAAAGTGATATATTATCATGAGAATAGTAATTAACTGATTGTATTTAGATTATTATAGATTAATCAACAAATTTACACTTACACATTAACTTAATTTCCTGTTGATTTAAATGACTAAAAGAAAAGAATAGAATATTTAATTCAGTTTCCAATGTGAATTATTTTGTTTAGCGTAGTGGGACCAATAAGAAAATAAAGAGTTTTAAATGACCTCATTATATTTAGTAAAATAATGTTAGATAAATGTAAAATTGATGCAAAATAATCAAAGCATAAACCAAGAATGCAAATGAAGCAGTGAAAGAATGCATAGAATTTGTATATTATCAATTTAGTGAACTAGCTATTTTAATATAATGCTTATTATGTAGCTACGAGTAACACTTTATGTCTTGTTTATAAGTGATATATGTAGCGTATACCCTATAAAAATGTATGGTGCATGCATTTGATAAAAAATGAGTCAACTATTAATTTGAATCCGATATTGTGATTTAACCTAGGTCAAACAGCCGTTGAGGACAAGGAAGCTCTCGACAGTCGTTTCGCATAAGACTTTTTAGAAGTAAGTAATTACGACCACATCAACGAAGACAGCTAAAGCAATACAAGTTATTCTACAAATATTTAACTGGTGGACAATTGTATCGGCTTTCAAACGTTGACATTGTTAACATCAGCCAACTTGCTATGTAATTGAGAGAGGAGGGGGCTCATCTGTTACCTCTTCAGGATAAGTATGTCACGTCCAACATTGTTGAACTTCACTGTTCACGTCCAATCGTTACAATTCGTGGAATTACCTTCTGAATTTAGTCGCCGGTGAACTGATATTGATTGTAATAATATTTAATTCAAATTCAACGGCCTTCTCAACAACCAATCGCATTTATAAGTGTAACAATAAAAATCTAATTCTTCATGACAAAAGAAAGCAAGACATTTTTTAGAATAACGTTCATTGTACCTAGTCAAACATTTAGATTTATAGTGACTGAATAAATATATTAGCCCAATAGAAAATAGTAAATGAATCACATAATAAATTTGTAACGTAGACTTTTTTGAAAGAGATTGATAATAGTTTAGATGGTTAATAATAATAATAATAATGACAATAATAGCATAAAACCAACATGAAACTTGACAAATGTGCAGAAGATGAAAAATAAGAAAATTAAGAAGTTAGGGGTGTGAGGTTTGTCAGTAGATGCGTAAAATCATAGTTACTATCAGTGAGAGTCGCTACAGATGAAAATACAAATCTGTTAGTAAACCTAGTGCTTGATGGTGGTACTTCAACAGACATTTAGGGAAACTGACTATCGTGGTCTTTAAGGCAAATTTTTGTGCACCACTGGTACAAAGCTCATCAGCCTCAGAAATCGATTGCTTCTCATACGTGCCTCTAATCATTTTCTGACTCTGACTTTAAAGAGCAAGTGCATGACTAAAAGCAACTCAATCCTGGAAAATCTATTTGTCACTGATCCTTCTATCCTATTAGAACACTCCATCAAAATCGTCTACACGGTTAATCGGCTAAGGGAAAGAAAAAAAAGTTAATTTATGCACTACAGACACCGGAATCTCTGACTTTTTCTTAACCTGAACACTTTATTTGGAAGCGACACATGCAGGCTTCCGCTCGCCATGATCGTAAGACTTTATTTTTAATTTTTAAAATTTCTGAATTGGTCTTTGGTAATATATTTCTATTTCTCAACAACCCTACTTTGCTAGTTTTTTTCCGCATCTCCTTCATATTTGTCAAGTGGACTACTAGTTTCTTATTGTTATTATTGGTATTGACTTTTTTTTAAAATACTATCGAAACATTTCATTATGTAATCTACTTACTATTTTTCATTAGGGTAATGTATTTATTCAGTCACATCAAACTAAAATAATGGATTTATCGAAAATAAAATTCCCCTTATCAGATTATTTTATTTTCTTCCTCAGCTACAGATTTTGTCTCATTGAAGATATTCTACTTAAACAATCCCAGGATATTCGTTCAGACATACAGAAATGTCAGCCTGACACTTTAACCTGAAGTTTATTAGACCTATCAGTCCTTAAATTTATGTACATTATGATGTAATCAAAAGCCATATGTAGGATATTTTAAGTTTCTGATTTTTTAAATACTTTCAGTTTAGGATTGTTCGTAAATGAGACATAACTTGAATATAGGAAAACATAAAATCAAAAACTCAAGAATATCTGTTAAATAGTATAAGTAGATATAAGGATATACTTTCATTGAATAATGTCCTAATGGCCATGATTATTTCAGATTTTATTTAGAAAGCAGATAGAAGGATTAACTATAGCCAATGGAAATACTGTCTGTACAGTCATACAACATACGATGATACGTTATGATATAGTTCTTCACGTTTTGTCGGTGATCAAATCTACTGTAAGTACTTTATTAATATATACTTTATTTAGCATAAATTACGTATTATCTGAACAAATAGAATTTGAATAATTGCTTATATGATCATAGTAATCGTTACACTGAGTTAAGATTTTCGATATACACCATTTCTATAGTACTTCGGATTTTCAAGTTGTCTATTCCATTTATTTAGTATGTGAGTAACAGGTATGAAACTGTTATCTTAATCATTTCATTTCAAACCCTAGAGTTTGTTATTTTTACACTTTTAAACAAATAAATTTATTTGTGCTAAATTGACACTTGAAAAGAATTTTTAAATAAATTTAGACTATTCTATCCAAAAATATTTAACTAAATGAACTTAATTTGCTTAATTGACTTAATTTGCTGGATACAGTACGTTTGGTAAAATTCTAAAACGTTGTGGATAACTTTAGTCTTATAAAATCAGTATCCCTCCTTGAAATTACTTCAAACTAAATGATTTGCATCTTTTGCAATTCTTACATATCTTTAAGGAAGCTTAATGAAATAGATTTTTAATCAATGGAAATAATGTGTTTCACGATTTGTCATTCAAATATACAAGCAAGCCATATGCTATTCTCGTTTGAATGAATTGTAAATATTACTTGGTTTAACCAGCTCTTTTATTAGACGTTTTTCTTTCAGTTGTTTGAAAATTCCCATGATTATCAAAACAAAGACGCTTGGAATATTCTTTTCAATAAATGCTGATTATCATGTAACATGTTAAACTTAAACGACAATTGAAATAAACAAGGTTATTAAGCAAATTTATATAGGTATCTCTATATATGCGTGACATAGGAGATGAGATGTAAAATTTTTGGTTGTAATTATTATAGAGATATTGACAGTTATGCAGTACAATACATGATGTCAGCAAAAGCTACACCAATGATCAAATAGTAAAAATTAAGTGTGTGATGAAGATACATGCATGTCTAATATGTGGATAGTTCAACTTAACGAGGTGGCTTTATACAGAATAGTGTAAATTCATTGATTGTGTTTGTAGTAGATTAATCTCGACTAAATATCAGTGGAAAAAAAGAGGAACTAGATCCCCGTTACATTCGTGTATGAGAAATATTGACAAGCTGTTAGGATCGCTTTGATATCTTTTATGAATCGCATAATTTTAAGTTAATATTGTGCTGAAATTAAAAGTAATACTTAAAAAATTAAAATAACCCAATTACAGCCAGAAGATTTGCAAAGGGCGTAAATTCAACGTAATTTACAAAGTGCTAAAGTCAGTTATAGAAGTGAATTATACATTATCTGTAAAAATGGGAAAATGAATATTATAAATAGTGGCGTTAGTAAATGAGTTGCTGAATAAGAATGGTTTCGATTATTACTGTAAAGCGTAAGCAACATTGCTTTAAAAAAATTAAATAAACATAAATTCAAGGTTGTTACTTGAAGTTAGAGAAATTACGTTGTTACTACGGACTTAAGAAAAATGACATTAATTACTACATAGTTATTAATTAATGTAAAGCCCCCCCCGCAGTACCACAATGAGTCCTGACGACATACGTTGGTTAGCATGAAATCTATATCCAATGTTTTCTGTTGACTGCATACAGTCATTCTACATAAAAGCATAGTGAATTCAATGTCACTCTATTTAGACTACCAACTGCATATCAGTTCTATCAATAGATATGAATCATTACCTAGTAATAAATCCACCAAATAAATGGTGCAAATTTGACTTTTATGTGATAGCTAAGTAGTAAATCTTCACTATTCAATGCAAGGATTTAAAATCTAAATGCAATGTAAGTTGTGTTATGTAGGACCACTAGAAGAAGGTGAAAAACTTCCAGAACTGTGTTTAGAGGACTAATTCATTTATCCTGGTCGTGAGTAATGTAAACATTACATTTCTATTATTGTTACGTTCCTCTTACCCTATCCTTCCGTTTAGTATATTTGCTATTATTATATTGTCTCTTACTATGGACTACAGTTAATTAGTCGTGTAAAAGTCCCCCCCCCCATTCACTGCCACAATCTCTTCTGTTTCGTATCAGTGTAAAATCCATAACTGGTTTGATGTGTGGTCTGAATTTGTGTATATATAAAGACATGATTGAAATACAATACGGTTAAATTGGGTTGGGTTGGATTGTGTCTGTTTGTCTCATAAACCGTAGTTTTCTTTATTTCGGCTTTGGGGAATGGTAGTCGCGGGGTAAACATACGCTTATACTGATTGGCAATTTTTAAAGGCACTGTGCATTCTCTGCAATACATAACAAGTTGTTGTGTTACATTTATAACGACATGCAATAATAATGATTAGCCTGAATTTTTATTGATTTATTACACGGCAGTGTTAGTAGCAGTATTATTTAGTAGTATGATTCGGTTTCCAATCCTAAGAGATACATAATATTAAAGAAATTAGAGTAAATTTCTGTTTATATTTATCCATCTAGCAACTTTTAAAATGGCGAATTTTCTGCACTAGCTAGAACTACATTCTATACTACATCAATTCACAGCTGGTTCATTTTTGTATACGATTGCATAATGTGGTATTAATCAGTAATCAGAAACAAAACCTTTAGGTTTGGAGCATTTTTAATTAGCTTAGACGCCTGAATCGACGAAGACTATTTGTACTTTTAGTTTAAGATAAATGACTTCATTATTTTTATTCTTAGAATGGATAGTGGTTAGATATGGCACACAACAGGATAACATTTCCTTGCATAATTTCTATAACTCAATTTACTACATAAGTTGAATTTGTGTTATTTGAATACTTTCCAAGTTAATACAAACCAATTAAATCATATTAATTGTTTTATGCGAAAAAAAAAATTAAAATGAATGAGATTTATTTTTTTGCAAAAAAAATAACATTCGAATGTAAAGTATTATGAACGTTTAAATTATGTTTGGCTTACTGATTATCTTTAAATCTTAATGTACAGCGAAATAAACTAGTCTAAAATAACTGCAGTAATGTTTATTTTTTTTTAGGTAGAAGTCAAATTGCATGTTATTACATCAAATACTAAGAGCATCCATTATCTGTAACATTAATGTAAGTAATGAAATATATTCTTGGTTTTATCTAGAATGCGTTTATCATATAAATACACTAATCAGATATATATTAAAAAAAGTCTATTGAGTAAACATTCGTTCGTTGTGTCGTATAAAATGAATGCTTAAATCGTTGTATGTGGTATAGTGCCATCACATAAGAAAACGAGTTCCACTGAGAGCAGTTATAATTCTTCAAATCAAACAACTTGAAAAAAATATGCAAGGAAAATATTCTTTAGGCATTGATGTATCAATTTCAGTGAATAACTCATCAAATCAACTGAGACAACAAACTACTACCGTCCATAATATATTTTAAAACAATTTCTTTCCATTATGAAAAAAACCAATACAACACTTTTATAAGAAAACAATGGTTTTATCAATTTTCATTATTGAATGTTATTATTTGAGATTACAATAACTGATAATGTTTCTGCTCAGATAAGCTTTTAGTGTTTTGTAAACATTTTACTTGGCATTTTAAGTTAGTTAGCAGTGCTATATGTACACAAAAATTATTTACTTTATTTAAATCTTAATTAATAGTTTATGCAGTACTAGAAGCTTACCGATTTGGAAGTGTACTTAGGAGACTTGGCATAACTTCTTGTTTGAAAATGTACTATCATATTTAGTGTAAACTGTCCTATAATGAATATTTTGATAGTAATTTTATGCCGTCGTTGATTTTGTACATAAAAAAATAGAACATTTCGTTTTGAGTTTAATAACTAACTAGTAATGAAAACCTCATACTTTACTATATCTAGGTTGCTATCAGAACAGTCTAGATTTACAATATATTTACATATAAGATTTATAATTCATACAATCTATTAGTCAGTAGAATACTATAATTAATTTTAGTTCTCACCAGTGTTTTCAAAGTCAGATCATTCCTGATGAATTTATTAAACGAAATACCACAGAAATATATCTTAGATCGTATTCTAGAACTATTGTCAAAGTATAATCAATCATTTTTTTCATTCTCAACATCAAATTGCGATGTCACATAGATGCCTAATTAATAATATTTTATTTCGGTATACACAATAACTAACTTAGGCAATGCAACTTAGCATCATGCACATAATCCGGTACACAGGTTTTTAAGCTTCCTCTATTTATATTTCTTAGAAAATATTTGCCGTAATTATAGAAACCCAAAAAAACATAGAACAAAGAGAAAACAAAGATTCCCAGAGTAGTTTGAGTTTTCTATTTGAAATGCATCTATTAGACCTTAAATTTGTCCTTCAAAACAACATGACACTATATATTTGCATCTCACAATTAAGCCTACTGACCAATCGTTTCTATGGACAAATTTGCATGGGGAAACGTATTGTTTTGGTTTGTTGTATTTTCTTGTGGTATCTATAGATTTCTTCAGAAGTTTGTTAGTTAATATGAAAAGGCCATTGAACTGGAATGCATAATTCTTTGATAACTTCTTTGTATCTGAAATATACTGCTGCTTATGAAAGGAATTTACCTGTGTTTGTATTGTTTATAAGTTAAATGTAATTCTAAGCACTGTGCGACTGGTAAATGTATTACAATCCATATTTATAGGTACGCCTATTCGATGTTTTTTGATTAAGAATGCAGTCCTCACAATGCATTAATTTTCGTTTTGTCTTATAGATCGTTGGTTATAAGTAAAGCTTTTTCATATATACTAACCTTAACAAGGTACTACTGACCTGTACCGTAAAATTCTCCTTATCTTATACATACATGTAGACTTCTATGCAAAAAAATATTATCTGCATGTTTTCAGTTACTAACTAAGTTAAAAGTAGTCATCATATATATTTAAAAATTATGGCTATTGATAAATCAATTCACAAAAAAGCAATTGAAGACGTGATTTATTTGCCCTAGACACTGTGAAAAAAGTGTACATATGACCAGAATGCTCAAAATGTATGTTCAAGGCACGGCACACTTTTTTATGCTAACTACGTCTAAATATTTGTTAGTTAATATGAAAAGGCCATTGAACTGGAATGCATAATTCTTTGATAACTTCTTTGTATCTGAAATATACTGCTGCTTATGAAAGGAATTTACCTGTGTTTGTATTGTTTATAAGTTAAATGTAATTCTAAGCACTGTGCGACTGGTAAATGTATTACAATCCATATTTATAGGTACGCCTATTCGATGTTTTTTGATTAAGAATGCAGTCCTCACAATGCATTAATTTTCGTTTTGTCTTATAGATCGTTGGTTATAAGTAAAGCTTTTTCATATATACTAACCTTAACAAGGTACTACTGACCTGTACCGTAAAATTCTCCTTATCTTATACATACATGTAGACTTCTATGCAAAAAAATATTATCTGCATGTTTTCAGTTACTAACTAAGTTAAAAGTAGTCATCATATATATTTAAAAATTATGGCTATTGATAAATCAATTCACAAAAAAGCAATTGAAGACGTGATTTATTTGCCCTAGACACTGTGAAAAAAGTGTACATATGACCAGAATGCTCAAAATGTATGTTCAAGGCACGGCACACTTTTTTATGCTAACTACGTCTAAATAAACTATTGAAGCTTATGAAAGGGACTAAATGCATAGCATTTGATCTAAAGGAACTAATATCGGACTGTTTCAATGGGTAATTTAGTGAGGATAAATCAGTTATTCACTATAGTCTATCGTGTGCACAGTTATTTTCCAACACCAATTATACCCAAAGTCCTTCATAAAGCAGGGAAATAACCATGCATCTAAAGTGACCATAGCTCTGTATATAAAAGAGATATGTTCAACCCCTTCTTTTGACCTGGTCAGTCCAAGATACGACAACTCAATACTTACCTTGAATATGTGGTACCCTGCCAACAACAAACTGTGATAAATTTAATCAACCAAACTTCATGCCGATCTTCATAAGTAACCTTAATTTAATTATATGATGACCTATTTGAAGTACATACAGTCTCCCCATTTTTTGATCCTATAGCTTACGTTTATCATATCCAAATATCATATATATTTGTTCTTGTCATACACAAATCCCTATAGTATTATTATCACTTACACGGGTATATAGTAAACTTGAATATCACCCAATCCACACCTATACTTTTTACTTAATTTATAACAAGTCATGTATAGCGTAATTGTTTAGCAACCAACCATTTGATCAGATAATATTTCTTTCTACTGTTATTATTATTTGAATTGCACAAGTCTTGTGAATTTCAATTATCATGCACTACTCCCATTGTATAAATTCCTCCTTAATCAATATCATTTTAAGTAGAATCCAGCCTTTTTCTAAACATGACCTGATTGTAATTTTGTCACCCTGTATCACCTACGTAATATGTTCAGGCTAATAATCTTATTAATTCAGTGGTCGCGTAAACGAACAAGTTAAATGAGAATATTATTATGTCGATATTAGCAATCTCACTTAATAAACAATCCAGGACTCATATGCAGTAATGCTTCATATCTAAATTATGTAATTGCCTCAAAATTGACTATTTTTTTATTAGAAACCATTAATGTTCATGTCATAATTGAAGAACTCGATGAGAATTCATCGGAAACTATATTCTTTATTCATACATATTAGTTTTGGTAAATATGGGAATTTTTAAATTTTCACAATTCACTTCCGTGAGAAATAGTAAAAGCTTACACTCATCTGTGACAGATGTGATAGTATATTTTATTACTAACTGAGGTGAGCATAAAACAAACGCCATGGTGTCTTTGTAACGTTCCAACGATCCGACACTGTAGTCATGTTTACAGCCTATGTTTTCGGAATTAGTCAAGGTTGTTTCTGCGGTTCATTATTATTTCAAGAAGTAATTTAAATCAAAACTATGGAACATAGGAAATTAGCATTTACGTCATAATAGTGTTTTACAAATATGTTATTTATCATAAGCAATTCACTTTGGATCTAAACCAATTTAAATCAAACCCTGGTAATTATATTTGCATAGATATAAGAAAGTTGACAGTATGTTGTCACCTGAAAACAGTTTAATAATATTCTTGACTGAAACAAATCAAATACACATACCTGATAATTCATTTATATTTACATATTTTGAACTACATTGTAAATCAGTTTTTGCATTTTCTATTGTACTATTTAAGCACTTGAAACACAGGTTTTCATATGTATCACATAGACTGATATTTGATTGTAAAATCTGCTCGTTAACATACTCTCCGAATAATTCGTTGATCAATGGTGTATCATAAGTACAATAAAATGAATTTGGGTTGTCAGGTAGAATTGCTGCTTGCTGTATAATAAGAAAAGCATCAAAATTAACGTAGACTATCTTATCTGATCAAAATAACACTTTTGTTTAAATGAATAAATAATGTTATTTGCAGAAAATGTCTTCTTTCATAATATCCAAAGCATGAGTAGAGTTATTTAATAATTTCATGGAACATACTTTTTAAAGTGTTTCCATGTGAAATATTACGGTTACGTTAATAAAATCTTTACTTAAGTTTTCATAGTTTTAAATCATATAATTTTAAAATAAGGGTTTTTTTTACAGGACGCTATATTACAATAATTCTTCTTCTTTTTGTTATAGATTTTAATGTTAAGAGGTTTTGCTCTTAAAATTAATATGATTAACTCCAAAAGATTTGATGACAAAGTTAATTTATATCATGAATAGGTGAAGTAGTAATAGTCATAATTATATTTATAACATATCAATTGATTATTAATTATTCTTTATATAATTGTATGCTTTGTTTAAATTATATGATCTAACTTGCATTTACAAACAAATGTGGTTTTTTGAATTTTCGTTTTAAAATTACAATGACAAGAAATATATTTACCTCAGTCATTTCTTCGTAATACTTTTCTCCTGGGTTATCATAATTGAATTACCATACAGTTGATATTTTCATTTATTTGCTGATAGGCTAATTTAACTTTGGAGTAAGTCTGAAAATCTTATGTTCTTCATAACTATGCGTCTGAATTATTTATCAATCGTCAAAAATCATCTAGAAATCTCCAATATTTCAAATAATTAAACTTAGATTAAACTAGAAAGCATTGAAAGTGAGATTTTCCTTATGCAATTAATAGTCGAAAGTTCATACGACGTTTGTAAACATGATTAAAAGTGTAAAAAAGTTGCTTAGACAATATTTACTGTTATGATCAGTAACATAAAATTAAACTTTTAGTTCACCATAAATCTTTAGAGCATTTTACTGAATCTTTATAATGCATATTTGTTATGACACAAAAAAATTAATCAGTTGAGCTAAACGCCTATTGGGTGTGCCTAGTCAATAATTGCCCGAAAGCTTAATGCTTACCTGGTCGCAAGCCGGAGACAGAAGAACAAGACAATAGGCCAACCAGGCAGAATCAGAATCCTATTATGTTTCCAAACATTTATTTATATATATACAAAACCAGACCACACTGTTAACCAATTAAGGAACTATCATTACTACAAAACAGGAGCATTAGTGAATGTGAACTAGAGTACATATACACAATTGATCAACCGTAGTTAATTAATAAAAGATGATATACTAACAGTTAATGTGTCTAATGGGAGGATATTGAAGCGGAAACTGGATGATAATGGAAACACATTGTTCACCCTGAATATAACCAAAAATACTGAAATAGTCTACAGATAATCAATCTTCTTTAAGTACCCGGTATTTCAATATTAAATAAACGATACTCCATTCACCTAAAACTAACGAGAAGTTGGCTTAATTGCAACAAGTAGTTCGTGATAAAAAATTTTTATTTTCAATGATTTTACATTCATTAGATGCACAATCATAATTTATAAGAGGGTGGTGAATGCGATAAACAAATTTTGTTACTTGGTGCAGACTACGGGTGGAAATCATTGAGTTTACAATCATAATAATATATACGTTAAGTAATACAACATAAGTAAGTCATCAGATACACTGATTAGAGATGATGTAAAACTAGAAAATGTGAGATCCGATCCACTTCCTGACCTCACGCACTATATAGATATGTGCCGATGACAGAGTACGAAAGGAACCTGCTACTCTTAGAAATGGCTTCATAGAAAATGGCTACCGTTTGAGGTCAATGACATAAATATGAAATTGATATACCGGGCCCCTGACGAAGATTGTCTTTCTTCGAGAACTGTGCTTTTGAACATCATTTCAATTATTATAAATGTGGACAGTTTAAACATTTCATTTCTATGACTGTTATGTTCCCCTTGCCCGGTTCTCTCGTTTGTACATTTACTCTTGGCGCATTGTTTATTTACTATGAACTACGCTTACTTAATTGTGTACAAGTTGAAACATTCACTGCCACTCTTCCCTTTGTTCTGTACAAATGTTAGATTCTTGATTGGTCCACTGTGTGGTCTGATTTTACGTGTATATAAAGGCATGATTAAAATATAATACGTTCTCGGTTCCCAGTTCTCCGGTTCTCAGTTCTCTCTGAATTGTTATGGCGTGATGAAAAGAAGGAGGAGATGAATGATTTGGTTGGTTGGTGCAAACAGCAATGAGATACGTGCCTAGTTGATAACGTTCAACTGACCTAAGCCCATTCACCCCCCCCCCCCTAGGCCGACAATAGGACAACCAGAACTGAGAACAGGAAGACGGAGAGAGCGAGAGAGAACTGAGAACCGGAGAACTGGGAACCGAGAACGTATTATATTTTAATCATGCCTTTATATACACGTAAAATCAGACCACACAGTGGACCAATCAAGAATCTAACATTTGTACAGAACAAAGGGAAGAGTGGCAGTGAATGTTTCAACTTGTACACAATTAAGTAAGCGTAGTTCATAGTAAATAAACAATGCGCCAAGAGTAAATGTACAAACGAGAGAACCGGGCAAGGGGAACATAACAGTCATAGAAATGAAATGTTTAAACTGTCCACAGTTATAATAATTGAAATGATGTTCAAAAGCACAGTTCTCGAAGAAAGACAATCTTCGTTAGGTTCCCAGCACATCAGAAATATACCAGGTGACCACTAAAAATCCTATAAAACCATTTTACGAGATCATTAAGAAAAATATTTTTTCGGCCTCATTTTGAGTATTCTAGACTAACTACTGCCTACTGCACGCAAGTGTGGAGAACTAAGTACCTTGTTTGATCAATTCAATATGAAACTATCTGCTTCTCTGCTTTTGTAGAGCTAGGTGCATAGGTCGTTCAACAAATGACATCTTCCGATTCATAAAAAAAGAGCACCAACTAAGGTGGACATCAGAAAAGTATAAGATCATCTATTCAACATCATGTGATTAACCAAGACCATAAGGTAGGTAAATTAAATTTCTTGACCACATACATGATCAAACCTAATCTATGCACCTGCCTCTTTCGTAATTTAGAAATGTTAAAGAAATACACTTCAAAGTGAAATTTATGTGTACAAAAGCAATTAATATGATCGCTTTTGCTTATATCGCTTTAATTTCATCTATTAATTTCCACCGCGAGGCATTCTTATTTCATTTATTTATTTTTATTGTACTTTTAAGTTGGATGCTATTAGTATGAATTCATTTTGTTTAGTATGTTATTAATATTATTATTATTATTATATAGATCACCTCCGATCCTTATTGAAAACGACCTCCATTTAGGTACATGAAATAAAAGAGCGAAATCTCGCATCCTGTAGATCTATCACGTGATATCTAGTCACTAGTACTATTTTCAATCTGTCTGATAAGTTACTTATGTTTAGTTACCTAACATATCTATTACTATGATGATAAACTCCATGTTTCCCACCTATAGTGTGCATATACACCGAGAAACAATGTTTGTTTTTTACATTTACTGTTTTGTATAAATTATGAATGTACAGCTTATAAAAATGAAATCAAAAAAGAAAATGTTCACTTCCATAATCTTTTTAATCTGTTTTCTGATGAATCATAATTCCTGTAACTTTGTTACTATCTGATAATTTTTTAAAATCAATGTCTAAGTGTAATCGTTTATTTGTGTATTGTACACCCTAATATCAATAAAACGATTGGAATATTCAGTTACTTATATTGTAATTAAACTGTAATAAAATTATTTTGCTCCATTCGAACCGTTATGTTAAGTAATTAATATATTATTGTAAATCGACCAAAATTGATAACTAGTGAAATAAGAAAAATATTTTCTAATTTGTTGACAAAACTATGTGTATAACATGCTATTTCAGCATGGATCAAACCAATTTATCGAAAAATGACTTCTTTTTCTTCAATAAGCAAACATTCAGCATCAAATTAGTTGGACATCATATATGAAACATAGTGATAACTATTAGATGAATGGATTTCATGTTTAATGAAACATTCTAGATGAGTTATATTATGTAGTAGAGTGAGTAAAAGGAGTAGCACTTATATAGAAATAATATACAAAAATATCTCATGATTGTTTACCTGTATCCAAAGACTTACAGTTTATTCCAATTAATTTAATTAAATTATGATGTTATTATAAATTTCCTTACATTATATAATTTTTTACTGAGCAGTTTTTCCATGACATAGAAATATTTATGCATATTCACATTTAGTTACTCATAAGTAGCATCACACTTTTAGTAAAAATAAATTCTATCCATCTTAAGGGTTAATTCAACTAAGAAAGAACTAAAATATCCTACATGAAATTATTGATATGACACAAGAATCTAAACTGATTCTTAGTAAAATTACTGGGGTCTATGTTTGTGGAATATACATTGTTATAAAAGAACATCAACTTCAATTTATAGAAGGCAGCAGAAATCCTTGAAAACTAACTCTCAAAATCTCTAAAAACACCGTTTAATTAGACAGAACTCCCGGTTGTCTTCTCCAGCGGCACCTCATTCTATTAAACATCAAGGATAAAATATAGCCTTTGCACAACTCAATATATGCTTACCAGTTTATTTCTTCGTCTAAGGTAAGATCAATCAGTCCTACGACCTGTGCAATTTCATATAGATATCCATCCACCATTCTACATAGTCATGTAAAAGATGATGTCAATCAGTCAGCATTAAGTTAATTCATATCATGAGCAGCCATAAGATTAAAAGTTTAAAATTATTTGCACGTTTATAAGATTTAGCTTGAATGGGGTTCATGTATGGAATTTGCTTACAGCCAAAGTGTTGGTAGTTAAATAATCCCAGCTTCATCTTTATGTTCAAAACATGTATATCTAGTCTTGACGCTTTCTTTTTCACGCTTTAATTATTCTACAGGTTGTTATCGGCGCTTAATCTTATTAACACTTTTCAAGTTGATGCTTGTTGTTAACACTTCTTTTACATTTTTAACGAGCTTTATTTTGACTCATTGCACTTGATACCTGAGATATTTTATAAAATTTGACAACATCGTTATGTGACACAACATCTAAGATTACTACTTGAGGAAATGTATTATGCATCCTCTATTCCTCATTAAATTAGATACTTGAGAATGAAACTACTGTTTGATTATTTTGTAAAATAATGTATTGCCATTCTAATTTACCATAGACAATAATTTGCTAACTTTGTTATACATTTTCTCCTCTATAACATTTTCATTTATATTTAGATGAGTCTTCTATGTTTCTTTTATATTTAGGCAAAACGCATTCACAAAGAAACATTTGGCTACATTATCTCATGCAATATTCATTTTCTTTGAAAATAATAAACTATATGTCATTTGATTATGAAAAAAGCTAATCTAATGTTAATCAAATAAAGCAAAGCTAATGATGAATAATTTGATTTAACCGTGTAGGCAGACACAAAAAATACTTGTCAACTATGCATCTAGTGACTGCTTTTTTTTTGTTTCCTATCTATAGATCTATTCAAGTTAATATAAAAGAATTTGCATATTGTTACTGAAATGGTTTATAATTCAAAAAATTAAGTATACATAAATAGTAATGCAAATTACATGTATATACAAGTCAATTATTGAATAGTAGACTGTACGTGGTATATAGTATTTTGAACAGTTAGCAGGTAAATGTTTTGAAACTATATGCTGTTTAGTAAATTACATCTGGAAACGTCTTTTTCTATCTCATTATTTCTTATGTACTGCTGATTACCATTTATAATTGTTTCCTAAATGATTTCATCTAGTACATCTTTGCAAGTATTACAACAAAAACATTTGTATCATCTCGTTGCATTCATATTAAAATCAAACTACATGTTCTATACGTTGGGCGATTCATGAAGGGTAACTAAATTTCTCAACCGTTTTTCTTAAGACTATCACATTTATTTTGAGTATATGTAGTTCGCTTATTTTATTTCTATTACTGTCATGTTCCCAACACCGTAACCTCCCATTAGACTCATGGACTGTTGTTACATCATTTGTCATTTAGGAACTATGACCAATTAATGACTAACTATGACCTGTACCCTCCCCCCCCACTACTTAGTCACTATTCCCGTTTTGTATAAATGTCATTCTCTATGTGGTGTAATGCGTGATCACATTTTGTGTTAATATTAGTGGATGAGGTAAAAATAAATCCGGATGACTGACTGTTTGGTGGTTAGCCTAGTTATCTTGTGTTCTTCACTGCTGGCTTGGGGACTGCTAGTTGCAGAGTAGAGGTGTTCAGGAACAGATTGGTGTTACTGGGGTCACACACTACTTTTCCATACATTGTGATAAACCTAGCTATTCTAGTTATAACAGTTATGTGCTCAATTCCTGTAGACGCTACACAATCTTGTATTTTTAGTACTTGCATTTGATATTCTATTACAGAAAGACCTGTTAATTGCTAATATTTCCTGAATGCCTTGTAATATCGTATATATACAGCGATCATTATGAACCTTGATAATAGAGTCACTGAAATGAAATTCATTTAAAGAATTTTGTATTTGTATTGTCAGAAACTTCTAATATGTATGTAAGGTCACTCATAATGATAATCAAAAGTTTTGGAATATGGTATAGTTTATGGATTAAAATCGAGTACAGGAATTAAACAAGGTGTAGTTGTTATGAAGTCAAGAAAACGCCGTTATGATTGATGCATATGACCGAATAGTTGATGCGACATTGTGCTCCCGAAGTCATAATAACAACCGCCAATAAGAGGTCTAGCTGGCCATTGTACGTTTACCCGATGTCCATTCAGTCAAAGCCGGAAAACTGAAGAACAAAATAATGATGAACCAGCCAGACAGAAACGTACTGTATTTCAGGCATTACTTCATATATACATAAAACTGGTCCATACAGTCAATCAATTAAGAATTCAACATTAATTCGTAACAAATGAAATAATGGCATTAAATAGGGGCAACGTGCACACAACGAGTTAGCTGAAGTTCGTAAATAAGTGACAACAGTAAGTATGCTGAAAGGGAGGATTAGGGTAAAAGTAACGTACCAATGATAGAATTGAAATACCTACACTACCAACAACTAAAATAATTGGAACAGTCTTTCAGAACATAGTTCTGGAAGTTCGTTACTATTCATTAGTCCTCCAACATAACAACATTAAACTACTGAATATACATTTTTGAACATTCATCGGTTAAAACATTACTTCAAAGGATAAGTAGTGGGTTTTCATTAACATATAAATGAAGTGATTATTTATCGTTAAATCATGATTGTGTAGTGAAATGTTTGCGTGTTACACTTTCGTAACTGATATAAATTAAAAAAATCATTTCCGTATTTCATCTATAATTCCAATGTCAGTAATGATTTGAGCAAATATTTTATATCGAATTGTAGTAGTTTCTGGGAGATACGTTTCAAATTTAGTTATTTGTATTTATCATAGTTCGACGTTGGTTTATTACCACTTAAAACCAGGGAACACTGAATGACTGCTTCGTCCTAATATGGGACTGTCCAATAGTGCGTACTCTCGATCCCCTCACACAATCGAACCCATGGCTTTCAAATCAGTGAACGTCTTACCCTCTGATATTTTTTGAGATAAACGGTTATTACAAACGGTGATTGATAATCGTGGTATTGTATCATAAGTTGATTGAATTGGGAATTCTACTATTGAGTGATGATCGTCTCAATGGTGAAGAGAGTTGGGCGTCCTCCAACCTAAAGACCTTGGGTATGATTCCATGGAGGTATCAAAGATGAGCACTGCTGAGGTACCTCACGCTATAACAAACAACTGTCCAGTGATCCATAGTTTTCAATGATACCCAACCAACACTAATCTGTATTACATACAATCAACTACATTCCTTTTATACTAATTTTATCCTATTTTACACTAGTTTGTTTACAAATACAAATTTTTGAAAAAAAACGATAAATATTATTTAACTGTAAAAAATTCAGTCAATTTCCTACAATTTAATTATTTATTTGTATAAAACAGTCACTATCAATTTATTTGATAGTAGGTGGATACATTTTATCAATAGCATAAAATTACTCATTGGTTATTCTTGTTCCATTTGTTTATCCTTTGTGTTTTTATTTCGTTTTTTTTTTCTTTCTGTATTAGATCTACTTAAAAATTACTACTTTCAATTGTAATCAGTTTAAAATGATATTTATAAAGTCATTAATAGAAATATGATAATGTTAAATATTGAATGATACACACAGATTAATAACCATGGGAAATATTCAAAATTTTATTAATTTTTTGTGTACTTTTTTAATGTAAACATTCTTAATTGGTTAAATTCTTTGCAATTTTCATAAATATACAACAGATAAATTGATTTTATGCATTTAAATCACGGTTAGGTTATTGGAGCTTAGTCATATACTGATTTTATAGTAAACGGTTGTATTAACTTTATAACGTCTAGAAATAGTTATTCATATTTTCATAATGATAGGTAGTATCAATAAATTAAAAAATATCAAATTATCTATCTAGATAGTCAGTTAGATTGTAGTCGATACTACTCATAAGGTCGTCCATAAGTAGAATGTAGCGGAACGTCGCGTGAAATTGAAAACTGTAAACAGTATACGAGGTGAGTTGTTAGGTGATAAGGAACAAAGCCTGATCACAATACGTAAGAAAAATGAAAACAACGAAGAGAAGGACGCCTATAACCAACATTGGTTGAGGAACGCAAAGGACGTGCAAATAGGTAAGTAAATGTAATTTATAAATAATTTATTGCGTTCTCCATTTTCACTGAATAGACGGTTCGCCTTCGTCAAACCGACCCTTTACAATATGATGTATTCTTAATCATGATGTATGCTCGAAAAAACAATGGGTATTAGTCTGATGAATTGCAAATTACAGTGGGATCAAGGATGGACGTTTCGTTCTATTTTGAGCTTACTTGTTGGAAATGATTGTATATGAATGTTTTTTTTCATACTAAAACTTGAACACAGAATCTTTCAATTCAGGAATAAAGAAGTCCTACTCACATTGCTACTCAGTCAATTTCAATTTACTTCAACCATCATAATTATCGTGTGGTAAAACATGAACTATAACAGGCCTTTTAAAGTTTTCTAGTAAAAAATGTTAACGTTCTAGATTTTAACGGATATTACTACTGTTAGACTTCTCCTATATAACTTGAAAGTCATATGTATTGGTACAATCATTGAAAGCTGAACAAAATAAAGAAATACAAAAATCAACAGAGTACAGATGAACCACTATATTTTAAGGAATATTTTTGGTTTATAACTACGGACTTCGCATAACATATGTCTAATTCATTGAGTGTTAACAATATCTTAACACAATAATAAATAAATAAAGGGATAAAATCAATGTATTCAATGAATAACGGATAGTCTATGCGAATTTTTAATGTTGCTCAAATAGACAACGAGAATATTGTAGATCATCTGGTAAAATAGCAATTTATTTTCAATATAATGGAATTGTGATCCATTAAGAAAATAGGTGAACCGTATAGAGTATAGCAACGAGGAAAGTTTAGCATTTAATAACAAAAGTGGCAAAAAATGACGCAAACGTTTAAAACACAAGTCATAACGATAAATGAAACGACGGAGTTATATAAAAGTTAAGCGAATGATATATTAGAATAAACTGTGGTGATCTCCGTTACTTACCTCAGGTGAACCTAAACAATAATATGACCTATGCGTATTTTTATTTTTGACGTATTTTACAAAAGTGCTAGTATGTGTTATGATTCATGTACCCTTCCCTCTATGATTAATGTCTGTCTACTCGTCGTCTGTGTCACATTGTCTAGGTGTTGTATGTTAAGTTAACCTTCAAATCCACTACTTGTTATCAGTTACTTTATTGTCATCCCTTTGTGCTTATCTATATTTAGGACAATGGTATATATATATATATATATATATATATATATTCCAGATCAGGTTTCCTATTCCTTTTATTAATTGATTGCTAGGCTGTAGAGGGTTGGCAACTTGAGTGCTGACTGTCAACTACTTGCGATTCCATTACTGGTCAGTACAATATTACTACTACTTCTAGGTTTTAATTGTGTTATTTCGTGACTACAGTTCGAAATACTAAGTAAGGAGTCCTATGTACTGAGGACATAAATTTTGAAAGCTGTGGTGAAAGTTAACTTGATAAAACCTGAATGTTTTGGTTTTTGAACTAACTAAATCAAAATAACATTCCATTCATAATTTTAAATATAAAGGTCACTATCTCAAACCTGTATGGGCTAACAGTGCAACTCGTCACATGATAAATCAGTACGAATCCATGATAACTGTATACAGTAATTGTTATCATTGAGTTAAGTTACCAAATACTAGCTAGTAACTCTGCATTGAGTTATAGTACAAATTAAAAGTAGTACATAAGAAAGCTAAGTGTTTAATATTCAAGACTTAATAACACATATAGACACTACTGTTCAGTATAGTCTTACAAATGGAATAAAATTTGATTAACGCAAGAAGAAGTATCTGTATTCTTAGGTAACTTTAAATAAACAGTATCGACTTACATTTAAACGAATTTATTTTACATATCGCACTGAATTTAATGTTCTAATAAAGTATCAATAATCGTAAAGGAATATGACAACATAAATCAGTTATTAGTTCACATCTACAATTCGATTCAGTTATTTTCATGTGTAATCATGTTATTTTAATATATGCTTTAGGTGAATATAAGTCTCTTATTATTAAAAGACTATGTTACAATTACATATAAATAATTTGACTAACTGTTTAGAAATAATATTTCATGTATCAATACCTACTTTTACACTCGGTTATTATACAGACGACTTGTTTGTCAAAAAGTTGAAATCATAGTGTTTTTCTGTGTCTAACTAAATGATAAGTTGAAATGACGTCTATGTAGATGTTTAGTCAAATATTATAAAGTATACTTATAATTCACAAATTCTCTACGTAGGTAATCATTATAAAACTCATTCATAAACCGAAGTCATTTATTAAATTTCACATTTTTTGTTTCTTTAAAATTTATCATATTAATATGAAAAATTGAATAATCATTACATTAAAGTAAAAAAAATTTATTTTTTTAAAGTCGAAAAAAAAAATTGATTAATTCCAAAAAAAATAATATCCTATTGTTTTCCTGTTTTACCTAGAAAAGAAAAATGACAACCTAATAACATATACAATACAAACGACTATTTGAATATATATTTTTTGTCTAACCATTTATTTCTTATTATTGGCGTTTTCAGTAGTAGTAGTAGTATATATTAAGCTAGATTTTTTGTTATCTCAAGTTGTATTTGGCGAAGTGAAAGTAATATATTTTATGCATAAATTGCTTAATCATATTGAATGTTTATTTGTCTGTTTTCATGCTTTTTTATTGTTTGTGTGAAGTTAATCACTAATTTTGACAAGTTGAAAGCCGACACTTCTCTGACAGATTCACCGAATTCTGACAATCTCGATGTAATTAACTATTTATGTCTTGTAAAGTAAAAATGAAATGTTGTTGTTTTATTTATTTATTTATAATGTTAAATAAAAGATTGGAATATGATCACATTTTATTTGTAGATTTACAATAATTAAAAAAAAACTATTCGTTAGTAACAATTGAATCACTACTACAACTACTGTAAAGTCATCTAGCTTACAATGTTTGGGTTTATTGCAACTCGCAATAGAATTCAATCTTGTAAAAATTAAGTCTACCTTAGAAAGCAGTTTCAGGATTGATATACTACAATTTAGGATGATCTAATCAAAACTAGACCAGATAAGAATCATTGTTAATGTGTAACATCTACGATTTGATTTTGTCTCTGTTAACTCAATTGTATGTTTTCCTATAAACTATTATTGACACTTTAACTCTCAGAAATATGTACCGATGATAATATTTAGCATTTTAAGTAAATTTAATGTTAAATATCTTTTCATTTTTCTAATTGTAGACAGTGTGACAATGCTCAACAGGCGATGATAGTGTTGAACTGGTGTGGGGGGGGGAGTTACCTTTAAAAATTTTGTTTGGCGTCTCAACACTATTATTGTACCGTCAGTTACAGATGTAATTTATTCTTCTTCATATGTAATCACATTTAATTGAGGTTCTAGTGATTTATTTACTTCAGTATTCTAACATTAAATGATTTACACTAACAGATAATTGTATATTGATATAATATGATTCTTGTCATAAGTGATACTACTTACAATCAGTAAACGCTTAAATCAATAAGATTATATAATGTAGCTATAAGAATTATGTAGTGTTACTACAGTTTTTTCCATGAATAAAAGTTATGTTAAATGAAATCGTTTCTTTTATGATGGATAATTTCAATCTGAACTTCTGAACCAGATATTTATACACAGTTTCAGCAATTTTTTTTCTTTAATACTGTCTTTATGCACGTAAATCTCATACGAAATAAGTAGTTTGAACTGTTTTACTAAAAACTATGGAAATATCTCAAAAAGACAAGAAAAACAAGTTGAATTGGGAAAAACGAATTCAGTATACCTTTGTTGCTTTCTCATCAAGTGTTTACATTCTACGAAGTATGGAAGAGAAAATTACAAAGTGAAATGGAAATACTTACTAAAAAACGTTTCGTCGGAATTTATTATGAACGCCGTATAATGTAGCGATATCACAAAATAAAGTTAAAATCTACTTGAAATATTTGCAAAATATGATACTCTAAAGAAAATGTTGGAAAACTGACAGCATACTTAGAAAAAACTTTGGAAATAAGAAAGAAACTTTGCTAAGAGTAGACTGGTGTAGATCAAAGTGCGTAAAGCCTACTTAGTTAAAAATATCAAAGTGTTAAACTACAGAACTAACCAAGAATTGACAAAAAATACGACAGTTAATAAAATCGAAAGAGTTTAATAATTGTGGTGTAATAAAAAAAGATTTATGTCACCAAAATTGAAATGATTTACAATGATTATTTTGAAGAAATTCCATTTCGGGTTTTTCATCACAAACTACTACTAGTTAGAGAACTAGTAAAAACTAGGAAGCACTTGACAGTTGTTTTGTTCCAATATTGGTACTTTTAGAAGTTCTTATTCACAACAGTACCAGAAAATCGTACCCAGAACACTCAGGTTGAGTAGTGAACGCTCAACCGTTGAATCACTAAACTGTTATCCAACAGTTGACTTACTTAACGTCAGTCCGTTGTTGAAATATTTGTTCTACATCTTCCCTTGAAATCACTGGATAACACTTTCACAGCTAACACAGTTAAACTCTATTAGACACCTCTTCTTACTAAAAATCCAGGGGTTATTTTCTGGAACTATTCAATAGTGAGCTGTCACTATTCGTAATTAATTGTTGTTAAGTTTGTTGAATTTGTTATTACAAACTGATAAGTGCTAGACAACTAATGAAAACAGGAGTAGGAACTTAATAGGTGCTTTATTCTTATATTCGACACCTCAGAGGTCCTCATCTAAAACTCCACAAGTAATATGATGGAACTCCACTGACCATTTTAACTGACTAGAATTCCATGATTCACCACCTAGATTTAGTCACTAGTTAGCAGATATCGACTGCAACTGGACAAAGTAGAGATTATTCATACCTTCTTGATTTTCTGTGGTTGTTCAACTTTGGTCAATTTATAGTGATCAAATACAAATACAACAATATTCACAACATCTTATTATGATGGATTTCAATAAATTACGGTTTATAAGTAGCTAGCAAAAAAATGACAAAGTATGAAGAGTCGTTCTTGCAATTTTTAAATTAATGAAGTTAAATAACTGAATGAAATGGTATATCATTCTAAGGGTATCTTTTACTGAAACGTACTGAAAGCAAACAATTATATACAACTTATATATTAGTAATTTTTATTAATTATAATTTTTTTTTAAAATGACTTATTAAACTTCTAAACTTATTTTTCGTCTTGGACATAATATAATGGATATGGCGTGTTTCTCACGGTTTTCATGTAATTGAAAATGTCATCGTTTAACATTGTGGTTCATATCATGATTGATGTTAGATGAAAATATGAATTTCATGTGAACAACATTTAATTTTTGCATCATTTTCTGTTAAACATCTAAGATTTATAGTTGATAAATGGATATTTTTTGATGTAGGTTGTGAATGAGTGACAGATTTTATATGAATAAATGTGTGTTCTTCTTTTTTAGTTTAATGATAAATCTAGTTTACGTATTAGGAACATCCCCACAAACTAACTTGTATTGTCTTGAATAAAGTTTTGTTTATTTTTGTTCCACCATTACAATTAACGGAGTTGAACCATTTAGATTTTATTTCAATGTTACTTTTCATAGTATGATTATGAACCAGAAGTGATATTGTGACTTTATAAGTGTTTTTAAGACTAAATATGATTTACTAAATACTAGGTAGTGTTTTGTAATTTTATTGTATTCCTTGTTATTGTCTAACAAGGAGGTAGTGATTATACAAATTAGTTGTATTTTTATATTTGATCAATCAGTAAGCTTCATAGACTGTATTGTTAGCTGAGAGAGATAACTAACATAACTGTTGAAACTACCTTACTCCATTAAGTAAACTGCTCGAGTAATATTCAACATTCAGTTAAAGATTAGTCCTTTAATGAATGTTTAACTGTCATGTCATTTTGAATCGCCGGATATTAAACCACAGCTTAAACCTTAAAAAGCGTTAGATTTGCTTTAGATTTAACTGTATTACAATTATTAACAATTCAATTACGTTTCAGAGTACAGATTATTTAAGGAAAATCTATAAAAATGACCACTTATTACAAACAAGTGATAAAGCAAGTAGGTTTTATGTTCATCGAATATTCATCATATGGCTTACTGGTGTACCATGCTACCTATCGTGAATGTCTTTTATGATTTATTGACTAAATCCAATTGGTCAGTAATTTATTTTAAATGTGTTTGAATTCAATTATTAACGTTATGTGCATGATTAAGGTATTAACGATTCTAGCAATCTGTAATACTCATCCCCTTCGAGCATACTAAAGAGTTGTGTATCTACTGTCTTATTGTTTGGATGTTTTAATATGACTAAACACAGAAGTCAATATGATTTACTCTCCCCGCTTATTTTGATCCTATGCTTGTTGGATTTACGTTCTTCTCAAATAAAATCCTCATAAATTCATTGTCACTGACTTCTAATATATACACTTACCCGATTGTTTGAGGAGGTGTATTAATCAAATGGATATAAAGTGATTTATATATAATCTGGAATTATATTATTCCTGAACACATTGCTATCGTAATCCTGTGTTAACAGTCACTAACGATTCATAATCTGAACGGACGATAGAATACAGCCTAAAATAGATCACATGTGTCTTACATGTAATCATAACATTAACTGTAGTTAGTTGGCTTCTAAATAATCATTTGTCGTTATCTACTATATGCTTCGTATAAATTTTACATTTAGGCCATGTATATAACGAGAACTACAGTCATATGATAACCTCTTTTATTTACAAGAATGACTTATTACCCTACTCAACCATCATGATTTTCGACTGTATATCTCATGTATTCAATATAATCTTTACAGATAATTATGCTTATAACGTTTACATATTCTGATAATTTCTCATTTACCTGTTACTTTTTATAATTAAGTTTATCATTCTGAAAATAACATTGTTTATAAAAATATGCATTGTTCGAATGTATTTAGTAGATTCTAACAAGTAGTATGAATTATGATGTGATTGTAAAGTCATTATTTTCTAATTCGAAATCATTAGGAACATTAATGTTGTTAACATGAGTCCGTAAAATATTCAGATACATTTATAATCTTACTTTCTGTCATTTTAAAATATTTTATGAAAATCAACTACAAATGTTAATACTGTTATGATGCGGTGAAAGGAAGGAGGGACGAGGGATGATTTTGGTTGGTGGATGCGAACACCAATGAGATGCGTGCCCAGTTGAGAATGTACGATTGACCTAAGCCCATTCACCTCCCTAGGCCGACAATAGGACAACCAGAATTGAGAACAGGAAGACTGAGAGAGCGAGAACCAAGAACCGGAGAATGTATTATATTTTAATCATGCCTTTATATACACACAAAATCAGACCACACAGTGAACCAATCATAAATTTAACATTGATACCGAACAAAAGAAATAGTGGTAGTGAATGGGGAGAACTTGTACACAATAAAGTAGACGTAGTTCGTAATAATAAACAATACACAAGAATCAATACACTAAATGAGAGAACCGGGCAAGGGGAACGTAACAGTCATAGGAATAAAATGATTGCATCACTCTTGAATAAAATAACTAGAATAGTCCCCCAAAATACAGTTCTGAAAGTTCGTCACTTTTCTTTAATCGCCCGGCGTAACAAATACAAGCAAATTAGATGATATCGGTCAGTAAATACTCAACCATAAATAAACAATAGAAATATACTAATAATGTGCTTAGACATTTATTAAGGAAATTGCATTTTGTAAATATCACTACGACTAAAAATGAGGTGAACTTTAACGGTTTACTCAATAATCTGGTGCTACCTGTTTTATACAAATAATCAAAAACCAAAGTGATCAGATCATAAATATGTTTCACTGAAGAAAATTTTGTGCTGAAATCTTACCATAATGTTATAATATATATTTAGTTTGATTATGAGGAATGCGTCAAAACCACAGTAAAAAATGGAAGTATGTATATATGTTCGTATGTATGGTTTCTCATAAGAGCGATCAGTTTGAAAGTGAACCACGGAATGAGAATAAATAAACGAAATTCTAAGCAACACTGTAGAAAAATGAATCTACGAATGCATATTTATGTCGAGATGGCTTCAATAAAACTAATCATCGTCATGTATTATTTATTTATCTAAACTGACTTAAATGTTAACATTTTTAAATTAATTGATGTGTTTTCCAAACAGTAATTTTTCTGACGATATTTTGATTAAAATCTACGACCAGTCAAAAGTGGATAAGAGCAATTTTGTTGAACATATAAGATATCACCAGGTGATGATTTCGGAGGAAAACAGTTGAGAAAAGCATTATGCTAACATCTCATTCTTAATTTCCTTGTCAATTTAATCACGGTTCAGATAATATCTAATACCAAAATAATAGAAAATCAAATCACAGTGGGAATACTTTTAAGTCATAAAGTTATTTAACGATAAAATTTAGTTTTTGTATTCACTATACATTGATGCTAGTTGGATAACGTTTAAACAAGAGATCATTGGACAGCTGTTTCAACTTAGTGTGGGACTGCTTACCAAAATGCACCACCAATAGAATTAAAACACAAGGCCTTTAGGTCTCATAGTGAACTCTTAATCACATCTACATCACAAATTGATGAAAATGGGAACTTCATTGGGTGCCAGTTTAGAGGTGCAAAGGGCCAAGAACTTGCTGTGAAACTTGTAGACTATGAGTTCATTTCGATGACGCGATCAAGGGTATGTACTTTTGTAGAGTTCCATATTAAGAGGAACAACTGTTCAAAGTACTTTGGTTTTTAGTGCGACATAACCCACATCAATCTGTGACTAATGAAAACAACTAAACTTAAAACCTAACTCACCACGATCGGTTAAATTTAACTATGATTAAAATTTATTTAAACCAATCGCTTAACCTGATACATTACTTGAGGCTTGGCAGTATTCTGTCTCACAGTAGTACAAAGATGACGTACATTCACTTAACTAATCGACAGGTTTTTGGTATGCCTCGAACAGCCCCACTACTTGAGCCTTAATTATCAGGGTCGTTACTAAGGTATTCAGACACATTGAATCGAGAGTCTGAATTCTGGTTCAAATATTGTCAAGTCATTGAAACACAATGAGGAATGGCCAGAATTAGAATTTTAATACACCTAACCCAATACATGTGAATAGATTAGCAACATCGCTCATAACCAACGCTTTTTAGGTAATTTGATAACAAGCTGAATAATCCAAGTCCAAACATCGCCCATAAATTACGAAGTGATAAAATATAGATTACAGCTAATTAGTGTATTGCTAAGCCATTTATATGAAATGAGTGACAGGTGTTTAGATTCTAGTTTAAGGGAATTCTCATTATATTAAATTGATTAATCAACAGTAGATATAACAGAAGTGGAAATTCACATTTACTTATTAATAAGTAGTTTTTACGATGCGGTTAAATACACTGAAACACGTCTATTTCGAGCTTTAGAATTTTTACAAACATATCGTGCTTAATATCTGACTTACATTCAGCCTTCAGTTATTTGTAAAATTTTCGTTCAATCTTCAACGAAAGTTTTAACAAACCAAATGCTATTACAAGAAATAAAGATCTATAAAATCTAACAAGGTGCCATTAAGACTTATAACAGTAGACTTTTTTGAAAATTGAAACAATGCGAACTTTATTTTGTTTCTTTAAAATAAATATTACTCAAAACTATTGACAAAAATAGCTTTATGAATTGTCAAAATCTATAGTAGATCTAAGTTGTTAATTTAATTATGCAAACTTGAATTTTTAGTTGCTATGTGATTTGCCATTTATTACTGTAACTAAATTGTTCATCTTATACTTGGCAATGAAATGAACGTGATTGTCAATATGAATTTATGCAAAATTTGAAAGAATATATCTAACAGTTGATGTAACAGTAAGAACTATAACACGAATGTACGTGATTATATGATCATATTAATCTTTGGTGTAAAATAATAGTCGTGAGCCTTTACTTGTTAATTGTTAATAATAATAATAATCATTCAATCACATCTAAACCTTCATTTGCAGATTGCTCTGACGATGCAAAATATTTACATTAACTGGCCTTATTAAAGATTCGTATTTAAAATAAAAACAAGAACAAATGTTTCTTTAAGTTTGAAAACACAGTCTAAACTACCATTAACTAATGAAAACTACAAACAGACAGTAAACTGTTTAAATGTCAGAAATGATTTGATACTTAAATTGTTTTTTTATTTGAATATTTCCTAATTGAAATCTAAAGTGCCATCTTAAACGTGGAAATAAATTAGATGAGTAAAGATGGAAAATTCCTGTCTACATATAAATTTAAGGGATGCATTTCTCATAGAATATCATTTTATCTAAGTACATATGCGTATATATCTGTTAATAATAATAATAATCATTCAATCACATCTAAACCTTCATTTGCAGATTGCTCTGACGATGCAAAATATTACATTAACTGGCCTTATAAAGATTCGTATTTAAAATAAAAACAAGAACAAATGTTTCTTTAAGTTTGAAAACACAGTCTAAACTACCATTAACTAATGAAAACTACAAACAGACAGTAAACTGTTTAAATGTCAGAAATGATTTGATACTTAAATTGTTTTTTTATTTGAATATTTCCTAATTGAAATCTAAAGTGCCATCTTAAACGTGGAAATAAATTAGATGAGTAAAGATGGAAAATTCCTGTCTACATATAAATTTAAGGGATGCATTTCTCATTAGAATATCATATATATATATATATAGGTAGATAGATAAGTAGACGACATTTTAAAATTGGTACATTGATGTAGATTGAATAAAATGGTAGTAATGCTGTAAATTGATTTTAGAACATGGAACCAATAGTGAAAACAATCATTATGTATGATTAATAGATAGTTTCGTCTAAAAATATTAACCAGGTAATTGATCTCATTTAAATTTGAAAGTGAGACAGAAATAATGTAACTTTTTACATACCTCAATCACGTTCGAATGTTCTCATTTTATTTTTTAACCGATATCTACTTATCATATTCATTTTTAGTTGAATTAAAAACTATTTGTAAAATGTGTTAATGTAGAACTTTTGACATAATAACACAAAACTACATACTATATATTTTAATGGTCGGGTGTGGGGGGGGAGCATATAGCTATATCTTGTTTTCTGTTATACATTTGTATACCTTAATTATGAGATATGAATAATAATTTATGGAAAAAGGATCAATTACAAATGGTAAACGTTATAAGGTTAATGCTTTATTTGTTTCCTTCTTATTAAATACATGTATATGTTTTTTTCAAAAACGATTATTCACTATATACAATAATTTAATGCTCATTACAGCAGCAGTATATACGAATTGTATTATACTGACGAGTGATGTCGTTAAGGAAATAATCTTCAAGTTCCATATGTACTGTTTAACAGATTAAAAAAATTTGATCAAAAATGAATATAACACATTTAAACTGTTTTTATCGTACTTGATTTGGGCAAAATTATCCATATTATCTGGTTAGAGTTTCCATTTTCGCAGCTTAACACATGATTAGTATAAAATAAATGTAGTTGAGTGTTTTAGTCTATTATGTTTGAGGGTAGTTTAAATGAAGAATTAAGAAAGCTTAAGGAAACATGACGATTTAAAGTGAACTTCGTTTGAAGGTACCTGCCAGAAGTAACTAAGACAAGATCTAATGACAAAAGTTTTTCATTTAGACTCAATTTCAAAGACTTGCTACTGGTGTCATCTTTATACATTAATTTACATAATATATTGGAAGGGCATATCTTTAACATTTTGCTTAAAGGTCAAGATTACGACTATAATATATAGCCGGAATTCTTGATATTAACACCAGAGAATCGAACATAGTCATCACGAAGGTGTATATGCAGCCTTTTTATCTACCATGGTTCGCAATTAGATCACTAGATACATAAGCTACACATTATTATTGATACATGACAAATTTCTAACTTTCGTCTTTTTCCTTTCACGTCGATAATTGTACATTAATTTTTCTCGGTTCACACAAATTCCCTATTTCTGTTATTAACCCGATGAACAGTTACCTAGTGAATATTACACCTACATGATTTTGTTATTACACAATATTACAGTTATCTCAGATAACCCAACTCTTATAACTAATATAATTCTTTTTAATATATTGGGTGTGACATGAAGCGGAGTTTCTTGTGCCTCACTTAAATGACGATTAAATTTTACGAATGACACATTTTGAATGTATTTTAGTTGTAATTTATGTAAATGTCCGAATTGTTAACTCGAATTACTGTTTAATTCACTTATTTATAAACGAGTTTCATGTAATCTATAAAAAACTTATCTGATTTAGCCCCCTTCTCCTACCCTCAGTTTCTTCTCTACTATAACTGAATGTATACGTAATTACAAACAGGCAACGAGGAAAAGTTAGATTTTCGTGATCTACTTGTCTTTTCACAGTTTGTATTAACATAATCATATAAACATATACGTCAGTCTCAGACAACGCGGCTCATAATAGTATTCGGTTGATGTTTGTAGATGTCAGGTTTCAAACAGAAAAAATAATTTTCTATACAATCAACAGCGTATGAAAATTAAAATTCCATTGTTTCGTTGTCTGTGATAGCCACAGCAGAGTTAATAATTTCATTATCAATTATGTGTTTGTTAGCAGCGACCGGCAATATCTTTATCATCACGGAAGTTAGATTTTCAAAATGTCTAGTATCTTATAGTAGAAAATGTGTTACTAGGAACTGATGCAAAGAGCTTCAAGGTCTGTTTAAATTGCATTATTCATCTTACTAATTAGTTAGTTTTTAAACATTTCTCAACTCCTGTAGTAAGATCAAAAGTGATGTAGACGATAATGTATGGTGCTACTTTCCCCTAACTATTATTTGAAAATAATTATTTCTACGTTTTTTGGAAGTTGGAGATACTGACGGTACTACAAATGTAAAAAGGAATGACATTTTACCAGTTAGTGGAAATATATCACCAATGAAAGCAATGTAGTAGCTTCAGGTTTATAACTTGAAGAAATGCAGAGTTTTTCTGCAAGATTTTGCCTTACTTCCATAATTGTATTATGGTGAGAACATCAATTGGGTGTTTCGTCATTAATGCCAGTGCTGAAATAAGAAATGTGATATCTGACAACTCATCACAAGTGCACCATCTTTTAGACTGAGAACATATAATAGATAACGTTTTTCCCTTTGTTTATTGACACCATTATGTAAACAAATATTTTACACGATGTATCAACTAAAAAAATTTAGTATTTTTGATATTACTGCTAACCAATTAAATTGGTTGGTAAAATTTTATTGGTTTACCGTTACCACTTCATACATGAATTCCATGAAGAAGGAAAATTCTACCTTTCTCCGATATCTATAGATGTAACTGGTGGCTAACAAGTAAAAATGGACTAGGGTATTTGGACCACAAGCCAAATTGTTGGAGCAAAAAAACACCAGCATATTAAAGACCCATACAAAGTTTCGAAGATGTACAACATTAATCACAAGTAAATGGTACTCGGTTATGCGTATCACTTATTCTTAAGATGCATAGTAAAAACTGGAATATTATGTATCATCACATTAAAAAGCATTTTTATTATAATTTTGTTAGTCAGTGAAATTAGTGTACTCACTCATTATCTTCTTCTACATCAACACATACCTTTGCTTTATTCCTCCCTGTTGCATTTTGCTTTGTTATTTTTGTCGATTTGATTTCATTCTGTCAATTTTGTATAGCAGCTTAAACCTATGTTGATATGTGCCACTTTCTACATTTTTTATAACTAACTAACCGACTATAAGTCAAATATTCAGTTTTTGTCAAAATGCCAGGGTTCTGGCATACAGAGGAATACTTCAAATAATCATTTGATTATTATTTGACCTTATGCTTTGTATAATGAGTTACTTTTTTGTTCAACCAGGTTAAAATATTATTACGCTGAGTAGATTCAGAAGATTATGTGTGTAGGTTTGTTTGTCTGAATCTATATTCTAATGCTATTAATAATTAAATCGACGTAAGGAATCTATGGCTACAATTGGAATCCAACTTTTCCATCGCGAAGATACAGGTGATTGTAAAATAATTTTTGGGCAATAAAAATTCCAACCCAGTTATATATTTACTACCCCAAATTTACTAAAAATCGAAGGGAATTTTTTGAAGAAAAATAATAATTGTTTAGGTTGTCATTGTTTCAAGCGACGTGGAAATTTTTTCAAGTAAAAATCTTATTTTTTCTTTTCGAATTTTAAGTAAGGCATTTGACAACCTGGGATCTGTGTAGCTTGAGTTTTATTTCCTGGCGGGATTAAGGGTGATGAAGTGTTCCATACTAAAATCAAACAGTTATTCAGTACTCCCTGATTCTTATTGACATACAGCAAACATCAATCTATGGCGAATACAAACAAGTAAGCTTAACTCTCACCTCAACAAATCTACCACGATTCAATTTGTACATACTGTGTTTATATTCTAATAGTTGTCTGACTACAAGGACTGAATTCACACAATGATCTAGGATTTTCGGTATTGCTCATGCTCATTACTTATGATCGTAGCAGTATAACCAAATACGAAATAATAGTAATGCTGTAATCTTAACATTAATATGGCTTAGCCTGATTAACAGTAATTCTTTGCAGTCAATCACCAGGTGAACAAATTATAGTAATGGCGATTAATGTAAAATGCAAAGTTCTTTAACAGATTTTTTACTTTTAAAGAAATCCAGTGTTTTCAATGTTACAAAGCAAACTTTCATAAATTATTTATACTAATCTACTTAATTAGGTTGACATTAGTAGGTATTTGGGCGATTAGTATTTGCATGCAAAATATAATATAGCACCAAAAAACATGAATAACAACTATAGCTGATCTTCATTCCAGGGTCATCCTATTAAACAATATATTAATAGAAACTATGTGTTATATGCCTAAATATACTTATGAAAATTCCTGAAGATCGTTTACGGCAATCAGTGTAAATATCCTCTTTAGAAAATGCAATTCCTCTCAAAGATGTAACAGTTTTTATAAACATTTACACTTCTGTCATTTATTTGGTAGTTTTTATATCCGTGTATAAACACGACTGTTTATTACAGGGAAGCCTGCTAAAGAAGCAATCTAAAAAAATTTTGTTCATTCTTATGTACGGTTATGATTTAGTTATTCATTTTTATAATAACATACTCAAATATTTCTTGCTTCTTAAATCACTACTAAAGTCATCAGTAATCACCAGAAACTGCTCCGATTGTGTTTTACATTAATTATGATATTCATGAAAATTTTGTAAACTGGATTCCTACTACTGATAAGCATTAGTTAGTCTTCATGCACATTGTAAATTCATTTAAAAAATTATCCACATTTACAAACCGACAAAAAAGTACTTTACGCTGTGTGTTTGAATGATTGCAAGTGAAGTTACAAATCCACCTACAGATGACTGATATCATAATGATAAACATTTTCAAGATGTCTCCCTTTCTGACTAAACACGAAAAAGGAAACAATGAATTATACACTAAGTTCAATTAAAATATGCACTAATAATTGAAGTATTTTGATGTTGATTATCTTGACTGCAAACATTCGATTATAGGCGGGTTTTACCGTCGTAGTTACTACTGACTAATAAAAAATTAATTTCATTTACGGCATACGAAATGTCATTTAATGTATGAGGACCGGTTGTTATTTTTCCATACAATATTCACTTGAATATGTCGACGTCATATAGAACATTTTGAAAATGTGTTACTTAATAGTCTGTTTAAACAAGATTCACACATACGCTGATTAACCGATATAACATTGTTATATGATTTCAAACTTTCACGATATCATCACATAGTGGTGATTTTTATAGAATACGTTTTCATATTCCTTGATTGTATAAAACATTGACTGTCATCGTAATAGCTTGGTAATTTGATCAATCATATCAAAGTATTTTTTGCATAGACCATATATTTTAACATTTACTTTAGGTTCAATTAAATAATTACATCGTTAGTAATGAATCAAATTTGAATATATATAGAAGCAAAAACTTATTCCATACAATTGATTAACGATCTACAGTTGTATACTGTACTACAATTATTAAACTATCACTACTGCAGAACTTTAAGTAAATGAAGATGTCTATTGAGATTAGTTTCTGAAATTTACTCAGCTTTAGCTATCTCCGTTTTTTAAAGTAGTTTAGGTCCTGAATAGTCAGATGGTCAGAAATTTTAAGATTCATCTGTTCACTCCATTGTTCGTAGACAAGCCTTCTGCATTAGTAAAACAATAATCGTAGACATAAAACTGTAGAGCCTAATGACAAAATTATTTAACGCAACTATTCTGATTATTCTGTTTTTTCAAAAACTTTTAAAACGATAACATTTATCATCAGTAAAGGTTAACAATGGTATGACTGAACAGATTTCGTTGATGACTACACACAGAATGATTACTCTAGGAGGAATAAATTGTTGATTTATTTTTATTTCAACTAGTATGCACTCGAATGACAGATGACATAAAATGCAGGATTACAGATATTGGTTTTAGTGAGCAGATGAATAATCGTTGAATTATCTAATGCACAAACCAATACAAAGTAGTAGTAGTAGTAGTAGTAGTAGTAGTAGTAGTAGTAGTAGTAGTAGTAGTAGTAGTAGTAGTAGTAGTAGTAGTAGTAGTAGTAGTAGTAGTTCGTAAATACTTCAATGTGTGGGCGTGATATAAATTGAGATAAAGTCAAAATTACTTCAATACAGATAAAGCTTTATTTTACTGTTAAAATGTGCTTCCATTAAAGTTATTTTTTTTCTGTGGTATGTAAAGTGATTTGGAGTACTTTTTGTACATAATAATTATAGATTCACATCTTAAACTGGTTTCCAAATTTATCTGTTACTACAATTATTACCACCTATCAGTTGGTTCATGTGGATAAATTTTGCACGTAATACTTATCCAAGAGTATCATGAAACGAATAATTTATAAACCAGTGAATTAAATTTATACACGTAGTATACACAGAATAGAAACAAAGTTCAAAAATTATAAGGAATACATAACCTACAGATAAACTTGTTTAACTTACATGTCCTAATGCAGAATAACCCGAGAAACAGAATCATTTCATATCATAATCAATTATCAAACATTTCAACTGAAATAACTTACATTACGCCCACACTGATCATTCAGAGATCTTTCATAGAAATACTTCTTATGCCTATCTTCTTCAGAGTAGTTTTCATGTTTATTTGTTAGACAATAAGTTGCGTTCATTTGTGCATGTTTTCTGCAGTTGCGTTTATAACCATATGTTTGCCTTCGGCGAAATGCTTTCAGTGACAGTAAGTATCGGCTAGGGAGAGGGTACCTGTAAATTAAAGATATCACTCCATGACCAAGTTGAGAATTAAAAATGGTAGGGTGATTTACAAAGATGATATATATATGTATATACATAGGTTCATATATTTTTGAACCATAACGTATTTCTGATGAATAACATATACAGTACAGTCTACATTTAGAATCTTGTTATTGACTATATTGGATGCTTAGGTAGAAAATTGCTACAGACACTATAGGTCCGTTCACTTGTGGTCGATTTTTGTCCATGAATATCTAGAAATCCACAGAGGATAATTCGCCAACATGTCTAAGATTTAAAAGTAAAAGTTTCAAGAATTAGTTTCACTCTTCAACTCAAGTAATATACATTATTACATTTATTTGACTTATGCAATATTTCTTTTTAATCTGCAATGGAATGCAGTGAAAATAAGCAACGTCAACAAAAATAAACTCCGTATGAGCATTTTTGAAAAATGTCCAACTTAAACAATAAAGAAGCCAAAAATATCTGTCAAAAATGTTATTTCCACCAATTCTTCTATCATGATGCTACAGTTTCATATCAGATCATATATAATGGTACATGAATATTAGCATAATTTTCACAACCATCATATAGTTGGATTGTAAGTGTACACTCTACATATAAAGTTAATTTGCACGCTTCTTAAATCGCTAAACATCTTTAATTAGTTCCTTTGATGTCTCGTACATAGCTCAATAGATCAATTAAATGAAGCAATTCATCCTAAAACTGCGGTGGAAATGGATAAAGGGACGAGATAATCAAGTTACAACAAAGCACCTTTGTTTTGATGACGTATATCTACGAACTGGCATCTATCAGTCCGTATAAACGGATTAATTAGGGTCCTAGTGTATTCGAGAATCAATTGCCCGAAACGTCATCAAATACAACACACCATATAAGTAGTGATATCCTCATTGGGGCCGTTTGCTATACTTCCTAGAATTAAGCGAGAATTCCTTACGGAAAAGAACCTTTTATTAAATGCATTTTAGTTCATTTACATCTCCTGTTGCATACAATCGTTGTTCATGTATTTTTTTAAGTGTAGTCCTCTATTCTGGTTAATATTTTTATTGTACTACTATTTTGTTTCTATGACGTATAGATTTTTATGCCAAACTATATTAGAAGTAATGCATAGTAAATGTATATTTATGAAGGGCGATTTCATAAAGTATGGTAATTAGTAAAAGAAATGCAGATGACGTAATCAGCAAACCACATTTACATCAAATTATGGAAGCATATTTGAAGCTAAATTCCACTTGAATTTTTCCCAGTTTACAACAGTTGATTTCATCTTATAATATTAAAAAAAACAAGTACTTGTTACGGTAGAATTTGGTATTTTATTCATCACTTAGGACTTAATTATTGTCTGTAGTTTTGTTTATAAGGTGATTTAAGTGATTCACTTAATAAAGATGTACAGGTAAAACATTCACTTAATGCAACAAGATGACTGAAGAATAAAAACTTACAAAAAAGTGAGCTATTTTATATGGTGCTATTCAGTTTTTCTAACTTTTATAAGATTGAGGTGTATTTTAGCTTGATAGTAGGGTTTCACTAACAAAACTGTCATATTTAAAAAACGTTATTGTGATTATGCGTAGACTGATATTTAACTTGTTGTTTGAACTTATCATAAAGTAAACTTGCTTGGGTAGCAGTGGAAACCAGGAAACACTAAACTAGTGTATCATTCTTGTATTGGACCTTATATCAATTCATGCAGTCAACCCCAGCAGGCAATAGGTCAGGCGAATTATGATGGATGACTAACTTCCAGGACTGTATGCTTCTTATATTTTGGTTGTATTAACACCACGTGATTTATTTTCATTATTTGTTTATTCCCACCCCCACCCACCTAACCCTCCATTCTGACCTATTAACTATTGCAGTATCAGTTTCCAATCATGAGCAAAATTTAGTTAATTGTTTACACATTAAGCTAGTTTCTTATTATTGTTGTCTGTATTCCGTGTAGCTGTTATTTTCTTAATTGTTTAACCGTGCGATTAGGTTTACACGCATATAAAATAATGCTTGAAATATAACTGTAATTCAGCCTTGTTGACTCAACTGTTTTGCGTTTTTCTATTAGGCTTGAGAAGCAGCGATTTTAGAACAAACTTACAAACATAGAACAATCAGTTTCAGTGTCTTGTTGTAATAACGACTCAAGCTAAATTAATATTTTGTGTTTAGTGATTGGTCGTAGTTTACGACGTATCAAGTAGATATAAAAAATGATTATAGACAAACATATATTACTTGGGGGGGAACAATATTTACGTGATTAAAGCTGTGACAAAAAACAAATTTGCAGGATTATTAAGGTAATAGAAGAATAAGCTTCATCTATTTGATAAATGCTTCCTTCAGTATTACATAACTATAAAGTTTTCCATTTGTTTATAATAAATTTTTTCTTGTGTCTACTGTCCTATCAGCTAAACATAAACTACTTTAATTCATACATAGTTAGAACAACACATATAAGCGAACAATACTACTTTTAGTCAAACCGTTATCCAACTTTAATGTGCAACACTATTAACATGAATGTGAGAAAATTATTAAGCAACTGAGGGAAATTTGTGAGTTAGTAATAAAAAAAACTTGGTAAATTGTTTGCTAAGTCGTATGTGACCACGTAAGGGATAGGGGTATTGCACATTTCTTTTAGACACATAAACTTAGGTTGTTAACTCGAATCCTTATGGTTTTATCCGTATGTAGGAGGCAAGATGGAATTCCATCTGGAATCCTTGACGGCATACGATATACCAGTTACTTAATTTATTACATCAACTGCTGTTTGATTGTTCTTATTCTATCACTGTCATACCTCTACGCTATTGTATATATAATTGGAAGCTTCATTTTCACGCCTAATTTTTCGCTATTACCAGCATTATTAATTTATTATTATTATTTTTACAAGATTTATTTTATACATTTTAACCTACATTTAACTTATAATTGCTCGATTTCATCTGATTTTGAAATGTGTATTCTTGTTATTATTAACCCACTTATCATTATTAGTAGTACATCCGTAATCTTTCAACCAATTGTACGTTTTATTTGTGACTAGTTATGCTATGCTTCAGTCCTGTTTATTGTATGTCCACTATATGTCAAGCGCAACGAAATAGAATTAGGTATGGATTTCACAAAACCCTTTACAAACCAAGAGGGTAAATGGCCGTTAACCCGTTGGTCTAGTCGTTTGGTCGCACGCCCGATATAGCTTACTCCACAGGAGTAGCTAAATTTCTAGATACATAGGGATGTGGCAAAACCAAGTGGCTTGCTCTTCAAGTAAACAACAACCACTGGTCATCTAATGAATTGAAAACAAAGATTCGCCTACTAAAATGTTTTTTAACGGTTCTAGAAAGTTGTCCTGTAACACATCAGTAGGTGCGTCTCAGATGAAATACAGTTTGAAAAAAGTATTTTACTGATAGTCAGGGCTTCTAACTTGTTGTTAACTGTAGACATATTTTCCTCAAGAAAGCTACGTCGGTGACTAATTTCTTCCAACAAACTGAATATGATGTCTAGTCTATTGTTTATAGAGTCTTCTGAGCAATTTTTTATATTCTGGTTACTAGACATTAAACTACATTTCATTTTGTAACTCATGCAAGTCAACTGAAGAAATGTGTATATTGACATACAATACTCTTTCCAAGCACACTTTTAGTTAGCTTCGAATTCCTTTTGATTTGACGTATGCATATTGTTTCTTTTTTACTAATAAGTATAATTGTAAAGCAGCTAAAATGAATACGTGATATAAATGAATTCATTACATTCTGTTAATATCGTTATTCTTTCTTTGTACAAAAAAACATTTTAGTTGTCTTAATGGTAACTAGTTCTAATAATTATTTGTTACTTTAATATTTTGTAACATTTAAGATTTCAGATACCATTTTTATTAAGTGTAGTTCTGTGCTTAATTTGTTGTCATTATTATTTATCACATGATTGATAGGCAACAAAATGCTGTCATTGAACTAACATTTAGAAAATTATGAAGTTAAATAAATAGTTATAGGATCATATATAGAAATTTCAACAAGTTAAAGCATTAAAATTCGAACATTTCAAATGATGTATAAGTTAAATAGTTTTGATAAAGATTTATAGCACAGTTTTATATGGCTTCAATTTATATACATTAGGTGACATAATAGCAAACTCGAAAACCAAAGTTAAGCTACCAGATAAATGGTCTAGTTCATATTTGAATTACCTTTTTACAAATATTCATCAAAAATATACAAAATGATTCAACCTAATGGAGATATAAATGTTTCATATTTTAGAATTCTGGGCTCTTTCAAATTATAACATCAAAAATACAAATTATACAATAATCAGTGTTAATGATAAATTATCAGGTTAGCTTTATAAGTAGTTACGTTAGGTGTATTTGTAAGAACTTTGTTCTTACAACGAAGTTCATATACAAAAAATATACTGAGATTATCTAAAACTTATTATACGTCCAATATATTTTTTATTTGAAGCCACAACTTTTATTATATTTGCATTTTCATCTTACAAGTTGAGCTGTGGTGCTCTTACAAGTTCATATATATATATATATATATATATATTCAGTAATCAATGGGTGGGTGACATAAAGTACTTAACTTTGTGATCAAGTACTCATAAGCTACTTGAAAGTGGTATACGTGAGAAATCAAGCTATAAAAAATATGTTGTCACGGCAAAGTGTTGATGAGGGGAATACTTCGAGGCCAAAGTTGTATCGGTTATGGTTTTTTACGGATCAAATCTGACCGAGGAACAAGGTGCCGTGCTTTGGAAACTTCAACGCGCCTCACATTGACTTCATGAATTTCGAAACACTAAAACATTGATCACATTGTAAGATTGACAGATTTCTGTAAGCATATGATAAAGTATCATATGTAGGAAATACGTACAAATTTTCTAATTCCCATATAACAAGCACAATAGAAGATTTGTTTTAAAAATTTTATACGTTGCCAATGACATAGATTACGGGCGATTGGTTCACTGTTGAAATGGAACCCAGTAAATATTGTGATACCATAAGGTTCTATAAATAACATTCCCTATTATTGTTGCTATACTTTGATGAATTTACAAGACTTTTAAATTATCACCAGTTCTATTCTCAGACGGCTTAAAAGTTGAATGGGTAACACATACAAAGGCCGATTAATCCGAATTTCAAACTAATTTACATGAGCTAGTTAGATTCTCCAAATGTTGTTGTTTAAATATAAACTACAATAAAATCCGACACGAAAAATGTTTTTCAATTGCTTTCCTTGTTTTATCGTCGAATGAGAAGTGATCTAATGTTAACATTCTGTATACAAAATAATAACTTGTGTGCAAATATATCTCTAGAACCAATCAACTCTGAGGTCATTAAAAAGATATTCGAAAACTATGACAAAATAAATCCAAGTTGAGATTCTACTTTCCTAGTAGAGTAATCAGCAACTGAGAAAATCTACCAGGTAGGCTTATGAGTGAACTTATTCAATACTGTAACATAAAATTAATAAGTAACATATAGTCCAAACTTACTAAACGCTCTCTATCTAGTGATTTCATGTAATTCATGTATATGGCCTGCATATTTACATCTTATGAAGGCAGTAATTAATGTGTACACAGTAATCTTGACTTTCTTAAAGATAAGACAGACCATACATCTCAAATGACTCGTTAAAAAACACGACCATTTCAATTACCACTATGGTAACAGGATTTTTTGTATGAGTTTCGTAGTCTGTTATGTACCGTTTCATAATAAGACAGACTGCAGAGATCAATGAAAATAAGCGGAAAATATGACGTAAACAGTCTACTTTTTTATAGTACTTATTATTAAATAGAGAATACATAATAGGTAGCAACAAACTTTCCTTTGGCTTCAAATTAAGTCCAAGATACTGTTAATAAGCATTTGATTAAAAAAATTGTTGTAATGTTTTATAAAGTACTGTAGTATGATACAAACACTAGATTTTCAAAGAAATCCATCGTTATTTCAAAGCGTTCGTTCATGTGCTAACTTTTCAGATTATTTGTACACGATATAGTAAATAAAATTAGAAAAAATAACTGTCGTTCATGTACCATCCTTTACTAAACATCCTACCTTTTTGGTTGTTTGTAATGGGTTTTAAGAAACTTAGAAAGTGGACTATCATGATGCCTTCTCTGCGTTTGATTATGGTGAATGGGAATCTAATAACCAGTAGACTGACATCTAAAGCGACTAGTTAATACAAAGATATATTGTTATGCTTAACGTTACGTAACTTTATAATTCTATAGCCTGAACATAAAGTTAATGCATGCCATCCAATTGCAATTTAAATTCCTTTAGTATGTTTCAAACGTATTTTCGAGAAAGATGACTAAAATCTTGTTGAGGATGCTAAATTCTTAAAAGAACAAATCATTCATAAAATCAAGTTATAAACTCTGCGTTGAACTTGTAGGTTAATTTTTAACAAACTTTTCATCACAATTAAATTAATCTAGGGTGATAGCTTTTGTTAACTGGATACATCCCAAATTAAGATTGACAAGGCACCAGTGAAAACCATGAAGCAATGAACAGCTATTTCGTCCTAATGTGAGACTTATCAGCAGTTTTTACCCTAGATTTTGTCCAAACGGCTTTAGGCTGGAAAATACCTAATTTTCTGTACCACTTGAGTCAACGTTAACTGGTTAAGATCCCACTTCCATCTATTTGTGAAATATAGCGCAACGACCAAGGATTGTTCCTGTAGATAACTGACTAACTTCCGACAGGTCTGAACTCCGCAGGTCACGACTTCTCACCAGAGTTTCAATTGAATTAGTGATATTTTTGGTTGTATTCATCATATCAGTTCAATACGAATTTTGTATAATAATGGTTTTTGTCAATTTTTATGATGTTTGTTCAATTGTTCAATAACCACTAAACTTGTATTGACATATATATATGTATCAGGTATATTCTAGTTCGTCTGGTTTCCTGGCTGCTACTGAACCATGTCTTCCTTATTTAGTCAGCTTGTGGTGGATACTATTCATAAGATCATCCATAAGTAGAAGGTAGAAGAGCGTCGCATTAAGGTGGAAACGGTAAACAGTATACGACGTGAGTTTCAATGTAATGTTGAGCAAGGTCTGATCACAATATGTAAGAGAAATGAAGACAACCACGAGAAGCAGGCCAACAAACAACATTGATAAAGTATTGCTAAGGACGTGCAAATAAATAATTAAAAGTAATGCATATGTTATTTGTGACTTTCTTTTAGCTAAGTCGACTTCTCACAATCTGGCTGAGGAACAGAGAATAGCTTTGTTAGGTGTAACCGTGTTGCTATTCACTGTTCTCAATTGGCCGGTAATTAGAGTGTGATCTTAGTATTGGGAATCTCGGAAATCTATGTGCGAATTATTTTATCATGGAAATAAAGTTAAATAGTCGACATTATCACAGAAAAGCAACCTAGAAACGGCTCCAATAAACATTTCCGGTCAAGCCTTACTAGTATACTGATCAATCACAGATGTGTTTACAGACTATCAATCGGAGTCACTTACTTAATACAAATATCTATTGTTATGCTTAACGTTAGAACTTTATAATTCTATAGCTGAACCTAAAGTTAATGCATGCCATCCAATTGCAATTTAAATTTCCTTTAGTATGTTTCAAACGTATTTTCGAGAAAGATGACTAAAATCTTGTTGAGGATGCTAAATTCTTAAAAGAACAAATCATTCATAAAATCAAGTTATAAACTCTGCGTTGAACTTGTAGGTTAATTTTTAACAAACTTTTCATCACAATTAAATTAATCTAGGGTGATAGCTTTTGTTAACTGGATACATCCCAAATTAAGATTGACAAGGCACCAGTGAAAACCATGAAGCAATGAACAGCTATTTCGTCCTAATGTGAGACTTATCAGCAGTTTTTACCCTAGATTTTGTCCAAACGGCTTTAGGCTGGAAAATACCTAATTTTCTGTACCACTTGAGTCAACGTTAACTGGTTAAGATCCCACTTCCATCTATTTGTGAAATATAGCGCAACGACCAAGGATTGTTCCTGTAGATAACTGACTAACTTCCGACAGGTCTGAACTCCGCAGGTCACGACTTCTCACCAGAGTTTCAATTGAATTAGTGATATTTTTGGTTGTATTCATCATATCAGTTCAATACGAATTTTGTATAATAATGGTTTTTGTCAATTTTTATGATGTTTGTTCAATTGTTCAATAACCACTAAACTTGTATTGACATATATATATGTATCAGGTATATTCTAGTTCGTCTGGTTTCCTGGCTGCTACTGAACCATGTCTTCCTTATTTAGTCAGCTTGTGGTGGATACTATTCATAAGATCATCCATAAGTAGAAGGTAGAAGAGCGTCGCATTAAGGTGGAAACGGTAAACAGTATACGACGTGAGTTTCAATGTAATGTTGAGCAAGGTCTGATCACAATATGTAAGAGAAATGAAGACAACCACGAGAAGCAGGCCAACAAACAACATTGATAAAGTATTGCTAAGGACGTGCAAATAAATAATTAAAAGTAATGCATATGTTATTTGTGACTTTCTTTTAGCTAAGTCGACTTCTCACAATCTGGCTGAGGAACAGAGAATAGCTTTGTTAGGTGTAACCGTGTTGCTATTCACTGTTCTCAATTGGCCGGTAATTAGAGTGTGATCTTAGTATTGGGAATCTCGGAAATCTATGTGCGAATTATTTTATCATGGAAATAAAGTTAAATAGTCGACATTATCACAGAAAAGCAACCTAGAAACGGCTCCAATAAACATTTCCGGTCAAGCCTTACTAGTATACTGATCAATCACAGATGTGTTTACAGACTATCAATCGGAGTCACTTACTTAATGACGTCATTAATCTGAGTTTGTGAACTTATTTGTGAATGTGATACCTAGTAATGAATATTGTACTGATCATACTTTATAAAAAGAAATCACCGTTCCTTTAGTATTCTTAATTGTTTCCAATTCCTCAATATACTAATTACATAGGTTTGGTAATTTTATAAGTCAGCCAATTAATGTTAGTAATGTAAAAAGTATGCTAAAAATTGGTATTGAATTATCTCCAGCAGTATGAATAATCGGTTCCGTCTTAGAATTTAACCTCCGACACTCAGGTTTCACAGTGAACGCCTAACTATCTGTATCACTGGACCAGCCGGCGTCTAATATTATTATTAACACTTCTATCAATTTGTGATATATCTCTACCGTCATCCGTAGACCGTGATAATAGCTGTCCAATTCCCGATACAACCTCTCACTGGGACTTTACAAATTTCTTAAAGTTAGTAGCTAGTAAGTTTAATATTGTAAATGGAATGGAAAGACTCCTCAGAAGGATAGACAGTTTTCACGGTTGTGAAGTCCTATACTAGCAGTCCCCGCTTTTCAATGGTATCCAACTAATATCAATTTGTGACTATTATAAACAACTAAGTTTATTACTGGTCTCCACAGAAAAGCGAATTAATTCAATAACATTCATTATTGAACGTCTAAACAGTTTTCTTTTAATATTTGACGAATATCACTTTACTACATCTTATCATTATTATTTAATAAACAAGAGTTTATTTTAAATACAAATTATACGTTTAATTTTACCAATTCAAAATTGAACATTGAACACATATTTATTTAGGAATAAAAATAAAATCTTCCATTTTGTTGTTAACTATAAAAATAGTAAAATGATATAAATGTAACTAATAATTAACTTTTTACTTAAATTTTCTCTTTCAAGTAAACTAGTTGAATGTAGTTATTTATCAAAGTTTTCTTTTAATCTATTTCTATTTCTTTTTTGCAAATGAAACCTGATTATTAGAAAATATTCGAAAAAGTTTTCAGTGATACTACTTAAATTTAAATAAATCTTATTCTTCAGTAGTTAATAACATAAAAGATATGCTATATCATAAAGTACATATTTATTGCCAAGTAATATTCAACATAACATGTTACTTATTGTATTAGAAATAATTAAGTAATCGGCTTATTGCAATCACTTCAGCATAATCATAATGATATAAGTAGGTGTTATGAAGGTGATTGAATTTGAAATCAGCATCACAAATTAACCTCCACAACAACTACACAACCTAATTACAATGATTAAAAGCTCACTAGTGTATGACATTATGGATAATTCCTTAAGGTGCAATTGATCAAACGTGATCAAAGAAGCTCAACTATATAAGCAGCGATACAATTACTCACTGAAGGTAATCGATGGATTAGTGAAATATATTACAAATTGACTAAAGTCGAAAAATATCAGTTATCTGAGTGTGAGTAGTTGGGCCTGATGATCTCAGGCACAATTTCCTGGTGAGATCGTTGCTGTTTACTACTGAGAAAGCTTATATTAATACAAGAGATTTACTCAGTGCTTTCTTGTTTATAATTAGTCACCTCTAACAGGTCAGTTAATGATATCATTCATATAAACATGTTGATAGAAGTTACCAATAAGTGGAAAAGAGCAATGAACATTTTTGCTAAATAAACTCCTGTCAATCAAATCAACCACTCAATGACTGTTACTCATCGTGGAACATAAGCTACTGGCCAGCATTATCCAACCAACTCTGTCCCGCGCTTTCCATTCTAGGTCTTTCCAAATGCTACCCATTCTTTTCATGTCTGTCTCCAATTCCCGACGAAATGTGTTCTTTGGTCTTCCTCTTCTTCCTTGACCTCCAGGATTCCAAGTTAATGCTTGTCTTGTGACATAGTTTGTTGATTTCTTTACAGTTTGTCGCATAAATATACTCCTGCAGTTAGTACAAAGTTGTTAGTTTATGGTAAAGCTTGACATTATAATTGTCTTGTGTACAGTATTATGAAGTGATGGAGATGATTTTTCAAGTTAATGCTTTTATTTGTATCATACTCTCCGAGCGTGGTGGATTTACTACGAAACTTTCTTTAAGGTTCCTAATTATATCAGTTCTAATTTATGATAAAAATATACTGTTTAGCTAACCCATAAGCGTCATATCAGCCTATTGTAACGAACTAATCTGGGATTGATTTCTTTTGTAGGATTTAACAGGTTTATTTATCTTCGTGTTCTCGTATTTCTATTGACTTACGGCTATATGAACAGAGGACGCTGCACAATCAAAGCCACATAATTATATAATTTATAGACCATGTACATTTTTAAGTACTGCGATTTAATAGAACTGGCTTTTTGCAAATTACTGTGAATACATCCAGGCTTTCAGCTTACACAATAACTAAATCATTAACAAATTATCATGGTCATTTCTTCTAGTTTTATATTTATACGTAAATGACAAGCTTACAAATTAGATTAGTATCTAAATATCTCTCTGTTTGCTCTTGAAGTCTACTTGTTAGAGAATGAATTCCTGAAGTTCATATTAATGAACTACTGTTCTACTGTAAAAATTTAGTATAAAACGTAATAATAGTCTGATGATACAAATTTCCTATAACTTCATTTGTACGGCTATTTTAACTTTCGTTTGTTAAGGTGATTTGGTTAGCAACAAAATTTTCACTTATCTCATTTGAGTGAGCAAATATAAAACATTCGAAACTGTTTGCTTATATTTCAAAGCCTAAATGTGTAATAACCGCTGTATATTTCTAATCAGTAAGCTAAAAGTATGAATAATCGTCTTCAAATATTGAGCAAATAATACTATGATGCTATTAAAATTAGAGCTGTGTGAAGTTTATTCTGTTAAAATTTAGTTCGCATCACAAACAAGAATAAAGTAGACAACCACTAAAAACTAGAGACATTGATTATTTAGAACCTTTATACTCTAAACATCCTTACAGACCATTACATTTAAAAAGTTTTCTATCGAAATTATGGGTCAATAACCTGACTTTTATGATTATATACAAGTTGCTAACTACATTCAATTATGTATTCATGACAAACATTTCTAAGATTCGTTTTATTTTTTTTAATAGGATGAAATATTCTGTGTTTCATGGTGAGCACTATGAAACACATTCCATTATAGTTGATGATTAGTGAATTGAGTATATCATTAAATTCATGTTGAATAGGCTGCACTTGTAATCATTCATTATAATTGAATATTTATCACATCAGCTGATAAACAATCATGCTACTTTATCTAATGTAATCAATAATCTCTATGACATGATATTCACAAAGTAAGCTAGTAGAATAAATATCCAATCTACAAACATTTTTTCATAAATATACAAAATTATCTTAATTAATAGTAGATGTTTAAAAAATCTAAAGAAATAGAAGTACCATGTTGTACGTCGGAATTTTCGATGTTATCTAGTTTTTTTTTTAAAAAAAAAAATTATATACGTGTACAAATCCCAATGTCTTTTCTAATTATATGAATTTTCTTTATTATTTAATTAATTTCATTAAACAAAAACAAAAAACACAAATAAAATATAACTGATTATATAATTCATTTTTCACACTTTCCAAATTTTAGTTCACACAAAAATGAAGTAACATATGCTTCTATTATTTAATATTAACATCAATCAAATGTAAATTCTACTAAAATAGAAAACTATTGTCAGGTAATTTAACATAACATTTTGTTTAAAGTGTACAAAAATATCTATAGATTGTACGTTTCACTGTCATTTTAACACCTTGAAGCCAGTGAAAAACAAAGTAATTTAGTAAAGATACTTTTTATAAATTCAACATGTAAGTGATAATCAATTTGTCTATTAGTTACTTGTTGTCAATCGATGTATACTTTAAAACATATTAAAATACTGTGAGTAATATCATAGTGACCAGTTATTATTAGATATTTGTCATGATAACAAAGAGAGTTTTATCAAGAAAATATTAAATTTAAAGGAAGTGAGAATTCTTCAGTTGGACACAAGATTAGCGGTGATCACCGTTAAGCATCCGTTGATAGCCAAGAAAGCATTGGGTTGGTATGCTTGGCAAAACCTAGGAAGAGCTGCTGACGAGTCTCGTTCTAGGACAAAATATCTATCTAGTACTCCACAATTTCAAGCGTAACCCGGTTGACATCTGTCTTTAACGAACACAAACACCTAAACGCAAATGTTAGTAATTTAAAAGTTTAAGAGTAAAGAAGTATGTTTTAACGTTCATTATGCCTCAAACAACTAGTTTCACATAATGATCATTTCAAACTAATCCACTGTTTAGTCATGTTCAGATGTTACTTTTTTCATAACATTAAAACGAGTCTTTTAATTTCAAAATGAAATAACAGTAAAGCATATATGTGTATGTAGTTTACATAAAAACAAATTTTCTTATTGCCATAATACAACAGTAAAATTGCAAAGGATAACAAAACAACTTTAAATTCAGTTATTTTGCACCCCGACTACTAGTATCTTACGTGATTCACTTAGAATAAAAAACGATCCGCTTCGACTCTAGACAGAAGTGTGTCTTCAGGTTAGGCCATGCTTCAACTTTGATGCCTGAATATTGGGGAGTCTTCGAGATAACTTGTCTCAAAGAGTATGTAAACTACATACACGAGCCGTCAATTATATATAACTCACAAAACTGCCAATCAATCAACGACAGTACATGCTACTTACAACATTCTCAAAGCGGAAACCAAATCGTCAAAATTATAAAAGTTTTATTATTTATGCAGAAACGAGTGGCTGAAAGTTTTTACTAAGTGCTAAACACTACTTCACCTAACAATTCTATAGGCATTGCTGTCCATTCAAAATGGATTGGTATCCGAATAAGTACAATAAAATCGGATCATAAATCATACAAACTATCCCTAATTTCTTTATATTAAAGGTGACATATTTCATATCCATTCAAAGTTCAAAGCACAAAACTTTGCTACGGTCAACTAAATGATATGACTTCAGTACAATCAGACGTATTTTTGAATTGTACTGAATATTTTGATTTGAACTTATTTCACTGAATAGCTTACATTTGCATTAATTTATTCCGCTTATTTACTGTCTAAAGAAGTTGCTCAAAGCTGGTTGCGAAACGACTGCAACTTTAATTTTTGCTTATTTTAATATTAAGAAGATACTATTTACTTTTTATATACACTTTCTTATTAGGATGAACTTGGTGAACGCAGTGGTGCTCGACACGAAACAAACTGAGTCCGAATCCCACCGTGAACTTCAATATTGGAATGCAACCGATGAGTCCTAAATAGGACGGAACGCGCGTCCTGGATTCCACTTGCCCGTCACAATCCAACTTAAGTAACACACTTTCTTAGTTTTATGATAGGTGAGGAAAATACCATAACCTAAACCATAACATACGATTATTAAATTATAATAAAAACAGCATAATTCTAAAATAGAGCTGCTTTGAAATGAACAGTATTCATACTATGAACATAATCAATTTCTGAATATGATTGCAGAATGATTCCTATTCTAATTATCTTCTATTGTTTTGATGTTATTACGTAACGGAAGAAGATTAGATCGATGATCAAGTTAATGAAGGAATTAATCTTCAACTGCGGTGATTTTAAATATAACGATTCACAATGAAATTCATTATATTATCTCTACCCATTAAGATTACAGTATTTCATGTAAGGAAATATATCACTTAGAGAAATACGTTTATGACTGAAAATCCGCTGACACGGGATTAAAGACGATGCACAAGTCAAGATAGACAGGCCCCTTTTGTTTATTTTACAAAGAAACATTAATCTACAAAGTAAACATTCAATGGACATTTTTAAAGTTCTAATCTAAGTTTCCTACCAATCTGTCAACGTTATTTCCAAAGCATTCATTTTACAGTGAAATTGGATGTTGATAGCATTAACTTTATAGCTAGACGAAATAGAAGTTTTGTTATGAATCACTTGTTTTCTTTGAATTATATCATAGTCTTTTGTTAAAATTTGTCTGAGTCTCTGAGTGTGCACTGTTGAATATTACTAAATCAATAGCATATTGGTTATCGTAGTCCTTCTGTTTTCCAGAGGCTATCTAAATAGTAACGGTCAGAAAATTTTAGTTTCTACTTATGAAATGTGCAATAGTTTCAAAATAACGGACATTTTTGTCGATGTGAAGAAAAATGATTGAAACACAATCTACTTCATTATGAAGAAAGTAACAAATTTAAATCTTACACAATTTTTTTATTTTATACTTGATGCCCTTAATCGCTTTGTAAACCATTAAGTAGCAGTCTATATTAGGCATCGTCTAAATTTACTTTCATACATTTTACGTTCAAACAATTAACGAAAACTGAAGATTGATATATTAGTTAAGAAACCAAAGAAAATATCAAAGAATAAAATAAACTGAAAATATGTTACTTTCAGTAGACATCTATATGCATACCTACTTTACTCTGTTACTTACTATGATCAGATATTCCATGTAAAAGAAACAATATTCTCAAACTAAAATAAAATTTTCTACAGATTTTTATGCTTTATATGATACGTTAACAGATAGATAAGTGAATCTATCTTTATGCATCTTTATTGTCTGAAATTACCTAAACACAGACAAAACACTTAGTTCATTTCACACGTTTATTGTAAGCGTGTTTTAAATAAATTAAAGTAGATCAAAGCTGTAACATACTACTAACGTAAAATATTGTAATCAGATAAAATTTATACAATACATTCATTTAGTGCATACTGTTGCATAAAGTATCATATTTAATAGAAAGAACTAAAGTAACATCTTAAGAGAAACAATTTTCTTCTTCATAAGACTATAATTTCAACTTAACGTTTATATCATTTTTTCATGATAAGAAATATTTTAATTTGAATATGCGTAAACTATAAAAGTGACATCATTAACAAGTATGATGTTTTATCTTCTTTGAAAAATCAATAGTCAATCATAGTTTCTAAGACTGTATTTTACGTTTTAAAGAATTAAAAAAAAATTAATACTGTTCAGTGGTAGCGCATTGAGGAACTTAAAATGTGGTCATAAAAGTCTGATTTATGTTTGATCAATTTACACTATAATATTACATATCCGCCTAAAAATTGACAACTAATCTCAGTACTCTTTCGAAGAAAGCTTATACGGTAAGAAGCGTATGATATAATTTTAAACGATAAAGAATAAATTCGAAATTTTCAAATGAGGCAAAGCTTAAGACCTAGTGGCTTGTTTAGAATTTCACGTCTACGTACTGAATCCTGGTGATGTCATCAAACTATTACAACAGATCCTTACTATTACATAGGCTCAAAGTAAAAGTTTGAGGCAGCAAACTTTTGGCAGTCTCTAGCTTGATTCCAGCAAACTCCAGTACCAGTTAACATTAACTATCGTCGTAGATGTTAGTTACGACTGAGTGATCAATCGTTATAAGTAAATATGCAATGGGTTCAGTGGCATGAATCTAGTGGTAGACAAGATTTATAGTTCAGGATAATTTTAGTTTGAGCCGATAAAGACGTTCAGAATGACGACGAAAGCTCTGCAATTAAGACATCCAGCTCCAAGATTACAATCAAAACAAATTCAATCTAGTGCTCAGAGTTATCAACTCACACAGTGATATAGAATGATCTGGGTCTAACTGTTAACAAAAACTTAAAAATGTTTATATAAATCTATTAATCTATACACGTCTTAATTGAGGGTGTCAGCAGTTACAAAACCTAGGTTCAGTGTACCGTACTATGTAACTTTGATCAAAAACATTATAACTGCGATCGGTATGAACTTCTTAATAAGTGTTGATTCCAATTTTTGTGCTAGTTAGCTGCAACTTAGTGAATTAGTGTTGGTGAAAATTAATGACTAAGTTGATGACATCGTTAGAAACTGAATACAACTCACTAAAATAAAATGAATCCATTGTATAATACTCCACCCACCGCAGCATTAGTTCTGTAATTTTTGTAATAAGTAATTACGTTTCATCTAAGCATCTGAATCAGGGTTATCAAAAGTCATAGAAATAAAAATTATTTAACTTTACGAAAATTTATTCTACTTTAATATGCTTTGTTACATCAATCTTAGAACTTATATAATAATGTGCTGAAAGTGGATTTCGACAAAAAGAAGCATCATTCAAAACAGAAAAAATCACCAAGCTTGTCAGTCCTAGAGTTCACTTAATGGTTAGTGATGTTGTTGATTATGTTGAATCAAGCGTAACTAACAGATCAACAAATCTAAAAGATCAGAATATGTTTACGAGTTAACAGATGTTGTAACTTACTCAATGCATATCTGGAATTTTTAGTTTAGTAACTAGTGTTTTCACAGTGACACAACACTCAAAAGCGCAAGAAAATCACAACGTTCTGGAATTGTTTTGCAAACCACATATATACACGAGAATAGTTTGGTTACATTTTACAGTGGTAGATTCTGCTAAGTGATATCCAGTTGTCACTAAGTTAAATATATAACCTAATTTCAATTTAGAAACATTAATGAAAGATAAAAATTGAAAGTATATGGAAGATGCATGAATATTGCATAAGAGACGATTATATCTCGGTCATACATGAAATAAATAAAGAAGCCTATACAACAAACAAAATTCACATTCGTGTATTTATATTTTGTGAACAAAGACGAATCATGAAAAAGAACTTTAAATGAAAATTAAAATACAAGGATAAAAAATCTATCATCTAACTGTAAATTGTATGTTTGTCATTATTGTGATATGCAAAGTATTGTAAGAGATAATTATGTTCTGAAGATTGAAATAAATCTAATTTATCAAAAATCTCCAGTGTCAATCTAACAGATAACTTTAAAAAAACGAGCCATGTGTGTATAACATAAAGCAAGACCAATTTCAAATAAAATCTATTTAATCATTTGTGCTTTAAAGTTATGATGCACCTTCACTATGAAAAGTACGTACACCACCACAAGTAGTCGCTTTTATGCTTTATATTTCAGTAGTCTATCTGTTTGGAAAATGTTCATTTAAACTGAAATACTTAAAAATCGCTATATAAGCGCTCAACTACATCAGGTGATCAAAGAAAATGAGTGAGAAACTTCTAATTTAAGATTTATACTAGATGGTACTCGTCAGCAGATGTGCTTGTGACGATGGTCCCTGCTGAATTTGAACCTACGTCACCAAGCTTTTTGGTCTTTCAAATTACCACTGAGCCTTACAGGCTGCAATTAACTTTCTGTTAGACTAAGATAGTTATACTGAGTGTTCATTATGCAGCGATAAGTCGACTTACAATCAGCGTATTTAACACGTAATACAATTATTGAGTAAAATATGTACCAGACTGACAGCAACGAATTAATGATTTCCTATTATATGCATTCTATTTAAAAATAAATTGCAGAAGAGTGGTATTTCTGCTTTTTACATCAGTACTACCTAATTTTTATGATAATTGCATTTAATCATAAACGTTTTATCAGAACTTACTTTTTCATATTTTACTCTATAATAACATTATAAACATATTTAGATGAACAGTAAAGTGACGCAAATATAACGCGAAATTCCTATCTGATTAGTGGTCATATATTGAATTTTAAAAACACCATTAAATGTGCCTCAATAATCCAAACAAGTAGGCTGATAAGCAATTAACAAATACTTGAATCTTTTAATATATAAACGCTAAATATTTAAAAATACTCTAATTACCAGTCATAATTAGGACGTATATCTGTAAAAGTAATCAATCTCACAAAATCCTAATAAAAAGCCATAAAGTGTAGAAACGTTACGGGAATTATTTCATAAAGTACACTGTTATTTATAATTATGGATATTAGTTTTATGAGAAACTGTCTTTTTACTGAATATGCTGAGTGTATTCAAGATTAGCAGACAGTTTCAAGAAACTGACAGTAACACAAGTATGCAAAATACTAGGCATGTGCACACTTATTAAGTTAATTAGGTCAATGTACGTAAAATTTTTAAATTCATTTTTTCGTAGCTACATATTTTCTTTGTTATCTTCAAAACCACTATACATTGTTTCAAGCGAAGGGTGTAAAAAATCGTATTTTTCTACTGGGAACGCGATCTGAATTTTTGATGGATGTACCACTTATTGCATTACTGTAAGCAAAAGTAAATTAAGAAAGGTATTCATATTAGATATATTAATCATGTTTGCTTACATTTAAACATTTCCAACAATACAGTAATTATATTCAGAGACTTAAAAATGAATCTTCGATGTAAGAATTTTTAATGACATCAACTATCTGCTCAAATGTACCATTATGTCGACAAAGGTTCTATAATGTCATCCTGTCCACTTCATCAAATGCCTTCTCATAGTCAAAGAAATTGGTGTTAGGTACCGAGTTCCATTCAGTCGGTTGTTCAACAATGATCATTAGTACTGCGATTATATTTAGAAGTACAATTGTGTACTTAACACATGATGTATTTTGTTAGATTTTACTTCTTTTCAAGTATAACATCATAATGAACACTTATTTAAAGACGTTGTGGATCATCACACTTAATTTACCAATCATAGAATTTAGCAAAATAAAGTGTACTAAAAACGTTTCGATTATATAACAATTTGCTAAAATGTAAATCGAAGTGTTTTACTAAGTACTCTGTTAGTGTTATAAGAACTCAAATCACGCTACAATTAAACACATACTTTTAGTAAGAACACAATTTCTTGCCACAATTTTAATTCTATGAATTGAATTTCCTCATAAAATGACTATTGAATGTTAGTTGATTGAATAAGAGTAAATCCTAATTTGTTTACCTAAGGATATTTCGGCTATTTACTAAACGTTAAACGCTGTTTATTATGTGTATAAATTGTGAAAACTGCTATATTCTATAAAATGAAGTTTAATGCTTTAACACATGAAAACTGGCTAGAAACTAAATTGAAAAAAGTGTTACTTCTTTTAAACTTTGCATATATTCAAACTATCTGAGTCGCACAAAAGCCAAATTTGATATTCTTATTAAAAAATACTAAAAGTTACTGCATATATATTTTGCAGAATAATCATATGGTTTCAATGCTTACAGTGATAGACTATGGGAAAATATGAATAATAAGGGATGTTTAATGATTACAAGTGAATAATTTATATGAAAAATATTATATCAAATATAAAGTCGTTAACCATTGACCGCTTATGACATAAAATATCCTCCTAATGAAGTAAAATATAGTACACAAGTTTAATCAATAATCTATAAACTACTACACAATTTTATAGTAATTGACATAATTTAATAATCTAAATAAGAAGCTAAATTTTTTATGTAGTAAACATGAATAACAAGTTGGTATCTTTTGATGCCTATACAGTAAAGTTATGTTACGAATAGTAAGTTTATTTCATCTGTTTGGGAAGTATACTGTGCAAAATGTTATGTGTGAATAATGAATGATGCCATGAAATCAACTGACCTTACTCATGTGTTAAGTGGTAGTTGATGGATGAAACAATTATCTATCTACAAGTGAGAATAATAGATGAATATCATATTTATTAATTATTTCGGTATTAGAGTTAGGGATTTTACTGTTTTCAACAAACTTGATCAACTTATATCAAATTAAAGATGTTTCAGCGATTAAACTGTTATTTAAGACGTCATTCATTACAGTCCTACATATGTATTTCCAGTAAATTTAGCAAACAATTGTCAGCAGTAAAGTGAGTGGCATTATATCCGTTATCAAGTTAATCAAAAAGTAGTGACATTCTCAAATTTCCGAATAAGCTAGAGAGGGTTCATAACTAATTTCTTTGAATACTCATCTAAGATAGTGTTACGTCACATAACAAAATTGTCAAAATTAATTAAACTTTTCAAGTATCGGGTGTAACAAGTCAAAATAACGCTTATTGAAATGTATTAAAAGAAATACTAACTACAATCATAATCTTAAAATATATCGAGGAGATGACAAACAAATGGTGATAATAATCCGTAAATCACTTAATAATATGAAAGAAGTGTTAAGACCAAGATAAAATCAAAAGGTTAGAGATACATGTTTTGAACACAAAGATGAATCTGAAATTATTTAATTGTCAACAACTAGGCTGTAAACAAATTCCTGACATGAACTTTATTCGAACCAATTCCTGTAAACGTAAATAACTTTAAATGTTGATTCTCTGGGCGGGTCATGATTAAAATTGACTTGATGTTGAAGGATCGAGCTGCTAACTGATTGACAACATCCTTTAGACGATCACGTAAAATAGTGATGGGACATCTATTTGGAAATTACCCACGTTGTAGGGCTGATTTAGCTTGCCTTAGTGAGAGAATTAAGCTGGTAAGCATATAATGAGTTGTGTGAAAGCTTTTTTTTATTCTTGATATTCAATGAAATGAGATGCCGCTGGAGAAAACTGGGAGTTCTGACGCGCTATTCGCTGTTTTAGAGATCTTAGGAGTCGATTTATAAATATTTTTACTGCCATGTTGTGAAGCCGATGTTCAGTAATATTGCTATCTTTGGCAACATTATGATTATTTTTAATTTGTTGTTCGGGATTAAAATTTTTATAAATGAATATTAATGGAGAAAAATCCATTCTTAATAAGAGTTTTAGTAGTATAATTTATTCAACTATTGCATCAACCATACATATTGGTCTAGCTCTCGAGAATAAAAAATAAACTAAATTCATCTTGCTACTAAATGGCACCTAACTTTGAAAATTAGTATAATGGCTATTCTTTGTTAATATTTTATAAATCGATCTTTTTAGGGAGCTAACTATTCTTTGTTTCAGTAAGACGTCAAGAAAATGAACCTTAAAGTGATCCTCTAAATTTAATCGAGTACCTGATTGAGTGTTGGCAATTGTTAACTTTACGTAGGATTTCTTAAAAATCACTATCTTTATCATATACGATGTAGATGTCGTTCATGTACCTCCCATAGAAACAATGTTTATCGATTTTTCGTCTAAACATTGTATTTTCAAGACTATGCGTGCAATATCTTCATGAAAAGGACCAACAAGTGATCTTATTTCAATACCATCAAATTGTCTACAACATTCATCATTGAATTCGAATTTTACGCCGAAAGTACATCGTAACAGTAGTAGATGGTGTTTGAGTATACCAACATTAATCTTATTTCTGATATAACTAAACAAGAGGTAAATTGTTTCTGCTGGAGGATCGCTTATTTTAGAGTTATGGCGTCCAGCAAAATCATCCTCTTTCTGTATACACTGATATTTTTACTGAGTTCACATAGTTAAAAAAAGCATTCGTTCTACGTCCACCGATTTGTTTTGTGTTTGGTAGTGAGATACCTACTAAAAGTAAGGTAACTGGATAACATGGAAAGTTATTCATTTCTGATATTATACGAAGTGGAATGTCTTTCTTATGCACTTCGAGATACCATATAATCATGAAATAATGAAACCAAATAATCTTGACTTTTGAAGAGGTTGGCGCTGATTGTAAAGATACCTCTCATTTTTCTCAGGATTTTCATCAACTTTAATTCAATTCTACCTTTTTTGTGATCTCTTTGTCTGCACATATGTTTGACATTAGACGTACTACGAATGTCATCAACGTCGGCACCTCTATCAAAACGGAGTAATCGAAGATCTTTATCTTTCATAAGGTCATCTGGCTATAATCTATGATTCTTTGAGAAACCCCGCATCATAGTGAAATTCTAATTGATGTAATAATAGTACCACTTAATAAGAGTCGATTTGAGTTGAATTAAATGTCTCTCAGAGACTACAACTAGGTTAGATATTTGCTCGGCAAAATATTAAAAATTAAGATTTCTATGGATTTCATCAACTTAAGCTGAAATATTAGGAAAATTTGGACCAGCTATATGAAAGTGATATTTGGTATTTTGAATAAATGCCTACTTATGAAATAGAGACTCTCTAATTGTTTGTAATCAATTAGACAACAAAAATTACCTATACTTATTTTTTAATTTAATTACATTCATTAAACAAAGATTTTTGTAAAAATTCCATGATGCTTTAAGTTCAATTATTTTAATTATCGTTTATTTTTTCTATTAAAACTATAATTCCTTGAATGTCAACAGTCATAAAATGTTATTTTAGCATTTTATTCAATAAATTTCTGTTAATTTACTGTCTACGATAAAACAAGAAGACAAGGAAGAAGACGAAGAATGAGAAGAGACTACAGTAAATTTAAATTATTGCAACAATAAAAACTGACTACTTTTAAATGAATGATTCAACCTATTGAGTTGTATGTCTAAATTTTACTAAACAATCAAAATACTTCATCTGAAAAACTCTTGTTTTCTTTAAATTTTAGTCAATCATACAACAAATATAGTATAGAAATAGGCAAAGAAATAATATGGAATTCTTTGTTATAATAACTATTCAAGCATAAATGTACAGTGAAATTATTTCTTAAATTGAAATTTACAATTATTCAATGAGTCTGAATGATGCTACACATTGTATAGTAACACATATATTGTCCTAAATAACTTATTTAAAATACAATGAAAAAGTTTAAAAAGTTTAGCTGATTAACCAGACTGATATCTTGTTCCACATGATCAAATTTGTTTCAGAAATCATTTATCGTACTTTCCGTAGAAATGGTTTTCTCCGTAAGTTATGTATTCATTAATGTATTAAAAAAATATTAAGGGTGTTTTATTACTAACAAAATTACTACCAAAACTACTGTTACTAACCTGTCACTTATTTAAAAAATCTGTTATGATAACTCTATAGAACATACATAATATTCACTTTAATAATGCATTTAAACTGACCTGCAAAATTGTTTTGCAATTTCCATAAGTGGTTTTTTTAAACGAAATGCATAGGTTCCTGGTGTAGCGTTTAAAATAAGTTTTTTAAACGAAATGCATAGGTTCCTGGTGTAGCGTTTAAAATAACATCATTTACGCCATCATAAGTAACATCTTCATATGCTGGATAGAAATTCAATTCAGATAATTCAACTGTTACGTGGATCCCAGAATTTCGAATCTATAAATATACATATATATGTACATATACATTACAGTAGATGAAAAAATCAGATCATGTTGAATATAGCATTAAGTTATAAGTTATAACGAATGAATAATCACACATTCAGACTATTTATTTTATATATGTTAACTTAAATTTTAATATCGGCTCTTTATATTACGTCTAATCTATACACTTGTACCTGATACTGCAAAAGGTTATGACTAAATTAAAACAAACTATGAAGTAATTTTATAAATTTGTAAATCTTAAATGACTTTTATGATTGTAAAAATATAAACAAATTTAATTGGCGATTTTCATATGACGAATTGATCTGAATCAGACAACCAGTGATCACCTCGAAGAACTGGGCAGATGTTTCGTTCTAGTATGGGACTCCTAAGCAGTGTGCATCCGCTACCCCGAACAGTAATGAAGTACCTATGACATAATAGTTTGCAGATGGTCATTCTATTGAATGTTTCTATAAATGACGTTATTTAATGACAAAGGCATACAATTTCAGAATTAAAGTACATGCAAGTAGTTTTAAAAAAGATTCAGTTGATGAAAAATATTTTTTAGTGAAAAATCTAAGTGAGTGATTTGTTTAAAAATGAAAGCTCACTTTATTCCATTACATATCATTTATTCAACAACAAAATATTATTAGCAACAAAGGCTATAGTGATATTCATGAAATAAAAGCTTAAATGAAGTTGAAGTCAATCAACAAAATTGTGGGTTGTATAAAAATATAGAAGTCATGTATTGTAATCATATGATATACTGACATAGGTGGACAATATATGAATAATGTAAAATTAAATTCATATTTAGAAAAATAGACAAGTTTGTACAATTGTAAAGAGTGGAGGTAGAAATAATCTGAAATGTATTTGATAATAGAAACATTTAACAAAATTACACTGAACATAATTAAATAATGATGTTAGAAAACATTTGTACGGTGAAATAAACTTAATATCATTTATTTGTGATTGATATTAAAAATCGGTTGTGATTACATTTTAAAAAGAGCAACCAGTTATCAAGCAACCATTTCTACTAATTCAAATTTATTATTTGTTAAAGTTTTTAATTTTTTATTTTAATTTCTTTAATTTTATGCTGGTTGGAAACCGTTCTTCAGCAATCCGCACTCTTAATTCCACTAGGGAATCGAACTTTGAACCTTCAAGTTGGTTTACGCCTGAACATCTGTAGCACTGGAACTGTATCCAGCTATTGAAGCTTGATTTCCATCAATTTGTGGCATAGTACGACGATCAACCACTGTCTTATTCTCGACAACTTTGAACTTCACTAGTCAAGGTCTTACTAGAAATTCAAGAACATCTTAAAGTTGATCACTAGTGAGCTGGATATATAAAATAAATTGAGGTGTAAAGTCGAGGGTAACCACTGCAGAAGAGTCCTATACTAGGCCATAAAAGCTGTATGATTTTTCTTAGTTTTCTGTGGTATCCATCTAACATCGATCTGTGATGGGCACAAACAACTAAACATAATACTTATTTCTACAAATTCACCTCAGTTCAATTTCCTTTATTTAAGCTAAACCGGCTTTAAATATTACGTTTCTGTTCATTGTTTATAGTAAAAATTCACTTAAATCAACATGAACATGATTAGTTATCAATAGTATAAATTTTTGACAATTTTCTGTCGAAGTTTGAACCAGTCTGTTAAGCGGGAAATTGAAACTTTCATTTATTTTGTTTATGAAGATTCATTGCATACATAATGTACTTAAAATATCTTTCAAACAATGAATGCCTAAATTTTAAAAATATATTTTTTCAAATTAAGAAGAAAATTATTAAAAATAATATTGATATTTTTCATATAGGCATTAAATATTTTATAAAAACACCAATAATGAACAGTTTCTTTGGTGCTGTAACCGATTCTTACTAAATGATGATTAATACGAAACATGGACTCAAATTTCTGTATTTCTCATCTTGACTTACCTATCTAATGGGTAAAACTAATTACATACACACATTTTACTGTTGTTAAATGTTATGTTTATTAGAATAAATAATCTATTCCCGGATGAACTCAGAAAATAATTATTGATCTTCGACTTTCACAAGTTTTATGCGCTGATATACTTAATCAGTAAGTTAAGTTGAAGGAGGATAATTCACAAATAATATGGAAGGTAGTCAGTCAGTAGGCTATCAGACATCTCAGTTAACTTGTCGACATAACATCTAGCTTGAATAGTAGAATTAAGTTTCAATAGGAAGTATGAAAATGACTATTAGATTTAAATCTAGAATAATACATCTTTTTCAGAAACGCATAATTAACAAAAGTGTGGTTAGTCGTAGGTCATAAACATCAATAATCTACGAATCGAAATGAACCATGTGGCTTCCTGATTTAGTTTGGTTGAAATTGACTATAAGTGTTCAAAGAGATTTGCAAATAACCAGTTAACTGGATTAATGGATGCTGGTGAATTTTACAATTTACCTTACTGTACGATTATGAGTAACAGCCAGCAAAAATTAGCAAACAAATGATATGTTTTTCCATGGTATATGATTCTAAGCAAAATAATATCAGGGCTCAGAGTTATCGCAACAAGTTTATATTATTGAAACCAAAAAAACAAGTTACATGTTTATGGTGTCAATCTTAGAGATCACAGTAGAGGGTTACATGAGGGTTACATGACTGGGAAACATATATATTCTCGATTGTCTCTATAACACAAGGATTTTGGATATAGGTTACGTTTGTGCTAGTCATTAATGTCAACTATTGAACAGTGAGTCAGTTTTGAAAGATAAACGCTCAAGCCTGATGACATTTGGTCCTACCTTCGTTATATTTTGAATGAAGAAGATCAAATATAAAAATTTACCGTGTATCCAAGATGTGGTTTATTCATCCAAATATATCAAGTACACTTCTATAGAATTTGACTTACAGCTATCGAAAATGTAATGAAGTGATGTAAATCTTTTCACATTTCAAAAACCCATTATATTATTAGAGCGTAAAAAATTTCATACTTAAATTCATTCTAAAAAATAGCTGATGCTAACATTGATTTTATTTGGAATTGATTGGAGTCTATGATGCCCAGAGGACAAATATATGCAAATTAAATTATTTCCACATGTAGGATCAAAGCATTTGATCGTTAATTAGATTTTTATATTAATGTAGATCAAAATTTAACTAGTCAAAAATTAATTCGATGAAACTCGATCAATGCGAGACAGAATAACCACAGTTTTACGGGTAATCACTTGTAGTTTGAGTTATGTAAATTCGTCTGTTACAATTAGATTATGCAATATTCGTACAAAGAAAGACGACAGCATCTATATCCACCAAACCTCATTCATTGCTAGATGGCGAAGGTCAACTAGCAGTTTTCTTAAATTTTAGATATCCTGTTGATTGCTTTGTATCGACTAACGTTAAAATACTTTTATGTCATTACTGAAAAATCACTAAATAGGTATTTTGTTAGGATTGGTTATACATAATGTTGTTCCGATGACCGATAATAATAAAATTAATCAAATTTGAAAAAAGTGACTGACCATATATTTTCTACGACAGAGCTTCGCATCATATACATTCAGGGTAACTTCAAAGCAAGTGTTGTTCAACACAAAAACCAGGTGAACCACAACATTTTGGAACTTAAGTAGCGTATTACCTTTTTAAAACAGTAATTCTGATACTAGAAACGTATCATTTAGAAAGCCTTCTAACATTTAAGCTCTAGATCATGTTCACGTCGAGTGTGATTATTTACTTCCACTAAGTAAAATGATTGAATAATTAGTTTTCTTCTATTCTGGCATTAAGTACTTTGTGTCTATATTTGAAGTGACCTACAATTACATTTGCTAAATGAATCATTTAATTAAAAGTTCTGAAAAGATATAAGGTAATACTGCACTAATATGTATTTGTTAGTTAATGTTAGTGATAAATTCATATTTTACAGGAATTAATTAAAATAATTATGGAGAGTACGTCTAATAGACAAATAAAATTTTTCATGAACTATGAAAGCCTAACTGTAAGTGATATATGCATTTGCTTAATGCGACAACTATTTCTATTTGGTTGCTAAGGAAACAAGATAAGTCAACAGTAAATTGCAAAGTAAGCATTTCAAGATATTAAAATGTCTTTATTCTTTTCTTATGAAAGTTTATTCTATTTAAGATTATAGATTTTATTTTGTTAAGTTCTTATACTATCACATTAGTAAAGGTCTAATTAATCTTCAGTAATATCGAGTCTGTTAAGAATCATCTTTAATTAAGGGATAGATTGTGCTGGACTTACGTATAATTTAATATAAATGATAATGTTCTTAGCACCTAAAAAAACTGATAGTCACTGTTATTACTAAAACTAAACCAAACAAAGAAATCTGAAAAACGTTTTATTTTATTTTACACTATAGTTAACATCAGGAAAGCATATAATATGCAACCTCTTCCATAGAAAAGAACATCTGAAAACTTTTTCGTGTGGGTTTATTTCTGTCATATTTTCGAAACGATGTTTTTACAAAACTTACAAAACTATAATTTACATACCTCTACAATTAACTGTTGTATTGTTTCAAGTCATATTTCTTTTATTTTATTCTGTTATTTTGGTAACGCACATGATAAATTTATGTCATTAGTTGCTTTCTACGTTACATAATAGCTTCAGGGAACACAAAATAACTTTTATCACATTCACGATGAACTGTAACATCCCCTTAAATGTTATTTGTGTCGATTGGGAAAATAAAACAGCCTTGATTTGAAATCTCAATCCAATCTACCATAATGATCTAAAACATGAGAGTTACTTCGACAAATTTGTTTAAATGAACATGGAAGTTACTATTAAGCCAAGCTTCATCTCAAAGTCTAATTCTATTGTCTTAGTACTTAGTTAAGGTAAAAATTGAGAGACGCATTTCCTCTGAACCTATTCATGGTGTAATTCTCTAACATGACTTTTAATATCTTTAAATGATTTTGAAATGTGTAGATCGACTTCATATTACCGTGAAACAATAGTGAATAAAGAGTTATTGTATCATTATACTTTGAGGTACATTGTGAATTTGTAAAATACGATTCGACGTAAACCTTTCCTTAATATTCTTCCTAGCTTGATACATATTTTAGTGACGATACTTATGTAGTGTATACAGAAGTCTGATATTTCACTTCAACCATTGATCATACTTCATACGATAATCACTGATAGATATAGATGTTGAAGGGTTATTAAATCAATTTTGTAAAATATATCTTTCTAGCTGAAATACACTAATTAAACTAACGTATTCAATTCCAAAGCATTTTGTTTACAATCTGTGGCTAAAATATCCAACATATATAAACTATACATAGAAAAAGGTGAATTAAACAATAAAATCGTTTTCTATGATACAAACAGTTATACATGGAGTTATTAGATAAGAGAAAATAAGGTGTACTTTAAATTTTCTAGATGCAGTATCGTACTACTGAATTCACCCTATCCGTTATCGTAATCAAAACACTGAAAACAATATAACTCTGATAAAGATCGAGATGCTTAGTGAGATTGTTGTTTTCAAGAAAATCAACAAATTTGTATTCTCTTTATAAATAATCCATGCAAAATATGTGTGATCAATAAAGTCATTCATAAATATCAGTTTATTGTTCCTTAATTATTATTTACTTACATAGTGGAATTTTATAGTGGAAGTAGTTTCATTAATTAAATTTGATTGAGAAATATCATTGGTTGTAAGTAAATTTTCATAGATTACATTTTTCGATACTGATAATCTAACAGCATCTTGATCTATAAAAAGATTTGAAAAAGAAAACAAAAACACAAGTTTACGTTTAAGATAAACAACTCAAGATTGTAGATCAATCTTCAATATTTTTAAGTGTTAAACAAGCTACTTTTATAGTGAAATTCGTTTTTTGTCAATTGATTCTTGATGTTCTAGTAGATACTCAGTATTACTTACTCATCACACTTGTTCTACTCTAGATCCAAAACATGCATGAAGTAGATAAATCCTAGTTCATATAGAAACTTACAAATATTCACTGTACACAAATTCTGAGTATTGTGGTTATGTAATGGAGTATATAAACCTACAGTTCTCTAACTTCTTGAATTCCAGAAAGCATTACGTAGCTATAAATTTAACTGATTTGAAGTTGTCTACTTAAGCTTGCTATCTATTCAAAGAAGCTACATTGGATGGTTGATATAAGTGAGTACTGGAGTTATATAAATGGTAACAAGCATCTACTTTTCTTCATAAAATTGTAAAAACTAAAGTATTTTGCTTTGGTGTTTATATTATTCTTCTATTTATGTGATAAGTAATACAACGCATATGTCTGAAACAAAATATTTGTTAAATTGCTCTAGAAGATCATTACGTTTTTGCATATCTCAACGCAGTTTTATTGATTATAAAGCGCTCAGTTAACATCATTGATGTGGGCTAAGTATCATGTTGGTTGACATTTATAACAAGTTACAAGTGAAACAAACTGATGAAGAGCAATCCTGGTTAAGAGTATCGATTAATTCTATTAGATAATCTTTCGTGATAAACATACTATTGAGACTTGATAAATTCAGTTAATAGGCAATTCCGCTGTATTACTTCAGTTGATAATAAGTTTTATAATTACGGTTACTTAAGTGTAATTAGTTATCAATGAAATGAAAAACCGATATATAGAGAATGATATGTTATTCAGAAAACAATCTTATCTGTTAATAAATAAGCTGTTTCTTCTTTAATTATTTATTATACCATGAGTTAGATTGGGTGTGTAGAAATACAGTGGTGCATTGCAATTATGAGAGTACGCTAATTAGCCGAAGTTTATATTTTTTGTGTTGTGGTCAGAACTTTCCTGTAGTTAGTCGTTCCGATATAAAAATATGACTAGGTAACATCTGCTGTTATTAACGTAATGAGATTAATGTTAATCACCGAGCATTTCTGTCAATTAGAAATTGGTTTATTGTGGATAACTGTGACCGATTTTCTTATTAAGGCCTTTATTTTTGATCCCCACATACATTAATTTAATTGTTAAGCATTCTCTCAACCCTTAACCTTTACAGTCAAACTTGTGTCCAGTTTCAAAGGAATGCAGTATAATTGCCAATCTACTAATGACTTCACTTGTCTTTTAGAGATCTAAGAATATTTTCCAGATGTAGCCTGTGTTATTTCATCCTAACATTAAACTATCTGAATGCTTTTCTTGCATATACAGCATCACACTAATTATACTAAATTGTCATTGATTCTTGATGTTCTAGTAGATACTCAGTATTACTTACTCATCACACTTGTTCTACTCTAGATCCAAAACATGCATGAAGTAGATAAATCCTAGTTCATATAGAAACTTACAAATATTCACTGTACACAAATTCTGAGTATTGTGGTTATGTAATGGAGTATATAAACCTACAGTTCTCTAACTTCTTGAATTCCAGAAAGCATTACGTAGCTATAAATTTAACTGATTTGAAGTTGTCTACTTAAGCTTGCTATCTATTCAAAGAAGCTACATTGGATGGTTGATATAAGTGAGTACTGGAGTTATATAAATGGTAACAAGCATCTACTTTTCTTCATAAAATTGTAAAAACTAAAGTATTTTGCTTTGGTGTTTATATTATTCTTCTATTTATGTGATAAGTAATACAACGCATATGTCTGAAACAAAATATTTGTTAAATTGCTCTAGAAGATCATTACGTTTTTGCATATCTCAACGCAGTTTTATTGATTATAAAGCGCTCAGTTAACATCATTGATGTGGGCTAAGTATCATGTTGGTTGACATTTATAACAAGTTACAAGTGAAACAAACTGATGAAGAGCAATCCTGGTTAAGAGTATCGATTAATTCTATTAGATAATCTTTCGTGATAAACATACTATTGAGACTTGATAAATTCAGTTAATAGGCAATTCCGCTGTATTACTTCAGTTGATAATAAGTTTTATAATTACGGTTACTTAAGTGTAATTAGTTATCAATGAAATGAAAAACCGATATATAGAGAATGATATGTTATTCAGAAAACAATCTTATCTGTTAATAAATAAGCTGTTTCTTCTTTAATTATTTATTATACCATGAGTTAGATTGGGTGTGTAGAAATACAGTGGTGCATTGCAATTATGAGAGTACGCTAATTAGCCGAAGTTTATATTTTTTGTGTTGTGGTCAGAACTTTCCTGTAGTTAGTCGTTCCGATATAAAAATATGACTAGGTAACATCTGCTGTTATTAACGTAATGAGATTAATGTTAATCACCGAGCATTTCTGTCAATTAGAAATTGGTTTATTGTGGATAACTGTGACCGATTTTCTTATTAAGGCCTTTATTTTTGATCCCCACATACATTAATTTAATTGTTAAGCATTCTCTCAACCCTTAACCTTTACAGTCAAACTTGTGTCCAGTTTCAAAGGAATGCAGTATAATTGCCAATCTACTAATGACTTCACTTGTCTTTTAGAGATCTAAGAATATTTTCCAGATGTAGCCTGTGTTATTTCATCCTAACATTAAACTATCTGAATGCTTTTCTTGCATATACAGCATCACACTAATTATACTAAATTTCATTGATTCAGTTTTAATGTTTGTTTAACGTAATACTGATTTCATTCTATATTCCTTTTAGATATAGAATTACTACAGTGTTCTATCATGTTTAGATAAATATCGAAAGTTTAACGTAATGAACTACAATTCAAGAACAGATCTTTCTAATATTAGCAAAATCAACACCTATCAATGAATACATTACTAGGCTGCATAAATAAGTAGTGTCTTTTTCTATTCAATCAAATATTCTTTAAAATACTATTCTATCATTCACTAATAAGCAAAATACTATTAATTAAAACCCATTTAATTAATTATGAAAATTGTATACAAACTATATGCAAATAAAATTACATTGGGATCATTAAGTGAACATTCTACTCATTTTTTGCTTCAGATATTGAATTAGGAACATAAATGGACAATTTTACATAGAATTAAACAAAATAATACATACATACATACAAAAATGATTAAAAACTATTCAATAACAACTTACTTTTAAGCCAAATTTGATAGTTACTTGTTTTTCCAGTATTATTCATATTGATGAGTATGCCTGTAATTGAACAAAAGATTTAATCATATCGACATGTAATAAAATGATCAATACATTAAATGATCATTTTTATTAAATTGAAAACAGTATATGAAAAGTAAAGTGCACAATTTAATCTACTATAAATAAAACGGAATGATGACTTCATTATATTTTATAGAAAGTAATTTACTTATAAATCTATACTAACATCAAAATGAAACAAATCTAATTAACTTTATTTAATTTAAATGAAATATGTAATGTGTGAATAAGCAAGTTCAAAGCAACACTTGTAAAACGGGTATGCATATATAATCTGGATGTGGCTGAATCCCAAATCCGATGAAATGTGCGTCCTAGATTCCGCTTTTTAATCACAATCCAACTACAACAAGGCAAACTGCTTAGAACACACATATGGCAACAGAGATAGATCAATTTCAGTTCATGATATAAATCAAGGGAAAGATTCAATGCATTATAATAAATTATTTACATTTGTCTGAAAACAAAGTTGAGTATTCATCAAAATGTCATAGATGTTAGATAAAGACCATTAAATGAGTAAAAAGGTTGCATGGTATACTAAGAAGGAAGTCGGTTCCTACCCAAAGGTTAATAATGAAGGAGAAAGAAGTAATGATGGTCAATGGAGAAGACGAATGAAATATATATACATATAAGTAAAATGTCAAAAACTCATTTTTGTATTTGATGCGGTGCATACATAACTTCAAAATATTTGTTCATGTCACTTATTTTATCGGTTCAACACAACAATATGTGAAAGGCTATAATATGTAGCTTTAGTAATGCATTAAAGCAACATAATTGTACTTCATTTTTATCATTGTTGTGTATTATTATCAATTTAAACACAAAATATTCAGTGTGTTTGATTACATATGAACTGATTATTCACTAAGTTATTTCCAATCAACTATATCATAGCTAAGTGTTAAGTTACTTTTAGCACTTATTGTTTCCACTAATCCTTCATAGACCTATATAGTCTAAGAGTTCAAAAACCAGGTATACAGCACAAATGAAATAGCTACAGTATGCTTTTTGTATTCAGATCATTGTCATGTAAAAGTTAATCTGTTATGTAAACTATGGTTAAGAACATATACATGCAATAATTACCTGTCTACTTAGTGGATTTAAGTACAAATAACATAAATAATCAACTTTTATTCATTGCTTACATGATTAGAAAATATAAGTTGATTATAAATTGGCAATTAACTGATCAGACAAAGATATCATGTAAAATAATTAATCATCATAAATATTACTTTTTATTATCTTAACATTTATCTTAGTGACCTTCATTGATAAGTTCTTCATTATAACTAATGTGAATTATATGTCAAATCTTGAATTCATAGATAAATATATAAGAAAGGTCTTTCTTCTTTGGATAATCATCAGAAGATAGTAATAATGAAAGTTTATTCATAATAGTTTGGTCAATCATCTTAAAGACATATATGTTACTGTATAATATATTCTACTGAGAATACAGAATGTTCCTATGATGTTAATTGTTTCTACTCATGTTGTTTGTTATCTAAAACAACTGTTTTAATAACTCTAAGCAAATCAGTGAAACATATATGATGTCATTTTACTAATTTTAAGAAAGATTATACGTAAACATTCAATGTAATTAATATTAATTAATTAAAAAACTTACAAAAATAAAGAGAAATATGTTAATCAATTATCTTATTAGATTTATAATCATGAATAGGACTTTAAGATTAATGCTTTACATCTATTTGATCTTTAAATATACTAAACATTTAATGCTTATTCATACTAAAACTTGTTTCTCATGCAAATAAGTTGTACATAAATTATAGATGCCAACATGTATATCATTACTTTACTTATAGATAATTAGATTTCTAAATCAATAAACACTGACTTATCAGGTAGTTGCTACTATACAGATGTATAAATATATGTGATACACAATCTAGGCTAAAGTGTCATGAGTCGATAGAAAGTTGATAGATTAAGATGTGATAACATCAATTGCTTTCTGAAAATTAATTATTGTCATATGATCTTCTGGCAGACACAAGTTTGTATAATTACCACAGCATATTTAGAATTTGATACATGTATCAGATGAATATAGTTGATTATTATATTATCAACTGACGAGTTGTAAAAAGTTTACGTTTCTGTGTGTGGTATCAGTACTGGTGATTGTATTAATTATTATTTATAAATTAGATTAACTACATGAAAACGAAACCAAAGACTTTTTTTAATTTTTCTTTAAGTTCACTACACATGAATAATTTTCATGTGACATGTGAAAAAACTAATTATACTGAAGCCATTTCACAATAATGTATATGCTGAAAATAGATGTAATATAAATTATCTAATCTAAAATGTATTTGTCATATCTCAGTAAAAAGAATAGTGCAATAATTTGTTTGATTTAATGAATGGTAAAAACCTTTATTTCGGGTGGTCTAAGAATTGTATTTATTGATAAAAGCCTAATTCAAGTATGTGTCAAGCATTAATTGATGTTTTGAACCACTTTGATGTATCTTCTTAATAAGTTGTCATTTTAAAGTATGCTGTATTCATTATATCGAGTATGCTTTTCCTAAACTTAGATTGAAGTATAAATCATTCATTCACCATCTGGTAAATTGCGGTTATATATTTTCTTTATGATTATCATTCGATATTGCTCAAATAGTAAAAAGAATTGATTTTGACAGCTTTTAGGTAAGAAATCTTTAAAGCAGAGGTTTAGGAAACTAATCCAATCAAGCCTGATCAACGTGTTTAGAAGAGGCTTTGTTTAACTCTGTATTTCACAGTGGTTTCAGTCGGTCTTTTAATTTTGTTACTTGTTTTTGAAATGTATTCTTCTTTGCTTTGTTGATGAGATTAAACATTTTGTTGTAAATTATCCTTCCATATGTCATTTTTATCTTTACTATCCTTTGACTAGTACGTGACTTATGTTTAGTATTATAAAAGATTTAATTAACTTTTATTAAATTTGTTAATGACGCAACAAATTTATCTTTTATTTTATTTAATCTACCCTACTTAGTATGAATACAATTACAGTTCCACGGCTTTAGTTAATGATATTGTTGAGAAGAGTATTTTCATCTCTAAGTTGACATTATAACAGTTAATTTCAAGAATGTCACTAAAACTGATAGTTTAGGAAAGAATTTAAATACATTTTCGTGGTGGAGTTATTGATACTAACTTCAGGTGAGTCCCATATTGGAAAGAAACGGTTGTTCAGTGCTACTTAGTTTTCAAAGGTTATATAACTCAGACAAGTTCGTGTTTTAAAATTTACGTTTCTTTAGAATAGGATACTTTGACTTGGTAAAAGTGTTTCTGAAAGTAAGTAGTGGCTTTACCATTTCAGTGGTTGTTGGAAAATTTATGATATATACCATATTGTGTAAATTGCCCATTTAACACGTTTGGGTTTTAAATTTCGTCTATTGAACAAATAAACTTTTGGAAATACGTAAACAACATGTAAGTGTACAAAACTGTGTATCTTTTTATTGTGAACATGTTTATCTACATATTATGTGATTAATACTAATAAGGAATAGAGATAATTAAACTAATGAGTCCCAAATAGAACGAAAATCGCGTCTTAGATTCCACTTTTTAGTCACAATCCAACTTAAATATTGCTTGTGATTTATAGTTATATCAAGGCAATCAGCTAAGGCAGCAGAAGCTGACCAGTTCCAGTCTATGACTAATCAACAATACGACAGAAATTCATGCTAATTAAATATTTACCAGTTGCATAAGTGTAACTGTGTGGATTCAAATGCCTTGTGGTGGATGCGTGGCGTTTGACATAAAACAAACTGAGCTTGAATCGTCGTGTGAACATCAATATTGGGATGCAGGTACATCCAGCCGATCAGTCCCAAATGAGAAGAAATGCGTCCAGGATTCCAGTTGCCAATCATAACTCAACTTAAATAATCGAGATAATAGTTTAATTGCAGTATTTTATATTTTATGCTAGTTACCTGTATATATTGACGTCATCAAATTAGTTTTTTAATGATTATAGCCAGATTTATTCTGGTTCCATGTTAGATTTATTCTAGTTTCATTTGTACTACATACTTTTGACGTATTTTGCAGTAATAACTGTAAGCAATGGAATATAATTTTATGAATCAGATATGAAACTGGAAAAGTAGTTTATATTGTATATAGTACTCACTATATAAACTTTTAAGCTAAATGTATAACTTTTATAGACAACTTTTATAGATTGCGGCATAAAACAACAAAACAGCTCATTGGCATCAGAAGATATAATTTCAAAAAACGAATATTCATACTGACTAAATGACTAATGGTTAAATCGGCTTGATGTATTACTCAGTAGTACACTTCAAAAATATAAAATAATTTAATATTTTTTAGTCAGAGTTAGTGGAGAATACGTTGCTTATTGATTGGTTGCAAAACTTATACGGTTGAAAATATTTTATTATATATCTAAAAAGTACAAACCGGGGCATAGTGAAACTAAAATGACCATTTTAGTAATTGCTTGGTAGGAACTAGTAAATCGGACTGGCGTGACCACTATGACCAGACAGACTTGGTAAACAGTGCTTGGTTTGAACCATGCTTAAGCAACCGAAGCCTATTTCAAAAGTTTGACTAGATCGAACAAGCACCGGCGAATGAAGGCTAAAACCAAGTCATTTATTGAGTGAAAACTATGGGTTTATATTTCATATGCTGGACAAAACAGTAACAGAAAATACAGGTTACGTTAAACACTAGACTAGGGAAGTTTTCTTCAGAAATCAAGATCATAAGACCATAGTAAGATTACGATAATTATGAAAACAAAACATGTGATAACAATTAATGAGCCTATGAAAAGCTTACAATTTAGCAATACCCATAGCGTAATTACTAAATGTTCAACAAATGCAGTGTAGCAATAGAGGTTCTGATGCCACGAACAAACTTCCTCAAAGAATCAAACATTGGACATCCAGGTTAGCGACCCTTAACACTCTACACCACTAGGACTTAATTCGGTGGTGACATTCGTATATCCACTAACTTTTGATATAGCAGGCGATCCTCTATGGTGATTGCTAATATCTGTCTCTTCTCCAATAAATATGAACTTCACCAGTCATGACTTCTCACTAGAACTTCAGAAACATCTTGAAGTCATTAGTGATAGATTGACATATAGTTAAGCATGATTATACACATTTCGGCAAATAATGTATCAACTTTATTCTGTTTTTGTGTTTTTTTCAGTTAACAGATGCAGACATTTGAAAATATAAGCAAATGTATGCAAAACCTTCCGCGGATATCTCACTTTTATGATTATATTTATAGCAACAACATAGGCTAAACATAACAACCCTAATTGTTCACTCAATTACTATCAACGTAATATGATTTTAGACTTTTTATATTTTATATTATGATTGTTTTATATTTTTAATTGACTACTCAAAATATTTTGCTTATCTAAATGAAAATTTAAAAGCATATTGCAATATCAGACTGACTAGAAAAATGTTTTACAATGGTCAATTATCATCACGTGCTTTTTTATGAACTCAATAATGTAGTGCCATTAAAATGTAAAGCGACCTTCTACTGTTTACATTATTTATCGTATATAATGAAACTAAGAATGTTATCATATAGGTGATTCTGAGGATCAATTCACACATCCGCCTGGAGCCCCACAGGGTCCCAAGCCGGGATAAAGGAGGAGGGTTGGGCGTGAGGTTAGCAACCCCACCCCATAAAACAACTACCATGCTAAAAAACAGCTTACGAGTAAAAATCTTTATAACTATTCTAACTTTGCCCTGGGAATTTGAAGGACTGATATGACGCTTCATGGTGAAAGCCGAGCTCCTTCGGAAGCCATGAGGCCGATGCCCTCCCTTCTGACTACCGGAGCAAGAATTAATATACTTGACCAACCTCAAACAGCTGTCCTCTGGGCACTGCGGTCACACTCTCAGGTCATCACGACCTGCCCTAATTCTCTTTCTGTTTCAGGTTCCTCAAGAATGACTCTTCCACGGTGTGGGCAACCGGGAAGTGATAACCGCCCTCATACCTCTAACAGCACTCGAGTTCACCTTATTCATGATCAAACACGTTCTCCCTCCCTGGTCTCTACTTGTAACACTTCTTCTCCTACATTTTCTATGCGCGCCACTTGTACTGGTTACCCGAGTTCCCAAATTATCATACCAGGTCTCCTGAAGCCACGCTCTAAACTTCATGTTGGAGCTTTTAGTGTGCGTACGCTGTGTCAAATCGGTCAACAAGCTGCCTTAGCTAAAACATTAGAATCTCTTGCAATTGATGTATGCTGTGTCTCCGAAACACGCATACAGGATCCCAGCATGGTCATCCGTTTGACCTCACCTAGTCAATGCAACGAACAGCACACTTCAATCTTCGTTTATCTGGAGACCCTACAGCAAGCTCACGTGGCCTTGCTGGTGTAGGTATAGCACTAAGCTTACAGGCAGAACAGGCACTTCTCGAGTGGATCTCGGTAGACAGTCGTCTATGTGCTGTCCGTCTAAATGGCACAGTACGAACTCGGAAAGATAGGGACACACGCCGATGCCATTTTGTCGTCTCTGCTTATGCCCCCCCCCGATTGACTGCAGCACAGATGAAGTGAAAGACGAGTTCTATATGAAGTTCTCCAGCCTCCTTCAGAAAGCTAAGTACTCAGACATAGTAATTATTGCAGGAGATTTTAATGCCCAAGTAGGTAGACTAAATCAGGCTGAAAAGCACCTAGGTGGGTTACTCGGCATCCCAGCCCAGCGAACAGATAACGGAGATCGTCTGTTGCAGTTATGTTCAGACTACCGTTTATTCTTAGCTAGCACAAACTTTAAACATAAGGTGAGACATTGTTTAACCTGGCGACCCCCAACATCTACACAACGATGGACACAAATTGATCACATCGGCATCAGCTACCGTTGGAGAGGCTGTATAGAGGACTGCCGCTCTTTCTGGGGCACGTGTCTAGATTCTGACCACGCCCTAGTGAGAGCACGTATCTCTATGCGTTTTGCTGGTCGCAGAAAGGTTACATCAGGCAAACCCTTTAGATATCACTTTGAGAGTGAGAACGCTAAGATTGCATTTAGGAATGGTTTAGCTAAGCATTTACTCGCCCACGACCAACAGGTTCATCCCGAAGTAGCTTGGAATGATTTTAAAACAGGTGTATATGCAGCAGCGCTATCAGCATCTAACCCAAAACCAATGAAAGACTATTGGATCTCTAGTACTTCTAGGGAACTGATGGAGGCTCGAAAACTCATTCCAGCAGTCTCGGAGTATGATGAAGAGCGACGACAACTGAAACGTAGACTGACAAAGAGTTTGCGTAAGGATCGTGAACAGTGGTGGGAAACAAAAGCAAAAGCGATAGAAGCATCAGCAGCGGCAGGCAATAGTAGACAGCTGTTCCGACTTATTAGGGACACCGGTATCGAAAAATCGGCAGTTAGTGAAATTATCTCTGAAAAAGATAGGTCGTTGATCTACTCTCAATCTAGAAGATTAGAACGATGGGCAGAACACTTTCAGGAACAGTTTAACTGGCCCCCAGCCACGCTTAGCTTACCCACAATCTCCAAGCTACCCGAATGGAAAACTGACACAGGTCCCCCAACTCTCAGTGAAGTTGAAAACGTCATAAGTAGATTGAAACGAGGGAAAGCAGCAGGGCCTGATATGTTGTCTACCGATATCTTTAAGGATGGTGGTCTAGTTTTAGCCTGCAGGTTGACTGATATATTAGCCAAAGTCTGGGAACTAAACTCCATCCCATCTGACTGGTCTCGATCGCTGATCGTTCCAGTCTACAAAAAGGGACAGAAATCCTCTTGTGATAACCACAGAGGAATCAGTTTGACTAACATAGTGTCTAAAATATTAGCCTCTATAATCATCCGACGTTTAACCAACACTAGGGAACAGCAGACTCGAGAAAACCAGGCTGGTTTTAGACCTGAACGGGGGGGGCATTGATCTTATATTCACCCTGTGCCAGATCCTCGAACATAGACATATGTACCAACGCCTAACTATAGTTGTATTTCTTGACTTGAAGGCAGCGTTCGACTCTGTTGACCGTGAAGTCTTGTGGCAATGTTTGTCATTAAAAGGCGTACCTCAAAACTACATTAACCTTATAACGGCTGTCTACTTGGTCACCACTGGTCGAGTCAGAGCATATGGCGAATTGTCACGAGAAATTTCATCCTCAAGTGGAGTCCGTCAGGGTTGCCCCTTATCTCCCCCTTTTTATATAATTTCATCATAGATGTACTGTTAGAAATCTCTCTCACTTCTTTTAAATCCTCTGAAATTAATCTCTTTCCAGGAGGCTCCCTTGTGGACTTAGAATATGCAGATGATATAGTCATATTTTGTGAAGACGCACACAGCATTCAAGGTCTCTTGAACACGTTGAGTAACAACGCAGGCATATTTGGGATGCGCTTCTCCCCTCTCCAATCCAAAATGTTACTCCAGGACTGGCCTGCTTCTTTTCCCAAATTAGTTATAGGGGATGAAGTAATTGAATGCGTTGATCGCTTCACTTATCTCGGAAGTCTCATCACCCCTGGTGGGTCGGTGTCTGACGAAATCTCAGCGCGGATTCAGAAAGCTCGATTGGCATTTGCCAATCTACGGCACTTGTGGCGCAGACGAGATATCCGTGTCTCAACGAAAGGCCGGGTGTACTGCGCAACAGTCCGCGCCATCTTAACATGTGGCTGCAAAACGTGGGCCATGAAAACCCAAGATAGGCGTCGATTCCAGATATTTGACCATAGGAATCTTCGGAACATCGCTCGTATACCATGGAATAAGCGGATTAGTAATAGTGAGGTTAGACAAAAGGTTCTTTGGAAACACGGTAAATCAGTCGAAGAGGTCATTAACCTTCATCGACTGAGATGGCTGGGACATGTGTCGCGCATGCCCGACCACCGTCTACCCCGTCGCGCCATGTTAGCTAGGGCTGAAGTAGGATGGAAGAAAGTTAGGGGCGGCCAAACTAAAACATGGCATCAGTCCATGAAGTCCTTGACTATTGGTCTAAGCCATGTAGGTAGATGTAGACTACCTGGTTGGGGTCCGCGTGATGATCGCAACAAATGGCTGGAGACACTAGGTGATATGGCTCAGAATCGGTCACAGTGGCGCAAGTGTATTCACTCTTTAACCTCATCTAGATCTTGAATTCTATTGTTATTTTCTGCACATCTTTACTTTACTCTTCTGTCTTGTATTCTGTCTATACGTCACCTCAATATTCTCGTAGTGCTATTGTGGTATGGCAACTTGAACCTACAGGCGTTTGTTCCCGGTTCTACGTTGCTGATAATGATAATGAATTTACTTCGTATTATAGGCGCCTACCATACAATAAAATTATAATTGTGCTTCAGAAAACGATGTGCTTGACCATCCATTTTATTATTACTAGAAATCGTTGATATTTTTTTCCTGTATACTGCTCCAAGAGATTTTCTGTTGTTGGAATAATTTTTTCTTATTCATATGTATGGATCGGTAACTTTTCTGACACTAAATCTTCCATTCATTTTTCATGATAATGTACAACTGAAATTCTACGACATACTGTTTGATAAATTGTGCAAAATCAAGAATATAAGTGTTAGGATGGAATTTTAAAGTATTACATACGCCAAGCGTTACACAATAAGATGAATAAACAAACAATTGTGCTTTTTATTCTAATAATTAAATATTTAATAAATTTTGATTCTATACTTAAGTTTAGTGGTCAACCTATATGTTCTCCATGAAGGATTTAACAAACATACAAATAGTAGACGTTAGTAGTAGAAGTTGAAGGCCCTGCTTTAGATTTTCTAAAGGAATTGAGAGAGCATACTGCTGTGAAACCCCATACCAAAACGTAATGGCTGTCCAGCGCTCCTCGAATTTCGGTAGTACACAACCAACACCAATTTGTGACAAATACAATAAATTAAATATACAGATGCTTTACAAATCCGTAATTCATCATACGTACTTCTATATATGTGTGTATACTCTTGTAGGTTATTTTGTCTATGATATGATACTTTTGGCGAATTAAATGTTTGATGCGAATTACCATCAGGCGTTCATTCCTTTGTCATAGCTCACCGCCCAACAAACAAACATAATAATTGAATATTTGGGTCGCAACCTACCCGGTTAACATCATTTTATCGGCCACAAACTCTGACTGACTATTTAAATAGTGTAGCATCTAAATAGCATTTAATCTTTTCACGCTACATAAATATAACGACACAAATAAAGTATTCTAGTGCTAATTGATATCACTTCCGCTAAAACTTAAGATATTATCTTAATTGCAATTTGGCATAAACATATAAGTGATCTGTATTAATAGTATTAGGTACTTGAGGAATCTAATCTAAACAAATTAATGAAGAATTCGTTTATACAACTTATACTATTACCAGTAATCTATCACATAACGTTCATCTAATATAAAAAGATGCATAAAAGAAATCTATTTTTAGTTGGCTTGCATGCAAACAAATACTAACCAACTAAATAACTAATACATCATTCTTACATAAGTATATATCATTTAGTGATAAGTTTGAAGACAATTAACCGTTACTTTGATATATATGTTTCTCATAGAAATATCATTTTTTTCAAATTATGTTACTAAATTCAATAGTTCATTCTAAGTTAATTGTTATGTAATCTTTGCTTTTACGCAATGATTAATTATTATTTTAAGATTATTTCGAAGTTGATGAAGCATATTTTTCTGTTGAATTATACTACTATGTATTTTTTTTGTGTTGTTTTATTGCTTGATATGAAGTTATATCATTAATAAAAGGTAAATAGCAATCAATATTTCAATGTTTAACCATAAAATTTACAAGTTTTACAAAATCTGCATATAAATAATTCATCTTCAATGAGTTGAATATTATTTGATAGAATAAATAGTTTCAAAACAATTAATAAAAGAACTTGGTCTGCCTTATAAAGTAGTTGACAAAAGTAATTGACATATATATAGTACTAAATGAAACGTCGTATCAATCAGTAAATCGTGAATAATAAAGTTAATCAGTGGTTGCTATCTGTATGATTTAAAACGGTAGATTATCTGCAACAGCCAGTAGATAATGTCCATGTTGTCCCAATTATTAACTATACTGTAATTGTTGATACAACTAAACAAGTTATATATGTCATGTTGGCAAGCAGCATATCGAGATTAAAGTTATTAGTAACAACCTAAACTGATTTGATATAATTTTTTCAGTTAAGTTTGTTTATATTCTAAAGTAATATGGTATGTAATCACTTATATTATTTAACATTACATACTGGTATACCTTTGTTGACATCGATTTATCCACATCAATCTCTAGCACCTGACAATGTGCAATCAAATACTCCTGTTATTATTTTCAAACTCTCGTCATATGTCAACACTCCAAATCTATATCAATGAAGATGTTCCATTTATCATAAAATTACCAATTTTTCATATATATTTAATGTCAATTTGGATAAAAAATTATATTATCTTACTAGAAAAACCAATAAATATTTAAGTTACGTTAGTACTAGATAGTTCTAAACTAATTTTAGGTTGTCAATGTGAATATTCATTCAATTACTGTTTGTTTACAATTACTGTACACCTGTCTTAATTAAGATGTATGAAATTCAAAATATAATCATTAAGAATCTTGGAAACTACTAGATTATCTCAGTTTCTTATATGAAAGTTGTTTTGAAGATTCATAAATACTTATTTATAGGATAATAACTGAAATTATAAACTACTGTTTACTAGAAGTATTGCCTTTATAGTCTGGTTAAAAATGTAAGTAAATGAATGCTGACATGCATATATACTTTATAATATATATGCATGAAAGGTGATCACAGTTGCATTTTGATGTTATATTTTATATTTCAGAAATATATTTTAACACAAGGAAAGCACCTTATGAGCGTAGAACAACTTTGTTCTAACTACAAAAATCTTGATACTGATAGGATTGAAGGCGGTATCTACAAAGGTTTAAATGCTCATAGAGCATGTTATATTAATAATTTACTATTGTTTTCTTACTTCGGTTACATTGTACTATTTTATTAACATGAAATATTATATTTTCAGGAGGATATTACTGTGTGTGGAATGAAATGATTTTATTTAACCATTTCACTTGATCTAATTCTCAAATATACCCACTAATTCGTATAAACAAGCAGAACACTTTACAAGTGAAGTCTTAAGTGTCACATGCCATGAATAATGATCCCAAACATACATTCGATTTACAGATGAATGAAACAAGTAAGATGTTGTGATCGTGAAGTAATCAAGTATAAGAAACATGTGCTAATTGTATATTTGAATCAGACGAAATAATTAAAATTGATATCAGTTACCGAAACTAGATCTGAATTAATCATAACAACAGTGATGAAAATGACATTTGGAATTATAAAGAAGTGGTAAGCGTTATTCTTGCAGATGTTGATTTATTCTGAAAATACATTTCATGACTCAAAATGCTTATTAATAAACTTTAAAGTTTGGTAGTAAATGGATAATAAAATTTAACCATCTTAGAAAGTAATTATCCAAGAAATTTGTAATATTTTGCAATTTATGACAGCATGTAAAATTTCGATTTTTGATGGGCTGAATTGAGAAGTCAAGCAACTGAATAGCATGATCTTTCTTGTCGTGTATAGTAAGTGTGTCAAAAAAAACTCAACACATATATGTATAGATTTTTATTTAATTGTATTTCTGTGCTTAATGTTTTTCTAGTTGCTTCAAAAATACCAGCAAATCTAATGCCTAGTGAACTCTTCATTGCTAAACCATCAGCTTGTTGATAGCACTTCCCAATAAATTGTGACCAACACTTTCTGTGCATAACAATAATAATTCTATTAGCCTCTTCTTCAGAAGATTAATCCTATCACAGTAGCCGTATATAATGTCGATAGTTACTTGCATCAGGACACTAGAGAATAAGGACTTTACATCAAAATAGGATATATATTTTCTGTTTCAACTAATACTACCTATTTTCTTAAAAACGTCGAAATTGATATTTAGTCCATCAGCTTCTTTTAATAAGTTCAACAAACTGAGCAGCCTATTGATCGACCCTACGATATGGCGAATCGCTGATTGTTAAGACGGGCTACAAAGGACCACATGTTCTACTAATCGCCTTTAGGTTTCAAGACACTAGAAAGTGGGTGTTACAAACATCCTCAAGTTGTTTAATCCATTAGATGATCCATGCTCATACATGTTTGCCACAGTTATTTTTGTTGTGTCCTTGTTTTGTTCATCTTTGATGAAGAGCGTATGATTATTTAATAAATTATGCATAAATTTTCTTGTTTAAAATCACTAAACCAGATCTGTCAGTTCCTGTAAAACTACTTCATTGCTACTCAATAACACATTTTTTGGTTTAAAATGTTAATTAGCACGAAATATCACTGTAGCTCAGGTTATATGATAGTAATTTGCAAAATCCACAAGTCTGGCTTTTACGGGATCTTCCTGATTTTAAAGGTAGATATCGTATTTAAATAACTGGCTATACTGGTTTTCAAACTGACATTCTGGCTTTATTCAGTTTACCCTATTATATGGAGTACAACGTTTAAAGCATAAAGACAAGGCTCCTAACTGTAGTGTGGTCAACTTAATGTCAAATAAACTCAGACACATTTTTAGAGTATGAACTAGCTGCGGAAATCTTTAATGGTACTTAAATTACTGTTTTAAATAATTTCTTCTGCGTTAGACAACGAGTACACGATTCTAGTTTAAGACGGAGGTTGAAACTTTGTATACCAAAAAATATGCTACTACTGTTTAAGGTAGAAATGGATTGCTTAGGTAATCCAAATAATGAATTATTGTACAAATCTACTAACAACTGAATACGGAGGAACAACATTGTACAACATGAACATAATTAGTTGAAATATTATCTTCCGTATAATACTTGGCACTATGAACTTATCTGCTTTGGCTATTTTGTTTCAGCTGTGCGTTCAGAAAAGAACAAGCTGAGGAATATTGTGGTAAATCAACGGTTAGTTGGTTGTTAAGTGATGGACATTAGGTTATTAGTCAAATGATGGCTATTTTGTTATTAATATGGCAAGCGATTGGTCTGCATGATGATAATGTATTAATTTCATAGGTTTGTGAATGAATTAGTACATCAATGTGTAACAAACATTAGTGGTTTAAGCAAAATTTGATCATAATGATTTTGTGCAAAATATTTAGTATATAATTGTTTTATTGTGTTGCATAAAACAACTTCGATTTTCTTTTTATTCTGTCTTTTAGTGTCCGTTCATTGGTTCTTCAGCCATTAATTCAGATTTCATAAATGGATACTACTCGACCACAATCACGTTAGAATATTGATCACCAGTTTCCAATTCAATATCTTATACAATCCTTCATTTATTAGACCAGTGCAAGAAACTGCTTGGTTCAGTAAGTAATTCTGAATAATTTTATACGTAATATGATAAATACTACCACCTAGTTTTGGAAGAACACTATATTTAAGCAGATGAACACTCGTTATTCTAGTGTTTTCTAGACAAATTTGCAAGATGAAATGGATATTACGATAAAAATAACAAACGATATTCAGACAGTAAGGGAAAACTACCACGCTGTTTCAATATGGGATGCCTCAGGGGCAAGCATTTGTTGTCGTGTCGAAGACTAGATTTAAAACATCTAAATCGCATGCCAAGAGATAGAAAATGGCAGATACATTTTATCCAAAAATCGTGGTGGTTGTTTAAAATATATACAGCTGCTCATATATATACAGGATGCTATTCCCACTCGACTATGCTTAAAAATGTTTTCAATTAGCTTATTGCTTTCTATATTTCAACAATGTTTCCCTTAAAAGATAACATATGTAAGAAAATTTGTAAATTAAGTAAACTTAATGTAAATATTTTCGACCTTTTCGACAATTTCCGGAAGCATAGCTAACTTAGAAAAATGTAAAAACATTCTTGAAGTTTGTCCGTATACAAAATACATTATTTGTATTCTATTTCGAATCTTTAGTAGGAGAACAGAATATTTAATTCAGTGAATCTCACAATCAATTCTGGATTAAGTAGGAACCATTCTGTTAAGAGAATGAAACAGAATTCATTAGTTAGGCAACAGTTTGAGCATAAAAATATGATTAGGTTAGAATCGGCTACTGTACTTCAAACTTTCTGATCAATTTTCGCATATCGGAATAATTATCAAAACATACTATATAAACAACGACAAACGTTAGCGTATGTGTGTATATACGCCATGAATTCCACTTGCTACTTTTAATAACCTCCTAATTTTCCGATACGACAATCGCAACTCGCCAGCTGAAATATGTTTATATGTATGATTGAACTTTATGAATTTGTTCATTTACCTATTATTTAGATTGGTATGTTTCTGACCTTTCGAAATACTACAGCGAATAATATGTAATGTTAATCACTGCTAATATGGTTTTCCAATAATATGTTTCTATAAACTTATCTACTTTTTACTCGTCAGTAAGTTTTTTTTAAAATTACAATTAATCCCTATTTATATCTATTATCTCGAATAACTACAACTAACTATGGGCAATGCTTTCAATGACGAAACGTCGTACTATGTAACTAGTGTATTTTTGCATTCTGCACATTTTGTATACTACTCAGCACTCCAATAACCTAATTAAATAATATTTCACTTGGATTGTGACTGGCAATCGGAATTCAGGAGGCGTGTTTCGTCCTATCTGGGATTCACCGGCTGAATGTATGCTAATTAATTAAATATTAGTTGCGAGCCACCCAACTCTTTTAAATATACATCGATTTAGACGATTGACAGAATTTTTTGCTACACATTAATTTACAGCCAAATTACATACTGAAATTGGCTAAGTAAAAAAATCTACAGACAATATTGGTTGTACGTAGTTACGTCATAAACGGATTGATTATTGCACAATGCATGACAAACAGCTCTGTATAAGCCCATTCACTCGTTTTTAGTATAAATAGGTACAGAACTACTGCAATAAATTATTGTGATCTACATGCTGCATCGTTAAAATAGATGTTATACACAGAAAGGAACAACTTATAAACACAAAAATGCATGTAAGTAAGCATTCTTGTACTTGATGATGGAAATATCTTTTAAGAAAGGAGTAACACCAAAGAGTTAGAGATATTAAAATACTATATTAATGGTCACAGATTACGGAACGGTGTTTCGTTTATCTGATCACATTTTATTAGAAAGTTAATCATCATAAATAAGCATTATCTAATCTGCATGTGATATTTTAACTACTTATATATATATATACATATGCTAAAATGGTCGGAATACATAATGGCTGTTAAAGAAAGTAGCAAAAGTTCATTTATGACTATTACTTTTTATAACTGACTAAAAGTAACATTCAAAGAATGTATGTCATTTGGCAAACTTTGAAAAATGAGAGTGGTAAATAAATACAAATTTAAGAATGTATTATTGAGTTTGTGTAACGTTTTAGTCTTTTATAAGTTTTCAGGAGTATCTGACAACTAAAAACATCTTAGAAATGCTCAAATAATTCGTTCCACCGTGCTTTTGATTTATCAACTTAAGGCGTAAATTCGAATGTAACACTTGATTGTTCTTAGTTCAATGTTTAATATTAAGATATGAATTAATGAATTTCATCACGCTAATATGGTAGCTATAAAATGAGTCGACTTGCAAACAATTAAAAGTAAATAAATCATACGAAGTAAAATGAGTAAACAAAATGTTTTCCGGAAATCATTTATCTAAATTTGCATCTCAGTCTCAGTTTGAAACATCATTTATCCTACGATAATTAAAGCTAGATTTGAAATGGTTTACTGATTTCTCATCTAGTACTTTATGCAATCTAAATGAAATCTTAACACATTACTATTATGATCGGCTAAACTTTCTAGATTTATAAATGAAATAGGAAAAATAGTATAATGTACTCATTACATTTATTGTAAGCTGAAATAAACTGACGAAAAATACTACAAGGATACAATCTCAACTATTATTTTAGTAATGTAAAGGCCTGAGTACAGCTTGACTTATGCTGAACTTACCTTCTACGACTTTTCACTCAGGACAAAAGTACAACAACATATGCAATCGTTTACCGAGATTAATAAATTAGTAGTTGGAAGGGTTGTATGAGTTAATTAAATCAGAATGTGTTCGCAAATAAGATAAGCTACTCACTATTGACGTCTAAATTGTAAGTTGAAAGTTACACAGTGGCTAATAACATAAGGAAATATAATTTAAATTACATTTTTTAACCACCTTACACATAAGTTCCGTAAGTTGTAACTACAATTGAATTCTATTTTTTCTGCCAAAAAACTTGGTAACATCAACAAATTAGGCCTAAATTTTACGAAGAGATACAACAGAAATTTCAAATAAACTGAAACACTATATAAGCTAAAAGGTATAAAACGTCTGTATGATATTGGTTTTTTTCTTTGATAGTGAAAACTATTAAACGTTTATTTTTAAAACATTTGTTTCCCAAAAATGTTTTGTTTACAAGTTTTATATCCCATTTCTGTTTTTTTTGTTCAAAAATAATATACATTTTACAAACTTCTTAAAAAAATTCTCATACTTGTTGTTGCAATCTCCAACCAAATTGTAACAACAAACAATTCACTTTGAAGATTTTCAATATTTTTTTACACTCTTTCTTCTTCCTTACAGAAATTCACACAGAAACGATGTAAATGAGAAACAAAAATTGGTTGATAAAAATATTTGGCACTTGAAATAATTTTTGGCGCCAGATTTGGCATAGAACTTTCATCCTAGATATGATACATTTTTTCTCTACATCATAACAGGAACTATTCAGAATAAAATTGTATTTTAATCAGTAAATAAAGTTTATAAACAAGTGTAATTTTCTAATGTTTCTTTTTATATTTGAAAATAAATGTACCTCATGATTTATATATCAATTTCGGGCAGAAATATATACCGATAGGATTGTATTAATTTGTTATACCATAAAGTAACAGTAATATAAATAGGTTAGATATCTATGCAACGAATTCTTATACAGATTATAATTGAAACCTTAAACCTTATTTGATATATTTTTATTTAAGCCAGAAGAATGGTTATAATAAATTAATTGTAGACTTATCCAACGTATATGCTTTCATTAGATAGAAAGATTTATTATGTAGTTCCTATGTCAATAACGTAAATACGATACTATATAAAGTTTGAATCAATTAACCAGTTATCAGAACATAGTTTAACGATTTTGTGTACAATTGAATTTGAATTACAAAGACTAAATTTGTTCTCATGCAAGTAGAATTTTACTTAATGAATTACAGCTTAATTGTTAATAAGATGTTTTTATTTTCATATAATCAACTTAACAAAATGAAAAAAAAGTATTTTCATTTTCTATCTGATTTAATTTTATTTTTGTTTTTCAGGGTGTAGGCCGTTAAATTTTTAGTTTAGAAAAGAAAAATGTAAAACAATACTTTCTTTCAAGTAAAGTTGCTTCATTAATTTATGTTTCTTTTTATAGAAATACAATACCATGAGAAAATGTCATCTTAATTAATTAAATGCCTACTACTTACAAATGATAATAAGGAGTCAATGAGAATTTAATGCAATATGATGTATTTAAAATTCTAGATTTTCAGTTAAATACTAACACTCAGATTAATTATCATCGATAATTATTTACAGTTTAATGAAGCTACTTATTCTTAGTTGGTTAGGTGAAATAAAAGTTTACGAAGTGTAATAGATTACAGTATCACTATTTGAATAGAATACTGTATGATATTAACAAATGATATTAAATCTAATAAATGATTCATGTTTATGTTAGGCAACCGTAAAGTTATGCATAGTAAAACATTGAATTTTATTTTGCCGATTTTCGTTATTATATCAATATAAATATCATAGAATCTATGGTTTCTGTTTGACGTACTTTTGGAATTCTTTTTTTTGTTATCCAATATATGCATATCACCGCATCGAAGAGAGAGTAACTATACTAGAACTTACCCCCCTCCCTCCCAGGTGAGTATATCAAAACACCAATTAGGAATGCTGAATTTGCTAAACATATTAACAGCCTACATTCCATTAGAAATATGGTTATAGATAATTATCTAAACCTTAATACAGATGAAACAGGAATTGTTTTGTCAAATAACAACCATCAGTTTTTTCCAATATTCGCAACACCAATTGTCTGACACACCCAGTTACATTTTACATTAAACACTGAAGTACAGAATCTCCACAATGCTATGATTAGCATGCTTATTATGTGATAAAAAGTCGTTGGATCAGAATTTAATAATCTTCTGCCTGGTTGGAAATACATATCTTACATACATATATATGAGACCATTCTGAGAAATGTGAAAATCTTGTGATACTGATTTCAAGCTTGGCCCTGATTTATCGAAGAAAACTTTGCTGTAACATTTCCAGTTAAAGTGCTGTGTGCAAAAGAGGGTTTTTTAACATTTAATAAGTTGTTTACGCAGTGGCAAAATAAAATCTCTCTGTTGTTGCTTCCTGGTGCAGGATGCTTTATAGAGATAACTAGTCAGAAGATTCTCCTTTATCTTTACTATAAACTACGATGGTTTACTTTCGTTACTAGGAGAAAGCTGCTCATCCCGAATATTCGGAGGATACTGCCTTACTACGCAGTGTGACATAGGCTTACGAAATAGCACTTAATAAATGTTATTTCTATGTACAGGGCATAATTTATGCCCTCGAAATTCTGGACACCTTTATAATGCTGGTAATAACTTGTATCTAAACTCACTCCTCGTGAACGTGGTATTGGTGGAATGGAAGTTGAGAGTAGATAAGTGGTATGCAAAGCTGATTACGCCTATCCAAATCATAGTTTGACAGAAATATCGAGTATTCAACAAGTCGTTTAGAGAGATCTTGCTGAGCTTTTGGACGCAGACAATTAATGTGAGAACTCTTAATGACGTCTTATGCTTAAACATCTTTATTCCGCAATGTTTGAAAACATCTTGTGGTAACACTATGTTATTACTACCGAAGACTACTAATTTGAATTCGAATGTAGCAGTGATAATTCAGTTGGTGAAACTATTTTGAAATACAAACGTGATGGCTTAACCATGTATTGTATGTACCATCACTGAGGCTTTCATTCATTATTTGTTGACACTGGGACAGGATAAAAGAAGAAGAGTCTTCATTTGTCAACATAGTCTTGGATTATAGCGGTCAATCACGAAAATGTGACCGAAATTCTAGGTTATGATATATCATTTGTGGTTCAGTAAAGAAACAAACAGCGACAGTTATGTAGTATATTAAAGTGAAATAAACTCCGTTAACTGATTTGATTCACACCTGGCTACGTTTTATCTGTAACCCATATTAAACACTTTACCTGTGAAAAATATTCATTGGATACACTACACTTTCATAATTCAATTTCTTCATTTTGGATGGATTAGTGTCACTGAATTTATGTGATTTATATGAATAAACAAAATAGTCACGTTGTTATCAACAACTTAACTTTAATTATAATATTAAATTAATTAGCTGTAATTTAAAAAAAGGTTATTTGAAAACTTAACTGTTGTTCAGGTGATTAATTTGGATTTGTAATCGTGAAAAATTTAATTGGAAAAACTATCATTCATTTATGTATCTATCTTTTGATGTAAATGGAATTGTCAAATAATATTCCCTTTTCACAAATCGTTAAGTTATATAACTGCACATTGAAGTTACAAGCGGATGTAGGTTGGTTTCAGTTAAACACCTTTTAGTTTACAGATTACATTTTCTATAAATGTAGCTAAAATGAAATATCACTTTCAAATATCAGCATATTATCTATGTAATGATAACTTAAATTAATGTTTTCAAGTAAATAAAACCATTTAACTAATAAAATTTGGCAATACATTGTTTTGTTTTGTGTAAAAGAAGAGTAATGAACGATATTGAGAGAAATAATTGTTTAAAAATTCCCATGCTTATTAAAAACAAAGACGTTTGAACGAAGAATATTTTTCTAGATAAATGCTCATCAGGTTTCTACATTTATTAGTTCAAAATTATCAGTGACAAAAATAGCCAGTTCTGAGGCGGATATAACATCATTTAAATATAAAAGATAATTTGGATATACACTTTGTCTCTTCAGATTATTTGTGAAATACGAATGTTAATGTTGAAATAATCATTATCATGTAACTTGTGAAACGTAAACGACAATTGAAATGAACAACAAGCTTATCAATCCAATATATATAGGTGTCTCTGTATATGGATGACCTAGGAGATGGGGTGGTGACAAAATGCGATTAGACAAAGGCTGAATGCTATTTACAATGTAACCGAATAGGTAAGAGATTACAAAATGGAGTAAGTGATGATCAAAATTCGTCAAATGGTAACAATAACAATAATAGAGAAAATTATAATCAGTTCTATTATTGTTAAAATAGCTCTCAACAACAGGTTCTAAGCCTTACAAGATCTACCGAAAGAAGAAGAAACCACTATGGAGCACATTTGGGAAGAAATCAAAAAAAGCACCAACCTCAACGTGTCAGGAGGTTCTGGGCAGCAAGTAGCACCATTATAAGGAATGGATATCCGTTGACACTCTGAGCGAAATTCAACAAAGGAGGAACAAGGAGATAGAAATCAACAACAGCCGAACAAGAGCAGAAAAAATCAAGGCTCAAGCTGAATACACAGAAGCAAATAAGCAGGTAAAGAAGAGCATTAGTGCTGACAAACGGAAATACATCAAAGGCCTTGCAACGACAGCGAAGAAGGCTGCAAGAGAAGGAAATATGAAACAGCCATATGACACAACGAAGAAACTAGCAGGCAAATATAGTGAACCAGAGCGACTAGTCAAGAACAAAGAAAACAAGACAATAACCGAGATTCAAGAATAAAGGAATAAGTGGGTAGTACACTTTGAGAAACTCTTGAATAGGCCAGCTCCACTGAACCCACCGGACATCGAAGCAGCACCGACAGATCTCCCGATGGATCTCACTCCGCCAACGATGGAAGAAATCAAGATGGCCATCAGACAAATCAAAAGTGGGAAAGCCGCAGGACCTGACAATATACCAGCTGAAGCACTCAAGTCACACATAGACGTAACAGCAAGGATAATCCACGTTCTAATCAGGAGGATATGGGAGGAAGAACAAGTGCCGGCAGACTGAAAGGAAGGACATCTTATCAAGATACCAAACAAAGGAGAATTGGGGAAGTGTGAGAACTACTGAGGGATCACTCAACTGTCAGTACCAGGGGAAGTCTTCAACAGAGTGTTGCTGGACAGAATGAAAGATTCGGTGGATTCTCAACTTCCAGATCAAAAGGCTGGTTTCCTTAAATATCGGTTGTGGACAGACCAATTAGCAACACCACGGGTCATCGTTGAACAATCAACTGAATGGAACTCGTCACTGTACATCAGCTTCATTGACTATGAAAAGGCGTTTTACAGTGTAGACAGGAGAACACTATGAAAACTTCTTCGACACTACGGCGTACTAGTGAAATTCGGCAACATCAGCCGGAACTCTTACGACAAAAAACGGTGCAAAACTGTGCATGGAAGACAGCTGACAGATGCATTCCTAGTGAGGACCAGAGTCAGACAAGACTGCCTATTCTCGCCTTTTTTTCTCCTAGTTGTTGACTGGACCATGATGACCACCACATCTGAGGGGACGCACGGAATTCAATGGACAAGTAGGATACAACTCGATGAGTTGGACTTTGCAGATGATCTAGCTCATTTAGCACATACACGCCAACAAATGCAAGTGAATACAACCAGTGTATCAGTAACTTCAGCATCAGTAGGCCTGAACATTCATAATGGAAACATAAAGATCCTCAAATACAATACATAGGGCATCAACCCAATTGAACTTGATGGAGAAACTCTGGAAGAAGTGGATACTTTCACATATTTGGGGAGCATCATCGATGAACAAGGACAATCCAATGCAGATGTCAAGACAAGGTCCGCCAAGCAAGGGCAGCATTCCTTACAGTTGAAAAACATATGGGACTCAAAACAACTGTCAACCAACCTTAAAATCAGACTCTTCAATTCAAACGTCAAGACAGTTCTGCTGTATTGTAGGCCATCGTAGAGGTATGGCCTTAACAAATCTTAGTATACACCCTAAATCACTTGTACGCATAGCAACTCAATGGCTAATTTGATATTAAACTTATAACTTGTTTCAGCTAAATGTTTGGCAATAGGTGATAGTTGTTTATCCTGTACTTCTACTATTGAAGCCATTTAGGTAATATATTCAGCTATTCTTAAACACATCACGATTAATCCTTCCTACCTATGTGTGTTAACACATGCATGTAAACTTTAAAACGAAATGGGATGTGATGCAACTAATTAATTCCTGTTTGGGTTTATCAACAATCATAGCCTTAGACTTTCAATCAGAATGAAGTTAGCTTGATAATATTTTTTGTTTATGGTTGATTTGTGCTTTTATTTTAACATACAGCTGTTTTAATTACTTATAAAATGATAGGGCTATATAGACGGGCTTCTTAAGCGCTAGAAATATAGTAAATTTCAACATACTATTGCTTCAATTAATTGCTAAAATTAGTATATAGTGGCTAAGATCGCCTACAATAAATTAACAAAATACATGATTTAGGAAAAATTCAACTGAAAGAAAACAACTACATCATTTTTCATTGTATTTAGTAATTTATATGTACATGTGAGTACAACATGATAATCGTGATAAATTATGAACAACAGGTTACAATTATCTATACAGTTAAAAGAGCAAACATTCTCTGTAAATCTGGTTGAGCTAAATGAAATATACTTAGTTGGATGAATGTGTAGTTGGGCAGGAAAAACAAGATATATAAGTGATTTGAGAAAATCGGTATACTATTGTTATCCTTAGGAATATGAAAATTCGAGATCATATGAATTCTTAAAACCTAAGTGATTGATTTTAATTTGATAAAAAAAAGGTTATTTAATTAATATTTTTCCATCTTACACTAATCATTCCTTTGTTCCCGTTTATTGATTTTAATCTTTTTTCATTTAGAAATCAGCAAGTTAACAAACCAAGTTGATAACACTGTTCAAAATGTGCTGTCTTAAGGTTGCATCCATCCAATCTGATTCAATGACTGATTGTGAATTTATGTTATTCTGCTTCTGTTTTTAGCTTTATTTAAAGTTTTGAGATCATTTCCACTGTCGGGTATAGGTAATGTAATCTATGATATGACGTAAATTAAGTAGTGAAATGTGCGATATAAAATGACAGTTAGATATGGCAATAAGGAATAATTAAATAAGTTATATAAACGCTAATTGTGACATGCATGTGATAGATCAAAATAAATTTTATCTTACAATATGTACTTAACCTGTTAACCTGAAGTTATGAATTAGTAATAATGGAAGTAAAATGCACTTTGATTTGCTCACCTTCAAACAACTTTTTCTTGATTGTTTCAAAAACTCAGCAATCAGTCATTTTCAGAAGGGTATTTTCAGTAGGGTATTTTATATAACTGATGAAAATTGAGACTACTTGAGTTAGTATCAAATAATCACAGTTGCTGATCTTTCATTCTGAGTATCACTACACGACAAAAAATATCGCTTTTATTATTCCAGTGACAAGCATTTTTCTGCAATGTTGTACATCGCAAACCAAATGTGCTCTTTTCTGCATAACTATTAAATTATCAAAAAATTAATTAATTCAGTTGGGATGGTTAATCATCCCAAATGAACTATAATAATAAGCTCACTAGTGACTAGCATCAGGATGTTCCTGAAACTCTAGTGAGAGGTCTTGACTGAAAGAGTTCAGACCTGTCGGGAGTGACACAGTTATCACCAATGACAATGAATGATCGTCGCGCTATACATCACAAATTAATGGGTGAGAATTCTACCAGTGGATGCCTATCGAGTGGTTCTGATGATTAGGCTTTCGCTGTCAACCTAAAGCCCAGGGTGCGGAATCTGGGGTGCTCACTGCTGAGGAGTTCCACACTAAAACGAAACAGCTGTCCGGTGCTCCCTGGTTTTTAATCGTACCCTACCAACATCAGTCTGTGATATATTCAATCAAATTAGTAAATTAATATTTTTTATTCACAGTTATAACATCCTTACTTTTCAATTGATTAGAATTTCTAATCTGGATTTTCGTGTATGTAGGAAAATTGCTGTTCATACACCTCTCACGCAATCTTATTTTCTCTGGAGTATTAATTATACATTTTAGTTCCTCATAAATATTATCACTTAACAATCTCTTTCTCATGACCACATAATAAGACATGTGAGGAACTCACATTGATAAAAATTATCAAAATGGCACATCTTTATCCTTTTCTTACTTCCTAATTAGTAACTGCATTTTGTTTATCTGTTAAGTACGGTTTAATTGGATGAATTAATATGTATAAACTACCTGAGAATATACAGAACAGACATTGTACTTATAATAGTTCTATAGTTAAAATCTCTTGTCAACTATAATAAGCTGATGCAATACAGTATTATGCTGTGTTGAATATATTGAAAAGAAGCATATTGTCTAGATTTTTGCAAATTATATCAGGAAGTCTGGCAATGAACATCTAATGTCAGTCTTCTCTGGCAAACTTTTGATAATCGATATTTATATTAGCTACATTTAAGGATGTTTCGTATTCGTAATGCATTTATGTTTAGTATCACAGCTAAATTTTCAACCGATGTCACTTTAATGTATTACGTAACAAATAATTTCTACTTTATAAACAGTAACGCATAATTGACTTGATTCTAAGGAGTCATTTGAAGATTAGCACATATTGTCAGTAATATAAGATATAAATAAGCTATCAAATCATATGACTTTTTGTTAGAAAACGTCAATATTGTGAGAAAGAGCTAATCATCAAGATTCATTTGATGGCATGATTTAATCAGACAACTAACTACAGTAAAATTATGTCAATGAATTTTTTTTTATTTTGAAGATGAAACGCTTTCCAAAATCATTATTATAACACATGGTGGTCAGTTTTTCAAAAGTAATAGGTTTGTAGCTTTTATTCAAGAACAAAGTACAGTTAGTAAAATCGAATACCTTTCTAAGTTTATAAATGATGAAGGCCAACTCGTTCCATGTATTGACTTATGAAACTATCAAATGAATAGTGCATAAATTTGAGCAAAGAAATTAATGTTTTCTTTGTCGAGATTCATTACATACTAAAGTCAATATGTTTGATGCTAAATTAAATTCGTCTCTAAAATGGTAGAAATGTCCTAATGCTAACAAATAAAGCGATTTCACCCTAACCTATTACTACCAATATAATTCATTTTTTAACGAAATTTACTAAGTCTACATTTGCATATACTTTCAATTATATTTAGTTCTAGTTGAAAACTATGTAAAGTGTACTCTGTGAACTACTCACAGACGCCTATTGCAATTATTACGTGCAAAGTTAAGAAATCATTAATCTATTGATTGGATATGTTATCAACAAATGCTGGAAAAGTTGAACAGTATTTCTTTAGGCAACACTGACTACATTATTCGTGTTAACAATGATTATAATGTTGAAATAACGCATACCCAACATTGTGTACTGCTTAGCATTGTATTTGTATACTGGTTTCTTGGAGTGTCTTCATAAATAGTAGGGTATTCTGGAAACATTATATTTTTAGAAAAAAAGTTAAGCTACTGTGGAATATTGCTAGTCAAATGGGATTTAGAAACTAAATGGCATTTTATATAATTTCAAAATAAAGACTAATTTAAGGATGAAACCTGTGATATTTCATCCTCATAGCGCACGCACAATCTTTAGATCCATAGCTTGAAAACTTGTGGTTGGCATTATCTCGCAGTTACAAAATCATTGGGACTTTAGGAACTTATCTCAGAGTTAGTCACTACTGAATACATGATTGGTCCATTGTTTTTTATTTAGAAAATGAAACCATGTAAAATGCTAGTTCTATTACTTTTACATTTAGTAAAAACAGAATGCAAACCTGGTTTATTAATACAAAAATTGACAGGATTAAATGGATTAATCACTGCTATCATACTGCTATAAGCAAGTGCGATAACAACTTTAAAATAAAGTCATGTACCGATAGCATGTTTATTGGTTTATGATTAGAACGAATTTTAATACTACCAATCTCATGGAAAATGAGGGTAACAACATAAGATAAACCGGTTTTTTCCACTGTGAAAATATAAACTCTAAGTGAGCCTTTCCACATTTAGTTGATTTTTGTACGACTTTGTTTACAATATGGCATTATAGACAGCCGCAAAATGTCTTTTTCTATTAATTTATATTTGTCTAATCAACCAAGGTTGTATTAAGAAAAATACTAATGTTCTGTCAGTTATATAGTTAAACGTTTACTGATCTGATTATTTATCTATATTAACATCATACTTATCAAATAACTGTTCTATTTTGAGTTTCCGTTATCAGGAATTAAAGTGTATACAATCAATAACAATAGTGAAAAAATGATCACTTGGCTAAGAGCGGCTACTTATTTGTCTGAAATGACAGTCACCAGCCTAACATTATAACTCATACAGCTTAATCGAATTGGAAGACCGTAGTCATTATATATGGGCCATAGACTGATATACTCTAAAGCCTAAGAAGCAATAAATATCATGTTTGTTCATTTCTATAGTATATAAGGAATACTAGAGTAATTGTCCACCTCATGTTAGTGGACGTATGAAACGATCTGCAGATTGAAAAATTTCGCCGTAATCTTAACTCCTAAAGTGGTCCAAACACATAACCGTTACATATACAAAATTCCTACTTCCTATAGAAAAAAGTATACTGTTATGTTTTAAGCGATTTATTTGTAATAAATGATAAACATGGATTTTCTAGTGAAAGTTCTCTTATGTTAAGTGGGTTAGGGATAAATGAAAATGTCAAGGCAACCGTAAAATAAAGTTATTTGTCATAATTTGTCATTAGATAATTGTTTGAAAGGGTGTAAATCTTTAAACAAGGAAGGAAAAATATATATAACACATGTGTCTTATATTCAACTGATTGATTTGTATAACATTCATTTCTACTAGTCAAACCTTAACTGTAATGACAATGACTTCCCATTATAGTTAAAAAATAATACCCTAAATTATTGATTCTCACTTCGTAAATGAAACACATTGTAGTAAAAACAGTAAATGTGAAGAGATACATTTACATCATATAGGATTCGAAATAGAGCATCAAGTTTTTGTCAACATGTTAATTTGAGTTTTACAGCTTACTGCATTTATCAATCTATGATGTCAATGAAAAGTGTTGCACATTACTTTCAAATCATATTTTAGTGAAGTAACTGTTTACTATTAACAACAGTGTAATTATGATTCCTAACTTAACATACATGTTACTAATAATGGAAATTTAATTCCGTACTACTGTTTTATTTTCAAGAGTATACGGCAAACAGACGTGAAAACAATTTTCTAACAAAATGTTGGTAGATTTTTACAGTAGGGACATGAAATGCATGTGTTACACAAACAGATGTAATTATTACTACCAAATAGGTGGTATTGTTTCTTCCTGTAACCTATTAACAACGTAAAATGATACTTTGATACGAAGAGTTTATATAGATTTCTAGAATATTTTATTTCAGGTCATAACACACTAGAGTAAAAAATCTACTCAAATACATTTCAATGCAAACTGGAATCCAATCTGTTTAAAAGTTAAATAAGTGATCGTGTGTATATCAACCTAACTTAAGCATACTTAACTAATGACAGTTGACATTAATGTGTTCAAATTTAAAACACACTACATAATTGATCCAGCGAGTAAAAACATTTGACAGTCGATCATATAAAACAAAATGTAAAGCCTCAATTATTTCATTTTAGTTGTTTAACAGATTGTTTAATGTGAAAAGATTGAATACTGACGTCAGCTAGACAACAATTAAAAATAAAGAAGGGACCTAACTTGCACCATTTATCCATTGAGTCTATATTTTTTTGGCAAAAGCATGATACTATACAATGAATGATTTTTGTTCACTTCTCAATGTTGATGGTTTTAAAATACAAAAGTTATACACTTTGATTAGATTAAATTTATTGATTATTGTTAATTCATAATGTTCCATTTCATGATCGTACATATTTTACTATTCAACTTTAAATGAAAAGATAAAGGTAGCCTACAGTCAGATATTTGATACTTTGATGATATATCTCATTAGTACAATAACAAAATAAACACTGAATAGACCGACTTAATGAAAACAAGTAAAGTGAGCTAAATATTTTACAAAATATGAAACATTATCGGTCTTTTTTAAATGTCAAATTGGATTCGTATCTAAATAATAAAAATTACAATTTGTTGTGTAAAAACTCATGAATCCTAAAGATAGTAATCACTGTCAAATAAATGAATATCGTAAAAATTATAAGAAATTCTATATTCAAATCTATCTATTATACTGTGATTAATAGAAACTATTTGATCTGTAGAGAAATATTTACATCAAATCGTATGTATGAAGTAATACAGACTATTAATTCTTATACGTCTGATGTGCATGAACATTATAAAACTATCCTTTGAAGTGCAATCTACTCTGATTGCTAAACAGTTCATTCTAAAAAAATTTATTACCTAAATATTATTGTTAGTGACAATGCTGTAATATGTTATAAATCAATAGAATAGCTATTAGACAATGACACAATTAAAGAACTGACATGAGTGTAAGATTATTCTAAAAATGCAGAAAAAGTAACTTTTAGCAACAATGTTTTGTCTACATTTTGATAAAAAATGTTCATTGGTTGAGTATAAAAATAACTCATCTTAGTTACTTTAGGACATCCGATGTTCAGTTTAGTTGGTTAGTTACTATTTCTTTTTATCCGTAGATATATCTTTAAACGAAAAATGATTTTTCCATAAGATAAGAATAAAACCTCTAAGATACAAAATAGGAGTAATGTTAACGACCAATGTGCTGCTACCATGCAAATTCATAAAACCTTCAATCCCCAAAGTACAATTATCTGTGTAACAGATATTACATATTACTGTGAATGATAAACAGTTAAAGCAACGCATAACTAAACAATAGTCATCAACAATCTATTAGAAGAAACACATGGATCAATAAAAATTAGGTGATCAATGTTTTTTCCATAGTTTCTAAATTAAATAGGTCAAAACCATTTAACTACTACTTAAAAAAGCATAAATTCTGAAATAATAATCATGTTAAGAAGAAGAAAATTAGTGGACATATAACAAACACAAAATATTTTCTGTTGACAAAATCATGTAAAATTTGATGGGAAATATTTTTGGAATGATTTAAATGGAAAATTCTATTAGTATTACGCTTAAATAGAATGACCTTAAGTAGTTAGTGCGGTTAATTATCATTATTATCATGGTGTTAACAAAAGTATGTACTAAAGAAGATTTGTTATTTTTTATTTGATATTACCTATTGGTCTGAATTATATAACCATTGATCACCAGAAAGCACTGAACAGCTCTTTTTCCCCTAATATGGGATTCAACAAAAGTCTGCACCTATGACTTCATTAGAGATTACATCCAGGATCACATGGTTCCAAGGAGAAAGCTTTACCATTAGACTACCGAGTTGAGTCCCAACGGTTGATATTCATAATTTAGTCAATTCGTAATACTCATCTGAATCTGATTCATTTTTGGTACAAAGTAGTGCATACGTTTTATTTAAAAAACCTAGCCATTTAATTAAAAACAGTTTACGTTGAAATTAAACATACATCAACCCAATTAATGTGGTAAATAATACGTTTCATCATATCGACATATGAAACCTCAAACTACAGTTTCCAAGATAGTAAATATAATAACCTAAGGTTACTTATTTCACCATACTAAGAGCAATGTGGTGCTAGTTTATGGTCAGTGCAATAACCGATATCAATAAGTTAACAAACAGCTTTGCTCTTTACAAAAAAAATTAAATTCTTAAAATATTAAACTACAAGAAGTTGTAGGTGATATTCTACGAATATGTTAGGGATGAAATGAGTGAATGGTTATAAGTAATTATAGCTCCACCCACTATCGCATGCCAATAAAGTAGTCCTCTTCATAATACTAGAATAACTTCTACTGTACTGTGGTCTCTAGATGGCCTTTTCTTAAATGACCGTCTTTATCTCCACCCCCCGTCCTACCTTGAGGCAATTTTGTTCCTTAATGAAACTCCCACTCAAGTGGCTATACGGTTTCATAAATATCGTCACCTGATATTAAGGTCTATAAATGAGGAAGTTACCTTGATCGTAATGACTCTAGCTGATAAGCGACAAAGAAATTAAAATTCTACAGACATTTTGTTATAAATAAAGTTTAATCATATCTAATTTTGTGCTAAACGCTTACGTTTAATAAAACTGTTAGAAGGTTATATAAAATTTACCCATTTCAGCCAACTGCGAAATAACATTATTCTTGGCAATTGATTGTAACCTGTATAACTCATGGAAATTCATGCAGACTTCATAAATTAAATTTTACAGATAAACAAATCTTATTTCTTCTATTCCATACAATATTTCACTAAACTTTAAAACTTCTGAAAGGGTTACTTAGGATACAGCTGTCTATAGTCATCAACATTTATTTACATTTTTCGTACAATCTGTCATGTTCAACCTAATGTTCTTAAATACAGGTTATAAGAGTGTGAAGTAAAAAAATTAAAGTATATTATACATTTAAGTGTGTAGCACTACAAAAGTTTTTATATAAACCCATTTATTGATACATAAACATTAAGCGAATCGCTTTTAATCATCAAAGCTCTCAAACTGAGCCACCTGATATTGTTCATTACAATGTAAATAATAATAACCAGGAAACAACCGCCTCTAAACAGTAATGCATAATCAATCAGACAATAGTTCGAAACCAAATAAATCACTTTTCTCTACAGTTTTTTTTATTTCAATGTACCTTTAACGTATTAACTGATATTGTATATACACTAAATTGCCATATTCATATATTTAATCAATTGTTTCAATAGAAATAAAACTCTGTCAGTAATATCTTAGAATTCTATGATATTTTAGAAAATTTTATTACTGATGATGATAGGATTCAACAAATATACATGGGTGTTTAAGAGTAAATTGTGGAAATTTAATTTCTTGTGTCGTGTTGTAAAACAAAAACTAATACCGAAACTTTTTTTAACGTTTCTGCTTAATCCTGAAGATTATTAGAGATACAGAAATGTAGAGAAGTATGTTTTGCTTACAAACTATTAAAAACAGCACAATCATTATAATGCATGACCATAGCATTCATAAATGCTCATCCATTTTTTATTGACCAAATTCATTTGTATATGAATCCTTGTAATATATTTGCATAAGTTAGCAGTTAATTATTAATGAATATCACATAAAATTATCAATAAACTTCTTATGATATTACGAATTGATCTGAATCAGACAACCAATGATCATCTGGAAGCATTGGACAGTTGTTTCGTTCTAGTATGGGACTCCTCAGCAGTTCGCATCAACGACCTCATAGGGGATCAAACCCAGGACCCTCTGGCTCCGTAGCGAACGCTTTACAATTGGACCACTGAGTCGGCTCCTATTGATTGATATTTTTAACTCAGTCAATTTGCGACTCAGTGGCCCAATTGTAAAGCGTTCGCTACGGAGCCAGAGGGTCCTGGGTTTGATCCCCGATGAGGTCGTTGATACGAACTATTGAGAAGCCCCATACTAGGACGAAACAGCTGTCCAGTGCTTCCAGATGATCATTGGTTGTCTGATTCAGATCACTTCGTGATATCATAAGTGGCAGTTAACCATCTCCACAAACACCTCTAATTATAATAAATTTCTCGTTTTTTAAAAAGAAAAAATCTATACCATTTTGAAACAATTAAAAATAAACTAAATTTAATATAAATGTACATATATATACACATGATTCTTCTTTTAGCAGATTGTGTAGAAAAACTAAACGAAAACAATCTTTACAATCCATATAGTTCTTATAAACTCATAAAAACTTTTACCTTGATTACTAAAGTATATTAATGCGGTAAAACTTAGTCTCCTCGAAGAAAACAAAAAATAAAATCTTTTAACCTAATTATATTTTTACATGTTTGTATATACATAAAATTCTATTGAAAGTTAATTCTCCTAACAAAAAATTACGGTAATTGTATTTCACTTCATAGAGATAAAGATAGAATTTTTCATTATTAATGAATATCACATAAAATTATCAATAAACTTCTTATGATATTACGAATTGATCTGAATCAGACAACCAATGATCATCTGGAAGCATTGGACAGTTGTTTCGTTCTAGTATGGGACTCCTCAGCAGTTCGCATCAACGACCTCATAGGGGATCAAACCCAGGACCCTCTGGCTCCGTAGCGAACGCTTTACAATTGGACCACTGAGTCGGCTCCTATTGATTGATATTTTTAACTCAGTCAATTTGCGACTCAGTGGCCCAATTGTAAAGCGTTCGCTACGGAGCCAGAGGGTCCTGGGTTTGATCCCCGATGAGGTCGTTGATACGAACTATTGAGAAGCCCCATACTAGGACGAAACAGCTGTCCAGTGCTTCCAGATGATCATTGGTTGTCTGATTCAGATCACTTCGTGATATCATAAGTGGCAGTTAACCATCTCCACAAACACCTCTAATTATAATAAATTTCTCGTTTTTTAAAAAGAAAAAATCTATACCATTTTGAAACAATTAAAAATAAACTAAATTTAATATAAATTTATTAGAATAATTGTAGACAATTTTATAAGTTGTAAGCTTATTACCTAGTCAGTTTAATAGTGTTTTACAACAACAGTTAAACGTGTATAAAGTCAACAGTGCTCTCTGAGTTTAACCTGTTAAGCTATAACATTCATTTGAATAGTTATAGGACATTAAAAAATATGAAAAATATAAAGATCACTCAAGATGTAGTGAATTCTTTGTTGATAAGAAATATTTTACCGTGAATAAAAGTCTTTCAATACCACATTGAAGTTCAGAGATGCGATATATAACACTTTAGATGATGCACAAACGATTAACAGCAATTGTTAATCTTTTGTAAGCACCATGATATATACATATTTAAACATTTTGATTGACGATAGTAATAAGTGTCCACCTTTAAGAGATTTAAATAAACATATTCCTACGTTTTAAGATTGATACGATTAAAGTTTTATAGGTAGTATGTGGAGCAATTGATAGCTGGAAAATATCTTTCACTTACATATCTTCACATTATAATTTAGTTTGGTCATATTATTCTTAAAGTGTTCCAAGTAATTCATCTACATATGATGAAATATTACACAGTTTTAAAAGAGGACTTGAGAAAACATCTTCAACACATCTGTAAACTTAAGCTATTCTAATATATAGGTACTTTCATGTATAGAAGCGTCATATTTACCACTACTAAATTCAAGGAAAATCAAATTTTAAAAAAATAATTTACATCCTTTACACAAAAATATGTAGAATTCCTTCTATTTATAAACTATTCTAGTAAACTGTAGTGATTTTTGAGTTACAACTACTCCTGTGTAAATTGGTTTTTATGCCAATAGACCTGTAGTAGTGTACATTGTGACAAAAAAAATGATGATATTCTGCTTGGAACTGAGACCTTTAATAAGAATTGTTTCATGAGTAATGTGAATATGCTGCTGTTAATTGACAATAACCATTGATCAATAATTGAGTAAACTGACTACTAACATATTATTACTATTACTTATCAATCAGAAAATTATTGCTGATCACAAATGTTTGCATCAAAAATCGATATGGTTGTGGGGTTTGTGTATATACGTTTATATATACATGTATATATATATATATATATATATACAAATTATAATCTCAAATGTCATTATATTATACTAACAATAAGAGAAAGTAACACCTACAGTAAGAAAAGAGCCTTGATAATTCCATATAACCATGTCCAGTATGGAATATAGGTCAACACAACGAGTAAAACATAATCTTAGTTTAAAACCCACAGATCAATCAATTCTTACCAACGCATTGTTCTACTCCTCTTAATAAATCTTGGTTAGCATCTATGTTTAATATATCACAATTATGAGAAGGTATGTTATTTTGAAATAATACAGAATTAGTAAACTTCAATTCTGAACTAAGTGAACAGTCATAAACATTTTGATTTAAACAAAAAATTGGTGATTTCATTGTGTCTTCACTTTCAGCTGTTGAAATATCATAATTTATAAGTCCTTTGGAGCTAAATGCAAGAATTTCTCTTTCATGCAACCATGTCAATATCAGTAAGAATCCAATCAATGAACATTCAGTGCTTTGATCTGTATGCATTCGAAACTCCCAAGTGTTGAAGTTCACACGTGACAACTATTTGATAAAATTGTTCTTAAGATCACATAAGATGTTAAGTTTTAGCTTGTGTGTGATACATTTGCCAAGTGTACATTTTACAGATAATTAGCAGTTAAATAATAAATAATTCAGCATGATAATTTGTCTCACAATTTGAATAAGAAGTATTCCGTAATTATTTAAGATAGATTTCAATAACTATCAACAACATAGTTACTCGCTATATTGACCAATTAAAAGTTAGGAAATATTAAATACTAGACAAACAGGGAATATTTACTGAAACCAAAATTGTTATTGGTCAAATAAGACAAAACAACAAACTACGTAACATGTGACCAAAATCTTGATTATATTTATATTGTGTGCAAATTATCCTTTTGATATATATGAGCCCCAAGCTATTTTTACAAAAAAATAAACATATTTTATGTAAAACTTTATCAAGATTTGATTGTATCTGATAACAGAAATTGGGGTCTGGATCAAAAAGACATTGAAAGTAAAAAATTATACTTGAAAAAATTTTAGTGATCGACATTAAAAATACTCCAACGTCTCATCCAGAAAATGACCCGAGCTTCTTCAGGAGAAAATAACTAAAATATGAATGACCCAAGATACATAGAAAGTCAATCAACCAATACACCTGTCAGATCATGTTTTGTACACGAATTTTGTGGTTCATAAAAAAATATGAGTCAAATATAATGTGAAGATATTTATGTGAATATGATTATATAGCAACATGTGTGTGTTGTGTTTATTTATTTTCAGTGATATTGATTACAGTAACAAGCTAAGCCATTGGCTATAGGTAGGAACACTCGAATAAATGAAGCTCAGACCAGTCTGTCTATTAATTTCATTCACTGAAACTGTTTGCAGACACAATTAATTTGAATGCCTTGCCCACGTTTGACACTTAAATTTTGTTTATATATTTGTTTTGTTTTGTGCAAAATTTCCAATATAATTTTAGTAGAAACAATAGAACAATCGGTGCTATAAGTGAAGTATGTATATAAATTAAATTTGCTGATGCTTAGGATGACTGGCGTCAGTCAGACATTTTTCAGCATTCTTAAATAAAATAATTGGAAACAAATTGAATATATGACTGACTAGTTAGTAGCTTCTGATGATGGTGATGTTAACGACTGGGATTTTTGCTGATCAACAGCTACCAAAGTGTGACCAACTAGATTTCAACTATTCTATTAAAGCTACTCGAGCTCACCCATATATGTAAAATAACTAGATGTATTATATTTTAAACAAATGACTGCCCAGAGGACATTCTGGAAAAATGTTATTTTTAACTTCTATGGACCTATTCCGCTGCCTATTCAGTATAAACTATGAATCTCAACGTAATTTTCTCCCCCCACCACGCTAGCCTAATAAGCCTGATAAATCTTCGATACGTACTATCCAGATCGCATCACATTGGAGACAGTGAGTAACTTTTCACAAATTCTAATAATTAGCTGGTGCACCAATGAAAGCCAGGAGGTAGTAAATAAGTGTTTAAGCCTAATTACTGATTAAAAATAACCATTGGTATTATCTCATGAAAACCTTATCTGGAACTTATGTAACTGTAGTATGCGCCTGCAAAGGCTGACCTAATTTATTTAAAGCCTATATTCATCCATGTTTCTGTAATATAGACACAACTTATAATTCTTCGACTTCGGTTGATTCACCAGAAATTAGGTGCCAAAGTGTGGCACTGCAAGTGTCTATACGGTAATGACGTTACTCTATCTAATGCAAGGATGCACAGGATTATATTACTGTTAACATGGTTGATTTTTATGTTGTATAAATGTTTAACCGATAGTTTGTTAATATTCGGTATAATTGAAAAAGCTGTAGAGAACAATTTCGCCACAAGATGGTTTGTTTGAGGTTAAGTCACAATATGTTACATCAGTGAGTAAATCATACTTATATGAACAAATGATTACTAACTTCTATGTTATATTTTATGATGTCATCAATCAACTTAACATAACTTCCCGCTCTACTTGCAAATTTAGTACTTTATTCCATTATACCCGAGAAAACAGAGTTTTTACCTTACAATTTATTTCAAGAAACTTGTACAAAGTATGTAACCTCACACTGTTTGCATGTATAACAGACAATCAGACACTGAATTTATGACTGAAATCAGTAAAGGCTAAACATGTATTGGCATATACATTTATATTTCACTTTACCTACATCATGAATGAATAATCAGTCTAAATTAAGTGATCATCACAATCAACTTGCTCCGATCAAACTAACTGACTACACAGGATAGCCTTCTGCATAAATATCGGGTTGTAGACATAAAATACGTAACATAATTGTAAGCCACCATTATGCTAACATCCTTCTTAAGCATGGTTATACTATATCTCACTCTTATTCTTATAATATATGACGTAGGCCCCTTTAAACTTTTGTCTAAGATACAGACCAGAAACAAATTTAAATAAAAAAGTAGAATTATTAGGCTCTAACTAACAATATCTGACGTAAGTAATGTAAATTTAAAATTACTGTAATCTTGTATAATTTTACCATTGTTTAAGTATGAAATATCTTACTAGTTTATATTGTAAACAATTATATTGTGTTTATTGGCTGCTTCGTTAACTTGTCTAAGTAAATACAAACTGTAAATAAAGACAAGAACTACAATTGTCTCTGAAATCATTTTATCATTTGTTCACCAAGACACTGATCAAGTGATATACAGATCAGTAATTTGCATGTTATAGATCCATTTATCTTGCTAAATGATGCAGATATATTACTGAAAATTGACTGGTATTATTCTCTAAAAAATGTATCGTCATCTCTCTACAACTGGGTAGTTTCTGCCTCTGCTTTAAACTGCTTATGTTTATAATATCTGATAGCATTATATTGTATACGCAACATGCTAGCACAAATTGTTCCCTGGAATAATAGCAAGTAGTGTAGAGGGTAAATTGACAATTAATGAAGTTCTAATTTAATCTTTTTAGTTCTAGTTTCACCTTTCAATGTTCATGTTTTATTCTCGTACGTATTTTAATTATGTCGCTTATGTCATTTTCTTTTGTTTTTTGAATGCCCATCTTTCTTATTTTATAATTAACTGTTTAATTTATGATGAATTATTATTTGTTAACAAGTTATTTAACCATATTTCACAGCATAAAATGAAAACAGTGTATTTGAACACTATAGCTACCAAGTTGATGAGAAATATCACTCATTTTTATTCTTCTAGCATACACTCCTGCGAAAAATTTTATAAAAATTAATTTACAGCTTAATAGATTTTTATTAACTATGTTACTAACCTCTAATGAATCTTGATTATGTTATTGAAATACTTCAGTAAAATTAGATTGACATTAAAGTACTAGTTTAGAGGAAAATTGTTTAAAATTAGCACAATCCTACGCTAATACCATAACATGTATTATTATAGTCTGTTATACAAACTGGACAATGGACACTTTATGTTTGAATAAGTCACTATATAATTAAATATAGTTCATCCTCTGTTCTCCTTCTAGTAACATTAAAGTGATTTCATAAAAAGTATTAACAATTAATAAATTCATGCAAGCACTAATCATTTATCGGTCACATCTCTAGTCCCTTACATGTATAGCTAATTTACTAACTACTCTTTTAGGAAATATTTTGACATATCTGAATGCATTAATTAATCGCTATGTGGTGACCGATTTTGAGGTTCATTAAGTCCTGTGTATTGCTGGTTGAATTCTCTCGATATAATTGCAGTGTAGTTCGATAATACTCCCATTATATACAGTTTAAAAGTGGTTTAAACGTAGTCGACTGGATACCCTCGACTTAGGCTTCTTGTTATTTGACACTTATCATTAAGGCACACTTAAAATCTTTAAGGGAACTTATGCTGCCCTCTTGAGGAATTGATCGCAGATCACCAATTTTAACGGTCCGTAACCGCCGGTATTGAACTTTTCGGGCCATGACTGACTCCCTATAGAACTATGTTGTGCACATTGACTGTTCAATCTTACTAGCGAAACACTTAGTTAGACTTTTTGTCATGTTAAATCAAATAACATTCGTTAGAATAAATTTGCGTTAAATTCCACAGTTCTAAGTAGAAATTAATGATAGTAAGAATAACAATGTTAACTTCATCAAGAATAGAGTAGTTTGTTGTGAAATTTGTTGGTGTTAATGTCAAAATGATTATTGTAAGGTGTATATTTGAAGGGAGGGTGGAAAGAATCATTCAAAATCGATCCATAATCAAAACAGTTTTCGTACTAAATAATCTATTGAAACCTGTAATCATTATTAAACGTAAATTAATTTACAGGTTAATTGAAATATTACTAGTTAGAATAAATGGACATAACGCAGAATGAAAGAAGTACCTAGTATCATTATTTAGAGAGAATTATATTCTTTGATCAAGGATTACATAATACACAAGATAATATTGATTGTAAAAAATAAACCAATATGTAGGAAGATCATTGTTGAAACTAAGCAAAACGTTCACGTATAATGACTAAATCAGTAAAAGTTAGGTTATGAAAGTGCGGAAAGTACGTTTGTATATCAATCATAATACGTTTTGAACTAACTAATGTATAATCTAATAAAAATTCAATTTTTTATCCACCATTTGATCATATACAAGTGTTCAAGCAACTAATTATCTCATAGGAAACCGTAATCATTGAAAACATTTTTTTCTGATCAAGAATTTCTGTCTTTGTGATCAAATGAATCAAGAACATTAGTGAGGTTTGACTTTCACCTGTTCAAACGTTGCATCTATGCATCCAGTCATTAAAATTAATATCTACAATACCAAGAATATTTTCAAGTAAATAAGTTGTATTGAACTGTAACCAGTTCAACAAGAGCAACTGATAAGTGTCATTATGAAACTGTGTGTCAGTTATTGAACTAAATAATCAACGATGCAAGTAAGCGTTTAGATCTTTCCTCGAAAATAACAATCAAACGCATAACTTGAAACCATTATATAAATTATTAAATAAAATCTAAATCGCGTAATGAATGTCGCTTGTGCAAGTACCATATTTCACAGAAGCATAGGTCGTAAAGTACAACCTTATCAAAGAAAAGAATAGGTAAACACTGATATATTTTTTAATCTTTACTTCACCAACGTGTTTATCATTATAAACGTTTAATGGCAAATTAATAGCTATTTAAGAACATTATTGTAGAAGATGTAAGTAAAAAAGCTTATAACTTAAACATGATTAGTTTACACTACTGACAGTTGCTAGACAACTATTGAAATCTAGGAAGCACCAGATAGTTCTTTGATCCTACAGTGATCGATTCGAACTCAAGTACTTCAGTCCACGCTGTATGAGTTTAAACTTTTGATAAGTAAGTTGTTTATCACTAGTTTACAAATCTAACTTTAATTAATAGTATCATGGTCATTTAACGAAATTAGTGACTAATTTCACACCTCCCCCCCATCACTTTTGATAACGATGATCTTTACTGGTCAAGATTTGTTACCTAATCCATAGAATTTTAGCCACCTATAACCGCAAAATGATTGTAACTATTAGATTTTAATGATTGCTAAATTAATATTATCTCGTGACATGATAATTTAATCAAATAATCACCATAATATCTAATAGTAATAAATCAATTTGAAAAAAGTAAGCAATAGAAACGTTGCCTGTCTAAAAAGACAATATATGACTTATTTTGATTTTTTTTTAAATAAGAGATGCTATCATTTTGTAAAAAATAAACCCTACCTACATGCAAATCAATTTCCAGTAATTATTTTTAACTGTTAAGTAAGAAATAAAAACAAATTTCTATTCCTGATGGGATAATATAACATTTATAATAAACATCACCCTTTAGAGTTTGTGGATTGTTTAGTTTAATGTTGACAAGTTATTGAAATTAAAGTTCCATTTAAATGATGTGTAAACTGAACACTCAACTAAATTCAATAAATGAGTTTAAAAGACTTGAATTTGAATCAATAAAGTTTCTTATATCTATTTAAAGCAAACTGTAATTTTATTTCATTAATAAAGACGATCTAACGGAATGATTTTTGTTGACGAAATAACAATTCGTTTCGAAATAAACGTCTTGTTTAATAAATGCCACATTCGCTTTCATAGCAGATTTTATTTTGTGGTGATGATAAAAATGATGTGTATTAACGAATCAACTAGTACAAATCATATACATTAATAAATAAATCTTCATAGTACGTCTTCTGTACATACAAACCATTAGTACTCTTGTATGAAACTAGTTAATAAATTAGGTATCACGAAGAAAAAGACAAACCATTTGGAAAGTTGTTTACGCTTTTATTTTTCTTTATTAGTATTAGTTGATGCATAGACAACAAAATTGTATACACTGTGAATTAAACTACACTAATGATCTATTACCCTGTGGAAATCAAATGATTAGCATAAATTGTCAACAGTAACGGAAATTACCAACGCTAATATTATGAATGCAGTCATATTTCACTTCAAAATGAGACCATCTACACTAAATCCAACTAAACAGAATGTTTTTAAAACAAATGACACCAATGGAAGATTGTAAATTTTCAATTAATAATGAAAACATTGTAGGTTATTTAAATAAGTGGCTGATGTAAATTATCCGTGTTTCATATGGTTAAAACTAACGATACAAATCCAAAGTACCGCTAGTATTTGAAGAATTAACTAAACAGTATTCTTATTGATAGAAATAATCAACAAGTATTTGGTGTAGAATTTAATATAAAGAAGTACACTACAATCTGAAAACTCACTGTTTATTGTTAAAACTTCAAAAGAAACGCTACTAGGGCAAATAAACCTATTGCTATTATCCACTTACTGGATTTTCATTAGTACACTGGTTAATTTGTCTAGATAAATAAATAAAAATCTAGTATCTACGTACATTTTTCTGACTGTCTGAGAGCCATTTGTTTCGTCTCACCGGTCACTCACAAATAAATGTTCCTTTGACACTTCGTTCTATGCAGTTATTGTTGTGGATTGACTTCTGTTATAGTACCATCCAAAAATCTTTTTCTACTTTTCGTCTATCACTATTTGACAGAACAATCATTCCCGTGTTACAGCACCATTTGTTTCATTGTTCTTGTCATGGTTACGTTACTTGTAGAATACTACTTTATGGATTAAAATTCGTTATCTTTTCAAGTAAACCTTCTTAATTCCCTTAATGTATATTTTACTAGCTATTAATATATACAAATGCTTTTTTGTTTGTTCACACTAATGTGCTAACTAAAAGTATTTCTGACCACCATCCTATATATATAGTACTAACTCTAACAGTTTCCATATGAAATATACCTAAACAAACGATTCCCTATGCAATCAGTTATGTACGTGTACACTGATATTGACTTTGTTAAACGTTCACCAATAGATGACGGACTTTATGATCATTTTAATTTTCACGGGGGTCACTTCGTCTTTTACACTAATATAAATAATTTAATAATACTTCTGTCAAGCCTAGACGAGTAGCCTGACTATTACATTATCAGCTATCTCAAACTGCGTATTTAGATTTATTTGGTAAAAACGTAGGCAGCTATTAAAATATATTCATCGTTCCCAGATAAACGAATAGTTTAGTCATTTTAAGTAATTTTATAAAATTTATCAAAAAATTTGCTTTTATGAAAACACGTTTAATGACAATTAACTTTCATATCTGTTATACTCTTCAGTTGAATATGTTTTATTTGGTTGGAAGCTTACACTACATGATTGACAACCCTGTTTTGAGGCAAAAAAATGTAAATCAAAGAACACTTTATGCATTTATTTGGCACACAAAATCCTGTTTAAGATAAAGAATGCAGAATCGAATGATTTTATTTTGAACGCTCAATACACACGTCAATATGCCTTGTTGTATTGGTCCGCATATTTATATTCAGTAATCTCGTTAAATAACATGATTTACTGTTGATAATGTCTGTCGAAATCGCAACCTAGTTAACTACTAGTGTTGCTAAATAAGTGCTTTTGTAAATCATACTAAATAAATTTACATTTCGCGATGGATCGCCAGGAAAAAATTACTCAATGAATCAATATATATTAGTTTTAATCATCTGAAGTGATAGTGATATTTAAATATTTTCTCTTTAAGATTTTTGACAATGTTATCTACGATGTATGTTTCCTATTATTCACGTCACGTCACCTAAATATATTCAAGCACTAATAATGGTACTCTGAAGAGCTATTTACCATGATACTCAATCCAAATAACTCTTCATTTGTTTAATATGAAAATATTTGTAACGAATTTTATATTCTAGTTATTGATACGTAGGAGTAACATTTAATACGTCTTGTATGACATATATGTTCCTATTATTCAGAATATGAATACCTAAGTTTCTCTCTGGTAAGAAAAGTCAACTTTACATGGCATCATTGAAATATCATTAGCATATTAGTGTATTTCATTTTATCCAGTATTTTTTTCACATAGCTTACCTGAATTTGTAAATTTATATAGTTTAAACTATCAATTCATTTCAATGATCATGAATATAATGATGGTTTCTAGAATATGATTGAATATGTTTCGCTAAAAACATTTAACGTGTACATTTAATTTCATCCAGATTAAGTTGTATCAATTTATCATAAGATTGATTGATATTTTAGAATAGAAAATAAGTATCGAAAGCGTTACTTTTAAAAACATTTTATTCATTTCAAAGATTTTTCTATCATATTGTAAGCTGGGCTAAAACGGTGGTTTTTTTGTAATTATTTGGTCAGTAACTGCAAGAAGTGATCATAGATCCATAGCTGAACAGCCTACAAGGTACAAAAAGAGAACAAGCCTAGTCAGATAATCTAGAATCACTCATGTACAAAATCTAAATTGACGGTAAATACGTCATGCAAGCCTTACAATATAATAAATTAAAATATTTATAAATTAAGAATTATTTGAAAATCTTAACAACAACAAATTTATCATTGTGTTATGAAGATAAAATCAACCACACCTCTTATTCCCTTAATGTATATTTTACTAGCTATTAATATATACAAATGCTTTTTTGTTTGTTCACACTAATGTGCTAACTAAAAGTATTTCTGACCACCATCCTATATATATAGTACTAACTCTAACAGTTTCCATATGAAATATACCTAAACAAACGATTCCCTATGCAATCAGTTATGTACGTGTACACTGATATTGACTTTGTTAAACGTTCACCAATAGATGACGGACTTTATGATCATTTTAATTTTCACGGGGGTCACTTCGTCTTTTACACTAATATAAATAATTTAATAATACTTCTGTCAAGCCTAGACGAGTAGCCTGACTATTACATTATCAGCTATCTCAAACTGCGTATTTAGATTTATTTGGTAAAAACGTAGGCAGCTATTAAAATATATTCATCGTTCCCAGATAAACGAATAGTTTAGTCATTTTAAGTAATTTTATAAAATTTATCAAAAAATTTGCTTTTATGAAAACACGTTTAATGACAATTAACTTTCATATCTGTTATACTCTTCAGTTGAATATGTTTCGCTAAAAACATTTAACGTGTACATTTAATTTCATCCAGATTAAGTTGTATCAATTTATCATAAGATTGATTGATATTTTAGAATAGAAAATAAGTATCGAAAGCGTTACTTTTAAAAACATTTTATTCATTTCAAAGATTTTTCTATCATATTGTAAGCTGGGCTAAAACGGTGGTTTTTTTGTAATTATTTGGTCAGTAACTGCAAGAAGTGATCATAGATCCATAGCTGAACAGCCTACAAGGTACAAAAAGAGAACAAGCCTAGTCAGATAATCTAGAATCACTCATGTACAAAATCTAAATTGACGGTAAAATACGTCATGCAAGCCTTACAATATAATAAATTAAAATATTTATAAATTAAGAATTATTTGAAAATCTTAACAACAACAAATTTATCATTGTGTTATGAAGATAAAATCAACCACAAATCTTATTCATTCAACTGTTTCATTTAGCAGACTTTATTATATTTAGATTAAAAACTCATTGTAGCAAAATTATCAGCTAACGTATAAAAATGTCCAGTTCCGAGTATGCTGTTCTTCCCTTCCTTCTTTTATGAAAAAAAGAAAGCAAAGCCAAATTTATTTGATTTACATTGTGAACAAACACTAAAAGAAGTCAACCTATTTCATTTTAATTGTATGATTCTTTATCTTCCATCTGTGTATACGCATAGATGAAAATTATTGAATAATTTTTTTTCTTATAGAAAACATTCATTGTTTACACTGTTTTCAAGTATTTTTTTAAAAATTATTATTATGCTAAAAATGTTAAATATTTTCTTTGACAATTTATAGATGAATGAATATAATAATTTGATGCTGATTTAAATGCTTTAAAAAGAAATTACAAACTATCTAGTGGAGTTCAACCATGTCGGGTGTGGCAACAATTAAAGTTATGCAATATCGTAAAATTGACTAAATTTCAAAATATAATTCATTGATTTAAGAATTAAGTTCATCATGCGTAACCTGATTGTTCTATGCTTGATCTTTAACTTGGAAGCCGGTGAGCATTACTAAAGAGATTCTTACGAAGATAAAGTAAACCGTCTAGTACTTTCTAGTTTTTAATGTTTGTTTACTGAATTCAAACCTTTGAACTCAATAACCACCACAACATCAAATAGTAATAATCTAGACTTCAGTTTGATAAACCAGGCATCTACTGTACTATCGTTTAGTGTTTATTAATTTTTTTATGCCTATAAGCACATTTTAAAACATATTTGTCATCATTCTAAACTTAAGTTTTTTTTTAAATATGCTTATACAACACATTTGTATTCTTCATCTGTTTGAAAGGTACACTGAGTATTAGTTGACATTATGCTTTGCATTTCAAATCAATATTACAAAACCCTATGATCACCATAATGATTCACATAAGCAAGAAAATCTCTCTGTATAATAATAATATACACAACAAATCAATTTTATTTGACCTTAAAATATTTCCTGAATTCATTTTCAAAAAATACAAACATTTATGTGCCTAAAAATACAAAGTGTTTACTAGGACAGACAGGAAATCACAATATAAAATATGAAAGCATCAAATCTATTCTAAATCGTTTATGCAAAACACTAAAGTAATCTATTTCAATAAACTTTCTGATGTTTTTCTGTTCTCCTGTTACTTTTAATATAACTTCATGTGAATTATATTACTTTTTAAATTATTATTATACTTCAATATAATTTGTCATACATCATCACTCTGTTAATATCATATGCATGTAATGAATGACTTTTTTAATCATTTAACTGAAAGTAGTGATGTATATGAAACTTGTTGCAAAATGAAAGTGTTGTATCTAATCAAACTAAACTTTTAATAAGAAGATAGAATTTTCTTTGTAAATTTTCTTTTAATAATCATATTAATAAAATACAACAAAATGTTCCCATATTTTCCTTTATGTTTTAATTAAAAAAAATAAAATGTCTACATAATTTAAGATAATTCATTTATAATTAATAGGCGCCTATTTGAAGTAATTTTAATGAACACTTATTGACAAGTAGATTGTACAACTATTTTTATTTGAGTAGCATGTGAATACAGTTAGTTCTATTTACTTGTTTAAAGACAAATGCAAAAAATATATACATAATAATCGTACTGTAGTAGTATGTTTGTTTAATATGTTTTGTAACAAATGTAATTCATGTATTTGTCCCCAATGATAAAATATTTTTGCATATAATCGATAAAATGTTTTATTACTAAGTGAATTCAGAACATCTACTTATATTGAGCTAGTTAAATTAGACGAATGATTAAAAAAATTCATCATCACATTACTGTACACCATCTCACTTGATTTATTAAATGTCAAAATTGAGATAATAAAAATAATACTCAATTGTCTAACGTTTGATCAATACAGAGTATTAAATCAATGTTAATATAACATGCAGAATTATGTATGGAGTCTCCATTAATTTATCAATCGCCTCCAAATGCAATGTTTTAGTAATATCATAAATCGAAATCAACTTTATGAATAAACCACAACTATCTGTTCAAAAAGTTTGTATGGCATGCCTCTCTTTGTTTTGACCATTAAAATTAATCTAGAGAGTAAGTTTCCGTTTCTAAACTTTCATCTTAATTTAATTCTGATGTAATCATTTCTGATAATTTACAAATTAATTGAAAAATTTACTTTTCCGCTTTATTTTTATGCCATCAATACAAGTAACTAGCTAATTTCCGAATCTACCTTTACGTAATTAAATAATTCAGTTGATTTGTCATGAACATAAATTGATCAGTCTCCTTTGTCCTACGTGTATCCTCAGCAGATTGTGTTGATACAACGATAGTTTGCAAGTATTATTCTAGTTAGTTTGTGGTTGGCAAGCGGGATCCAACACTTACATATCGAATTACTCGAGACTCGTCGGTCGGATGCGTCTGCATCTTATAAGCGAACTCGTTGCATAAGTATATCTGTTTAAACTGAGTGGTCTAGCAGTGGATTAAATGGCGTTTGATGCGAAGCAAACTGAATTCGAGTCTAACTGTGAACACCAATGCTGAAATGTAGGTATATCCAGCTGAAGACCTTTAATTATGACGAAATACGTTTCTTGTCATAAGTTAAACATCAATCGTATTCTCTGCAGAAAAGGTCTACTTAAGAATTATGCTTAAAGTAGTGTGAAATAGCCCTGCGGTTTCATGTTTTATTGCGTAAGATAACCTTCTATGCAGTGCCTTAAAATATCTTTTTAGTAAACAGGAATAAACATAGTTTCAGACATTTGACTGCGCCTCTTATATTCACTATAAACATTGACACTATAATCTCTGGAGATTTCGTCTAATTATCTCGTTATAAACATGATAAATTTTATATAAAATAGCTAATTTCCGAATCTACCTTTACGTAATTAAATAATTCAGTTGATTTGTCATGAACATAAATTGATCAGTCTCCTTTGTCCTACGTGTATCCTCAGCAGATTGTGTTGATACAACGATAGTTTGCAAGTATTATTCTAGTTAGTTTGTGGTTGGCAAGCGGGATCCAACACTTACATATCGAATTACTCGAGACTCGTCGGTCGGATGCGTCTGCATCTTATAAGCGAACTCGTTGCATAAGTATATCTGTTTAAACTGAGTGGTCTAGCAGTGGATTAAATGGCGTTTGATGCGAAGCAAACTGAATTCGAGTCTAACTGTGAACACCAATGCTGAAATGTAGGTATATCCAGCTGAAGACCTTTAATTATGACGAAATACGTTTCTTGTCATAAGTTAAACATCAATCGTATTCTCTGCAGAAAAGGTCTACTTAAGAATTATGCTTAAAGTAGTGTGAAATAGCCCTGCGGTTTCATGTTTTATTGCGTAAGATAACCTTCTATGCAGTGCCTTAAAATATCTTTTTAGTAAACAGGAATAAACATAGTTTCAGACATTTGACTGCGCCTCTTATATTCACTATAAACATTGACACTATAATCTCTGGAGATTTCGTCTAATTATCTCGTTATAAACATGATAAATTTTATATAAAATAGCTAAATTAAAAAATCTTGGATTATTCCTATCATTGGAATTGTTTAAATTTTTAACAATTCATAGAAATCCAATATTATTACTCTAGTTGTTGAATCAACTACGTTTATACTTATGATGACTACAAACTTAACCTTTTTAACTATAACAATGTTTTGAGACTGTTACAATTGTAATGAAAGACTTTTCAAGTAATATGTTACAAGTAATATATTTTAAACAGCGTCCTGAAGCTACCTAACAGACTCATTTATCAGATGAGGAAACAAAATTTCTACTCTCTTAAAAGTAACAATCAATCAATCAATCAATGCCTGTTACTCCAAGTGGAGCATAGACCGCCCACCAGCATTCTCTAGCCAACTCTGTCCTGAGCTTTCCTTTCTAGCTCTTCCCAAGTGCTCTTCATTCTCTTCATGTCTGTTTCCAATTCCCGACGCAATGTGTTCTTTAGTCTTCCTCTGTTTCTGTGGCCTTTAGGATTCCAAGTCAGTGCTTGTCTTGTGACACAGTTTGATGGTTTCCTCAGTGTGTGTCCAATCCATCTCCAGCGTCTTTTCCTAATTTCTTCCTCAACTGGAAGTTGATTAGTTTTCTGCCACAACAGGTTGTTGTTAATGGTATCTGGCCAACAGATCCGAAGAATCCTACGCAGACAGTTGTTTATAAATACTTGTATCTTCTGTAGGATACTTTTCGTAGTTCTCCAAGTTTCAGCTCCATACAACAGGACTGTCTTCACATTTGTGTTGAAAATTTTGACTTTTATATTGACTGACAGTTGGTTTGAGTTCCAGATGTTTTCAGTTGTAGAAATGCTGCCCTTGCCTTACCAATCCGCGCCTTCACATCCGAATCAGGCCCTCCTCGTTTGTCGATGATGCTGCCCAAATATGTAAAGGTTTCAACGTCTTCCAGAATTTCTCCGTCAAGTGTAATTGGGTTAGTGTTTGTTGTTTTGTATCGGAGGATCTTGCTTTTCCCTTTGTGTATGTTGAGGCCTACTGCCAGCTGCAGAGGCTGCTGCTATATTGTTGGTCTTCTTCTGCATTTGATGATGTGTGTGACAAAGAAGAGCTAGGTCATCTGCAAAGTCCAAGTCATCTAGATGCGTCGATGTTGTCCATTGTATTCCGAGAGTGTCTTCAGATGTTGCAGTCTTCATGATCCAGTCGATGACCAGTAGGAAGAGGAAGGGCGAGAGTAAGCAGCCTTGTCTGACACCGGTCTTCACTTCGAATGAATCTGTGAGCTGACCTCCATGCACGATTTTACAATGTAGTCCGTCGTAAGAATTCCGTATGATGTTGACTATCTTCTCGGGTACGCCGTAATGTCGTAGAAGGCTCCATAATATTCTCCTATCCACGCTGTCGAATGCTTTCTCGTAGTCGATGAAGTTGATGTAAAGTGGTGAATTCCATTCAATTGATTGTTCAACAATGAACCGTAGAGTAGCGATTTGATCGGTACATGATGGATCTTTACGGAATTCGGCCTGTGGATTTCGGAGTTGGCTGTCGACTGGGTCCTTTAATTTGTTCAATAACACTCTGTTGAAGACTTTTCCTGGTACTGAAAGTAGAGTAATGCCTCTGTAGTTCTCACAATTGCTGAGATCGCCTTTCTTTGGTATCTTGATGAGGTACCCTTCTTTCCAGTCTGCTGGAACTTGTTCTTCCTCCCAAATCTCCCTGAAGAGAATGTGGAGTATCTTTGAAGTTGTTTCTATATCTATCTTCAGTGCCTCCACTGGTATGTTATCTGGTCCTGCAGACTTGCCACTCTTGATCTGTCTGATGGCCATTTTGATTTCTTCGACTGTTGGTGGGTCTGTGCTTATAGGGAGATCCGTGGCTGCTGCTTCGATGACTGGTGGGTTCAGTGGGGCTGGTCTATTCAAGAGTTCTTGGAAGTGCTCTACCCACCTGTTCCGTTGTTCATGCACTTCAGTGATTGGTTTGCCAGCCTTGTTCTTGATTGGCCGTTCTGGCTTGTTGAATTTCCCAGCTAACTTCTTCGTTGTATCGTATAAGAGCCTCATATTTCCTTCTCTTGCAGCTATTTCCGCTGTCATTGCTAGGTCCTCAACAAATTCTCGTTTATCCAACCTGATGCTCCTCTTCACTTGCTTGTTGACTTCGGTGTATTCGGCCTGTGCCTTGGCTTTCTCTGCTCTCGTCCGACTGTTATTGATCGCTGTCTTTCTGTTCCTCCTTTCTTGGATCTTGTCCACAGTACTAACAGAAATCCACTCTTTTTGGTGTTGTTTCTTGAGACCCAAAACCTCCTGACATGTTGAGGTTATTGTTCCCTTAATCTCTTTCCAGTTGTCTTCCATATTATTTTCACCTTTTTCCAGTAGATCATGAAATGCCTGGAACTTGTTGCTGAGAATTAATTTGAATTCGTTGCGTTTGTTAGTATCCCGGAGAAGGGCTGTATTAAACTTGTGTAATACTGCTGCTCCAGTTGTCCAGTGCTTCCTCAGCTTCAGTTTCATTTTATTTATCACCAAATGGTGATCTGAAGCTATGTCGGCTCCTCTCCTTGCTCTTACGTCTTCCATGGTCCTTCTAAACTTCTTATTGATGCAGATGTGGTCGATTTGGTTCTCCGTAATGTGGTCCGGTGAAACCCATGTAGTTTTGTGTATACGTTTGTGGGAGAAAATGGTGCCACCTATAATCATTTTGTTGAAGGCACATAAGTTCACAAACCTCTCACCGTTATCATTCCTTTCTCCCAGTCCATGTTGTCCCATGATGTCTTCATACCCGGTGTTATCCACTCCGACCTTGGCGTTGAAGTCGCCCATTAGAATGGTCAGGTCCTTGAGTGAACATTTCTCTCTTAAAAGTAACACGCCGTATATATTTCTATGAATCTTTTTAATATATTGTTATAAAATAGTAGAGTGTCAACATAACAGCTTCAAAAGTATAGTAAGCCTGATGATGCCATTTGGTATTTTAAATGAAGCTTTTGATTGTATACATAAACTGCACAAGCCAATTAAACAGTTGCCATAGAAACTATAAACCACATCAGCTTATTGTTACCATTTAAATTTTCTACAGACTCATAAATATTTGTAGGCTAATTACACTATATATCAGAAAGCAACTGGATTCAGAACATTATTAGATAACATTTTTTAAATACTTGATTACACTTTACCTTAATGCTTATCTTCAATCATTTCACTATCACTTCGTCTGATTCGAAAAAGTTAGCGTCATTATGTAGTAGAAACGACTTTGTAACTTGTCATTTTGAGCCTAAGCAATTATTCCCTAATAAAAGTAATATCATTAAAGATGTTAAGACTATAATTTCCACTGTATAATATGGAATCATTTTATTTCATGGGTATTTATAAATACTTTCTTAGCATTAAATAATACACTGTGATAAATAGATTAACAAAGTGTAGGTAATGAATGTCTATTAACTAAAATTTACCTATTTTTTTAAAATCAGTAAGATATTGGTTATGATGATCACGAATTTCATATAAATATCCATACATTTACAAGTGCAATCAACAGCATGTTGAATATAGTCTAAATACATACAAATTAAAGTTAAATCTTCCCCCCCCCAATACCCCATCCCACAGACAATCATTCAATAAATAGAGTCATTTTAAGAAATAAAGGCTTAAAGTCTCCCTACAATATTGTTTACAGGCTGGTCTAAATAAAATACAAATTCAGTTGCATAACATAGCAACAGTTATTAGCCAATAAAGATTGGCGTTTAAAATCCTCTCACGCCATTACATAATAAAAAGGTCAAATAAACCTCAATGTAAATATATCTAACTTCATCATTCATCTATGTCTATGCATTTTCATTATTTTGTAAACATGTTGTTTTCTTTCGTCTAATTTTCAGAATAAAGTATTCCATCAATGAAGTCAATGAAATGATAGTATATACTTTATTATCTTTGTAACTCCTAATTGACTTTTGAGCTACGGTTTAGGATTATTTCATTCTACTTGATATTTAACTGACAAGGCATTTGCAACATGAAAAACCATAAGATAAAACCTAATCTATTTAAATATTAATAACGACTAAGTAATCGTACATTAATAAATTGATGTTTGTGTTGTTTTCTAGAACTTACTGTTTTGTTGGTTTTTAATAGGATGGCAAAATTATGATTACAAAGGCGAATAAACAGAACACTATGTCTGTAATGATTGCGACAATAAAGCCACGAAATATCTTCGTAATTACATTAACTAAAAGATCAAATTCATCAATAAACTGCAGACTGTTGATGATGAATTTGTTTTCCTTGATTGTTTGATTTCAAGAAAGCAGGCTAATTATTTGAAGATTGACATTTTCTGAAAGCCACCGTATCCTCGGAATTACTGAGACTATAAATCAGAACATCCTCTATCAGTAAATGTGACAGTCGTTAAGAACGCGACAAACAGAGTTCAATTACTAGTTACTGATAAAAAGAAAAGGAAACAGTATAATTTAGTTATGTTCACCCAGGTAATGAATATTTACTTTAAACACTGTTGAAAAGATGATAAAGGAGAAGGGTACAGAAAAATCTACCTTATTTTTGAAGAAACGGATTGGTATTATAGATATACTGTACCAAAAAAGAGCTTGTTGAGAGATCAGGAGAATTTTAGATTTTGAATAAACATAGTTGTCTCTACGCTAGGGAATATCAAGGAAAGATTACCGAAAAAGTAAGCTGTTTCTGTGTGATCACATAAGCTAAACGTAAAGTAGTATATATAAGAGAAAAATCATGATACCTTAATGTAAGAGCAAAAGAAAATATACTTTGTTTCAGGCGTGATTTTAGCCCCCCCCCCTAGTCTTGATGATTTAAGATAGCTTTAAAACAAGTTAACAATTGGATTTAATTCAATAAAAACAGGGAACACCATATATTTTGTTGGAATAAACATCTATTAAAAAGATTTTAGTCTCAGTAATGAGTGATCGATGCCCTAATCTTTATTTGTTTAGTACACTTTAACAAAATACAACATGGCTTATGCTACCATAAATATTGTATTAATCAGATATCTACTCATTAATATTATTGTTATATGACGTCCAGTAAATTTTATGAATTCTTAATATAACACTAAAATTCAGTAAACAAACTGATAGAAAAGAAATCCTTCTAACTTTACATTTAGGTAATTGTTGATATAATTGGTTAATAAGTGTATCACAAAACTCATAGAGTCCTGTTACTTTCCTTTTATACAGCTTTAAGACTGTCTTAATAGTGTTATTTCATTTGTATTATTCTATGCACTTTCCCAGAACAATTATTTCTGGTCAGCTAATTTGTTTTAGGAATTTCGTTCACATAAGAACCTTACGCCAAAAACTGGTTTTCGTAGACAGTAACCAACCTCTCTTACTTCAATTCAGCAAAGTACACCAGTAGAACAACTCAAAGTAAAAACTATGATCACTGTAAAATTTCACATGATAACATTTAATTATAACCTGTCGTCGCTTCTTTTATATTCTTCTCTTATCAAAACATAATAAACTCTAATGAAATGGAATCTACTGTGGAACTGTGGTTTTATGTTTATTCACATATTTATATAGTACACACGAATAAGTTGTATATGTTAACCATTACATTTTATCAGATTCTCATTATTTGATGACTTATAGTGGATTTTTAGTGTAACTGAGATAAACAACACTTAATATCATAACTGTCTTATGGAACTTTGTTAGTCAGTCTAAAAATATTATGTCAATTTAAATGTTATGAAGCTTTTCTCCCCACAACGAGGCTTGTTCATCTCTACATGACCTTGAATGACTCAACTAAAAAGAAAATATCTAACGAAGAAGACTTATAATATAGATTCCCATGTTAGAATTCACTAGTTCACATATTCATCTTTACTGAACTTGTGGTATAAAATTATCGTTATCTGGTATTAGCTGTAATATGTATTTATATCTCAATATAACTGAATGCCGTCTTTGTGAATGCCCAACTGAATCATCTCTAACTCAGACATTACTGACTATGCAGCCGTTTATGACTTGGATGATTTTAGTTCAATTCGAATTTAGTTTTATCATAATAACAAACTACTATGTACCTTCTAATCCAATAAAACTATACTTTTCTTGGATCTGCTCGTTATATTTAAAGTAAAGTAGTGCCACAATAATTTGCACACTTCGTAATTGATTAGTATCTACTAGTCCCCATACGATCAAAAAATTTCCATCATGCATATAACTTCAAAGCTTCCATCAGTATACATAATTTTCCAATATACTTATTTTAGACTGAAAGCATTACTGCTTTAGCAAGATATCAATTCAGCTATAAAACCATTACAGTTGGTTCATGTTACCGATTCATGGCATAAATCTGTGAATTTGCTATGTTAGAACTGTACTTTCTATTCAAACCAATGTAATACAATAATATCATCATAATCATATACTTAGTTCACAAGAGTTTGTGTTCATTTTACAATAACGAAGTAGTTATCTCCTTAACATTTGAGTAACTTACAAATTTCCCTCATACAGACTGTTATTTCGCATATAAATTCTCTATAATATAATATATATCTTAATACATTGTATTCTGGTGAGTTAGCTTATTGAGTTAATAATGTATTTTACTGACTATATGTAAGATTAATAGTGGGCTATAGGACAATGATTAAGTACAACTGGATAACAGTTACTCGGACTTTATTCATGAATTCAGTTCATTAGTCACACATATTCAGGTGCACAATATTTCTTCTCTATTATATGTTTTTCAAAAATAATCATCCTGATATTCATGTAACCTGACAACCTAGTTTTCAGCTGCTGACTGTCCTAAACTATTGCCAAGGTAAATACCTGTAATGAAATATACCTTATGTAACAGCATAATGTCATTAAAATCACAATATCTAACACTACACAAGATTACGCCGTTAATATCGCCGTATATCGTTTATAAAAACCTTTAAACTACAAAGAGAATTCCTCTCATAAAACGCAATTTTGTAGGGATTTGTATCCTTGCACAGTTATACTGAATTAGATTAAAAAAAAGCATGTATTAATCGCCAATCCGATTTACTTTTAGTGTGATTGGATCACTATTTACAATATTTTGCTAAACGCACAATATTGCAACTGATTGCGTAAGTTCAAATTTAGAAGATATTTCACCATAAAGATTCATACATCAATAAATGTAGCAACATTTTTGAACGAAATAATGATTACACAATTACAAACACAATGAAGGAGTCAATACATTTAAAAATGATATTTGGCTTCTGTAATCATTCTTCATTATATCGGTACCCAATGTAATTTCTTAATAAAATGACAGAAATTTCTAGTGAAAGCCTATGGATATCTCCATATTTACTATTATTTATAGTTCATAATTCATTGAGGTTTATTTCTAGAAGCAATCTGTTTCATAACCTAGAATGTCATCTGTTCTTTATACATGTTAAATGCTTCAGATAAGATCTGTTAAGTGTAAATATTATTAGTAATGTCATTAACATAACATGTAACTATGCGTACGTATATATCACCTATTTTCTTATATCTTTTAACAATCTGATAAAATATAATTAACTCAACATTTAAATTATTTGACCTCATAACCTACAATCAATTGAAGTGTATAGATTGTTTTTTCGTGTTTTTTTATGTTCTTTCTAATTTCAGCTTTTATGGTAATTTCATTAAATTATAGGTGAAGAGAATGAAGATGAATTCAGACAGTTGATACTATTAAGTAGAAATCAATGTTAGGTGAATTCTTCCCAGGAAAGAAACATTCTTATTTTAAGAAAATATCTGATATGAAAGATGATTTCAAATGAAATTATTTCCGAAAATGGGTTTTAAAGTTATACAACTCAGTTTTTGTGCAATATCACATTTTTGTCCAATATGTCTACTAACTAATGTTGCACACATACATACACTATTACATTGTAACATATAAAAAAGAGGAATGTTAGATAGAAGGGAATAGAAGTCATTGATTACTTACTGAGTAGTTAACAATTAGTTTAGAATGTAATTGGATCTTCCAGTTGATTCATTATAGACTGAAGCGTCCCGGATTCCGTTTGATAAATCAGGCAATTCGGTCAATGTTGAAAACTTTATATTTCAAATTAAATATACTTAATCCAGATAAATGAAATTCCAGTTAATGCATCTTAGTAAGAAGTAACAATCGATGCTTTTGTTTTTTTGCCTTTAATTACAAATACTCCATTAATTCTCAGATAAGTGTATTGTTTACAAACTAGTTATAGAATATTCACTACTTTTAATTCACTTAATACTACTTATATAGAACAATTTGTAGTATTAGGAAATTGAAAAAATTAAATTTATCTTACTTTTATTTGATGAACAAACTCATTATTCTTATAGATCAGTTGTTGAAATAATTAACAGCGTTTATAACGTTTACTAAATGCATAGAGCTATGTTACAATACCAAACAGTATGCAATTAGATTCAACTGACTGATAGGATAGTAATATTGATAAATCCACTTTAGAATTGTAGTGGTTTCTAGTGAGTGGTATAGAGTTTAGTTATTTGCATTCGTCACAGTTTAATGTCGGTTGAGTACCACTAAGGAGTCTCACACCACAACAAAACAACTGTTCAGTGCTTCATGATTTTCAGGGGTACCCGATTGACATTACTCTGTGACTAATGAAAACAAGTAAATCGACTATTGACTATAAAGCTAGCCAAAAATAAGGAGTTTAGCTAATATAATTTTTTTGAGTCTTATTCTGTTTAGAAATGATAGAATTAATATTGAAACAGAAGAAATGTGGTGTCACGTTGTCAGTTTAAAAGTGGAGCGTAAGCAGAATGCGTATTTTGGTGACGACTATTATTGGAAAACATTTATTCAATTGATTTCAACCAAAAATATATGTAAGTCTACAGTGATTTATCACAAAGTCACACCAACTAATGAACTGATAGAAACGAAGGCTCTAATTAGTCTATTTGAAGTTGGAAGCAGGACTTTCAAGCCTAGCACGATATCTTTAAACAATTACGTTTCATAAATGTACAGTTGTACCAGTGAAAATATAGTGGTAGGGATTTAGTTCCCTTTTGAATTACAGCGTATATAAATTAAAAGCTTGTTTGAATCTTACTCCGGTCGGTCGTCATTATTACATTTTCGGATGTGCCTGGATAAAGGATGCTAAGTAACCTTGACACTTAATTCATTGTTTTATAGCAAAAAGTATTATTTACCATCATAATCGAACTCTATAGTAAGCATCTGATGATAACTATCGACCAAATGGAGAATTATCCTTATAATAGTAATTATATATTTTTCTCAGGTTTTATAGTTGATTTCAAAATTATAGTTTTACAATATTTTACCCTGAGTATGAAATATCACACCAAATTATAATCATAATCAAACTAAAAATTAGAGCACTTTTCATACCCATCTACTGGTTTGTGATGTATTCTTTGAAGCTGCAGAGTGTTGAATACATCGTATCCACAAGATGCTCATGGTAACTAACAAATGATATTTGATTTCAAGACAGATTTTTCGGTTCCTTAATCTTCATGTGGATATCTGATTATTGCGACTTATACAGCCCCGTAATCTCTAAGTATAACAGCATATCCCCTAACTTTCTTGGCCAGTTGTATGAACTGCAGATAAATCAGAATATACCATTTTTTATATTTATCATCCTTATCCATTCGAAAAAGATGCAAATCACATAAAACAACATGTGTCTCACATAGTTGTATTTTAAACTGCGTTATAAAATTACGCAAAAATTGAATGTGGAACAGATCAAATAATTATATCAGTCTATAGCTAGTACATAGATAATCAATCCAAATTCCGTATCAAAAGTCAATACCGTAGAACAAAACGTATCTATATATTCTTTTCATGACTTTAAAGAATTACGTGTTGTCATCCAAAAATTATTTCGTTAATACGAAGAATTCATTAGACATTTGATTTATTGTGTAACAATCAACACAAAGTATGATTGTACACGGTGAACAAAATTGAAAAATGTTTAAGGATTTAATAATGCCAATAGGACATTCTAGATCCACTTTTCCTGCTGAGAATACTATCTAGTTTCACAAATTTTGAAGTTAATTTAGAATTTGTTAACCTCTCAACTTTGCATCAAACATTATTTTATCATCTTCAGTGATAAGAACTAAATAAATTCTTATCTGAGGTACCTGTTGTTATTGGTAACCTCATTTGTGCTGCAGTTAAAATTGTTGAAATTTATCATTATGAAGTTTGTGTTGTTCAACATTCTGATCGAATTCTATCGATCAACAAATCCGTGTGTCGAAATCGAATTTCTACAGCATTTTAAGGTTAGATAGTTGAAAGTGGTCAGCGTGTAACTATACTTTACTAAGATTTTAAGCTAACCGGTACTTGTCAGCAAAAAAACTGTAAGCTTGTTGGTACTATTATTCTTCTTGAAATTTGACGTTATGTAACTAAGTTTCACATTTTGAGTCAAGTGGAATAACTAGTGGTTTTTATGGACTATGTTCAACCACATATCACTGAACTAATGCTTACTATATAGTAAAATGTATTTTTTCGAACAGTAGTACTGGTTACGGATAAACGGTAATATTATACCAATTTGTTTCTTCTCATTTATTTAAAAGAATGTAATTTCTCTGATGAGTTGTTTCTACTATGCAAACTATATGTGAATCAAGTCCCAAACTCTCCAATATATGATAATGACTAACATTATGAATATAGCAGATATAATGAGCCAAATACTCAGTAACATAGGTCAGTACTATTAAACAGACTTAAAACAAAGGTATAGTAAGAATAACAAGATCATAACTTATCGTTAAATGGATAACAGACATTGATCAATAGTTTTAGTAACTGCAATAAAAATACATTCAGTAGCCCAGAAACTTTTTTTTTTCATAACCACGAGTGAATCATTTATTTATATTTACGATGCATATAATTCAATTGTTTTTGTTCGTTTATATGATAGTTAACGACTTAGTGAAAACTCCATTAATCTGTTTTCTACATATCATATATGATTTTACTATAGGATTTATAATATATTTAGTATACTTACATTGATTTACATCTATTTCTGTATAAAATTATTTGAAATTAGGTTGATTATATAATTTTTGACTATGATTTATTCTATGATAAGAATCAACATAATCACAATGGTATTTATGAAGTTTACTGATTGAATATTTACATTCCAGGTAACAATCGTTTGTTTTAATCACTCAACAATAATAAATAATTTCTTATTTTAAATAAAAATAAATAAAAGCAAATTATGAAATTATGATACATTTAAAAATGTAACAATTTTACCTTAAACTAGATGATTATACTTTATACTATCTAGGTATCTACGTATACACATTTACTTTTCTCTATGTAGCTTAAGTCTTTTATTTATGTTAAACAGTAAAAGTAACATTTATTAAATAACTGAATAAATTACCAATTTTCGTAAGACTATAGAAAATAGCTTTCATATGACGTTTAGATATGTACTTTTAAACAACTTAGTTTATTGTGATTTTTGTAAAAGAAAAATAATAATAACTTGTTTTCATCTTATTATCTAATAATAATTTCAATGTTTTAATAATTATATTAATCAAAATAAAAAAATAAAACATAGTTTATTAACATACAAATGAAATACATTCACATTCTTGACTGTGATTAATTTCTGTTGTAGAGCAATATTATTCACTTATGTTATTAAGCAACTTTCATAGTGTTCATATAGTTGAATTCTATGTTTCATGTGGAATGTCAAGAATTTATTTCATATCCAGTCACTAATAAGCACAATATGACAGTTTGGTTAATAAATGTTTGGTGAATAATTTATTCTATCGGTTCAATGTTTTCAAGAAATAAATTGTTGTCATAAATCTTGAAAATTCTTCTAAATCTCGTTTAGTAATATGGAGGTAGGTACTTAAAGATTAATTTGAAAATCTTTAATGTAACCAATAATAGTCTAGTAGTAGTTAACTGAAATCTTATTACCGACGGTTTTTCTTCATTTTGGTTGTATTTTTAACGTGAACGTCAACTAACAATTTGATAAACAAATTGATAAATACAAATCTTAAATTAAATGACCAGAAATAAAAACTTAACAGTTCCAGTTGATTAATTATTAAGAATATGCGCAATTGACATTTACAAGGTGAAGTTTTTCACATTGTACTCTTATGGAGTTAAAACACTTAACATGTAACATATATATACTAGTGATGTATTATAAACCTATGATTTTACTCTAAAATCAGCAAGTAAAACCATTTTTATGGTCTTCCAAAACCTTCGTTAGCACACTTTAATTACTTTGACTTCAGTTTCTTTTGAAACAATTGTCTTAATAATATATTAGTACTTGCACACGACGACATAGTAGATGTTTTCATAAACAAAAAACATTCATAATGCACTTAGTTTGAGAAATTTTAAATCCAACAATCATGTCGTATAATGCGGTACTTATCTTAAATTAACGCTGTTCCTAAAAATACACTCTACTGCTTAGACTGTCATTTTTAAACAAGCCACAGTGTTTAGAATAAATCTTCTTGAGACCTAGGAATGCCGAAAAGTCATTACCTGAGGGTACACCTATAGATTGACAAATGTTACAACATTCCATTAGGCACATTAGGTCACACGAAATACTTGCTGTAATTGAATTGGTAAAAGCTAAAATGCTCAGTTAACTCTTCGCGGTAATCTCTAAACCATAATTATTTATGGAGACATGGAGTTCCAGAATGAATCACAGGATAAAAAGGGTCAATGATTAGAAATATTGCTCGTCATATTTATTTGTTTCAAACGGAATGAAGTACTTTTAGCTTCTGTAATACCAAGCCACCTTGTTGTCTTTCACTTATTTTTCGTAATTAACTTACTTTTTTAAAGTGTATTGCTTTTACTTTTATTGATTCTTGATAATATTAAATTTAATCAGCATCCTTATTCTTAAAATGAATATATGTAGACAAACGCTAGAAGTAATAACAAAAACTACCTACGTTTTACGCCTCATAATTTTTTTATACTCCATCGAAACCAATTCACCAATGTATACTCACTGGCTGAATGAATTCAAGGATTTTAATATTAAAGCTAGTGTTTGATTATCAGATGTGTTACTTCTTATCCATTAGTGATGTATTTTTGTCTTCGATTTATTCTTAGGATTTACCAACATTATTTTGCCAATAAAAGTATTTTCTTGCATTAGCTTTGAAAATAGATGTATCTTTTAAGCACAAATCTTCATCTTGCATCTTGCCTTTGCTTACTGCATTACTTAACTGTATAAACAATTTAAAACAAACTTAGATACAGTGTAGGCTTTTACATATATCCAAGACAGTGGTCATGTTGATTAACAAGTTAAATGTTTGTTTTGCAAGTTGCTACCTTCATATATAAGAAGTTTTGTTTCTGTCGCTGAACATAAACCTAATTGGCTTAAACTGGTCAATAAACAAGATGGGACTGTAAACTAAACAAAGTATCAATCCCCTTATTACGTAAATGTTCTTCTTTAAGGTAACAGTTTATAACACAGGCTGCTTCATTAGCTATCACTAACATGCATAGAATCACATTCTCAGATGAAATCTATCAGTCACTGAATAAAGTCAGTCACATTGGGCTTACTAATATCACCATTTTTTAATCAATACGGAAAGCTACAACGGTTGTTTAAATCATCTCCAACCGTAATTTGATCCACCATTAACTACACAAGCATGTTATGGAATATTTCATTCACTAACTTAATAATTTACTCTAAATAAATTACATGAGTAGGTATAAATTTGCGTGTAAGCTTAAACAAAAATCAATACTATACAAGAACTTTCATTCACATTTGACCTGACATTTTTAACAAGCTTGGTTTTCATTATTATTCTTCTAATAGACTCCAGCTCAGTTGTTAGTTAACCTTTTGTCTGCAGAAAGGAGAGTCCTAAATTTGATTCCATGGTGGAATTCATGGTACACACTGCAAAGTAATTTCATACTAGGATGAAACAGCTCTTTAATGGTCCGTAGTTTACAATAGAACCCAACTCAGATCAATGGCAAATTATGAATACACTATATCAAAAGTATATAGTTCACGTTAAATCATAATTAGTTTTCTCAGTAATCTTAAAGGTATCAACTGTTGTAGAAAATGAACGGACAACATGATCTATCAAGCTTTCCTACACCAACTGTAAATCACTTACAAATATCATTTCTTTTTTACTGAGTTCTTTTTTCATCTAAATATTAATATTTAACCTATCCATATAATGAATAAATATCTTCTTATATTTTCTGTAAAATGATCTTTTTATTTTAATAGAAAACATAAAGAAAATCTATTTCTAATAGAATTTTCATATACATATCTAATGTGAATTGATGTAAATAAACAATAATAAAGCAATCACATTATTCTCTTTTTTAACTGAATAAATAATGTACAGTTTGAATTTATTCAGAATTCTAAGAAAAGAATTTATGAAAGAAGAAATCAATCATGATTTTATTAAATGATACAATTTAATCTTAATAAACAAAAAAAAAATATGGTAATAATAATACAAATATAACATTTAGATATATTTGGTAGTCATTTACAATTCATGCGTAAAAACACAGAAGAAGATCTTAATTTTCCGCTTGTATAAAAAGAAAACTCAATTACACAATAAGTAATCGCTCGTATATTAAAAGAAGAAAAACTAATAAAAAGGATACGTAAATTTCAGTAAGCATTCAGTTTTCTTATTACTTCAACATGATATGATGGATAAACATCAAATGGATAGATTCGATGTATATAACACTTGTTAACTAAATATTCATAACTTGAAACTGTTTGAGTAATCAACTGGAATATTATGAAATTATGCATATCATATCATGTATGCTCTTGTAATTGTTTACAGAAGTTGTGTCTTAGTATTAGATTCTATGAAGCCATCAATGTATCACCATTAATAAATGATGATTGTTGCACGAAATTATAAGCTGAAAGTAGTTATAAGTGTTTACTGTTAAATAAAATGGTTTGATTATTAGCGGCATCATAAATTTAAGAAAATGATGTGTAGTACCTTAAGTTCGCTTACTAAATTTTATTCCATAAAGTAGATGGTGTGATGTGCGAAAATTTCCAGCTTTTTTTAATGTCAGAATATATTTTTTTTAATGAGACTGACATAAGTAATTTCAGACTGTTAAGTTACTCCTACTTTTAAAAGGTGAAAAAACATAGATAATCATAAAATAAAAATTGCTAATCTTCCAACACTCATTAATTAGCCTACTACCCTCCCCCCCAAGTGGGGCATAGGTCACCGATCAGCATTCTCCAACCAAATCTGTTGTCATCCACTCTTTCTGGTTCTCCCCAACTTTTATTCATACTTTTTATATCTGTCTCCAATTTTTGGAGCCATGCGTTCTTTAGTCTTCCTCTTTTTCTTTGGTATTGAGGATGCCAATTTAGTGTTTGTTTTGTGACGCAATTTGGTGATCTCTTCACTTTCAGTACTAACTACCTCTAGCTTTTTTTCCTGGTTTCTTCTTCAACTTGAAGTTAGTTTGTTTTCCACCACGAAAGATTGTGGCTGGTAGAGTCTAGCAAATGAGTCTAGAGTTATTTGTGTAGATAACTTGATATAAATTCCTGTGTATTTTGGAAGATACCTTTCGTTGTTCGTCAACTTCAAACTCCATACAATAGAACTGTTTCGGCGTTTGCACTGAAAATTCTGACTATAATGTTTCTGCTAACAGCTGTCTTGAGCTTGTACAAATGCTGCTCTAGCTTGCTTTGCTAACCTGTGTCTTCACATCTGCATCAAAATAGATCTCCGTATTTATCAATGATGTTATTGTCCAGATATATGAAAGTTTCCACAGCTTTCTGTCAAATGCAAATGAGTTGATGTTAGTTGTTTTGTATCTATGGATCATGCTTTTCCTTTTGTATAAGTTGAAGCCTATTACTGCAGAGGCTGCTTCTACATTGTTCGTCTTCACCTACATTCGTTACTTTGTTTAGAAAAGAACAGCTAGGTCCAAATCATCTAGATGCATCAACGCTGATCAGTAAAAATGGTTAAACTGAGGCCAATACTTGTTTTAACGAAAAACATCAACATATTTTATTAATTCAACAGCCTTAATTACTTCACCAAATATTTTATAATCTACTCACTACTTATTGCCCTCGTTTAACAGTCTATGATTATTCAAAAGAAGCAAAACAGAAATTTGTCATTTAACTTAGCCAACATGAAAAATAGCTGTTCATATTTTAAATATTCATTAATTTCCAAATTAAAATATAACTATTTGAAAATATGTAGTAAGATTTACAGATAAATGACGGTTTTATTCAGGTGAAAAGTGATTTTTACCTTTGAGAAACTACTTTATGGATAAGTGACTTTAAAACTTCATAATCTCAACTGATTTAGCATCATTCTTAGTCTAAAAAATAGTTTACAAGTTTAAATTAATTATATCATTACATTTAGTTGGTTGAATTCGTCACAGATTGATATTGACAGGGTAGCAGTAAAAAGGTTGAAGCACTGAACAATCACTGGGTGACTAACTCAATCAACTAAACTTAATGCCAATCTCCACAAATCATCTCAATTCAAATATATCTTTATATATAAGAAATACTACAGCAAACAATTGTTTCCTATAACTTCGTCATCGGGTTCTTATAATTATAAATTCATGGAAATCTAGTTATAGTGGTCAAAATAAGGCGTGTATGCTTTAATATGCTTGAGTAAATTACATAATTAAACAGTGATGTATGCTAGACTGGTGAAATTTTACATAGAATACTACTTAGATATATCTGAAATTTATCAGTTATAGACTAGAAACACTATTTAAAAAACAGGGGTAATCGGCACTGATAATTACCATTAGTTATTCAGTTACATTCAATACACAGCGAACAAATCACGTTATGCGCAAATATAATAAAGTAATAGCATGTTGGGTTTGTTGTGAAGATAAGAAAAATAAAGTAGTAATGTAATGTAATGCGTGATATGCATAAGTGTTGTCAGGGTAATTATGATAATGGTGATAATAAATTCATGTGAATTAAAAGAGATATTACCAAGCTAATAATGAAGTTAAAGATTTAGTGTGAATCGAGAAAGATGAATGTATAATTAAGAGCGAAACAACGTGGGGGAAAAAGTAAGCATGTTCATTGAGTGAAAGTTTACAATAGTTATTTTACGTAATGGGTAGCACTATTGTGGTCCATCGTAAACCGAGAAATTGAGCAAATCACTTCTACCGTTTTAGTGATACCACCAATGGCTTCTGGAATGTGAATTAACTACAATCCTACCTGTTTAGACAGGTTAATTGAAAAGTGATACAAAACAAAGAATGTGTCTTTTATTTTGAAGTGATACTGACTGTCTACTAAATGTGATAGTAATGTACTGTTGATGGACATAATCACTCTTTATTCCAACCATGTTTGTACATTCAAACAATCTCGTGAGGACTAATATTTCTGAATACGGCTGGTGTAACTATCCCCACAGAAGCAGTCAAGTTGGTATATACACACAGGAGAGCCCTTCTTCGGTCTCTACTCCTCAGACGTTAAGTTAACATCGGCTTGGTTGAAAAGGTAATTTGTATTTCAGCTGTGTTGAAAGTTCTTTCGACTAACCATTTAGGTCTTCGTGTTAAGAAGTTGGTTGAAATATCATCTTTAAAACCTAGTTGTAGTTATAAAGGTATCATTACTGACAATCTCAGATTTTTCGATTTACACATGTATCTGTTGATGCAGGTGACTGGATGCCAGTTATTCGATAATGTTATTTTCAGTTTTGTAATTTTTAGTCTATGTTATCTTCTAAACATAAAGACATGATTCTGTGGCTAAGGCAGCTAATCAGATGAACTTTATATTAAATTGGTGTGAAGCTTTGGAAATGAATATATTGACGCATTTAAATGCTCTTTTCAAACATATTTCTTCTAAGAGACTAATCCATCCTTTTAGAAAGTGGGATACCTAGGAATGCTATCCTTCTCACGGAAGAATTTAATCACAAGCCATTTTAACTATATTTCCATAGATTTATAGTTGTAAAAGCCTGGTGACAAAGTTGTTGAAAACAATTATCTGCTCGAATATTTTTTTATTACTAAATACTTCATGGGGATCTTCAAAGTATATATATATACTAATCGTAATGATAAAAAAATACATGTACTAAACTGTAATTTAGATTCCATGTTCTGAATTGTATCAGACACTGCAGTACACTATTTGGGATCATCATATTAAATCAGTCTAACTACTGCTCTAATCCAAATCTATTTGTCAATAATTCTTTCGACATGCTATTCACGTCGAAACTATGAACTAAACGTTTGAAAATAACAGTGCCGTGCTTTGAGTTTGCTGTGCTTTCATAGCTATAGACAATAGTTTTAAAGACTATCTGTGTATCACGTATATCAGCGAGAGTTGAAAAACAGTCATTTTATTCACTAAAGAATAGTTCTCTTTTCATTCTGAATAACAGTAGATATTTCTACCTTATCAAGTGGATACACAAGTGGGTTACATATGTCAATAAAACCTCATCATTATAATCATCATCACCCAGTTATTAATGTGAAGAATTAATTATCTACCCTCAATAATCATTGTATGTCACAAGTAATTCACAAAGCTATTATTACTGGTACTGAAGTTTAGTTAACTAGTTCACATTTTTGATGAAATACTTCAAGTTTCGTGTTATGGAATGTTAGGGATTCGAAATCCCTAGAAATACAATTGTTCATTTTGTCAAGTTGTATTGATTTTCTGTTAACATGATTTGTAAACTTTCATCACTTGTATGTGAACACATTTGACAACATTAATTGTGTTATTAAAAATGTTGATAATTTCATTTGATGAATAATCACTAGGTGATTTTGTATATATAAGAAGAATGTGTAAAATAAGACTCCAAATCTTATTCGATCTTATTCTTCTATCTCCGCCTTGGGACGTAGTGGGCCTTAAGCGGTCTGCACAACCACCGAATCAACCATCACATTTCACATGCGTCTGCTACAACCACCGATCACGGCGACTAGGCACACTTCAAATAAAGCGTCCGCGCACAACCCACGATTACCGCAAAACTTTTTTTCCTTCACACTTCTAACAGTGGCACGGGGTGAATTACTAAATAAAAAATTTTGTCATTTACCTTTGAACAAGTATAAGCTTTGCTGGAGCGACCAGGATAAACGCTAGAACAGTTTTCAGATACTGGTACTGCAAATCTTAACCCGCAAATGAATCTTACACAGAAGCGCTATCAAAAACACATGCACGTACCAGTCCGACTCCCTCATCAACTCTATCATCCATTCATTTGATGATGTGGCGGGTAGTACATCTGATTCCTGTCCTAAGAAATACAAAGACTTTTAAGGTTGATCCTGAAAGACAGAATGACGCAGTTTTCCTATCATCGTTTCCCCAGTTAGCAGTACAATTGCCGGAGCTTCATGACATTGAATCGACTTGCTTGACAGAATTATCTCTGTCCTATTGGCCTAGTAATCCTCTGCTCCAGAGAATGGATTTAGTGTCCTGCTTTCGTCCAAGAAGTGGAGCAAGAAACCGGACGCAGCCCTATCATATTTTGCTTGATGAAGTAGAGATGAAGCTGCATTAAGTAACATGCCAAAAGTGTCTGCTGTATACACGAAGAAGCTAAAGCATTCAGCAAGAAGAAACATTAAGCCGAGAGAAATTGGTACAATTTGCAAAGTACGCGCCAAACGTGACCAAGTCATTAACTCCCTAATTCATCCAAGAAGTTGTAACAATGTCGACTTAAGGACCATGCATTCTCAAAATGATGAAATGTTGACCTGGTTACCACGCAAGGACCCCACAATTTTCCGTGGAGGAGGAGATTAGCGGTAGATAGTGGTTGTTTACGTAATTCGTAATTAATCATGTTTCCTTTTTCTCTCTGAGTATTCTTTTAGTTGTACACGACCACACTCATAATTACGTAAACCATGGGACCAAGTCGTTATCTTCATCTTTCAAAAAGGGGAGGTGTTAGGGATTCGAAATCCCTAGAAATACAATTGTTCATTTTGTCAAGTTGTATTGATTTTCTGTTAACATGATTTGTAAACTTTCATCACTTGTATGTGAACACATTTGACAACATTTAATTGTGTTATTAAAAATGTTGATAATTTCATTTGATGATGTGGCTGGTAGTACATCTGATTCCTGGTCTAAGAAATACAAAGACTTGTTCAAGGTTGATCCTGAAAAGACGGATGACGCAGTCCCTATCATAGTTGCTGATGAAGTAGAGAAGGAAAATGACACAGTCACTATGATTGTTCCCCAGAAAGCAGTAGCATCGCCGGAGATTGATGTCATTGAGTCCCCATGTGCACGGGCTATTAGCCCACCTCAAAAAACAGTCCTGTTTGGTGCACGTAGTATGGCCTGCAGTCCGAGTCAGGAAGCTGCATTAAGTAACATGCCAAAAGTGTCTGCTGTATACACGAAGAAGCTAAAGCATTCAGCAAGAAGAAACATTAAGCCGAGAGAAATTGGTACAATTTGCAAAGTACGCGCCAAACGTGACCAAGTCATTAACTCCCTAATTCATCCAAGAAGTTGTAACAATGTCGACTTAAGGACCATGCATTCTCAAAATGATGAAATGTTGACCTGGTTACCACGCAAGGACCCCACAATTTTCCGTGGAGGAGGAGATTAGCGGTAGATAGTGGTTGTTTACGTAATTCGTAATTAATCATGTTTCCTTTTTCTCTCTGAGTATTCTTTTAGTTGTACACGACCACACTCATAATTACGTAAACCATGGGACCAAGTCGTTATCTTCATCTTTCAAAAAGGGAGGTGTTAGGGATTCGAAATCCCTAGAAATACAATTGTTCATTTTGTCAAGTTGTATTGATTTTCTGTTAACATGATTTGTAAACTTTCATCACTTGTATGTGAACACATTTGACAACATTTAATTGTGTTATTAAAATGTTGATAATTTCATTTGATGAATAATCACTATGATTATTTTGTATATATAAGAGAATGTGTAAAATAGACTCCAAATCTTATTCCGATCTTATTCTTCTATCTCCGGCTTGGGACTGAGTGGGCTTAAGCGTCTGCTACAACCACCCGATCAAACCAGGCACATTTCAACAGGCGTCCTGCTACAACCAGCCGATCAACAGGCGACGAGGCACACTTCAATAAAGCGTCCGCGCACAACCAACCGATTAACCGACAAAACTTTTTTTCACACGTTATAACAGTGGCGACGGGGTGAGCTTACTAAAATGTCATTTACCTTTGAACCGTAGAAGCTTTGCTGGAACGCAGGATAAACGCTAGGCACATTTCAACAGGCGTCTGCTACAACCAGCCGATCAACAGGCGACGAGGCACACTTCAATAAAGCGTCCGCGCACAACCAACCGATCAACCAGGCACATTTCAACAGGCGTCTGCTACAACCAACCGATCAACCAGGCACATTTCAACAGGCGTCTGCTACAACCAGCCGATCAACAGGCGACGAGGCACACTTCAATAAAGCGTCCGCGCACAACCAACCGATCAACCAGGCACATTTCAACAGGCGTCTGCTACAACCAACCGATCAACCAGGCACATTTCAACAGGCGTCTGCTACAACCAGCCGATCAACAGGCGACGAGGCACACTTCAATAAAGCGTCCGCGCACAACCAACCGATCAACCAGGCACATTTCAACAGGCGTCTGCTACAACCAGCCGATCAACAGGCGACGAGGCACACTTCAATAAAGCGTCCGCGCACAACCAACCGATCAACCAGGCACATTTCAACAGGCGTCTGCTACAACCAACTTAACCGACAAAACTTTTTTTTCACACGTTATAACAGTGGCGACGGGGTGAACTTACTAAAATGTCATTTACCTTTGAACAAGTAGAAGCTTTGCTGGAACGCCAGGATAAACGCTATGAACAGTTTCAGATACGTGTACTAGAAATCTTAACCCGGCAAATGAATCTTACACAGAAGCGGCTATCAGAAAACACATGCACGTACCATTCCGACTCCCTCATCAACTCTATCAATCAATTTCATTTTGATGATGTGGCTGGTAGTACATCTGATTCCTGGTCTAAGAAATACAAAGACTTGTTCAAGGTTGATCCTGAAAAGACGGATGACGCAGTTCCTATCATAGTTCCCCAGGTAGCAGTAACATTGCCGGAGCTTAATGACATTGAATCGCCTTGCTTGACAGAAGTATCTCTGTCCTATGTGCCTAGTATCTCTGCTCCAGAGAATGGATTATTAGTGTCTGCTTTCGTCGAAGAAGTGGAGCAAGAAACCGACGCAGTCCCTATCATAGTTGCTGATGAAGTAGAGAAGGAAAATGACACAGTCACTATGATTGTTCCCCAGAAAGCAGTAGCATCGCCGGAGATTGATGTCATTGAGTCCCCATGTGCACGGGCTATTAGCCCACCTCAAAAAACAGTCCTGTTTGGTGCACGTAGTATGGCCTGCAGTCCGAGTCAGGAAGCTGCATTAAGTAACATGCCAAAAGTGTCTGCTGTATACACGAAGAAGCTAAAGCATTCAGCAAGAAGAAACATTAAGCCGAGAGAAATTGGTACAATTTGCAAAGTACGCGCCAAACGTGACCAAGTCATTAACTCCCTAATTCATCCAAGAAGTTGTAACAATGTCGACTTAAGGACCATGCATTCTCAAAATGATGAAATGTTGACCTGGTTACCACGCAAGGACCCCACAATTTTCCGTGGAGGAGGAGATTAGCGGTAGATAGTGGTTGTTTACGTAATTCGTAATTAATCATGTTTCCTTTTTCTCTCTGAGTATTCTTTTAGTTGTACACGACCACACTCATAATTACGTAAACCATGGGACCAAGTCGTTATCTTCATCTTTCAAAAAGGGGAGGTGTTAGGGATTCGAAATCCCTAGAAATACAATTGTTCATTTTGTCAAGTTGTATTGATTTTCTGTTAACATGATTTGTAAACTTTCATCACTTGTATGTGAACACATTTGACAACATTTAATTGTGTTATTAAAAATGTTGATAATTTCATTTGATGAATAATCACTATGATTGTTCCCCAGAAAGCAGTAGCATCGCCGGAGTGAAACTTACTAAAATGTCATTTACCTTGAACAAGTAGAAGCTTTGCTGGAACGCCAGGATAAACGCTATGAACAGTTTCAGATACGTGTACTAGAAATCTTAACCCGGCAAATGAATCTTACACAGAAGCGGCTATCAGAAAAACACATGCACGTACCATTCCGACTCCCTCATCAACTCTATCAATCAATTTCATTTTGATGATGTGGCTGGTAGTACATCTGATTCCTGGTCTAAGAAATACAAAGACTTGTTCAAGGTGATCCTGAAAGACGGATGACGCAGGTCTATCATAGTTCCCCAGGTAGCAGTAAACATTGCCGGAGCTTAATGACATTGAATCGCCTTGCTGACGACGTCTCTCTGTCCTATGTGTATCTATGCTCCAGAGAATGGTTTCGTGTCTGCTTTCGTCGAAGAAGTGGAGCAAGAAACCGACGCAAGTCCCTATCATAGTTGCTGATGAAGTAGAGAAGGAAAATGACACAGTCACTATGATTGTTCCCCAGAAAGCAGTAGCATCGCCGGAGATTGATGTCATTGAGTCCCCATGTGCACGGGCTATTAGCCCACCTCAAAAAACAGTCCTGTTTGGTGCACGTAGTATGGCCTGCAGTCCGAGTCAGGAAGCTGCATTAAGTAACATGCCAAAAGTGTCTGCTGTATACACGAAGAAGCTAAAGCATTCAGCAAGAAGAAACATTAAGCCGAGAGAAATTGGTACAATTTGCAAAGTACGCGCCAAACGTGACCAAGTCATTAACTCCCTAATTCATCCAAGAAGTTGTAACAATGTCGACTTAAGGACCATGCATTCTCAAAATGATGAAATGTTGACCTGGTTACCACGCAAGGACCCCACAATTTTCCGTGGAGGAGGAGATTAGCGGTAGATAGTGGTTGTTTACGTAATTCGTAATTAATCATGTTTCCTTTTTCTCTCTGAGTATTCTTTTAGTTGTACACGACCACACTCATAATTACGTAAACCATGGGACCAAGTCGTTATCTTCATCTTTCAAAAAGGGGAGGTGTTAGGGATTCGAAATCCCTAGAAATACAATTGTTCATTTTGTCAAGTTGTATTGATTTTCTGTTAACATGATTTGTAAACTTTCATCACTTGTATGTGAACACATTTGACAACATTTAATTGTGTTATTAAAAATGTTGATAATTTCATTTGATGAATAATCACTATGATTATTTTGTATATATAAGAGAATGTGTAAAATAGACTCCAAATCTTATTCCGATCTTATTCTTCTATCTCCGGCTTGGGACTGAGTGGGCTTAAGCGTCTGCTACAACCAACCGATCAACCAGGCACATTTCAACAGGCGTCTGCTACAACCAGCCGATCAACAGGCGACGAGGCACACTTCAATAAAGCGTCCGCGCACAACCAACCGATTAACCGACAAAACTTTTTTTTCACACGTTATAACATGGAATCTACTTAAAATGCTAATTAAAGGTTTAGGTATCAACGACTTTAGTATCTGAATGTAAACATATTTCTAAGTATTATCATTATATGCTGAAACCAATGACTTATTAACTGAAAATCAACAGCACTAACATGATCGAGTTACCAGGAAACTAAATGAAATATATTATCATGTTAAAACATACTCTTAACTGATGAATCTGAACGATGACAGGTATACATCTTTGTAAGATTTTATTATCACCAAACTTCGAAATTAACGTGGAACATATTCAATAAGAAATATGATATCTTTAAAAAAACCTTTATCAGAATATGTATGATGTGCGTGTTTTTTAATACCGCATCTCCTGTCAAATAGCATCGTAATTCAATGCATTATTGTATATTTATTACTAGGTAAAATGACTTATGGAAAACTGACTTCACTTCATTTAAGTCTTTTGTCCTAGTATGGACTTCATAGTAGTCCATACCCAAAACTTGTTAGTACTTATAACTGAATAATTCATTCAGTTCATTTTCTAGCTGACTATCTAAAAGATTAAATTATAAAGTGCGGAATTATAGAAGATAATACACCGCAACTGAACACATAATAAGTGGTAATGTAGTAGATCTCATTTCATTCATGAAATAACGACTATCAATGAGGTTTACACTTATGTAACTAACCGTGTTCTGCGCTATATATTCCAAGTATGAAAAGAATACAAAATCAATTTTAAAAGTAAGGAATATTCTTATTGTATGGAAACCATTAACCTATAAGTTATATTTCCAGATTATTAAGTTGTTTTTAGTAATAAAACTAGTTTACGCTACATACCTAATCAATACCACATTTTATTTTATAGGAACATAGTTACACAGTGCTGTCATTAGTGTATCTATTGCTTTAACCTTCAGCACAACAGGAATATTTCTAGTCATAGGGTAATACTCTACATCTGCCCAACCTCGTATGGACGTAGTGTTATAAGCTACTACTGTCTTTGCTAGTTTTCTTTCAAAATATGTTTGTTTTTATTAATTGACTCACGTTACTAATTTCATTGATTGCGAGTTAGTACTAGCTGTATCAATTCCCGTCTAGTCAGAAGGTACTTCGTATTCTGGGGAGGTGAGGGTCACGTGAATAAGGAAATCTGGGAAAACGACAAAACAAAAGAATTAACCGACAACTCAGTAAACACAGCAGATATACTTACACTTAATAATGAAACGATCGGTCAGAATAATGAACGATACAAGTATGAGACAAGGAAAACTTAATGGTAGACACTGGATGAGGTTTGAAATAGGTTACGCTGACCACTTGTATTTAAGTATTCATTGAAATGCTCTCATTTCTAACAGTTTGAAAAATAAAAATTAAATATCCAGACATGAATAGTTTCTGGGTTTAGTAAAACAAAAGTGTTCCGATTTTACATTCTATTCTAAATGTTAATAGCCCTTCAATTAGTAGACACGTGATTTTATATTTTTATGTAACATTCAGATAATGGCTGTTTTAAAAAGTGGAACCTTTTAAGAGAATTAATTTAAGAAAGTCTCTCCATTGAGACTTCATAACAATTTGGTTAACAACCAAAGATAATACACACAACAAAGAGTAGAAGTTTGTGTGAAATTTATTTACCAACAATACCGTGTAAATCACATTTTTGTTTCTGACTATAGACATTTCTTTCATATTTGCATGTGAATAAACCAGTTTTATCAATCTATCAAATAATTTGAAATTTTAATGACAAATGAATTTCTCAAAGTAACACTGTTCAAGTTAAGTAATTGTATTTCTTTAGAACTGTGTTTTGATATGTAAACACTGTTTTTCATAGTGAATGAATATAGATTAGATATGTCATTAGTAGAACAGATGTTCAATACTATAAAACAGTAAATCTTATTGTTCCTTCCTGAAGTCATATATAGGCTGATCATGTAAGTACAAACGAACTGAGCTGATTGATTTTTATGCTGCACGAAAATGAAGATTTCTAAATGATGATATTTTAAAACTAAATTGTAATAACTTTAGTGTTGTGTAACAGCTCTTTCTAGCCCAGAAACTAAAATGCGCGTTCAAGTAAGTCTTTTGACAAATCTTTGCAAACTAAGAATAACAAATATTTTTGACACAATGAACTCACTTTGTTTCCCACACTGTTGTATGAATAAACGTAAGTCAATAAAACGTTTTACAAAAATTATTCTATGTGGGACATGATTAAATTAAATGTTGATATTATAATTAAATACTAATAAAAAATTATCATAAATACTCTTTCTCAGTCGTTTAAATTAAATCTAGGTATAAAGAAATGAAGCGTAATGTATTCACCCTCTAGCAGGTACAAATCGTTATGAATAAGGTTACCATAATAATGAAATTAATCGTGATTACAAACACACAAAGTGCAGTAACAATACTAATGATACTGATATGAATGATATTAGAAATTCCCACTAAACAAATCAAAATAATCTATAAGAGCAGTTGGTAATGTTTCTTTCAATTAAATCTTCATCAGGCTTATTACATCTACAATTGATTCATTTGTTGTTAAATAATCTGCTATTAGGATATTCTTAGATGACTGTTCGATTGAGATCTTGATGAAAACAATACTCATTGTTTATAAGTGTTGTTTTAATATTAATATCCAATTTAAGACTCAATGCAAAGTGGTAGAAACTCAAACGATTCTCACTTAATTGTGATTGTAATAATGGAATCACTAAATATTAAGTCTGCTTGGTAGCTCTACTGTTAAATCGATGTAATTGTTTGAGACGAAAATCGATGAAGACAATGATCAAGGTTCCTGAAAGTTAAAACTTAACAAGATATAAGACTAAACTAAGAAATGTAGTTACATCAATGGTAAGCACTTTATTTAAATATATAAATTTCATTAAACTTTTTATTATTGCAGGCACTGTATGTCTTCCCAAAGACTATACAGCTTAAAAGTGATAAAATCAGCTAGATTCCCTAAATAATGCAACAGAAGTAGATACTTCATTCAGTTTACTTGTATTTCATGCAACTAACTTTATGTACTAGTTTAATAAACGTATACACTATATATTTAATAGTAGGATGAAAACCTATTTCTTATCACTATATCTATGATATTTCTAAAAAATAATAAATTAGCTTAGAATATATTATAACAGATTGCAAATCGTCTGATCAAGACGATTCCTTTGTAAGTAATGTAATATAAGTAATGTTTGCTTTGTTTATATTTTGTTTAGCCAATACTTCCAGGTTTGAATTACAACTTGTATCTCTAGATAAAGTAGATTTTATAGTTGATTTAAACATAAAGTATCTAGTATCAATTTTTGTCTATTCTCAGTTTAGTTATAAACAACTTAATTACTTACTTACGCCAGTTACTCCTCACTGAGAAGCATAGGCCGCTCACCAGGATTCGCCATTTAACTCTGTCCTAAGCAATCCTTTCCAGCTGTTTCCAGTTGCTGTTCATCCTTTTAATGTCTGCTTCCAATTCTCGCCGCAGCGTGTTCTTTGGCCTTCCTCTTTTCCGTTTCCCAATAGGATTCTATGTTAATGCTTGTCTCGTGATGCAGTCTGATGGTTTGCGTAATGTATGTCCTATCCATTTCCAACGTCTTTTCCTAATTTCCTCTTCGGCTGCAAGTTGGTTTGTCCTCTCCCATAGTAAGCTGTTGCTGATGATTTCCGGCCAATGGACATTAAGTATCTTGCATAAACTGTTGTTTATAAATACTTGTACCCTTCTGATGATGTTTGCAGTAATTCTCCAAGTTTCAGCTCCATACGGCAGGACTGTCTTCACTTTCGAATTGAAGAGTCTGACTTTGAGGTTAGTTGATATTTGTTTTGAGTTCCTTATGTTTTTCAACTGTGGGAATGCTGCCCTGGCTTTGCCAATCCTTGACTTTACATCTGCATCGGACCCTCCTTGTTCATTTCAATAAATTTAAAGATTTTGAAAATAAAACCAAATTTAAAGTGAACTCAACACAATCAAACTTTACTAAAATTACCATCCATAAAAGTTTAACAACAATACAGTTGTTCAATGTCTGTTCAAAATCATAGAGATCGAAAACTAAGCTTTCAAAGTCCTATTCACACAAATTATCAGTGTCAGTAAAGGTTGAGTAGCGTGGGAAGTGGTAGGAAATGAATAATAATCTGCAAAATAAAGAGACCAATAGTGAATTCAATAATGCACTTACAGATCTCATATTAATAATAATAATACCACAAAGATATGTGACTGGTAATAACGACGACAATAGTCTTCAGATGATATAAATGTGAACCATAAATCTACAAAGATAAGGAAATGTTTGTACTAGTTACATTAGATTGTGTAATAAATATGATAAATATTAATTTACTTCTGGAAATGGGTATGGTAAAAAGAGAGGCTGAATGCTTTGCATTTGTCTACAAATTTTAGACTTCTACGCCCAGAAATATTACTTTTATTAATCTACAGATCCTCTCTGAGTAACTGGAAAAAAAATAAACATTTGAATGGAAATATGCCCGATAATTTCGCCATCAGGCTTTATTTAGGCTATTTTAATGAAATTTTCATGGATTTATATCTGTAAAAGACTAATGATACTGTTATCAAAAACAAATTTTAGCATATATACTACTTATCGATATTGTCGTTTAGAAAACTCCAAGTGCCATATAGAATTGTTAACATAGCAGACTTTTGTTAAGGATGAAATATATGGCGAAACCAAGTATTTTATCTTTTAACCTTGGTGTCACCGTCGGTCGCAATGCCCTCTGGGAGGACTGGCAGATGAGCAAAATCATGAAAAAAGGGAGGCTCATATGTTGAACAAAAAATTTATATTTTTGGAACTACTATATGTAGGTGAGGTACCTAAGAAAATGTTAATACTAAGGTTACGTGGAGCAACACAACAAATATTTGACTCGAGGAAACTTCAACTATGCAGTAAAATTTAGAGCGTTAGTTGGAACCATTTCTTGGTCACAGCATCAGTTTATAGTGTCAAAAGATTGGGTGTGGGGAGGTAGAGGAAGACTGATATGAATGTAGTAATTTCTCGGTTTTAAGTGCTTTGTTCCATTTCAGTGAGTGTAGAAGATTTGAAGTTATAAAAACTGACTGGAAACAGTAACTAGATTTACTTTTTCTATTTAGGATATTCCATCTTTCCTATCTCTAACATAGGAAGAGAAAGAAAATGAATTCATATTCAGTTGTGGTCAAATTACAATATGTACACAGTTAGGGGCAAATAATATATTTTTGACAAGCAGAGCTTTCGAAACTGCAGCTTATATTTTGAAAACATTTACAACAAACCAAACAAATTAATATCACATTATGATGTCCCTAAGTAGGTCTTTGTGCCTAATTAACAATGTTAAGTTAGTTTCTTGTCAAATCTTACTACGTTTCCAGTTAATTTAATAAATGAATCCGAGACTAAAGAGTTCAATACTAGGTTAACCAGTTATTGAAACAATGGACCCACAATGTGAGGACTGTTGTAAGTAACAACTTCATTCTACTTCAGTACTTATTGATAAGATAGTATCTAAATTTCATCAAAAGATTTATACGTAGCAAATGAACATGAATCTTGTAAAGGTTCGTTTTCCACTCATACTAGTCACTGGTTAAATGTTTTTTATTCACAAATGCCAAAGGCTGTACTATTAGTGATAGATGACAAATTTTAATATCTCACAGAAACTGTAGATTTCTTAGAAAGTTAATCGCACGTCTTGGTTTTCATTATTGCAGATTTTGCTACAGCTATGCTAACTTCGTATATGAATTTATCACTTGTCATAATAAGAAAAATCAAAATTATTCAACAATGTAAACAATTGTTTGTAATCGAAAACGACAATGATCATTATCCCAGCATTCAATTACCTCAAAGAAAACGTTTTAAATTTGATTTTTACTTGACGTTCAATATCTAAGATTTTGTTCCAAATAAAAAGTGTACATTCACTCTTTTCGGGCTATGTGATTTAACTTGTGTATTTTTATTGTAGGCGACAATATTTGCGTGTTTGTTAAAAACTGATTAATTTCATTATTCTACCGATATTTCAATTAATTGTCCTATTTTTATGAATGACAACTAATTCCAATTATCATTTTCATCGAGACAAAGAAATACGTTTGTACGGGAGGGTATTTCCTTTTCCCTCCTTATAATTATTACACACTGTACTGTTTGTCTGTTCTACGACAAATTCCTTATACAGCTTCCTATTACATTCTAAGCATGCTTTTTAATCTTCTATATGGGTGGTCAAATAATTTCAGCTTACTACCGAAGGTAAAAAAATAATAAAAATGTAACATAAATTACTTTATTTGTCAAATAATTCGTAACAGACCTTATTAAACACCGTTCATTGATGGCATCCATGTTGAGCCTTTACATATTCATAAAGTTCTCTGGAATTTATAATAAATTTAACTCTACAGACGACATTTATTGATCATTCAGTAAAATCTTGTCCACTATGAAATGAAACTTCTTTATTACACACTTCATCACTATGAGATTTAACATAAAAATTGCTATTGAAAGTCTTAATCATTAAATCTGTAACATGTTATGTCAAGTATCAACAGCAGTGTCACGTGTTACAAAAACATGTTTTCTTATGAGACATAAACGATCAGAGTTCTCGATCTGGTTAAGAAGACACTGAAAAATATACTAATATATAAATAAATCTGACTAGTTACTAATGAAGAGGGTTTTACTTAACTCTCTTCACAGTACTTCATATATATATTTACACATACTTGATAAAACACTTACCCTGCAGTAATGAAGAGGAGTACATTTTCATAATGCCGTGAGTTTCGCAATGAAACTGAAGTACGAAGGTATCACCGTTTGCAACGATGTGATAGTTTGATAAGCGCAGTACTACTTACAATTTGAAGTCCTTTAAGATGATTAGTAAATAAATGAACTCAGCCTCATTACAGTATACTAAAGCTGTCACTATCAAAATACCCAAACCAAACTTGTCCGCTCGAAAGAAACATCAATTAGTCAATTTTTGATAGACTGATACTCCCAAATGTATTATTTTCAACTATTATTTCTATTATTAATAGTGGTAATTCCATTTTCACTTAAAAAATAACTTTTTTTCATTAAATGATCTTCACTGACCCTACTCTAGTGACTTATGCAGACCGTATCAAATCCCTTCTATTTACTACACATCTCGTTCTATCGGTTGTCTCTTTGTAAACTGGAACTGTTTCCTGAAATTTATGCCTTCTATCTCTGTCATTAGATGACCTTACACACTCACCATTGTAGACTGATTAGACGAATTTTATTTTTCAATACCGATAAGTTTGCATGGCGCTGATGACAATGAAAAGAATAAAGAAGATTTACAAGATTTCACCTCAATTGTCATCTTTCTTTTATTCAACAATTATTGTATGAAATGTTATAAGATATGTGAAATATTTTAATTCCATATATGTTTATACTAAACAAAATAGCTAACTAAGTAAGAATAAAATGAAGCTACTGTTTAGTACTGATTAATTTTCAGTAGTATTCTACCTTAGAAACCTACTTTAAACTAAACATTTTTAACAAATCATTGGTGGTCATAATTTAAACATTTCCCGTTGATACTTTCAGATCGCCCATATAAATAAATTATAACGTGATCAAATATTCTTTAAATGAAATGCCTTCCGTAATTTTCCATAAATATTTCAACTATATTGTTTAATGAAATACTGGTCTGAGATTACTAAAAAACAAATCAATAAAAGGAATCAAAGTTTCTAAAAACTAATATGTTTGTATTATTTCTCAAAGGAATAAATTTTAATACAGACTACAATTAATTATTTTGTAACTACTTCATTGAAATTAATTAATCTTTCCACCGGAACATTTAATGTATGGTTGCTTAAAAAGTTGAATGTGAATTATTTAAAAAAAAAATCATTTGAACCGATATTAATTATGGAATTTTCTATGCTACTAAGTTAATCATTTATTCACTTAATGATATCAATTTCTATGATTTACATTTTATAACTGTATTCTTCACAATAAACAAATAAGTTTCCTACAATGTCATTTTATATGACCTGTAGAGAATAACACAAAATTCACTTCTTGTAATCACTTTTCGTAATTCATTCAACTTTTAATCATTGATTTATGCTTAATAAGTGTTGTTTTAATTTACAAATAACAAATATTTTATGTATTTTCACTTGATAAAATGAAAATCCTGGAAAAAAAACTTTACTGGTGAACTTGAACAACGAAAGATGACCTTGAGATGTTTTTTAATCAATGAGAAGTCAAATGAAATTATAATTTATTATGAAAAATGATAAAATATATTATAAAAAAACTATAGCGGATAAAAAAATGTTATCTGATTTGTGAACTTTTGAATTCAGGATATGAGTGCTATAAAAATTCACCCGTGTGACTCAAAATCATGTTGTTTCGAGAACCTTTAGAAGATCTCAGAAACTCCTTTAGACGTGACCGATACCATTTTGTGTTTTGTGTTGGAACACTAGTACTTAGGTCCACAAAATGTCTTTCATGAACTCCTGGACGGTGAACGTATTCAAGTCATCTAAGTGACCGATAGGCTTGCCAGTCATCTGCATAAATTGCAATTCCTGAGAGGACGTACATCTGAATTATTGGTATAAGATTTCTTGCAGTTTGATCTCTGATATACTAAAAATTTCCCTTTCATAATGTACTGTCGTAAATACCAAAAACCTACCAAATAAATTAAAGTAACTAGTTCTTACCCATTCAGTCCCCAGGCATCTAATTTCATCATATTTTTTTCTTTCTAATAATGGTTTAATCTATCTCAACAACTTTTCCAACACCACCTATCAACAAATACAAATATAACATTCTTTCTGAGTATGTCTCTTAAGTGCTGATACCTTGCTTACATTTGCAAGTGACGATGTCAGGTAACGGCATTATCCACACACACAATTAAAATGCAGGTTCGCTCAGTATCATTCTAGACTGGCTAAAAAAGCTATTTTTTCTTTTTGATTTTATTTGTCAGCAACCAATGCAACGGTAGATGACTCCATCTCATGTGTCTGTGGTTGGTACTATGGCCATATTTGGTCCGGAAATGAAAGTCAACACTGTACGAAGTAATCCGACAGCTAGCGGATTAGTAATAATAACATCCGAGTAGAAAATTTCAATCAACCTATTAAACGTTGTCATTCTAAACCATACTAGGCGCATGACTTTAGAACAACTACCGTAATTTTCACTGGATCTCTCAACTTCGCCAACAAAGTTTCACCAAAATTTCTTCCTTAGTTTATTTTTGTTAATAGAAGAAAATGATTTGTTTAGCGTATAAACTTATCTGTTTGCATAGTGACAGTTCGGAAAAGTATTAAAAGTTAATTTTTTTGTTATTAACTGGAATTTAACATCACAATATCATAAAATTTGTCTATTAATTTAACATCACAATTTTTACATAATAAAAATAACATTCCATTAGTTGTACAGTTTCATTCATAAGTAACCTAAAGTATTATGACTGTAGATTTTATGTATACTCTCAGTGATGATTAATTATACGTAATAATTTCTTTTTACAAATAAAACATGGTTTACGTTAATTATTTAATTAGTATACTTGACCAACATGTTATGACCTCATAATGTTTATCAGTCATGTATTTCTCAAATTAATTTTTTTCCCTCATAGAAACTAGCTAATTTTTTTAAATATTAACTAACTAATAATGAACATACTGGTTGTTTAAATTGATTGAAGTAGAATAAAATTTCTCATTAATTTATTTATTCTGGAGTAAATTGAAATGGTTTGTAAAGATTAGTATTAAGTTTAGTTGATTGAATTCATCACAAATTGATATTAGCAGAGCACCATTAAATACCAGGGAGCACACGAAGGGTATTTTGTTCTAATATTAGGCTCCTTAATAGTGTACACCCCACATTTCGCCGCACGGGCTTCAGGTTGTTGGATGCCTATCCCTTTGAACAACTGGACTGGCATCCAGTTCCAAACTTCCCACTTCCTTCAACTTGTGACATAGCGCGACGATTATCAACTGTCATTGGTGACAACTTTTTTACTCCCGAAAAGTCTAAACTCCACCAGTTACGACTGCTTACTAGAAATTCAGGAACATTCTGAAATTAGTCACTGGTAAGCTAATTATCTTAACTGAATCGAGATGATTTTCGGAGATTGGTATTATGTTTAGTAGGTTGATATCGTCATATCGATGTTTACAGAGTACTATTAAACACCAGCGAACAATGGACAACAAATACAGTAGTTCATTTTTATTTTCAGATAGCCGATATTAAAATGACCATTAATGTTTGATTATTTACTTTATTTTCTTTAAATTTGTTTTCAGTTTTTGCTTAAAATTGTCATGATAAGGTGAACTGTCAAATCCACTTACTAAATTAGAATACTAAAATCTAAACAACTGAATTCTATCAGCATTAAGGATTAAATAAACATAACACCAATAAGTACTCAGTGACTAATTAGTAATCATATCTCACTGCTTTGAAAGGTTTGTAGCTATTCAGTTAATTCTATGATGGTAGCTATCATTTCGACACTCAGTGACAGGTTCACGTTTTACTATAAACAATGGATGATGGCCAACGTGAAACCATATGTTCAAAAATTCTTGGTAGTTCCTTTCAGCCGATTAACATTAAAATATTACAGTGTTGAGACTCAAGATTTATCTAAGAATAGGTTATAATCATTATTAAATTTAATAAAACGAATACTTCCTGACTATTACCTTGCACTTAATGGCTTTTTGTATCTTTTACTTTGTCAATAACAAATACAGGCTATTCCAGGTTGAAAAACAAACACATAAGACTTCCAACAGGGAGAATCATTGCTAGCCACTATCAGTTAAAATGTTAGCCTTTTCTCAGATTAGGTCAATTCTACAAATTATTTTGATGCTTTAATATTAGTTTATGAGTTTTCAAACCTTGGACTATCTTTATCATTATAATCCAAACAAAAACAGTCAGATTCGAATGAAACATCAAACAGAATTGCCAATCAAACTATAAGTGTATCATGATTTCGTAATCTAAAAATGGGATAAACACTAATAAGACAAGAACAGACACATCTTAATAAATGTGTAGTAACAAACATAGTCCGGCAAAAACAGGGATGAAATTATAAATTAATAACTTCAACAGCACTTGTTCTGTTCGCCTCTTATCCAGTATTGCTTTAATAAAGTACAAGTGATTTGCAAATGCAGTATGCTCTGCTATAGACTTAAGTTATTGTGAATAGCGTCTATGTATGTGGAAGTAAACTGTAATACATTTGCGATGGCGTATAGGTAACCTACATTCATATTCAAACTTATCAGTTAGGTTTAGTTGTCATTGCAAAAAATTCGTATTATCATTGACATTTCAAATAAGTTGTTTACTTACAAAAATTAATTTTTCAACTTCTGTTTAATTCTAAACGTATAAACAAATTTGTAATTCAATTAGATAGCACGAGTTTGGAAAATGAGTCCTTAAATAATGAATGAGAAGGGAGTATTTACTTTCAAGTTGAATTCATTAAACAGATATCTAAACTACAAATTGATTTTGACATTCACTAGTAGAATTTTCATTTAGGCATTTAGAAGAAGATATAAGAGAAATAGAGGTATTTGTTTTCAATTAGTGTTACATCAAAGCTTTACACTAATTTATGTATGCATTTTGTTTACAGTCATAATAGAGTCAGTGACCATTAAGTAGTAGTTTGTTAGATAATAATGTCAAAAATTCAAAAATGACTAAAAAAATAATTACCAATCATTATTGATAGAATTAAAACCTGAGAATGGATATGGTAGTTATAATGTTTGACAGGTATAAATTAATAGTCACAGATTGATGGTGGTGAAAATTTTCTCAATGAACGCCTTCTCGCTGTTGCAGAGAGTTGAGAGTTCATCAACCTGAAGGCATTGGGTTATATATCCTGGAGGAATCTAGGATGTGCATTGTTACGGGGTTCCATATTAGGACAAAACGGCTATCCAGTACTCTCTGGTTTGCATTGTAACCCATTCAATATCAATCTTTGATGAATACAAGCAATTAAATTTAACACCTGATTCTGCAAAACTACTTCAATTCAAGTTAATAAGTGAATGGTTTCACTGATGCCAGATTACATAAAATCTGTCGTAAGAATTTTAATAATCAAGAATGTTACGTTGAAATTATGAAAATGCTGTCCGTATATAAATATAAAAAGCATGGTATATTTATAATTCATGAAACGAATCAAAATTGCAATAATAATAATAATAATGAATGTAACAAGCCTCTTATTAACATTTCAAGTATTGTATAGGTTGGATTGTGACTGGCAAGTGGAATCCAGGACACGCGTTTCGTCCTATTTGGGACTCATCGGCTGGATGTACCTACATTCCAATGTTGATGTACACAGTGGGATTCGAATTCAGTCAATAACAAATCAACGGGAATATACACGTTCATCCTAATACCAATATGCCCGTTGCACAAGTGTGACTGTCTGGACTCAGTAGTCTAGTGGTGAACGCAGTGGCGTTCTACACGAAACAGACTGAGTTCGAATCCCACTGTGAACATCAACATTGGAATGCAGGTACATCCAGCCGATGAGTCCCAAATAGGACGAAACGCGTGTCCTGGATTCCACTTGCCAGTCACAATCCAACTTATATAATACTTGTGAAAAATTCGCTATATTGAGGCAATCCGCTCAGGATGTACATATAGTAACAATGACTGACCAGCTTCAGTCTATAACAAATCAACGGGAATATATATATTCATCCTAATTTCAAGTATTGGTTATTATGGTAGCCAGATTAAAAGAAAGGTTGTACAATCACCTTATGGTAACATTAGTCAGATTTCGGAGATCGACGTTAATAGCGTCCGTTTTGTGTAGAAAATTTACTTTTAGACCGTTTTATGGGATTCAGTAAATTATATTTGAGTAGCTTTTCATATTTACTTGATGTTCTGCATCAACCAAGTGTACAAGTATAGGACACTATATTAGTAACTTACTTAACCATACTGGATGATGCTCGAAATTTCTTTGACGGATCGGTTTGATCGTATACCCTAATTAATTGGTTCCACAAGAGTAGTTCAACTAGTTTGTGCACATAGTTGCTGATAATGCATCTAGTCTGTCCCTCTTTCCTGTTCGAACAATCAGATATTTGTAGAATATTATATAGAGTTTAGCTGCAGTAAACATCTTTTTGCTATGACTTTTTTCTAATTCGTTGAGTTGCGATCCCACTAACTTTATCTTCTGAAAATTATAATTTCAGAAAAAAACGCTTCCTAAAGACGGTTGTTTTATCTGACTGTGAGTTTATTTGTATTATGTTTATTTATGAATTTCAATAAGAACGAATTTGTGCTGGGTGTATTGTGGATGGTACTTAGTTTTCAGCAGTGTCCACGGATCAAATACCTTTAGCAGGATGTATTAAACTTGCCGTTGCATTATTTTTTGTATCGTAGCAGAACAGAAATATAAAACTGAGCACACTGATCAATCGATGTTGGTTTTCTGTATATACTTTTTTAATATTTATCATTCACTCTTATTGTCAATAGGACGTCAATTGTGCTCTACATTTAAGATGAATGTTACGATAAGTGCCGATAAACTTTTAAGCATAACATTCTTGTCCATTTCATTTGCAAGGACTATGAAGGTACTGTTCACTTAGCAAGAATAGAATACTACTTAATTTTGTGATGTATTTAAGTGAAGTATTCTCTAGTTTAAATATAGAGAAGTTTGTGGTGAGTGAGAGTATTAGTAAACACCATTGAATTTCCAACATTATGTAGCACATAATCACTTGTTTGATATTGATTTTACTCATGTTATATATATATATATATTAGTGTAGAGCTTTAATGGGGAACCAATTAAAAAGAAATGTTTCTCTGCTCTTTTTGCCACATTGTTGATAACATGTAAGTTGTGTAATTACCCTTTCGATATGTATGTCAGTGTTTAAAATTAACTGGTGTCAGTTATCAACTTCGTTATTCTGAGTTATTACATCATCTAGTTTACCAACAATAATGTACTGTTTTTTCGTTTCGTTAAATTTAAAGGTTCATGCAGATTACAATAAGGAATTAATCATTGTATTAAGTAATGTTACACCATATTCAGTTTCATATAGAAGAAAACCATTAATTCCTATTGATAAAATCTTACTATTTATTTCTACGAAAAACAACTTACATCATTGCTTATATCATTACTATAATGCTAGTTAATATCATAATTCAGTGATAGCGTAACCTAATGAAGAAATACATTTAGCCACAAGAGTATGTAGTTGTACAAATCCATTTGAAATTCACTATAATTTCTATGCATTTTTTTACATTAAAAATGAAAAGTGTATAGGTTGACTATTAACCTACTAAATGGTTTATCTAATCTCAATAATCAATAATTCAATCATTGTTATTTTTTTAAAATATATTTATTCAAATAAACGCAATTCAGTGATCAATTTCTTCTATTCCATATTTAGTTTCATTGATCAACGATTTCTCATAAAATATATATAAGATATTTTGTGTATAAAGATATCGTTTAATATATGACATCTTGTTGGTTTGTTTGCTAGTTAACTCACCTTATCCCTCCCTTTGTTTATTAATAACTAACGCCTTTTCTTAATGTATACTTTGGTGGAAAAACTATTAATCTACATAACAAAAATGAAGAATATGGATAAGAAAACCCATGGAATGTATCTTACGGTTTTCATGCCTACACAAAAGTGATTTTTTTTGCCAAATTCTTGTTGGAAAGTCAACAAAAAGTTAGTCAGAAGAAATAGAAGTTCAAATAAATGTCAAATAATGTTTATTTTTTCGGGAAAATATGAATTCTTTAACTTTAGAGCTATAAGATAGTACAATACAAATTACGAATAAATGTTACTAATCATTGACAAGATTATAATTATATTACTTTAATATTTATTCAACTACATTTATCATTATAAATATGTGTTTAAATGAATGGGTAAGGGAATCGTTTCTGATTCTACTGATTACTTCAACATAAACAGATGTTGAAAAAAAGAACAATGTATTCATTATCTGCATGGTTTGATATGAATAAATACACTGGAGTTTGTGACATTTAGAATAAATAAATGAGATAAATAAAGAGATGGAGACATCTTTGGAATGTGATTAACTTAACGTCGGAATATCCAATAAGAAGTTAAATATATAAATTAGAAAACCAAGAAACTCATCATTCATATGACTAACTTTAGTTGACATCATAGAAAATCATTACGATATGTTCAATTAACATAGACACTTTGTAATAGCATAGTTAGTGAATTTATTTGAAAACTAGATAATATTTTCATAATGAAAACTTGCATCCATTAGTGTTTTAAACTCTGATTATTTGGATATCCACTTTATTTCAAAACATAAGGCATAATTTATGCGCCTTTTAAATAATGCGGAAAATAAATGAACAGTTAAACTCGTGTTTATGAAAACTTGTAAAAACCTTTATTGATTTCTGTAGAATTGCTAAAAATTGATAATGAGGTATCGTTTTATTGACGTTCAGTTGCTCTGACTCTGATCAATGCTCATAATTAAACCTACCATCAAAATGATAAAATGTCGAAATATGGGTTAAATACAATGTTTTCTATTTTCACGAGGTAAATTATCCAAAACTTATGGTTGTTTACTTATTTATTTAGTGGATGTATGTTACATATTAGACTGCAAATTACCAGTAGACATTTCATTTCAAACTTTAGCTTTCACTTTTATAAATATTTTCAATCCACTGTACCATACTCTGGACGCCTGAAACAAAATATTTAATGAACGAAAACTTTATTTGCAACACTCACTTACTGAATAAATGGGATAATGATCGTAAGCATCAGATACACCATACTTCATGAAAAGTAAAAATCTTGCAGAAAGCCTTAAATCAAAATGTCAACTTGGAATTGTCTTCCGCAACAGCAAAACAGATGAATAAATTTTAATCAATCATAACAATGTAAGTCATTTCAAAACAATTCATCCCCTTGATAAATTTTAATAATGCAATTAGAAGACGAAGTTTATTTATCAGAGCTATGTGATATATTTGTGAAATACATTCCGAACAATCTGATCACACATCTACTTGTTAAGGCATTTATATATGAAAAATGAAAGGTCAGTAGACAAATAAGAGTATTAGCTATGTAAATAAGGCGAATACAAAGAACAATGTGGATCACACTTTATCAAGGTAGATTAAGTGAAAGTACAAATTGTTTTTGAAGACACAAGTGGGGGTGTGAACTTCCGTACAGCTAGAGCTTCAAAAAACCTAAAGCACTTTTATACAACACCATGAAAGATGATTTGATATCAATAATGTGACCTGTCTCAACTAAGGATTTAGCAATAGATGATAAATGTAGTTTTCCTGTACTTTCATTTTATTATTCGACTTCGGATGCTTTTGAAGCCAGTTAGGTGTGTGTTCAGTTACCTTCACATGTGGATGTATGTGTCCACACATACACGTAAACTGATAGACACATTGAGATGTGATGCATTCGTTTACATGCTGTTTAGGTTTGTTGAGAATCAATGCCCTATACTTGTCTATTACAACTACCGTAGCTGTAGAAAATGTCCCGTTGACAACCGACCTAAGCCTTTTTTTCACGCAAGGTTATCTGAATCACTTCTCTAAGGTAACGTGAGACATACAGGTGTTTTAGGTGGCAGAAATACAGTAGGTTTCACCATACTGTAACATTTCCACCGATTTATGAACTTTTTTAGATATCCATTCAGCATTAACGTTTCTGTCAGCAGATTTTCATTTTTTCCAATGGTATCATAAGTACAAATACGACTGACCATATTAAATAAAGCTTTTATTAGAAACTTTTTTATACTGCCACGGACAACAACTATGAAAGTCCATATGCTGCCCTGCCCATGTAGATTTTTTGTAGAGAGAACGTTTGATTAAGCCATCATCCATCCCATTGATTAATATATCTAGGAAAGGAAGTTGGTTATTATTCTCCTCTTCACAGGATAAACTTATATGATTTTAGACTGTATTCAGTTTACTTAATGAACTATATGGTCGTCGATTTGCGCACAAATAACTAGGATATCATCAACATACCGCCTACAAAGGTACATCTCTTCTATTGAGTTTCTGGCTAGGTTTTCCTCATGTGAAATGTACACATTGGCTAACAATAGTCCTAAAGGACTACCCGTCGTCGCAACTCCGTCAATTTATCGAAAATATTCACATTCAAATGTAAATTATACTCTGTCTGTGCGCAGTAATGACAAATCTTTAAGAGTTGTTAGAGTAGTAGCTAATGAAAGACGACTTGACAAGATATAATCACATAAAATATCAATGGTCTTTTTCAGAGGAACATTAGTAAACAACGAATTAACATCAAAAGAATACATTACTTTTTCTTTAGTAATAATGTCACATAAATAATCAACTAGTTCAAACGAATCCTACAGAGAATACTAACATAAACTTCATAGAATAGGTTCAATAATGTTGTTAGACATTTTGCGAGATTATGTGTAGGCTACCGACACAAGGATAAAATTAATAATATTGATAATTAAAGGTGAACTATTACCAATATGTTATTATCAAAAAAACTTTTGAATAATTTCGATGTCATCTCTAATAAATCACTAGTGCATTATCATCACTGTACATAGCACTAGATGTTATTTATTAATTAATTAATATCATTCTATTCTATCAAGTTATTCGTCACTCATGTTTCATATATGACCATCATAGTAAAGCCATAAAATCCATTTTATCTCATTTTTAAGGATAATATGACCTTAGTATAATGACAATATATTACTTAAATACTTTGGCGCTCTTTTTAACCTCACGGATTTAGTATGAAATAAATTGAAATAGAGCAGAATATCCAATGCATGTCCATAATATATTTATCCGAAAATGTCTTAAATGATTCGCCGTAATGTATGTAGGAAAAAATTAGTCTATCACTTTTCAAGAAATTTAGATAACTTTGAATTATATGCATAAAACTGTGAAATTCTTTAAATGTACATATTAAATGAAAAATGATGATAACAGATGGGTTGTAAACAATCATTAGTTATGAATACGTCATAGCACATAACATTTCATTAAACGTTGTTTTATTGATTGATGATTGAAGGAAAGATTAACCGTATCTCAAATTAAACCGTATCGTAATGTTGATAATCCACATTAAAACTGATAACATACTGATTGTTGGACAATTCAAAGCTCGTTAATAACTTCGACTAATATACATATCATTACTAAGGTTAACTTTGATAATTTCAAATAAATTGAGCATTGGATAGATTGTTTGTAAAATAAGTGATGCATATATTTGTAAAATTCCAATGAGTAGAAGAAGCGACTTGCACTAAGCCGCCAAACGTCAGAAATTTTAATTTCTACTCATTGGAATTTTACAAATATATATCACTTATTCGACTAACATATTTTTTAAATTCACTAATTTCTATTCGACACAATTTGAAAGATAGATCTATACGTGAAAAAAGTTGAATAATTTCTAGTCTGGATAGATTAATCGTGTAACTTCGTCATTGTTCTATGTTTTCCATTATGAAACTAACTATGGCTGTGTTATTTAAGTCAAAATTGAGTGATTTATGACTCAACTGTCTAAAATTTAGAATTCGACACCTTAATTAGACAATTCCTTTCATCCTTAAGATGATGTTTTTTGTAATTTATTTTGTTTCTCCTAAAATCTCACTACCAATCATTTATTGTGGATTTTAGTTTCAAGAGAATGTTAATGGTTACACATGTTTTTCGCACTCAAGCTATGGCCTTTTGTCATTTATTCTAGTCATCCCAACACTGAACATAAGTAAACATGTAAAGTCATTGTAATTAATGGTAATGATTCAACTCTGATGAACAAGTTACATTGTAGTCACTAGTGTAAATAACTCAGTACCATATGCACTATGTTTTTATGTTAGTTGTCTAGATTTTGTCGTTTTCTTCATTCTTACGCACTTAATTTGGGTAACTGACTGTTTTTTACACTAAATTTCATATTTTTCATTTTATCATTGCATTGTCACTAGTAACGATTAACTGATTCTTAATCTCAAACTTAGTCCTGACTTTTATCAAACTTTATTATTACGTATTCAGTATCAATTAATAATCTGCTTTGAATACCGTATTATTATTATTAATTCATTACTACATTAAAGGTAGTGGTTTCATATTCAAACACGAAAACATTCTATTTTAATTATAAGCCATGATGGACAGCTAATTAATAAAAGAGAGTATTTTATCATTCCATTTTGTATTCACAATATCTTTGTGGGAATATCTATTGATCTTAACCTGTATTTATTCATAACTGGCAGGAATAAATCATATTCAACGAAATTTATGCTATTGTCTTGGTGAGGACAAAAAATTAGTAGATTTTTCACTGATTGAATTTATGAATATTCTTGTACAAATGTCAATACGTGATAAATGATGATAACAACGTAGGATTTTGTATTTCAAAAATATTTCAGCTTTCATGTTTCGTTAAAAATATTTATATTCATTAAGCGCATAAATATGTTCGGTTGAAATAAAGTAGTATATTTTTTGGTCCAGTTTAAAAAACATGATTTTTATTAAATATTCTGATCTTATTTACTTGTCTTTGTGCTACATTTTTCGTTTGAGTAGTGTAGTTACTACTCGACTACCTAAACAATTAGTAGATAAAATATGACTCGATATTGCTATTTATTGGTTAAGAATTTATTAAATCAGTACTCTATAAAGGTAACTATTTAACATCGTATAGTATAAAAAAGATACAATATCAAACAAGATTTCTTCACTTCGATTATGTACAATAACTAAGAAACCTGTATTAATCCTGCTTTACCAAAAAAAATAATTAATCAGATTTTCCATAATTTAATTGTTTACTAATTGTTTATTATTATTATTTACACATCTATATTCCAATTTGTTCTAATTATTAGCTAACATATTGCCGCCAAATAACAGTTAATTTTCAGTTGTAAGAGAAATAATAAAGGGAATAAAGATTATCATAATTAATCGATTTTTTGAATGTTTGCTAAAATGTCCAAATAAAATTGTAAATAAATATATGAATATTTATAATATTCAATTGGTGAATAATTAATGTAGAAACATTTCTCTAACGATAGAAGAGTAAATACTATCAAGTTTAATTAGTGTATTATATCAGTTCATAAGTAACTATTTGAAATTAATTTGTATTCCGTCAACAGGAGAATCAATTAAGATTAAACTTTTCTTCTACATGTTTGCACTTAAAACTTATATAAAAACATGTCATCCCCAGTTTATTCTTTACATTAAACTATTCTTTATAATTCATCCAACTCAATGATAATCGTTTGATCACTAGTGTTTAGTCTGAAGAGATAATTCTAGGAGTTCTGCCGGAAGGTCATGAATGATGGAATACAACTATGTGGATATTGAGGCAGTTACACACTAATCGTAATAAATGACAATGGCACTATATTGTGATTGGAGTTCAGTTGTATATTGTAGTATTTTTAGAATTCACTATGCAGAAGTGCAGTTGTAAAACAAGTCAGTAATAACTCTGCATTTATAGCAATAGTTGTAATATATCTTTATAGAAATACAAGCAGTCGATGAAGTCGGACCAAGAATGTATCATCGTATGTTGAAATATTGGTGAGGTAAGAATGTAAAAACTAATGACATGTAACGAACATGAATGTCAATATAACTTAGGAGTAAGTGGGCATACATGCCTGGGATTACACCATTAAAGCTTATCCGAATAATGACACATAATCATTGCATGAATAACGATACAAATAAGACAGTTGTCGGCTAGTCTGAACTTGTTATAGAAAATCATTACGAAAATGTAAACCAGAAAATTCCAATCCATTAGTGAGAAGGTTGAAGGCTTGCTAAGATACTTGCAGATCTTGGGTTTAACCCTTACTCTAGTCGAGTGGATGGTCACCTTGAGGATGAGTTGCCGTAAAAATGATGGAGACCTGGGTTACCAAATAATTATGATATGGCAGTAGTAGATCAAAATGTTTGAGAAAGGGGTTTGTCAAGAATTCCATTCTTTTAGGAATGTACAAGGTTCTAATGAGCAGACATTGAGCATTGTCCATATGGATAAAATTAATAAGTCGAGTTAATATTCATAAAAAATTTGTTAGTATATTTAACAGCATCCTGTTATCAACCTGAAGCCAGGAAACTTAAGAACTGTGTATGATTACGTTTGGGTGCTTCTAATTATATCTCTAAATGACGAAATATAGTAAACAGTTTGCTCTCAGTTATTCTATGGTTCAGACATGGTAGAATAGCGTCCGCATCTTTTGGTGTAGAACTATTCTTGATAGTGAAAGTAGTAGCCAATTTTTTGTTCACTACATATGCATCCAGAGAGCATCCAAATTCTTGTATACCTGCTAACTCCATGCACATAAGCAATAAACATGTCTCACATATAATGACAAGTTAATAACGACGACTTAAACAAGGACGTATTTGGAACAGACTAGAATGAACTAACGTCTGGAAAAAATGCAAGCCGCCAAAAATTTCGATGTATCCAGTTTCACGTCACATATACATCAACATATAAATGTACAATATAAAGTTGTTATGTAATTTTCTTGTTAGCAATTGGAATACGGAATCGCAGTCACGTAATAACACAGTTAGAACTTAGAAATAGTAGAGTCGTATTGTAATAAGCAGCATTAGAAATCACAAGCAGCCGGCATTCAGGGACCATCAATCAGGGGTATATAATAATCACGCAATCCAGTAATACAGGGAATAGGGAATCTAACCAGGAATATATATATATATATATATATATATATATATATATATATGTAGGAATAGCAATGTCTTAAATATAGATTTCACATATGGGTGAAAATTAGACAACCAATGACAAATAGCCAATGAGGTCAGCCTAATATACTTCACCAAAATAGTATAAACAAAGGAATCAGTAAGCAGATACACACAGGGGGGAATACATGAATTACAAGACATAGTAACACATTTATAATAACATCAAGAATAAAAGTACGCATGAGTTATTTGATTGTTTAAATTCACCTGAACCCAGATATTAGAGTTCACTACGTGTTATGCTTAGGGATAATTACGGTTTCTACAGGCCTTGCAATTGTTCAGTAGTTACTTAATTAATTCCATCAGAAAAGCTAATTAACGTAGTGTAGCTAATCAACTTTAAAAAACTTCTCAATGTGCGTGGTTTAAGCTTATTTTAAAGTCATATAGATGGTTACTTGACATTTAGGTTGGGTATGCCCAAGCAAATTATAACCATTTGAGGTATCCTTTGAAGTGTACCGTCACTCTCTGAACCTATAAGACCTCACGCGCCACTCGTGAAACAACTGACCTTGTGTCACCCGATGATAAGCCTTGACATAACATTTTACAGATTATACTTTCTCTGTAGTATATATGCTCAGTGTGTGATTGGACTCAACTTAAAGGTTGGTGACTTACCGCGACCGCTTCATTCTTTGCATACCGATTTACATTCAGTTCAGATATAATTCTCATGAATTCGTCGTTACTGACTTTCAATACACATTCTTATCCAACGAATTGTGGATATATATGAGTCAATGTAATATACGGTGATTTATGGACGATTTGGAATTACATTAACAATGAACCGAGTGCGATCGTAGCCCATTATAAACAAGTAATGACGATTCATATTTCAATCGGTGAACCGAATTCAATCTAAAATAAGTCATACATACTTCTTATCTATAATTATAACACTAACTGATGTAGTAAACGCTGAAACATAACGTTACATAAATCAATCTTAGGATGCTACGAGAAAATTTCAAAGAACAAGAGAACAATTTTATTTGAGTTTTTGGATAATAAATGACGAACGAAAAATGTAACTTATCTATGGATCTGTTAATCTTCGACATAGATTTTTCATTTGTCTAAATTCATATCTTGAAAGATGGTCCGGGAACCAGATATAGAGTGATTTTGAGGGTACTTTCAATTTGTTTCATTCTTTTCACAACCTTGAAAAGTTCAGACTATGTCACTCTCTAAACGTACAGCCTCAATTTAATACCTTGAATGAGCCCGTGCTACAAGCTGAACTAAATATGGATTGTATGGGTGTATGTTTTAGTCAGTTTTGGGGACTGTACCACATTACACTAAGAATGAAAATTCAATCTAAAACCTTTAAAGCTAATAGGATTTCGAAAATTCACACTTTTATAGAGGCTGCTGCTACCCCCTAACATAATAGTTTTTGTTCTGCTTACTTCTTTATTGATATTCACACAAATACATCACTCCATTCTTCCGCAGCCCCGAATGACTAGAACCTTATGACCAGCTCAAAAGATCAATTCTCAAGCGTGGAGACTTGTCCGACAGACAACACCCTGATGAATTTTTTCACACCATCGAGCTCGGTAGCGGTTTAACGACGGGAATGTTGTCGCGTATGCTAGAAGTGATTGGTCAACGCACTTCTAACGAAGGTCTTTTCCGTCAACTCGTCTTATCAAAACTGCCACAACAAGTGCATGCAGTTCTGGTAACTTTTAATAACAACCCAGTAAATGAACTAACTTCATCTGCTGATCGAATCCTGGAGATCAACAGAACTCATCATTATGAGGTTTATTCCGTTACATAAAAACCTCAGGCTACCGAAACGAGGTGACAAAATTGTGTAATGCTCACTTTCGTCTTCTCGACCTACAGGAACTACACCGACCAGACGATTTTCGTTGACGAGGCTCATCACGAAGAAGATCGTCACTTCAATCTCAACGTTGTGAAAACTCACATTGCTCCTGGTACCACAACACCTATGGCAAAGATTGCAAGAAGTATAGAGACCCTCGCCGTTCCCCTGACCACGAACCCACAGTTGACGTATCAAGGAATTATCCCGCGTTAGCTGCAACCGTAGCTGTTGGAAACATCCGCCCGTTACTCATCACTGACGTGATAACGAAGGTTTGCTACCTCGTCGATACTGGCGCAGAAGTTAACGTCCTTCCTGCAACTTCATCTGATCGCCTACATGAGGCTGCATTCGACCTACAGGCAGCCAATGGGAAACACATAGCTACGTATGGTGAACAATATGTCTACTTAAACGTAGGTTTACGAAAACCGGTACACTGGATTTTCACCATCGCAGATGTGGAAATACCTATCATAGGCATAGATTTATTGAGCCACTACAATTAGCTAGTAAACCCTAATAAAAAGAGGCTAGTGAAAAGCAACACAAATCTCTACATTTGTGGAACCGCTGCTACAGGTTGTAGCTTGTGTAGTCCTCGTTCTGAACATTTAATTGACACTTATTTTCAGCCGATACTAGACAAGTACCCAGATCTGAATAAGGCAACATCGAAATTATAATGTGTAGCCAGCAATGTTACGCACCACATCATGACTTCCACCTGAAGAACTAAGAATTGCGAAAACAGAACTCAATAATACGATTGACATGGGATTAATCCGTTCATCCAGTAGCCCATGTTCATCTACATTACATATGGTCCCGATGAAGATAGAAATGATTAGCGTCCCATTGGTGATTATCGACGTCTCAACGCCCAAATTACACCCAGTCGTTACTCGTTACCGCATATCCACGGTTTTACGGACACTCTGAAAGGAATGACAATATTTTCGTAAGTCGACTTGGTAAAAGCGTACAACCAAATACCGGTGTCTGAAAATGACATTCCAAAAACCGCTATCGTAACTCCATTTGGTCTTTACGAATTCCCGCGAATGCCTTTCGGGTTGGGAAATGCAGCACAAACATTTCAGTGTTTCATCGATGACGTGTTCAGCTGGCTTGACTATGTCCATGCATACGTCGACGACTGCTTGATAGCAAGCCCAGACGAGGTAACACATATGAAACATCTAGACACAGTCTCTAAAAGACGGCAGCAATATGAAGTTACAGTAAACATACAAAAATGACAAATTGGAACAACCCCGTTGGACTTCTTGGGGCATACCACTAATACTAATGGTATACAACCTCAAAATCACAAGGTGGTTTGCTATTCTGGCTTACCCAGAACCAAACACCATTAAGCAGCTGCGAGCTTTCAATGGATTGGTAAGTTTTTACAGACGATTTATACCGAACTGTGCATCTATCGTGAAAGCACTAACGGATCATCTTCGCGGGAATAAAAATATGGTCACAATGAATGCAGAGTCAAAGAGAGCTTTCACTGCAACTAAAGAAACAATAGCCTATGCGACTATACTGGCACATCACATTGCTGAAGCTCCTATCAACATTCGACTCAGCAGTTGGCGCAGTTCTGCAACAATGGACTGGCCAAATTTGGCAACCTTTTTCATTCTTTTCAAGACGATTAAACAATACCGAATCGAGAAACAGAAATTTTGGACGTCAACTATTAGCCAAGTACTGTGCGTACGAAATTTTCAACTTTCCATCGAAGGCCGGGAATTTACAACATTTACAACCACTGATGCTTTCTATGAAATAATCTTCAGATAAATACTCTCCACGAGTCTCGTCATCTAGACTACATTGACTAGTTCTCTACTGATATACATATATCTGAAGCTAACACTGTAGTTGCGGACGCTTTATCACGAATACATTCCTTGGATCATATCCAAGGAATCGATCTTGTCGAACTAGCTCGACTTCACAACAACGCTCAAGCTCCAAACAAAGACTATTGAAAAGGGCGAGAACGGTTTAATTTGTGATTCTTCTACAGGTACAGCTCGTGTAATTGTCCCCATGAGTTATCGATGAATCATCTTCAAATCATTGCAGAACCTCCCTTACCCCGGAGTTCGTGCTACAAGTAGGCTGATTGCCTAGAGATTTCACCCCTTTAATAACACTTGCGTGAAAATCCACAATTTCTTTACACTGATAATTGCATATTTTGACCTCTTCACTGCTATAATTCCCTATCTATTTTACATATTTAATAGTGCATATTTTCATTTTTCTTCTAATCTATTTTATTATTACTATTACTATTATTATCATTATCCATCTGTCATCACTTATTAACCAGTTCACAATTTCGATGACAATTTGACCTTTAAATTATACTGGGTTTATTAGTTGGCTAACAAACCTATTCATACAAAATCTGAACTACGACTACGTATTGAACTCTTTTGAATTTCATTTGTAATCTCTTTCCATAGAGTCATACATATATTTTTTACATGTTCTACATCACATGAGCGTTTTATACTTAATATTACTTCTCTAATTTGAATTAGTGAATTATTATACTCATCTGACGAAACGCAAAACTGTTTATTCACAACGCTTACTGTAAATGAGTAGAATGTGACCAAACTAAAATAAAATAAAAATGGAGATTATATTATGTATAAGTGTTGTATGTAGCATAGTCACTGACGCCCAGAAGCTAAAAAACATCACAAGCTATCAAAGGAACGCTTACCAGTGTCTATGGCATTGGGTTTTATCCTTTGGCTGGTACGTCGTAGGGTCCTCGTGAACCCATTAAGTGGGAGGGAGAGTGAGCTGTAGCGGTAAATAATCCCCAAAATAAATAGTTATATAGGTCCTCGATATTGGTTCTGACCATGTTTGTTTTAGCGGACACGACTATCTGAAGGCGCTTGGTCACGCATCATTACCAGATCACGTCACGCAGCACCGTGGGAAAAATCTCTCCTCTCTAGTTTACCAGCCTAGACGTTGCTATCCCATTGACTCTCTCTTTACCATCAAATATAACATTCCTCCCATCGTTTTTTGCCTTGTAATTTATTCTCATTCGTAAGAGTGGGTTCAATTGTTAGAAGTTGCCCTGGTAATACCGCAAACGTAACTTAGTCACATACCGGGTGCACTTCATCCAGTTCCGTTACAGTGAAGAGTTGAGATGTTGGCCGATAGCTAGAGGGATTGTGTTGCTTTGGTATAAGGGTATGTTCACACTGGTTTTCTCCTCAAAAAGTAGCTTTCAGAAGACAGAGAGGGTAGCAATAGCCGAGCAGATTGGATCCAAACATTTCTCGAGGATAGGCTACATACAAACCAGCAGATTTATATCGGTTCAAACTCCTTAGGATAGCTTTATCTTCAAAAGTTCTGACTTTACAGTGTATGGCTAACCTTAGGTAGGTTAGTGTGGCTGACAGCTGATGTTATGATGCCGCTTTTAGAAAGGTTAGACTGCAATTCTTCAGCCAGTAGTTTACTAACCCTATAATTGGTGCTATATGTCGTCCGTATCGTCCGGGCTTAAAACAGGCAGTAACCCTAGGAGATTTCCGGTAGAGTTAACTTATTATGATGGACTACTCTGTCAAATCGTGCATGGAGGGTAGCTCACAGATCCATTGGAAGTTAAGTCCACTGTCAAATAAGGTTGCTTAATCTTGCCCTTTCTTTTAATGCTGGTAGTTGACTGAATCATGAAAACTGCAATATCTCGAGACTAGCTCTGAATCCAGTGGACAATATAGATGCAACTAGATGACCTGAACTTTGCAAATTATCTTGCTCTTCTATTTCACATACAACAACAAATGCAGGTGAAGACGGAAAGTGTAATAGCAGCCTCTGCAGCTAACGGTAGGCCAACACATACACAACGGGAACAGCGAAATGCTTCTATACGAAATGACGAACAATAACCCAGCCACACCTGATGGTGAAACTCTGGAAAATGTAGAAACATTTACATGAACAGCATCATCAACAAACAAGGAGAGTCTGATGCAGACGTGATGGCGCAAATTGGGAAAGCAAGGGCATCATTTCTACAACTGAAAAACATCTGGAACTCAAACCAACTGTCAGTCAACATTAAAGTCAAAATTTTCAGCACAAATGTGAAGACCGTTCTGCTGTACGGAGCTGTAACATGCAGAACTATGAAAAGCATCATCCAGAAACACAAGTATTTATAAGCAATTATCTGTGTAAAATACTTCGTTTCTGTCGGTCAGATTCCATCAACAACATCGTTCTGTGGTAGAAAACGAATAAAATTCCAGCCGAGAAAGAAATTAGGAGAATATGCTGGAGGTGGATAGAACACACATCGAAGAAATCACCAAATTGTATCAGAAGACCAGCACTAACTTGGAACAATGAAGGACAACGGAGTGAAAGACCCAGGAATATGTTGTGTCGGTAATCGGAGGTCCACATAAAGAAAATGAACAGCACTTGGGAAGAGCTGGGAGGAAAAGCTTAGGACATAGTTGACTTAAAAATGCTGGTCGGCGGCCCATGCTCTACATGGGGTAACAGACACTGATTGATTGATTGACTGGATTGGTCTAGAAGGTTTAGTAAAACTCCTTAATAGAGCGGCATGCTAACTGGTGGAATGGAAGGGTGTTCCTTAATTAGATGCTGTATTTCGCTTACGCTGAATGAGCTGTATTCACTCAGCATAGCATTATTACGAGACCTGTTATCATCCCTTCGTCGTTGTTTATATAATCACTTTGGATGCCGTATGTTCCAAAGACACTTGAAGTGGACACTCCAAACAGTAACAGTCATGGCAGAAGATTCCTGCGTTGAGTTGATCGATAAGTGAATTATTTCTGCCTAGCCCCAGAGAGTTTGCTGTTCTACGCGTAAGTTACTGTGGTAATTTGTAAAATCTGGTCGGACCTGGGATATATCATTATATATCAAAATGCCCATATGAATAAGTATAGGAGGTTCAGACGAAATCCTATTGACATATAATGAATACGTGGTTTGGCTCCTCATGTTACAGAAATAAGCAGAATGACATATAATTTCACACAATAAATACATGAGTTACAACACACAATAGCGTGTTTCTACAAACATTAGGGACTACGGCATACTTAAATCAAACGATCGTCAAGGTCTACATAAACCAATTATTAGGGACTACGACGGTCATAGTCTTTAGGCAGGTATCTAAAATTGGCTAGGACCTTGTATTTATTCATAGGGGAGGAGCGATGACAGATATTTAAGTCATCCGCGAGTAGTGCACAGATAACCTGTAGGTTAACCGCTAATCTAATTGTATTGTAAAACAATTTGTAAGTGGAATTCACGCTACAGGAAAACTGATTACCGTTTACACCATATCATGTGGTTAAGTCTGTAAGACAAGATTTCATAATTGCTACTGAAAAAGGTACATAACAAACCACTCCTCATTCTATTGGGACAGATCTGCCATTACCAAGAGCTGAAAGGTGTTGAGGTGCAGTTTGACATTCGCGATTTCGTCATTGGTCCAGGTTTTGTAAAAAGCCATTGTCCAGATAGTCTGTGGTACAACGGCCAACTGATTAGGATCATTCTTGACTGTGATCCCAAACCAATTAGTAACAAATAGTTCATCATCTTCCTGTGAGCGTGCAGTGTGACTTTATCCTCATACATTTGTAGCATAGAGTCTGTCTGGAATGCAACTTTGCTGACATATGTCATGAGTTGGTTCGTTATCTTCAGCTTCGTTCTTTTGTTGAGGAAAGTGACAAATAACGATGAAACATCCTTGTTCCCTCCCATCTGGAACAACTATCTTAGACTACAGTTTATAATATGTCTTGATGCGAAAACGCGTCATTTCTTATTGATGTTGTATCGTTTGCGATATAACTCTTTTAAGAGATCTTGGGTAGCCCGATTACATATCAGATTCTCTTGATACTTAATGCGGTTGATGAAAACGCTATCTCTGATACTTGGACTTCATACCGGATATCACAACTTCTCCCTTCGTAACACAGAGCCACTTCAACTTTCAGGAAGACCTTAGTTGTGGCAGAAACTAGAATGGGAAAAGGTGGAAAAATTTATTCAAGTGGATTCACTTTTACATGAATTAGATTACGAAGATTATTAGTTAGTTATCAACTAAATACAACAAGTGTGTAAAATCAAGATGAGTGATTATTTAGTGAAATTAAGGCAACATTTTAGTAACGCGATTCAGCGTCATAGGGAGTACACTAGAGCATGATTCGTACTGAATTTAATTAGTGTTATTAAAGTTTACAGTCCTGCTTACCGAAAGACAACGTAAGTTCTTCCGCTTAAATTATAAAATGATTCGGTTTTGGGGACTATTTATTCCCAACAATACGTCTGGTCGCTGGTTGGTCTGTGAGAAATCCCAGAGCATTGTATCCAAGATGATCTATAGTGATTATGGAAGCTCATATGGAGGGGAGAGCCGCACTGATTAAATCATCATCATCATCATCAGCAGCAACGTAGAACCGGGCACAAACGCCTGTAGGTTCAAGTTGCCATACCACAATAGCACTACGAGAGTATTGAGGTAACGTATAGACAGAATACAAGACAGAAGAGTAAGTAAAGATGTCCAGAAAATAACAATAGAACTTAAGATCTAGATGAGGTTAAAGAGTGAATACACTTGCGCCACTGTGACCGGTTCTGAGCCATATCACCTAGTGTCTCCAGCCATTTGTTGCGATCATCACGCGGACCCCAACCAGGTAGTCTACATCTACCTACATGGCTTAGACCAGTAGTCAAGGACTTCATGGACTGACGCCATGTTTTTGTTTGGCCGCCCCTAACCTTCTTTCATCCTATTTCGGCCCTAGCTAACATGGCGCGACGGGATAGACGGTGGTCGGGCATGCGCAATACATGTCCTAGCCATCTCAGTCGATGAAGGTTAATGACCTCTTCAACTGATTTACCGTGTTTCCCAAGAACCTTTCGTCTAACCTCACTATTACTAGTCCGGTTATTCCATGGTATACTAGCGATGTTACGAAGATTCCTATGGTCAAATATCTGGAGACGACGCATATCTTGAGTTTTCATGGCCCACGTCTCGCAGCCATATGTTAAGATGGCGCAGATTGCTGCGCAGTACACCCGGCCTTTCGTTGAGACACGGATATCTCGTCTGCGCCACAAGTGCCGTAGATTGGCAAATGCCAATCGAGCTTTCTGGATCCGCGCTGAGATTTCATCAGACACCGACCCACCAGGGGTAATGAGACTTCGAGATAAGTGAAGCGATCAACGCATTCAATTACTTCACTCCCTATAAATAATTTGGGGGAAGAAGCAGACCAGTCCTGGAGTAACATTTTGCATTTGGGAGGGGAGAAGCGCATCCCAAATATGCCTGCATTTTTACTCAAGGTGTTGAAGAGACCCTGAATGCTGTGTGCGTCTTCACCAAACAGGACTATATCGTCTGCATATTCTAAGTCGACGAGAGGACCTCCTGGAAGGAGACTAATTCCTGAGGAGTTAGAAGATGTGAGTGAGATTTCTAAGAGTTCATCTATGATGAAATTAAATAAAAGAGGAGATAAGAGGCAACCCTGACGGACTCCACTTAAGGATGAAATTTCTCGTGACAATTCGCCATATGCTCTGACTCGACCAGTGGTGACCGAGTAGAGGGCCTTTATAAGGTTAATGTACTTTTGAGGTACGCCTTTTAATGACAAACATTGCCACAAGACTTCACGGTCTACAGAGTCGAACGCTGCTTTCAAGTCAAGAAATACAATTATAGTTGGACGTTGGTACATATGTCTGTGTTCGAGGATCTGGCGCAGGGTGAATATGTGATCAATGCAACCCCGGCCAGGTCTGAAACCAGCCTGGTTTTCCCGAGTCTGTTGTTCCCTAGTGTTGGTTAAATGTCGGATGATTATAGTGGCTAATATCTTAGATACTATATTAGTCAAACTGATTCCTCTGTGGTTATCACAAGAGGATTTCTGTCCCTTTTTGTAGACTGGAACAATCAGCGACCGAGACCAGTCAGATGGGATGGAGTTTAGTTCCCAGACTTTGGCTAATATATCAGTCAACCTGCACGTTAAAACTATACCACCATCCTTGAAGATATCGGTAGACAACATATCAGGCCCTGCTGCTTTCCCACGTTTCAATTTACTTATGACGTTTTCAACTTCACTGAGAGTTGGGGGACCTGTGTCAGGTTTCCATTCGGGTAACTTGGAGATTGTGGGTAAGCTAAGCGTGGCTGGGGGCCAGTTAAACTGTTCCTGAAAGTGTTCTGCCCAGCGTCCTAATCTTCTAGATTGAGAGTAGATCAACGACCCATCTTTTTCGGAGATGATTTCACTAACTGCCGATTTTTTGATACCGGTGTCCTTAATAAGTCGGAACAGCTGTCTACTATTGCCTGCCGCTGCAGGTGCTTCTATCGCTTTTGCTTTTGTTTCCCACCACTGTTCACGAACCTTACGCAAACTCTTTGTCAGTCTACGTTTCAGTTGTCGTCGCTCTTCATCATACTCCGAGCCTGCTGGAATGAGTTTTCGAGCTTCCATCAGTTCCCTAGAAGTACTAGAGATCCAATGGTCTTTCATTGGATTGGGGTTAGATGCTGATAGCGCTGCTGCGTATACACCTGCTTTAAAATCATTCCAAGCTACTTCGGGGGAAACCTGTTGGTCATGGGCGACTAAATGCTTAGCCAAACCATTCCTAAATGCAATCTTAGCATTCTCAGTCTCAAAGTGATATCTAAAGGGTTTGCCTGATGTAACCTTTCTGCGACCAGTAAAACGCATAGAGATACGTGCTCTCACTAGGGCATGGTCAGAGTCTAGGCAAGTGCCCCAGAAAGAGCGGCAGTCCTCTATACAACCTCTCCAACGGTAGCTGATGCCGATGTGATCAATTTGTGTCCATCGTTGTGTAGATGTTGGAGGTCGCCAGGTTAAACAGTGTCTCGCCTTATGCTTAAAGTTTGTGCTAGCTAAGAATAAACGGTAGTCTGAACATAACTGCAACAGACGATCTCCGTTGTCTGTTCTCTGGGCTGGGATGCCGAGTAACCCACCTAGGTGCTTTTCAGCCTGATTTAGTCTACCTACTTGGGCATTAAAATCTCCTGCAATAATTACTATGTCTGAGTACTTAGCTTTCTGAAGGAGGCTAGAGAACTTCATATAGAAGTCGTCTTTCACTTCATCTGTGCTGCAATCAGTGGGGGCATAAGCAGAGACGACAAAAAGGCATCGGCGTGTGTCCCTATCTTTCCGAGTTCGTACTGAGCCATTTAGACGGACAGCACATAGACGACTGTCTACAGGAATCCACTCGAGAAGAGCCTGTTCTGCACGTAAGCTTAGTGCTATGCCTACACCAGCAAGGCCACGTGAGCTTGCTGTAGGGTCTCCAGATAAACGAAGAGTGAAGTGTGCAGTTCCATTGCATTGACTAGGTGAGGTCAAACGGATGATCATGCTGGGATCCTGTATGCGTGTTTCGGAGACACAGCATACATCAATTGCAAGAGATTCTAATGTTTTAGCTAAGGCAGCCTGTTGACCGATTTGACACAGCGTACGCACATTAAAAGCTCCAACAAGAAGTTTAGAGCGTGGCTTCAGGAGACCTGGTATGATAATTTGGGAACTCGGGTAACCAGTAAAAGTGGCGCGCATAGAAACTGTAGGAGAAGAAGTGTTACAAGTAGAGACCAGGGAGGAAGAACGTGTTTGATCATAACCAAAGGTGAACTCGAGTGCTATTAGCGGTATGAGGGCGGTTATCACTTCCCGGTTGCCCACACCGTGGAAGGGTCATTCTTGAGGAACCTGAAAGAGAAAGAGGATTAGGGGAGGTCGTGATGACCTGAGAGTGTGACCGCAGTGCCCAGGGGACAGCTGTTTGAGGTCGGTCAAGTATATTAATTGTTCCTCCGGTTGTCAGAAGGGGAGGCATCGGCCTCATGGCTTCCGAAGGAGCTCGGCTTTCACCATGAAGCGTCATATTAGTCCTTCCAACTTCCAGGGCAGAGTTAGAATGGTTATAAAGATTTTTACTCGTAAGCTGTTTTTTAGCATGGTAGTTGTTTTACGGGATGGAGTTGCTAACCCCATGCCCAACCCTCCTCCTTTATCCGGGCTTGTAACCGGCAGAAACCCTGTGGGGGCTCCAGGCGGAGTTGCACTGATTAAATGCCAGATCTTGAATGCGGGATGGCTCATATCCATTTAATCGTCTGCAACTTGGAACGAGCGTGCATTTATCTATCTGATTTTAGATATGAATCGTATTCCATGACGACAAATAGCATGAAAAATTTGTGTTTAAGTTTGAGATTTGTGTATCGCGGCCTAAAACTTAGTTACAATTGCAGGAAGTTTTTATTTTGACAGAACGTACTGATGTCTCCTGAGTGACACATTAAATTTAGTTACCAATCGCAGTCCATAGGTCCCGTAAAATTGAAAACGTTCAATTGGTAGAACGTTTGGTTGTGAGTTCTGTTGAACCGGGTGATTAGATAATCTTTGATATCCAATTGATCCCTAAAGTAAAATGGACCCGTTTAACTCAGCAATTGTCTTCAATCAGAGCTTGGGTATTTGGTCAGATTCCAGGCTTAGTATATGTGGCAAAAGATTAGTTGGTACGAGGTAATTTATTTCAACGGACCGAGACAAGAAAATGAAAACCCTGAAGTGCCTATGGTATATAGACAAATATCATTTGTCCTATAACTAGGGCAGCATCTGTCTATTAGACCCACGCACGAATAAAAATAAATCCGAAAACAGCGACGAATTGGAAAGTTATATTTGATAGTGAGTAAAGCGTCAATAGGATAGCAACGTCCAAAGAGAGAGTTGCTTCTCACGTCGTGTTGTGATCTGGTGGTGATGCTCGACCGAGGGCTTTCAACTAGTTGTCTGCTGAAGTAAGCATTGTCAGCATCAATGATGATAGCCTATGCAATTATTTGTTTGGATGATTATTTACCACTATTACACGAGAAGCTCCGGTGACAGAGGTCCTGCTGTCTCATCATGCTTAAACATGCGCACCATAATAAACAGGTGCTTTAATTGAAACAATATATCCAGGTTTATCGGTGGCTGTTAAATTTTTCACCTCCCCATTCACCAGTTATGCTCATCTACATTTCTGGTCTCTATCATTTTGCTTAAAACTTTGTCTTATTGTATATTTCCATCTCAATTCTAAATCTACTTTTTAGTTAGGCTTGTATACTAAAATACAATAACATACGATGAATAATTAATATCTACAGGACAGCTGAAACCTGTATTCCAGACAAGGATCACAACACATTCACTGATCAAACAAGAAATATTGCTAAAACACCACGATGTTTGCGTAACGAAATCAATTGTTTTATACTAGCTTATCACTTAAATATTGAAGATTGGTACATCAACAACAACTTCGGAGGAAGCGTTACATAGCGTGTTAGTACAATTTCCTGCCCTGGTTGCATTGACTCCCAGGGTAAAGTAGATTTTATGTTTTCCACATCTTATAAGGTGCCAAGTATTCAGACTGCCATTAAATATTCAGCAGTCGTTCACGGTGCATCAGCAAGTAAGCGTGCTATATGTATATGCTATAAATTCTTGTAGAATTTAAGAATGGTGACTTGTCAAAAGGTTCAAATAAGTTGCAAAACCTAACAGTTGGGAAGAAAGGCCTTTTTCAACCTGACGACCTGTCACTTAATGCAGCTATTTATATTAAGCAATCCGAATGTGCATCAACTTCTAAGCACACTCCCCCTAGATTCCAAAGGATTATAAAGTGTTGTAAACAGTTCTGGATGACAAATTTTCCTGAGTGGTCACATACTCTTAAACAAGAACTGGATAAGGACCCACGCCTGCTCGATAATTTTATCTACGAGCCTCATTTTCCTCATAACTTTTCTGCTCAGCTTTCAAAAATATTTCATTTCAATTTCAAACTAGCTGGATTTCTGGATGCAAGCATTGCATCTGGGGAGGTTAGTACTTTGTTACTTAATTTGTCATTATAGTACAAGGTGATCATTGTTGAACTAAGCAAATCACTCTCTGTTTTGACAAAACGTCATCTAGGCAGTACGCTCTAAATACAGGATTAAAACATTCTTGAATCAGGATATTACACAGTGTGCTCTCACCTAACGAAGAATAAATGTAATCTATGCGATTTTAGTCAATCTTTTGACTCTCCCTTTAAAGTTAGACAGCATGTGCTTTAACGAAGTAGTCAATCAGCAATACGTATAACGTGACTTGTGTTTCATTATTGGTCAGCTTTCCGTTTTGAAACGCTTACTGGCTGATGGTCGTGGTGTAGCAATCTCAATTGAGGCATATTTATCCCGGGTTCTACTTTATTTATAACTGACTCATTGGTAATAAGTGGCAGTATATTGTCCAAGTATTAATCTCTTGAATCTCAATCAAAATCGGTATGATAGGCTGCTAAAAATGAAATCAAACTGATATTCTTAAAATTAACATTTTTTCCACCTCTTTTATCTATATGTGGACTCATATCTAACATTAAGGTAGTAAATTAGGTGTCGATAATTATTTGAGCACTTACGTTCAACTGTTATGTATAGGCTTTAAAAAATACCCTTTAATTTAGTTTAAAATAACCGAACAGTATCACTAGTCTCTAAAACACGAGTCGTAATCTTGTGTATGTAACTACTGAGTCTCATTAAGTTGTACAAATTTTAGGGTCAAAATTATAATACTGGTGCTTTCAGTCTATAGTTACAACTTTATGATTGATCCCTGAATCTCTTCACTCATAGAGATTAAGGTATTTATACTTGATTGTCTCGGTTGATTTGTCGAGTTAATTTATCATTTTCGATTGATCTTAACTTAGCCGAACGTCTTCAGTTCCTACATACAGCCTCTGAGTAAGTTTCCTCTAACGCACATACTTCAGCTCCTAACCTGGGTGTTTAGATGGTATAATCTTTTCAATTAGTTATTCATGTACGACACAAACCCCTGAACATGTGTGCATGGGTCCACGTTATTATGTGGATATGTTGCTATTAAACAACTAAATGCGACTCGTAAGAGTTTACGATGTTCCTGAGCTGCACAAATGATAGATAGTGTGAGTCAAGTACAGTCATGTTATTCGCTAGTATGTAACGATTATTTGTCGGCTACAATGGTATAGCTATGCAGCGCTACTAAGAAAATGTTTCTCCGGTATGTGTGTACACTTTGTATTCAGTTATTTGTCAGAAAATATGTATAATTTTTTCCAAAGATATAGTGGTTTGTCTATAATCTGTTTAGTAGGTGTTAACCTTCTGCAATGTTTTTATATTCCAGGTTTTTAATTTTCTACGGTTTTGTGATTCCATTTGCAAAGAATCGCGGACAGCAAGAGGGCTTCAACGTGGATATATTATAGAATCATCACTGGTTTATGAAAAGCTAGCAGATTATTATGCAAAATGTGTAGGTTTCCCAATTAATCTGTTTTGATCTCACTCAATTAAGTAGCTTTTATGTTGCCATACTTATGTCTTTAGTTTGGCGATAATAAACAGATTTTATAATGGATTTGTTCAGATGGTAGATAGTATCATGAAACACAAATAGTTGTATTTGTGGACAGACTATCTAATAAGGTTATATTAATCCAAACTAACGCAAAAGGAAATTACCTCATATATTTTTGTGTCTAAACTAACCCATTACCATGTAAAGGATTATAGGCCGTAGCTATTTATTTACTTTCACTATTATAAGTCTTGTTTTATTATTATTATTATTATTATTATTATTATTATTATTTAGGCTGACTGGAGTGGGTACATCAAATTACTTGAACGAATAAGACGGGATGGTCTGATGCCGTCTAAAAATACGTATCTTTATGGAATCGAATGCTTGGGTAAACTTATGAACAAGGGTGGGTCTCAACTTTCATCATTCCCGTATTCCCACTCTTTCCCGAAAGGCATGAATCCTAAATCACCAATACCTATGGATGAAATTGGACAGCAAATTAAAAGTTTGATAGATACTGCTGAAGGAGAGGTAATTTGCTTTGCTATTATCTGTAACAAATGCAACTGACTGGTTTTAACCCATGAATTCAATGCCAAAATTTGTTTAGAAATTATCATTTTTCATTATTCTATTCCTTTCAATTCGATCACCTGATAATGTACTATTTATTAATAAACTGTATATCATCGGCTTCATTGTGTAAGCACAAGTGTAGCAAGCCAGTTTCTGATAAGAAGTCATTCATCAGGAATTTATATTAATTCAGATTAATAAGTAGAAAGGATTACTTGTTCACAATTTTGTTATCGACAATACCCTTGGTTTATGTCTAGTTAATAACTTGGCTTTAGTTTGTTTTCCATACATTACTCTAACCCTGCCCTTCCTCAGTAGGAAAGCAGCACCGCTGTTATGCTGGTTGTCCGAAGAAAACACCTTCCTGCCGTCACACCTCTGTACAGCCAGCAGTACAACTTCGTCCTCGGACCTTATATTTACTGCTTTTGGTCTCGCCGCTCTTCAACCGGCCTGCCTAGCACGGTAGGACCTTAGGGAACGATTGTTCCAGCCAGTATAGCCCGATTGAGTCATCACGATAGGTAAACCCGACCACTACGTCAAGGTAGCAGCACGATCGGGGACCATCTTAGATGTTGTCGTTATGTGAGGAGCTGTTAAAAGCCGGGTTGCCAATCCTTCGGCGAGAACACTTTTGCTTCATCTATGAAACCTAGTATCTCTGAGCTGAGGATGTTCAGTATCTCTCTGTGTTTGACAATCGTTTTTTCCGTAGGATTCACTGACGTCTAGTGGCAATTTAATCAGTTTCAGCATCTTAAGACACTGGCTTCGATGGCTTGGTTATGTTTTATGAATGTCGTCCTAACGGCTTTCATATTGTGCGTTATTTACCAGCGTTGGAATCGGATGAACTTAGAAGGAATGGTCTTTTTGTGGTACGAAGCCGTTGAATAGAAGGAAACTGTACAGGACTGGCTTCGGTCTGTCCATCCCGATTTCCTGGTTAGGATCCAATAGATGGTTCAATTCAGTGGCTTGAGACTTTACCAGATACGACCCAGAACAGAAACCAGTGGCGTTCTTGTTACAGCTTTCCTTAAAACTGCTTACAATAGTGCAATGACTTTCCTAAATGAAGTGAAGTTCTTCTTGATTGCATTTCTATTCGAACAGTATCTCCTACTCCTTAGTTTTCACGTTAAATTATTAAATGTTACCTTTTTGACTTTATTCACTTTGTGTTTCCTGTTTTCCACAATTTTGTGCTTCTAGTTGTATTGCCCATGAGTTTTTGGTACCCAATTTTGTGCTTAAATAAGTAAATAAAGGAATAACTTTTCTGTAACATCATTTAAGTTAGGTATTTTTCATTTTCAGAGCAATTGTAAGCTTTTTTACTAGTTTGTTACTCTTTCACGTATACCCAGTCTTCATAAATATAGGTATACGCAAGTTATTGGCAGACTCAATCATCTTTGTTTTATAATAAATCTTCTCGTGATTTACCTTTACTTTACCTAATCATTAAAAATAGGGTAGGATGTTTGTATTTTTTATGATGGTCGGGCATGCCTATCGTGATAACCCAACCGAGCTATATTGGCTGGAACGCTTGTTACCCTAAGTCCTACCATGCCAAGCAAGTCTGTTGGAGAGCGATAAGACTAAAGGCAGCAACTTAAGATCTGAGGGCGAAGTCGTACTGCTGGCTGCAGCGGGGTGTGACAGCAATAAGGTGTTTCCCTCGGATAACCAGCATCTGCAGCGATGCTGCCTTCTCACAAAGGAAGGAAGGGGTTAGAAAAGGTCGACCCTAAAAATGTCACACCTCACCTTACTCCACGGATTTCCGTCTTCGGTAGTAAGGCCTAAAGAACGGAGCCAACACTTCGAAAACATCCCACAACAAGGTCGTGCGTGATCGGCCTCAAGCAGTTGCCCCTTGGGCTCTGCGATCGCGCTTTCAGGTCACTATAACCAATACTAATCCAGTTTCCTTTTCAGGTACCTCAAGAAGTGGGCAGCCAGGAAGTGAAAACCGCCCTCATACCTCTAACAGCACAAGAGATCATTTTGCTCGAGGTCAAATCCCACCCTCAACTCTCAATAACTCTGTCTGTCATCATGGAATAAAAGATTTTGAGTAATTCACTGTGTCATCTAGTCACATTAGCGTATCAGTTATCTAGTCATGTTTGATCCACTCAAGTTTCGTTCTTTGAATCCATAGTTTTGGAAAACGATGTTATGGAAACAGTGTTATTTCTAGCACCCCTCAAATACTCTGGTACAGCCAAAAGTGAAGAAAGTCCGCCGTCCCTCTCGAAGTGCCCCCATATGTCCCGGCTATTATAGCCTCTGCTATGGGGGTCCTATACACCTCCTTCATACGACGAGGGTTTTGCTTAGGCAAGTGAGAGGACGAGAGTGAACATTCAGCGTTGAAACCGGGTTGGTGGATACGTACAGTCCACCTATGAGAGTTGAGAACCAATTGTGTGCATAGATTCCAAGATTCTGAGTAAACAATCAGCATACAAACCTATTTTGTTTACCGGCTACCGCGGGACTTTGTCGCCTGGCAATGTAGACTGGACCTTTATTCATTCTTAGAAAAGTTCATAATCATCTACGTCCAAACGTAGTTCTGTATGTTGTATGTATGTATTTTGCATGTACAAATTCACATATACTAAGCCAGTGATTACTATTCCTAATTATTCATGTGGTCACTGTTGATTCAATTGATGCCCTCTAATTTTTATTTCTGCTTTAAAAATAGGGGCATGATCTAACCCAGGGTTTGTTAGATTTATCTCTAGAAGGTGGTTCATTAAAAAATATCCTGACTGCTTTGTTACATAACCGGCCAAATATGAATCCAAACCTCAGTTACTTCTTACATTATTCATCCAGTGACTTTTCAACAGTAACCAAACGTAATAAGGAAATATCTTATCCAGCTCAGAAGCATTTAGATAGTGTAAAGGTGAGTTTATTACATTTTGTTTATCTAATTATACTTGTAGGTTTATATGATGTTATTTAGAATAGAAATATTTTCTTTCTGAGTCTTCTGGGCGTACAAAGTGTGTTTGAGGGAAAACTCTGCAGAAGAATGTAATTCATTACTCTGCTGATAATATATTTTCTCGGATTTTTGTTTTCATCCTTAATTGTAGCATGAACGTAGAAATCCGTACGCTGGTACTTTTACTAGTTCTGATGATATCTCAAAGGCATTCAAAAATCAATTGTATTTAGAACAAATGACAGAAGTGCCCATTTCACCTGTTCTTTCACCATTCGGTCAGTCGGAAGCCACTCCCTTGCCACCAAAATTGAAAATGAGTTTGGTAAGTCATTTTGTTTCGTTTATATATGCATAATCTATTTAGTGTGCGTTTAATAAAAAGCTTAATAAAGAAGCCTTAAAGCTGCATTGATTATTCTCAAATATGTTGCTTACTCTACAATATCTTCTTATTTTTATCACATCATTGATTATACTATAAGCACATTGTCTAATATTTTATAACAAGCTGAGCTAAAAGTTTTTAATAGTGGTTTTTGGGGCTTATAAAGAAGCAGTTCTTAAAACATGTCCCGCGACACTAATGTATATACTTACTTACTTATGCCCGTTACTCCTCACTAAGGAGCATACGCCGCTCACCAGGGTTCTCTATTTAACTCTGTCCTGAGCAATCCTTTCCAATTGTTTCCAGTTGCTGTTCATCCTTTTAATGTCTGCTTCCAATTCTCGCCGCAGCGTGTTCTTTGGCCTTCCTCTTTTCCGTTTCCCAACAGCATTCCATGTTAATGCTTGCTTCGTGATGCAGTCTGATGGTTTGCGTAATGTATGTCCTATCCATTTCCAACGTCTTTTCCTAATTTCCTCTTCGACTGGAAGTTGGTTTGTCCTCTCCCATAGTAAGCTGTTGCTGATGATTTCCGGCCAACGGACATTCAGTATCTTGCGTAGGCAGTTGTTTATAAATACTTGTACCCTTCTGATGATGTTTGCAGTAATTCTCCAAGTTTCAGCTCCATACAGCAGGACTGACTTCACGTTCGAATTGAAGAGTCTGACTTTGAGGTTAGTTGATATTTGTTTTGAGTTCCAGATGTTTTTCAACTGTAGGAATGCTGCTCTGGCTTTGCCAATCCTTGTCTTTACATCTGCATCGGACCCTCCTTGTTCATCGATGATGCTCCCCAGATATGTGAAAGTATTCACTTCTTCCAGAGTTTCTCCATCAAGTTGAATTGCGTTGGTGCTCCCTGTGTTGTATTTGAGGACCGTGCTCTTTCCCTTATGTATGTTCAGGCCTACTGATGCTGAAGTTGCTGCTACACTGGTTGTCTTTGCTTGCATCTGTTGGTGTGTATGTGCTAAAAGAGCTAGATCATCCGCGAAGTCCAAATCATCGAGTTGCATCCTACTTGTCCATTCAATTCCGTGCATCTCCTCAAATGTGGAGGTCTTCATGATCCAGTCAACCACTAAGAGGAAGAGAAAAGGTGAGAGCAGACAACCTTGTCTGACTCCGGTCCTCACTGAAAATGCATTTGTCAGTTGTCCTCCATGCACAATTTTGCACTGTGTTCCGTCGTAAGAGTTCCGGATGATGTTGACGAATTTCTCTGGTACACCGTAGTGTCGAAGAAGTTTCCATAGTGTTCTCCAATCTACACTACCAAACGCCTTCTCACAATCAATGAAGTTGATGTACAGTGGCGAGTTCCATTCAATTGATTGTTCAACGATAATCCGTAGTGTTGCGATTTGGTCTGTGCACGGCCGATCCTTACGAAAACCAGCTTGTTGATCTCGAAGTTGAGCATCCACTGAATCTATCATTCTGTTCAGCAATACTTTGTTAAAGACTCTCCCTGGTATCGACAGTAGCGTGATCCCTCTGTAGTTCACACATTTGCTCAAATCTCCTTTCTTTGGTATCTTGATAAGATGTCCTTCTTCCCAGTCTGCCGGCACTTGTTCTTCCTCTCAGATCTTTTTGAACAAAACGTGGAGTATCCTTGCTGTTAGGTCGATATCTGACTTGAGTGCTTTAGCTGGTATATTGTCAGGTCCTGCTGCTTTCCCACTTTTGATTTGTCTGATGGCCATCTTGATTTCTTCCATCGTTGGTGGAGGGAGTGACATCTATCGAGAGATCTGTAGGTGCTGCTTCGATGTCCTGTGGGTTCAGTGGAGCTGGCCTATTCAAGAGTTCCTCAAAGTGTTCTACCCACCTATTCTTTTGTTCTTGAATCTCAGTGAGTGTCTTGCCTTCTTGGTTCTTGACCGGTCGCTCTGGTTTACCATGTTTATCTGCCAGTTTCTTCGTTGTGTCGTATAGCTGTTTCATATTTCCTTCTCTTGCAGCCTTCTCCGCTGTCGTTGCAAGGCCTTCGATGTATTTCCGTTTGTCGGCTCTAATGCTCTTCTTTACCTGCTTATTTGCTTCTGAGTATTCAGCTTGAGCCTTGATTTTTTCCGCTCTTGTTCGACTGTTGTTGATTTCTATCTTCTTGTTCCTCCTTTGTCGAATTTTGCTCAATGTCTCAGTGGAGATCCATTCCTTATAATGGTGCTTCTTGCGGCCTAGAACCTCCTGACACGTTGACGCTAGTGCTTCTTTGATTCCTTTCCAGTTGTCCTCCATAGTGGTTTCTTCTTCTTTCGGCAGATCTTGTAAGGCTTGGAACCTGTTGTTGAGAGCTATTTTGAATTCGTTGAGTTTGTCAGTGTCTCGGAGAAAGCCTGTATTGAACCGTTGTACTGCTGCCACTCCAGTTGTCCACTGCTTCTTTAGCTTCAGTTTCATTTTAGCAACCACCAGGTGGTGGTCTGAAGCTATGTCAGCTCCTCTCCTTGTTCGCACATCTTCCATTGATCTTCTAAATTTTTTATTGATACATATATGATCGATTTGATTCTCTGTAGTATGATCTGGTGAGACCCATGTAGCCTTGTGTATGCGTTTGTGGGGGAATATTGTACCACCTATAACCAATTTGTTGAAAGCACATAGGTTTGTAAATCGTTCGCCATTGTCATTTCTGTCTCCCAGTCCCTGTCGTCCCATGATTTCTTCATATCCAGTGTTGTCCATTCCGACTTTGGCGCTTAGGTCCCACTCCTATCAGGATTGTCAGATCCTTTCCTCGACACTTTGCTATAATTGATTGTAGTCTATCGTAAAACTGATCTTTGTCTTCGTCGTTGCCGTCGTTGGTTGGTGCATAGCATTGGATAATATTCATTGTAATCCCTTTCTTCATTGTTTTGAAAGATGCTTTGATGATTCTGGGTCCATGTGGTTCCCATCCCACAAGTGCATTACGTGCCTCCTTGGACAGCATCAGAGCAACTCCTTGGGTGTGAGGAGCATTTTCCTCTTCGTGGCTGGAGTATAGTAGCGTCTCTCCTGAAGCCAGTGTTTTCTGTCCAGCTTGAGTCCAATGGGTTTCGCTGATTCCGAGTATTGTCAAGTTGTATGTCTTCAATTCTGCATCTATTTGATTTGTCTTCCCGCTCTCCCACATTGTTCGAACATTCCATGTACCTATAAAAATATTTGCTCTGGTTGTTAGAAGGGGGGGCATCGGCCTCACGACTTCCGAAGAATTTCGGCTTTAATCATGAGGCGTCATATATCCTTCCACTCCCAGGGCAGAGTTTAAATGGTTTATCTTGTTTAATCTGGTTTGCGTTTTTTTAGGAAGTTTGGGTTTTACGGGATGGGGGGTGCTAGCCCCATGCCCAACCCTCCTCCTTTACCCGGGCTTGGGACCGGCAGTAACCCTAGGGGGGCTACAGGCGGAGTTACTAATGTATATACCTTCACGTAATTTACAATGACATAATATTGCGTTATGGTACAGTTAGTTGTTTATTTACCGCTTATGCTTGGTTTACTTACGTACTAAGTACAGACTTATGTATTCAACTCCTATACACATTTTAATTGTATAAAGGCTAGCAACACTACCCGGTTGCCCAATCGAAGTAAGTGTAACGGAGTTCACGCCTTGAAGTCGAACTCCTGAACCACTAAGCCATCAATATACATTATTCCTCCTAATATATCGTTCTAACTGATACTAATTGGCAATGCTTTTATGTTTTTTTCTGATAATCTTAACAACAATAACGAATTCATTTTCGTAGTACATCATTTGTATTCCTTTCGTTTAGCATGATGCTCTGGTTAAGGAACAAAGTCATTGGCGAAAAACTTTGCTAATTGCCTTTAATGAACAGTTAAAAAGATTAAAACTAATACATGGAAGTAAGTTTTGTTATTCCTTTTTTTTATTTGTTTGAAAAATATAGACTTTTTGCACATCTATGTGTTAATGCGCCAGTGTAGCATAGAAACGAGTTCAACGGATATACGGCTACACAGGCTCTAAGTGTTAAAAGCCAATTGGTAGTTTTATGATTCTCTGAGAAATCGATAAACAGTAAACTTGTTATTTAAAAAATACAATAATATGTAATATGATTTCAAAAGTCTATCAGTATTTACAAACAACTATACCAATATCAGAGCTGATTTTCCTTCGTTTGCCCCGATGCTGTATGTATTGGTAATTGTCTCATAAATGGCAATATGTACTAATTTGGGTCATGCTTAACAGTGCTATAATTCCTGACAGTCTAGGAAATCAAGTAAGGTCTCAGCACAATCGCTTTTACTATAAGTCAATTAAACCTAAACCTTTTTCGGTCGACAGCTTTCTGTGTCGCATCACTACTGTTTTCCTTCCATTATTCTCATCTAATGGCAACGTTACATATGTTGTATCGATGCTAGACGTCTTCATTTTAGTTGTCAGTTCACTGTAGTAGTTTGTATACTACTTCCATACTGTATTGACCAGCGTTCGCTACTATTTTTGATATGTAATTTATTTGTTGTGGATTACAATCCCTTGGTTACACTGACAGGGAATTCTGAAAAGCATCCAGCCGAGTGACTCCAATTCAATCAAATATGTCCTAGAATCTGTTTGATTCTAGTTTCCTTTTACTAATGAGTATTAACATTTATTTGAATTATTACTGCTTTTCGTCCTCCAATTACTCTATTCTGCATTTTTTACATCACTACTTCACTGTTTTTTTGGTGAATTGTTAGTGAATCTTCGTCAGCTGAGGTGATTATGACATGTGTTATCCATGCCCAACCACCGCCTACCTCGATTGGACAATGCTGTCTGGTGTAGGAATAGGCTGCAAAACAGCTAGGGGAAGCCAAAGAAAAACGTAGCACCAATCAATGAAGTCATTGACAGTTTGGCTGAGCCATGTTAATAGGTGCAGACTACCTGGTTAAGGTCTATGTGGTAATCGTAACCAGTGATCGTAGACTTTGAATAACATAGCTCAAAATTGTTCGTAATGTCTCAGATGCATCCATTCTTTGTCCTTCTCTAAATTCTAATTTTTTGAATTTATCATAATTTTCTTTTCACTGGATTGTATGTTTCAAATATTATTTTCGATCTCTAATCCTCTCCATTAATGCTAACTCTTTCTACCTCCACTACTCTTATTTGGCCCGACAATTTCATATCTATCTGCTTATTGGAGCATAGCAACTTGAACTGATGTACGCATGTACTAAGTTCTACGTTGTGACTAACTGATATTGCATTGTTTGATGCCCATGTCACAAAGTTTTTGTTTCAGCAAAAGGTATAGTGCCATTAGCAAACTTTCATGGTAGTGAGTTTACAATCCTTTTATCTGATTGACAGGAATATAAAGTGTCTACCTATATGACAGGAATTGTCACGAAAGAATGTTATATTCATCTATTTATGATCGATTATGTTGAAAGGCTCATAGCGATCGACAGAATATCCTAAAATGGGTTTCGTGCTTCTTGAGAAATATCGACAATACATCTAGAACACTAAAAGCTATTTGTTCATTGCTCAATTTATCTACCATGAGCACTGCTACTAAACTGTTAATGTCATACTTAATATATTGTTCACGCCTAGTCATAAATTCGTAATACAGTAGATTGGTTTAATTTAGTGATGTCTTGTATTTTTCTTTAGTTTCCTACTGATAATTTAACGAAAACTTTTTAAATGTATTTTAGGAGGAAAATTAACAGCTTATCCATTCCTGAAGATCTTGCCTGCATCAGATTATGTGAATCTTATGATTACGGTAGTTAAATTTTTGCGCATGTATTCATATGAATGGGTTGTTTTACAATTAATTTTTGTCTAATGACTACTTAATTGGCTAAATTAATGTCATCTCACATATTTATCGGTCGCGTTGTATGCCCTTGTAGTTTTGCTAAACCTCAGATTTCATCGTATACATCCAGTGGAGTAGTAAAGAACTGACCAACCGTAATGAAATATTTTGGCATTTCAACTAGCGGTTTGAAGATTCGACTAGTTCTAGATTAATGTAACTTTAAGTAGTATTTGTTATATTGTTCTACGCTCTGTAGTTTATTTCTGTCCTTGTAGTGTTTAGGTATTTCATGACAGTTAGTAATAGCAATTAATACGCTTAGCAGATATTTTTTAATATTTTTTTCCAGGGTATTGATATGTTGATTGTGGATTCAGCCTTACAGTATACGTCTTCATCATTCGCTTGCCTTCAACTTGGTCGACGTGTGGAACGTGCTTGTACTGTATACCGTCAAGAAAAATCAGGATATTTTAAGCAGGTAAAACATTACTTACTTCATGTGAATGTTTTTTTCTGTTTTACTAAACTTCATTAAATGAGTAAACGCTGGTTACTACATTTTAGCGCAATTATTTAAGGTCTGCTACTTATTCCTCTCCGAAATCACTAGTCACACTTACTGTTTGTCTACCGGTTTCGAACTTCTATTTTACCTAATGCTTCATAGTTTCTATTATTGTCTCTTTCTCAAACCATATTCTTCATGTTTTCACTTTTTTATTATCATAATATCTGCAGTTGCTTTCACGCTTTTTGCTATAATCCTTATGAATTTCACTTTGCTTTGCTGATATGGTGCGGAAAACTTCATGTAAAATCTTGTATCTTATGTATAACTGATACATTATCTAGTACACAAGTATGCAGCTCTTTGGAGATATGGCCCAATGCTTCCAGTTGAAGAAGAAATTGGGAAAAAACTGAAGATGGATTTGACACATTTCAGAAATCACCATACCAAGCGCTAACTTGTAACCGTAAAGGCTAACAGAAAAGAGAAGGACCAAAAAACATTACTGCGGCAGTTAGTGGCAGACAAAACGAATGAATACCACTTGGGAACAAATGTTAAGAAAAGCTCAGGACATGATTGGTTGGAGAATGCCCGTCGGTGACGTATGCTCCACAATGAGTAATAAGCATCGATTGATTGATAAATTAATAATAATTGCTACTTTTTCAGTAATATTCGTATTCTATAGAAGAGAAAGTTACTGTGGACGCTGTAAACAATTTCCGAAAATCTAGATAGTCATTTTTTATAACTAAAAGCTTCCATGGAAATACTTTTGAATTAAAGAAGCTTCAGTAATGTACATCAAGTAAAGTCCTAGTAAACGTTCTTTTGGTGCCATATTATACATTTTAATGTATATTTAAGTAACTTAATAAATTGACAGTATTTTGTAATTTATTGAATCATATTATTTTAAAATAAAATAGTGAATTTCCTAACCAGTTAAGTGTTATTTATAATATTATGAGTTCCACATTTGGATGTACTACTATAATTAATTTACCTGCTTACTATTATTGTCTTCGATACAAAATAGTGTTTATGCATAGATTAACACAATACCATTCGGTTATTTTGTTTTGTTGAGACATAATCGTGGTCATGACACCAAAGGTTTGCCAGATGAAAGTAAATTTTTCATTCCAACTTTAGGAATTTTCACTTGTGTTATTATCGTCAACGTATATCAAAATGAGGTTTTTTATAGGTTAGCTTAAGGTGTTTTTGTGAGCGTGTAGTGTGTTATTGAGGTATTGTCGAAACCGCTGGAAACCAGCTGCTGCTGAAATTTTCACTGTTCAACGTTTACAAGTTAGGTATACATGTTTAAATCTCCTTCATTACTACTTACTGCACCGCATTTTTTAAGTGCCGCTATATCACAGGGCTCATTCCTCAAGGAAATATAATTGGTATCTTGATTTTTGGTGTTTCAATATGTTAATTTTAAAGTTTCGTTTCAGACTACTACGAAACCTTAGCGTAAATACACCTTCTGCTGTATTTTTTCCCTTCACGTTTGGCAGTAATAATTGTACAGAAAACTCTTCAATCTTCGCCATAATTCTTAGTGCTCCGATATAGTAATAGTAGTTCGTGATTTTAATGTCCATATAGGCAAACTAAACCAAACTGAAAAGCTGTTGAGTGGGTCCTAAGGTGTCACAGCTGAGCGAGCATACTGGCCACTGTCTGTTGCAACTATCCTCACATAACTGTCTATTTCTCTCACGCAGCAACTTTAAGCATATAGAAAATCATCGGTTGTCATGTCTACCTCTACAACTAACTCAACACTGATCTCAAGTAGACCATATTGCTATCATCCATCATTAAAAAGGTTTGATAGAAGACTACCGGTTATTCTGAACACATGTTTAGCCTCAAATCATGCTTTAGTATGAGCGCACATTAGTCTGCGTTTCACTGGACAATTAAGAGCCACGGCAAGGAACCTCCTCAGAGTTTAACTTAATGGTAGAAATGCCAACGATGCATTTCAAGAGTAACTAGAAAACCAATCAGTCAACTATTTAAGCAATACTCACCTTGCGGCAACTTGTATTGGTATCCAAGTGCTGTGTCTACTAGTAGACTAAACCGATAGGTTAGAGAAAGTCAGTGGATTTTAGTTGCGTCTGCTTCATAGATAGATACTCTGGACAGACAGACAGTCGCAACGTAGAACTTGGTACATGAGTACGTCAGTTCAAGTTGCCATGCCTCAATTAGCAGATAGAGATTAAATTGTCGAATCAAATCGCAGAGTGGGGAAGGTAGTAACAGAGTTAGTATTCATGGAAGGGAATAGAGACCGAGAAGATTTAAGAAAATATGATCCAGTAAAGAGAAAATTATGATAAGTTCAGAAATTTAGGATTTGGAGGAAGACAAGGAATGGATGCACCTGCGCCATTGCCAACGATTTTGAGCCATATCACCCAAAGTCTCTAACCATTTATTACGAGCGTCACGCGGACCCCAACCAGGTAGTCTGCACCTATTAACATGGCTCAGCCAAATTGTCAATGACTTCATGGACTGGTGCCATGTTTTGGTTTGGCCGCCCCTAGCTTTCTTCCAGCCTACTCCTACACCAGACAGCATTGCTCGTCGAGGTAGGCGGTGGTCAGGCATACGTAACACATGTCCTAACCACCTTGGCTGATGAAGATTTACTACTTCATCAATAGGCTTACCGTATCTACCTAGTACTCTATTCCTAACCCACGTATTGCTTACTCGGTGGTCCCAGAAAACACGAGCAATGCTTCGAAGACATCTATGATCGAATACCAGGAGCCTACGAATATCCTCTATCCTTAATGGCCATGTTTCGCATCCATAAAGTAAGACAGACCGAACTACTGCGCAGTAAACGCGTCCTTTGGTCAGTAGTCGGATGTCTCGCCTATGCCACAGATGACGCAAATTCCAAAAAGCTAATCGGGCCTTATGTATGCGCGAAGAGATACTCTGGAACTCATCCCGTCTGACTCTGAACACGATGAGAAGCAGGAGCAACTTAAACAAAACCTGATAAAAAGCCTATATAATGATTGTGAGCAATAGTGGGTAGCGAAAGCTAAAGAGATGAAAAAAGTAGCGGACATAGGTAACTGTAGGTAATTATCCAGACTCATCAATCAAACGGGTATCCAGCTGTTAGTGAAACTATTTCGGAAATATATGGACTATTGTTCACTCCCAATCCAGCAAATTGGACCGGTGGAGACAGTTCAACTGACCTTCGGTGACATCTCAGTGACCCATCATCCCCAAGTAATCTGAATGGCAAATTGATATCAGTCCCCAAAATGTTAGTGAGGTTGAAAAGTGTGTGGGTAATCTAAAGAAGGGAGAGAAGCAAGACCTGATGGATTAAGCCCTGGTTCGGTCTTGGAAGTGAAACTAACTGAGATCCTGGCTAAAATCTGGGAACTAGAAGTAATCCCATCTGACTAGTCTTGTCCACTAATCGTCCCTGTCTACAAAAAGGAACACCGGTCCTCTTGTAACAGCTACGGAGTGGTCAGTTTAATGAATATAGTGTCTGAAATATTAACTTTAATCATAATTCGATACTTAACTAAAACGAGGGTGGTTTCAAACCTGGACGTAGTTGTATTGACCAAGTATTCACACTTCGGTAGGTTCTAGAACACTGACGCACTTTGACGTTCGACAATAATTGTATTCCTTAAGCCTAAGGTGGCGTTTGACTGTGGATTATGAGGTTGTGACGGTGTCTGTCATTGAAAGGCGTACCGAAGAAGTACATTAACCTTGTGAAGGCTCTCTACTCGAACACTATTGGTCAAGCTAGAGCTGATGGTGAATTGTCATCAGAATTGATTACTTTTAGTGTTGTTCGCCAAGGTCTTCAGCTTTCCCCACTTTTATTTAACGTTGTCATAGGCATGCTTCAATAGTTGACGTTTTCACCCCCTAACTTCTCAGAAGTTGACATTCCAGGAGATACATCTGTTGACTTAGAGTATTCAGATGACATAGTTGTATTTGGTAATGTTGACAAAATGCAGAGTCTTGTGACTACCTTAAGCATCAATTCAAACATGTTTGAAATGAGATTCTCCCCATCCAAATGCAAAATGTTGCTTCGGGATTGGCTTGCATTGGTACCGAAATTAGTGATAGGGAGCGAAATAGTTAATTGTGTTGACCGACTCACCTATATTAGGAGTCTCATCAGTCCTGATGGTCTGGTGTCCGATTAAGTCCTGGCTCGCATACAGAAGGCTCGATTGGCTTTCGCCAATTTGCGTCACTTGAGGATTAGACGAGACATCCACTTAACAATCAAAGGACAAGTCTACTGCACTACATTCTGATTCGTTCTACTTTATGGGTGTGAAGTGTCTTCAAAGCATTTCTAGTGTTTTCTGGGATCACCAAGTAAATTATAAATGGGTTGGGAATATGGTATTAGATGAATATGATAAATTGATTGAAGTGGTGAGTCATCTTCAGCTGAGGTGATTATGACATGTGTTATCCATGCCCAACCACCGCCTACCTCGACTGGACAATGCTGTCTGGTGTAGGAATAAGCTGCAAAACAGCTAGGGGAAGCCAAAGAAAAACGTAGCACCAATCAATGAAGTCATTGACAGTTTGGCTGAGCCATGTTAATAGGTGCAGACTACCTGGTTAAGGTCTATGTGGTAATCGTAACCAGTGATCGTAGACTTTGAATAACATAGCTCAAAATTGTTCGTAATGTCTCAGATGCATCCATTCTTTGTCCTTCTCTAAATTCTAATTTTTTGAATTTATCATAATTTTCTTTTCACTGGATTGTATGTTTCAAATATTATTTTCGATCTCTAATCCTCTCCATTAATGCTAACTCTTTCTACCTCCACTACTCTTATTTGGCCCGACAATTTTACGTCTCCATTCTGCGCTGTAACTGATCGGCTGAAATTCTAAAGACGGTAAGGTAATCACATGACGGTGTTTCACTATATTTGACTTCGTAAGCTACACTTTAAAGCGCAATTTCAACTTAACAACCTTACATTTCCTTTAATAAACTAGTATTCCCAAAACTATTGTTCGTTTTTATGATAATTGTGTTGCGTGTATTTTAGTCTGGAAATGTTTTTCTGCACACTTCGATAGCAACTTTCAGTTTCACATTTTCTGTTTTACCGTGTCATAATGTCTGCGATACCTATCCTTAATGTATTTCATCAGTTCATCTTTCGATGATATTTCACTCCCCCTTTGATAAACGTCTACACTAAGGATCACATTCCATGAAATAATTTGAGCAGGCGTGATTATAAGTCATGAAGTATTGTCGAATGATGTATTCATCGGCATCTAATACTACAAGAAACTCAGACTTCTAATTTATAATGAAATAGATGTACTTTTGCTTTGTACGTGTGTATAGTGCACGGACATAATTTGTGATAGTAATAAACTTCATATGTTCACTAGGGTAAGCAAATGTGAGTATACTCTAAATCTATTGGAGTGAACAAACTCGATCAAGCTACTTCACTTCAGATACATACTAACCTAACCATTATTGTCTTTCGAGGCCATTGACAATTTAAGAAGGCGAAATTTTATCTAGACTACTTCATAAGGTTTTTCATCAATATTGTAAGCATCTCACAAATGATTCGTAAATTTACAATAAAACAATCTTATATTGCTCATTAGTATTACTTAGTAGCTAGATAATGATCGTGGGTCGTTGTGACCAGTATAAACTCAGTTTATATTTCTTACTGTTTGCGGTTCAAACAATCTTCACAATGGAAGCCTATGAAATTTGCTTCTTCATAAAGGAACGATGAACCTTACATTTATTTAAAAGTCCTCGTTTTGTTTAAAACAGAGATAATATGAATGTTTTCTTAACAAATTCACTTGAACTTATCAATGTAATACTTCTTGGATTTGTTGAAAAGAATAGTCTTTATCCATATCAATTTACTATGAATATTACTTCAGTTTGCTTTCGTCGTGTTAATTTTTAAAAACTGGCATATAGATTCTAGCAAACCAATTACACATGTCACATTTTGAATGCATCAGATATCATATCACCGTAATCTACTTTAAAATAACTTTAAGTCAGAATATTCCACATAACGTCAAAAATTTAGTGCAATAATATATGGTATCCTGGTTTTTACACTGTATCATTTCATTTATGGGTTATTATGTCTGGCATGGTTTTCAAATTTGGCATTTCGATAACATTAATTGAGGAGAAATTGATTGATTGTGAAATACGGTGATGATATAATAAGGCTTAAAGATATGCAATAGTCCAACTGTTTAAGAATATACAAAAATTGCACTGTTCTGTCTAAAGTTGGGAGAAAATATGTTAAAGTCATGTTTTTTCTTTGTCAAATAAAGTGGCCACTGTGCATATTTTCTGTAAATTAATTCATCTACATTTTTACGTAAAGGATTATCATCTGGATGCTGGAAAGTATACGTATTTTCTTAAAATGTAGCCGAGGCTTCAAACGACATGTAAAACAGCCGGACTCGCATACTAACACTGTGAATAATCTGGTAAATGGAAACGTTATCATAATTTCAAAACGAACTAATGTCCTATAAACTAGCAGGTAGATTGGCTTGTTCTTACGAATATTCAGGGATGTACGCATTGTGATTATTGTACTATTAATTTCGTACATCAAATAATGCTTCAAATGAATCCGAAGCTAAGTTATTTCTGTAAGTAGCTCCTGTATTAAATAATGCCACCGCTGTTGTTACTGGAACTTCTATTATTCGACAAACACTGCTTCAATGTCACCTTGCGTCTGCTAAAAAAAGACTCCGTCCGGGTCAAATTTTTACCGCCGCATTAATGACGTTGAAAAATGTTCTTTTCACACCCCTCTTCTTATCTTACCTTATTCAATTTTTTACAACTTCAAAACATTGTCCTCTGTAGTATTCCTTTATCTTGCAGATTGGTCATAATGATTGATTCGTCTAAATTGCGAAGCATGTTCTCTACTACAAAAACCACGAATCCAAGAGTGCGTTGCGACGTTCAAAAGTATATCTGAAATCCTATTGGTCAGCCACTATAGTATTAGTCTCCCATTAGTAATAAAAGCTAAACAGACCTGAGAATTTTGACTTCTTAAACATCCGACGATGTATACTGAAGGCATCCTGCACTATTTTTTGTCATGAGTCACGTATAAAAATTCAATTACGATAAATATTGAATCTCCAGATATCAGTAAAGGACGGATTCTCTTTATCTGACCTCCCGCCAAACAATAGAACCACTAACTTCGATCATTGATAGCACTCAAAATTTCGTGGTTATTGTTGGATGGCTATCCAACATATTTCATACCCTTTAAGACTTAATTCCTGTAGACGGCATGGCGCTAGTCAAAAATACCAGTTTAGAAAAATATAGTGAAGCACACATATCAAACTATTGTGAAAATTCTATAAAAATGAATCAGCATAAGATACAGTCATATTTATAAAAGGGGATAATTCTTTGACTGGTCATTAAACAAAGATAGTCTACACCATAATTAAGTTGTGTTCAAACGGTGAGTGTTTAGTTGAGTATCGTTGGTCACCGAAGTTATATACATAACTAGCATACATATATCAGTATATTTTCTTTTCGTATCTATTTAAACAATACAACTGTTGCTCGCTACTCCCTGTATATTCTCTAGTTGGAACGAATGTACATGACATATGCTACATTGTTCAATGAACATGAAATGAAATTGTTGAATTTTCGTCATATGTGGTTATACTCTCTACAGTCACATATAGATCAAGGTCCGAATATGGTTAGTTCTGTTTTATTTTTGTATACTTTTGTGTTTAGCCTTTGCTCCCTCAAATTTTCTTAAATACATATCTTTTAGTTCTTTAATATGTGCTTATTAAATGATTGGATTCGTAGTTTCTTGATTGTTAAGCCATATGATACAGTGGTCTATGAATTCGATGTTCATTTTTAACCATCTATATCCTGTTTCTTATTCAAGACTCACTGGAAGTAAATATTTACAATATGCTTTACATATTTTCTTGCATTTTAATTGCTCTTGAACTTCATTTTGAGCAGAAATTTTAATATCCACGAATTTTGGTCCACTATGAGTTATTTTATTAGGCGATTGATTCTTTCTCGTTTGAGTCTAATAACTTTTACCCTTGTTAAGCACTAAGGTTGAGCAGAAACTTTTCTTATTTCATTTAAATTTGCTATATTATAGCGCAAAGTAATTATTGCTGCCTGTAATTATTAATTCACAGTGTTTAACTTTGTTTTTATTATCAGAATCATAGTTGGACATCTTGGCCTCCATCAATTCTTTTCATGATTGGTGAAGTATTATACAATCTTATATATGAACATTTACGCTTTGACCTGAATGGTCCACTTAAAGTTCGTCATGAATTCCTAAAACATGATAATACAACAATCAATAATATTCGTCGTCAGGATACTCCAGCACTATTTGAGGTTCTCACAGAATTCCCAACAGAAGTAACTAATGAAATTAAAGTAGGTCTGTAATTCTAGTTATTTTTGTTAGAAGTATTCATTTTCTTACATTTGTAACGAAATTTTTTATACTAACTATATTGTCCGTATATAATCAGACTTTACCATCAATATCCTGTTTTATCTGTATTGGTAATGTTACGCATTCCATCTGTATTTAACTCTCAGCCTAATGTCGTTTCTTCTGGCTTACTAGTCTAACTACTTGCATCATCAAGATGTGATCGTAAAGTGTTCATTGTCATAAAATTTGTTGGTTGACATAGGAATGTATGCTCATTAGTTAGTAAGTAAGTTTACGCTGCTGCGTTAAAATGTTGCTGCTTCTCTCAGTAACCTCTGTCATTTAGTCCCCATTAAATGCAATAGGTAATCTGTAAACAGATAAGCACTAATTACTGTCATCGGGTATTAATTTGTGCTAGTATCTCGCTATATTTTCCTTTGTACTCAATTATGGTGAGATAGCAGCGAGTTTATACTTGTCTCAACACACCTAATGGACTCAACCAGTGAAAATCAGTCAGGTATCTAACGCAGTTCTCAACTTTTCCTGTTTGTAATTCCTCAGCATGATATAATGACAGGTCACTCAGCTTTTTTGCCTCCATTCTAAACAGTTATACGTTGGTAATTAATGATTAGTTGTTTCTTATATGTCACTATCTTGGGGAATCCATAAATATGCAATAAATGCAGCTTGAAAAAACAAATATTTTCCTGTGGGTAGCATTTAAACAATTTAATGCTACTGTAGCTAACATGACTTGCAATAACGAATAATCGCTTCTTGGGACTTCAAGGATGTGCTTTCCTGACAAACAGTACCGTTGGAAAATTGTTCGCCACCAAAGAAGCTGAGAACAAACATCAAAAACTGCCATTTCGGGATTAAGTATCGAAAGCAGAGGAATTAGATATGCACCTCGAAAAAATAGAATTGGTAATCTTTAATTGTAAAACTGGAGTTTTTTTTGTGTTGGAGCACAACTTAATATAACAGCATTGTCCGTAGCTTCATGATGAAGATCGTCGAGCACTGTTCTCGGATTTTAAGTTACCTGGACAGGCTGCGTTTGATGTACTTTATGCGAGTGTGGGACAAACAAATGGAAGCGTTCATACTTGCTTCTCGTATTTACCACAGAACACGTGGTAGTTCACCAATGATATTTTAATTTCGCGTACAGCTTTTATTATTAATCAAGTTGTCTACCAATTAAAACTAATAAAGTCACATACCAGAATGTATTAGTAATAACAAATATATGCCCACATTGATCATACGCGGATAGCTGTATCTACAATAGAACCAACATATGCATTTACCCGATGGCGACTAATGAAGAATGTTTCCTGATATTCTTTAAACTTCGTGGTAGTTGCATTCACTCTTAGGGTATCAAATTAATGATGATCGTAGTTCTAAACAAATCTGTATTTGACTTAGACTCTTTCTGTAATATTTAGGAAGCATCCATTTACCCTACATTTGTTTCTTTCGAGTGTCACGTTCCATCCGCTTACAAATCTTGCATAGTGTCATTTCCACTGGATCGTTCTTTTTCAGGTAACGCTTTATTTGTTACTGAGCAATTTTCTACCCAGTTGTTGTACTGTTGCCTTTTGGTACTGTAAATCTATTATTAGAGACTGCCCATTATGATAGTGTCCTCCTTCGGTAAGTATATGTACACCTGGAGCCCAACTAGTCAAGTCTATAATGCTTACACGATGACGAAGTCTAAACATTTAATTAATATAAAACAATGTACGTGAGATGGCTATTTAGTACAACCATTATTTTCAAAAGACGGTCTGAAAACTACATGATTAGCTCTGTTCATATGCAATAAACTTACTTTCTTCTGAGACGATTAACATACGTGTAACAAGCGCAATATGATTGCAGTAAATGAGAACACTTTACTTACGGCACTCAGTTGTTCTGGTGTGCAATCAACTGTGAAAGTAGTTGTTCTAAATATACTATTCATTACTGTTTTAAACGGCTGTAAAATTTCGTTTACATCTACACATACTTTCTTGTCCCGTTAATATAATATTGTCTATTCTCTTCTAAAACCATTACTTACAACGGACCAACTAAACGTTTTGTAATCTATATATCTCATTTGTTCAAGTCAAAGGTTATGAGATTCAGTGCTTACGGTTGTTGGTAAAGACTCGATACATGATGGCGAAAAATAAAGCATATCAAATGTTGGCAGATTGCTATAAGTGATTGTTCCTAATACTGTGCCCGACTCAGTTGATGGTGATTTACAACCTCATAGGTTAATTTACCATTTTCTTCTCCCAAAACGTTGCAGCATTACTTACTCGATAGTCTCAACAGACGCGAACGATATTCCGAAGATTTCTACAATCAAGTACTAATAACTTATAAATATCATCTATTATTGACGTCAATGCTTCACATCCATGTAGTGAGACAGGACAAACTACTATGTAACCATTCGTACTTTGATTGACAGACAGATATCTCGTTCACGCCATAAATGACGTAAGTCAGCAAAATCCAAACGAGTCTTTTTGGTCTGAGCTGAAATTCCTTCAGTTACCAGTGTTACGTATTGCGGAATAATACACAGTGACCTTGACAATTGCCAATCAGAATACGGACACGTCTGCCCCACGACTTCCAGCCCCCAAAACCGTGATAGTGAAAACAACAGCTACGAGCCAACCAGATACAATCCAACCCAGTCCCATTCCCGGTCATATTGTATTTTAATCATGCCTTTATATATACACAAATCCAGACCACACAGCAAGCCAATTAGGGATTTTACATTAATACAAAACAGAAGAGATTGTGGCAGTGAATAGGGTAACTTGTAGACAATTAATTAACTGTAGTCCATAGGAAGAGACAATATAATAACAGAAAATATACTAAACGGAGGATAGAGTAAGAGGGACATAACAGTAATAAAAATGTAATGTTTACGTTACATTCGATCAGAACAAATGAATTAGTTCTCTAAAATGCAGTTCTGGAAGCTTTTTTACTCTTCTTTAATGGTCCGACATAACAACCAATTAATTAGGGCTTTGAAAACTTTCAAGATTATTGGAGTGATCGACGCGCTCAACTACTTCACTTTCTATTCTAGGTTTAAGCGTTGACTTAGATCAATCCTAAAGCAACAATTTGCATATAGAGGAGGAGGAATGCATCTCGAATATGTTTGCATTGTTGGGTATACCCGATTGGTTCTCCACATCGTCTATGCGAGTTCAATCGAGTGACCACAGTGGGATGCTGTATTTGTGTTTCAAAGATACAGCATCCATCGGTGACATATGATCCTAGGGAGGCCTACTGTTTTATGTAACTCGTGGTTCGTAATTTGAATGTTTAAATGTGTAGTTTGGATCGTAGTTTCATTACGCTGGTGATTGTATTTCTTAAACTCAAATCGTTGACATTGCAGGCACATTGGAAGGAAATTAAAGACATGGATTTTGAGTAGATGATGGAAGTGAACTATTAAGATGAAGATTATTAAGAAGAAATATTAGAAGGGAATTCGGTTATCAAGACAGTGATCTTTAGTGTTGGTAAAGTTATGAGAGCGGTTATTACTTTTCGGTCGCTCACACTGGAAGCGTCTTCCTTTTTGAAGTAACTGAAAAGGAATCTCGGTTAAGGGTGGTCATGGTAATTTGTAATAGCTCCGAAATATTTAACTCTAGCTTAATCGTCCTCTATAACATTATTTCTCTTCGAATACTAACAATTTGTACCTACCAATTTTTTAATCTCCAGATTAGAAGAGCAATAATCATCATTCGAAGATTTAGCGGTTTTACTTACTTAACCAACTATATTTTCTTTCAGAAAAACTTTTACTATCATGAAGCAAATGCTTTGTAAGTAAATTATTACATAGTTATCTCTTAGAATAACAAGCAACTGTGGCTTAAGTGTTAAAACGTGATCTTATAGTGTTGAACTGTGGCTTGGGCACTCAAGTTATATCATAAGGCTTTATACTAAATTGTCACTTAAGGCTGAATGCGCAAAACCGTTAATTGGTGAATAAGGTGTATTTACTTTTTGTTACTCCACCTTTTTTCAACTTACATACACAGTATCAAGTAGTTTTTTTTTCAAAAATTAAATAACCTGTGGTTTTATTGTGAAGTAATAATAGATTATTTCTACTTCTTATACTAGGTTCATCCAACACTGATCAATTGGTATCGAGATGCAGACTATCCACCACTGAGTTTCCACCCATGTGCCTTACCTATGCTCTGCCCACCAATTCCATGGATTAATCTTATGGATGCTGGTTATTTAATCTCACGAAGTAATCCCAAATATTGATTGCTTATGTTGATTATTTTTACTACATAATATATTCCTAGCTGTCTTATAAACCACATTATTTACGTAGATGAATCAGTGTTTTACTATCTATTGTGCGCGACACATTGAATTCATATAAATTTGTAGAAAAAAGCTGAAGATATAATATGCACCATTTCACTTTATGCCACAGACCATTTATCTTTCACAATATGTATATTAAATTTGTATTTAGTTTTGATTGGGAGCAAAATCTATTGAAGTTGGGAGTGTAAACCATAGAAGTCTAACTCAGTTGCCTAATGGTTAAGCGCTCTCCACGAAACCTGAAAATCCTCAACCCGACTCTTGACGAGGTTGTTGGCTTACATTACTGAGATATATGCTAGGTCAAAACAACTGTCCGATGCTTCTCAGTTCTTAACGATACCCTAATTGATGTTATCCCGTGAAGAGTACTACCTGCAAGTTTATTGTTTAGTTACTAGTTTGAAAAATTATTGTACTATGATTCACTTACTATTTTATATCTAATCTTGAAATTCGTCCTGTATTAATTACCGGTTATTTCCTATATCCTCAGACTATTCAACCCGTTTGATCAGATGTAGTAGTATCTCATCAACAAATCCAACATACTCTGATGACTTGGACTTTGACTACAAACAAATCCCATCAGTACTGGATGCTCTCAACTGTCTAGCTTCTTGTCCGTGGAAAATTAACAACAATGTATGTTAAATAAAATGTTTTTAAACATGATGAAAATTCCTATATATATATATATATATATATATATATATATATATATATATATATATATGCATAAAATAACCTCTCATGTCTTAATAGTTGACAAAGTGTTTAAGTTTAATGCAAATTATATTTCATTATTTATCTGTTGATCAGTCAGTCATGAACGATGTAGACCTTGACACGTATGCACGTAGGTCCAAGTTGCTATACCAAATTATCATGACGAAATCAAATTTACACGACAATAGAATACAACCGGGAAGAATAATGTAAAAGTGTGTATGGACGAAGAATAGAACATAAGATCTAGATGAAGATAAAGAGGGAATATACTTGATCCACTGCGACCAGTTTTGTACCATGTCACCTAGTGTCTCCAGCCACTGATCAAGATTATCATGCAGACTCCAACCGAGTAGTCTGCATCCACCAACACGGCTTAGACCAACAGTCAAAGACTTTATTGACTTATTTTGTGTATTGATTCGGCCATCTCTAGCTTATTGCCATCCTACTTCTACGCCAGCCAACATCGAGCGGAGAGGTAGGTGGTGATTGTGCATACTTAATATACGGCCCCAACTACCTCAGTCATTGTAGATTCATTGCCTTAACCGATTCACCATTTTCCCTAGTACTCTGTGTCTAACATCAGTATTACTTATTCGTTTATTCCATGATATACAGGTAATACTACGAAGATTTCTATGATCAAAGATCTGAAGCCTATTTATATCTTCTATTCCCATGGCCCATGTTTCTCATCTCTAGATTAAAACAGAGCAAACTGCTGCCCAGTGCACTCGGCCTTTCGTTGAAAGACGGATATTTTGCCTAAGAAACTTGGTAAAAGCCAAGTAAGCTTTTTGAATCTGGGCCGATATTTTGTTGGACGCCGACCACCAATGAGACTTCCGGGATAAGTAAAGTGGTCAGTGCACTCAGCTGCTTCACTCCCTATGACTAGTCTAGGTGATATTGCAAACCAGTCCTAGAAAAACATTTTGCATTTAGAGGGGATAAATGCACCTTTAATATGCTTGTAATATTACTTAACGTGTTTAAAAGTGTGTGATTGTTAGTAGCATCTTCACCGATCAGGACTATATCGTCTGCATATACTAAGTTGACGAATGGGTTTCCTGTGAGGAGATCAATTTCCGATGAGTTAAATGAAGATAGCGAAACTAAGATAATATCTATAACAAAGGTGAACAAAATGGGGATAAGGCACAACCTTGACAATGCTTACTTGAGGCTGACATTTCTCGTAATTGTTCGTCATAAGCTCTAACTCTACTTGTTGCGTTCGAGTAGAGAGAGCCTTTATGGGGGTTTATTTACTTTTGAAATACATCTTTTAATAACATACTCTACCACGAAGCTTCTCGATTTACTGAGTCGAAAGCTGCCTCCAAGTCAGGAATTACTACTAATGTTGGATGTGAATATTTAATCAGCACATCCTCGCCCACGTCTGAAACCAGCCTAGTTTTCCCGAATTAGTAGTTTCATAGAGTCAGATAAACGTCGGATAATTACTTAGCCTAATAGTTTGGACACTATTTTAGTCAAACCAGTTATCACAAGAGGATTTCTGTCCCTTTTTATAGACCTGTTATGATGATGGGCAGGTATGACCAATCAGTATGCGCCTACGCGCCTTCCCTGTGATTGCTAGTTCCCCCCCCCAAAAAAAAAAGAAGCCGGAGTGAAGAAGTACGACAACTGAGCTGACCACCAGACAGAATCAAACTATATTTCAAACAATCTTATATATATATATATATATATATATATATATATAACCTAACAGCCTAGTCAACTAATTAGAAAATTAGTATTAATACAAAATAAGAGTAACAGTAACTGTGAAGTGGAATAACGTATGCACAATTGATTAGCCTTAGTTCATGACAGTTAATGTGATAAACTGTAGGATAGGGCAAAGGGAACGTAATAATAACAGAAATAAGATGTCTACTTTTCATACATCCGAAACAAATGAAATAGTCTATCGAAAAACAGTTCTCGAATAATCATTCTTCTTTAGGTGCGCGGCATATCAAACTGGAGCGACCGACGATCAAAACTAATCGAATGGGATTGCGTCCAAATCTCAGACGTTAGGTAATATATCAATCCAACTGCCTTCAAAAACTGGACCGCAGTTCTTAAAAATATCCGGAGTTAATCCATCATGACTTGCTACTTTCTCTTCAAATTACCTATAGCCTTTTCAATCTCACTAAGAGTTGCAAGAGACATTTGTCAATTTTCCACTCAGGTTGTTTGGGGATAGTCGATAAGCAGTGAGTAGCTGGAGAGGAGCGCAGTTAAACTGTTCATAAAAGTGTTCGATCTGTTGGTCCAATCTTGTAAACTAAGGGTAGATTATAGACCTATCTTTTTCCGAAATAATCTCACACGCCCGATTTCTTTGATGAGTCGGAACAGTTATCTGATATTACGTAACGCCGCCACTGCTTCCCTCGATTTTGCTTTTATTGCCTACTACTGCTAAAAATCGTTCACACTGGCGCAGGTGCATCCATTCCTTGTCTACCTCCAAATCCTAAGCTTCTGAATTCATCAAATTTTCTTTTGACTGATTTATATTTTTTTAAATTTCACCTTCCATCTCTAATCCTCTTTATTAAGGCTAACCCTGTTTCTACCTCTACTGTTCTGGGATTTGATCCGACAATTTAATCTCTATCTGCTGATTAAGGCATGACAACCTGAACTGATGGACGCACGTACCATGTTCTACGTTGTTGCTGACTGACTGCCAACGATCCTTGCGTAGACTCATTGTCATTATTCATTTTGGTAGTCGTTGCTTTTTATTATTATTCGAGCCTACCAGAAATAGTTTTAGTGCCTCGACCAATTCATTAGAAGTTCCTAACCTTTGTACTTAGGTTGGAAACAAATAGCACTGCTGTATTTATAACTGCCCTGAAATTTTTCCAAGCTTCTTCTGGGTGAATCTGCTGTATATGAATAACTAAGCTAAGCCTTCTCAGAATGCATTGTTGGCCCTTACAGTCTCGAATTGAAATATAAAGGGTTTTGCTGTTGTGATCTTTCCGCGTCCAGTAAAATTCATGAAAATACGTGCTCTCTTTCGAGGACGTGGTCATAGTCTAAGTATATACTCCAAAATGAGCGGCGGTTCTCTACAGAGCCTCCTCAACGATAGTTAAGGCCAATGTGAGTTATTTTTGTCCATCGTTAAGTTGATGTTGTAGGTCACCAGGTTGAAAGATATCTCTCATTAAGCTTAAAATTTGTGCTAGCTAAAAATAGACCGTAATCTTGACATAATTGTAGAAACGATCTCCACTGTCTGTTCGATAGACTGGTATGCTAAAAAGTCCCCCAAAGTATTTCTCATATTCACTTAGTCTACCAACTTGGGCGATAAAATCTCTTACTACTACCTGTTGGAAGTAGTATCTATTTAAAATACAATCACGTTTTGAATTTCCGTTTTCTTCAAATAATCCTATTTAGAGTGGTGAATAAAAGTAGTAAATTGGGTAATAACATTGCGAACTTTCATTAAATGGATTAATCGGGACTTCCGTTGAGTTTGGATAATCATGTTATTATTAAAAGATAGGATGACAACCACAAAGGTTTGATTGTGTAGTATTTGCGTTTATTTTCAAGTCAAAACACTAGAACATTTTTGTAATATCATCGTTATATGCATGATCATGCCCACTATAAATTAGGTCCTAGCTAAGATGAAATTCTTGAAATCTGTCATTGTTTTTACCATGTAAACAATCATCAAACTAACTTATAATAATTATTCAGACTGGCTGGGGTTTATGGCGTTCAGCATATATTATATACCTAGCGTTTTCGGGTAATTTTTTTCGATCTTTTAGCAATTAAATTCTGTTTATTAGGGTGTAATTAAAGATTTTATTTCAAGTTCTGGCGTTCACTAAACTTGTGTCTTCGGCCATTTCGGGTTGCTCCACGCTAACCTGTTCATAACATACAGCTGCAGATACTCATCTAGTTACTGAACAGGAAGACAATCAAAATTCTTTGGTCCACCACATTTTATTAGCATGGAACATATTCATTGATATTAACCAGTAAGCAATGTCATATTCGTTCATTCCAATCAGCAAATTTTATGTTTTCTCAAATATCCTCTAGATTTTAGACTATCTTATTCATGTAGCACGTTCTGGTGGTAATGAAAATCTCAGTATTCCCGAATGGAGAAGTAAACCTAAACGCGTGGAATTAAAAAAGTAGGTTGCAAAGGAGATGCTTAGTTTTGTAAATCCATTCTATGTTCTGGATAATACTTATTGTTATGCCTTCTATTCATTCTGAAAAATCAGGCGTATACAGCTCTTATATCTCACAGATGAATATTGTACTCTATAGCACTTCATAGCACTATCCTTCTGGTATTTATTCATTATTTACTGGATTTATCACATGATGAGAGCTGGTTGAGATATTCAGAATTAGCCACATGGATAAATATTATTCTAACTGCTAACAGCTAAATTACTGTTGGTTTAAAGGAAAGTAATCGGTTGGTTTTGTTATAGTGAGTAAATTCGCAAAGTAGTAATTTTGAATAGCTGGGTGAAGTGACTTTGAAAACACTTACCGCACTGTGGTATGATTATTTATAAGCAAGCCACATTTTATTACCAATTTTTGGTTTCTCAAGGTATATATATAGATAGTATGAAAACAGATCCTTGTACTGATTATTGCGCTTTCTAAGAAAATGTCAATTAGCTCTTATCAACTGTTTTCTTACTCCATTGGTTTGTTTATTATACTTTTTACTTAACCATATTGATTGATACAGACTGCCTAGTTGAGATCATAATAACTGCAACTAATCTTATAAAATACCGAATTTAAATGTATCCTATTTATAGGAAGTTCGTTTTAAAACCAGGTCATTTTCTACAGTGATTATCATCATCCTGGTCTGCGTTTATTAACGCACTAGTTAATTTTTCAGTTAAACAGTCGTCTCTCTAAAAACTCTTCCGTGAAACAAATTCGCAGTTTGCATTGATACTTTAAATGACTAATTACCGGATAATTTTTTTATAACAGACGTATTTTTTTATTAATTACCATATGTTATTGATTGTATCTTAAAGTGATATGAGCAGAAAAGAACGTCAGCTTGCTTACAAAAAATATTTTGAAGATCGACAAGATTATGGTGAATTTTGTTCACTATGGAGTACTGAATTGTATAGACTATCTATAGCTAATCAGGTATGCCTTTACTACAAATTGTATGTTGATTTGCTAGATTAAAGCTTCTATTCCCATTTTAATTTACATTTGCATTAAAGACTATCTGTCGAATGAATCATGTATATAAATCGACTGGCTAATATGTATTGACCAGTGTCATCTTAAATGGAGTTTTGATTGCCTCAAAATTGTAGGTGCCTTTTACTAACGAATGCCACCTAGATCCAGAGTTTCTTGTCGACTATCTAATATCGAGTCATCTATTTACTTTACTGTGTTTTACTTCTATATTGAACTGAATTATTTTCCTAGTTGTGAATACGTCCGTATACCCAGATTCCTTCGCAGCGACCAAGTCACACCCAGAAATTCTGAATTAAGTTGAAGAAATCAATATGATTATATGATACTATTATTTGAGAAAACAAGTAATTTTCAAACTTCACATCAAATTGTGTGTTATATACTACAGACAAAATGCCAGTAGTATATTCAGAATGTGTGTTTTGTTTACCGACAATATCAACATTAAATTTAGATGAATTTGGTACACTCGCCAAAAATGAATTACTCATTAAAGCCAACATGCTATTTTTATTAGTAGATTTTCAGAAAAAATCTTTACTGGAAGCAAAAAACTCAAATATTGTCACACTTCAAATAATAAATCCCGAAAGTGGCAAACAATAATTTGAATAATTTACAGTTAAAATAGCTTGTAAACATGGTTAAATATAGTTACACTACTTATGACTAGTAAATAATGTATCGTAACACAAAAATATCAGGTAAACTGGCTGTAAAGTTAGAAGTAAGAAACACTTTTTGCAATTATTTACTGAAGTTTATCGCATCTCTCTATGAATGTGCTCAAAATTAGTTATTGCTTATTTCATCATTCAGTCACAAGTTTAAATTGAGTTTAAATCTCTGTATGAACATCAACAATGCGATGTGGGCATATCCAGCTGACTTATAAATAGGACGAAATACGCGTCCTGAATCCCTGTTGCGATTAATGAATCAACTTTAACCATACTTATGAATTAACTCTAAGTTGAGGCAGGCAACACATAAGCAACAAAATTTGCAAAATGATCTCTTGTGCTGTTAGAGGCATGAGGGCGGTTTTCACTTCCTGGCTGCCCACACCATGGGAGAGTATTACTTCTTGAGGTACCTAAAAAGGAAACTGGGTTAGTATTGGTCATAGTGACCTGAAAGCGCGATCGCAGAGCCCAAGGGGCAACTGCTTGAGGCCGATCACGCACGACCTTGTTGTGGGATGTTTTCGAAGTGTTAGCTCCGTTCTTTAGAAGGCCTTACTGCCGGAGACGGAAATCCGTGGAGTAAGGTGAGGTGTGACATTTTTAGGGTCGACCTTTTCTAACCCCTTCCTTCCTTTGTGAGAAGGCAGCATCGCTGCAGATGCTGGTTATCTGAGGGAAACACCTTATTGCTGTCACACCCCGCTGCAGCCAGCAGTACGACTTCGCCCTCAGATCTTAAGTTGCTGCCTTTAGTCTTATCGCTCTCCAACAGACTTGCTTGGCATGGTAGGACTTAGGGGAACAAGCGTTCCAGCCAATATAGCTCGGTTGGGTCATCACGATAGGTAAACCCGACCACCACGTCAAGGTAGCAGCTACGGTCGGGGCAACAAAAATTGTTCAAATTCAGTCGTTAACAGCATCAACAGCAGTTTGCAAATGCATCCCAATCATAGAATCTAAATCGATGCTAGTGCTTTGCTTATTTGTTAGCTATATCTCTTGTGCTGTTAGAGCATGAGGGCGGTTTTTCACTTCCTGTCTGCCCACACCATGGGAGAGTATTACTTCTTGAGGTACCTAAAAAGGAAACTGGGTTAGTATTGGTCATAGTGACCTGAAAGCGCGATCGCAGAGCCCAAGGGGCAACTGCTTGAGGCCGATCACGCACGACCTTGTTGTGGGATGTTTTCGAAGTGTTAGCTCCGTTCTTTAGAAGGCCTTACTGCCGGAGACGGAAATCCGTGGAGTAAGGTGAGGTGTGACATTTTTAGGGTCGACCTTTTCTAACCCCTTCCTTCCTTTGTGAGAAGGCAGCATCGCTGCAGATGCTGGTTATCTGAGGGAAACACCTTATTGCTGTCACACCCCGCTGCAGCCAGCAGTACGACTTCGCCCTCAGATCTTAAGTTGCTGCCTTTAGTCTTATCGCTCTCCAACAGACTTGCTTGGCATGGTAGGACTTAGGGGAACAAGCGTTCCAGCCAATATAGCTCGGTTGGGTCATCACGATAGGTAAACCCGACCACCACGTCAAGGTAGCAGCTACGGTCGGGGCAACAAAAATTGTTCAAATTCAGTCGTTAACAGCATCAACAGCAGTTTGCAAATGCATCCCAATCATAGAATCTAAATCGATGCTAGTGCTTTGCTTATTTGTTAGCTATATCTCTTGTGATGCATTCCTGCTTATCGAAGAATCAAATAAAGTACACTATTTTGGTAGCATTAGGATCAATGTATGCATATTCGAGATGCGTTCCTCCTCCTCTATATGCAAATTGTTGCTTCAGAATTGATCTGAGTCAACGCCTAAACTTAGAATAGAAAGTGAAGTAGTTGAGCGCGTCGATCACTCCAATAATCTTGAAAATCTCCTTAGCCTTAATGAATTGGTAACTGACGAAATCTCAGCTCGGACCAAAAAGACTTGTTTGGATTTTGCTGACTTACGTCATTTATGGCGTGAACGAGATATCTGTCTGTCAATCAAAGTACGAATAGTTACATAGTAGTTTGTCCTGTCTCACTACATGGATGTGAAGCATCGACGTCAATAATAGATGATATTTATAAGTTATTAGTACTTGATTGTAGAAATCTTCGGAATATCGTTCGCGTCTGTTGAGACTATCGAGTAAGTAATGCTGCAACGTTTTGGGAGAAGAAAGTGGTAAATTAACCTATGATTAGGACACAGTTCTAACATATTTGTTTCGAATACGTTCTAATAATTAATTATTCTTATTTATGAATCTTCCTTTCGAAGTATCGTGACAAAACTATATGGTTTCCACATAGTATGGATTTTCGTGGCCGTGTATATCCTTGCCCACCCCATTTTAATCATACAGGTATGTTATTTAGTATCCTGCATAATCAATTATTTGTCTTCTCAAATGTGTCCATAATTTTGCCATTACAGTATGACAAGTTTCTGCTAGATATCGTCTTGGTGAAGGGTAAATAGTTTTCAATTGTCGTGGGACTGGAAGAGAGCTATTCAATTATCACTATCTTCAACAAAACCTAAATTAGTTGATATGATAAAAATTGTTATAATCCATTTAGGTATTTATGTTTATGAAATTGTAAAATGAATACATTTATTCCTTCATAGTCATTTTATGAGCCTATTTTGCTCATTTCTTATAAAAAAGCAAGTTTAGAATTGCATTTCGTACATCAGATCAAAGGTGGAAACCATCGCTTCTCCTTTTTAAGCTTCTATCGACCACAATTACTATACTGATCCATTTCTTTCGTTTTGCATCTTAGACAAAATGTTATTATAATATGTTTTTACTTCACGCTTATTCATTTAGGCAGTGATGTTGCCAGAAGTCTTATTGTATTTGCAAAGGGCTTGCCACTTGGTTCAAATGGATTTGACTGGCTTAAAATCCACTTAGTCAATTTAACAGGGTTAAAGAAAAGGTGAGATTAACTCTTCTGAATGAGTAGTGTATTACTACTATGTCATGATTACCTTATTTATGTTTTATTTTGTAAGTTATAGAATGATAAAATATTAATAAGCTTGTTCAAGTAGCTTACGTTGTTCAAGTTATTTTTCAACCTTTGTTCATCAAGTTATATAGCTTATTAGCATATGTACATATATCCATTTTCATTGATTAGTCAGTGATTAATGACTAGTACATCTAGATTTTTCTGTTTCTGATTGCGTTCTATCGATCAAGTTGCAATGTGCCCACTGATCTAATTGACTCGATGTCATGTGCACTATGTTGTAATGATAGGTGATTTAGGAGTGGTCGGGAGTAAATTTTGAAACAGTGTTTCGTACTATATGGCGCTCGTTAAAATGTAACGTGCTCACAATCTTAAAGTAATTGATGTCCGATGGCTTATTTTACCCCTGGCCACCTATCTTCACAGTCTGCGACCATTACTACAGCTATTTGGGTAACAACTGGCTCTTTACCGTCGCACCATACACTACACATCTATCGATCAATGTAAAGATTTTGCCTCCAAAAGAGGGTCAGTCATTCACCTTCCCCATAAGTGCCAAGTATCATAGAATGTAGGTTCATTGTTTACTGCCAATTCCTTTCCGAATCGCCTTTCACATATAGCTACTACGTAATATTTTCGTAATAAGTTTGCGTACTTTGGTTTGACCTATACCGTAGAATTTTGAAGAGTCAAATGAAAATGTGAATTTAGTTGCTAATTTATACGATAAATACTATATCCCAAACTTTGTTGAATCGAAACTGAAGGCTTTCAGTAAAATGAACGTACGACTAGTACTTAACTGTTAAGAAAATAACAACACTGAATGTTTTACAGTCCTTTTCAAGGTAATTGCAACAGCACATGTATTATTGATACATACTTGTTAACATTTTATCACTTCACTGCATTATATTGCACTGCTTAAGACGAACAATCCTCAAAGTGTATGTAATTGTACTACTACCGCCACTAATTTATATTAAACGAATTTTTCGGAATGCAGTTACTTTTTTTCCTAATTAGTAATGTTCCTTACGTAAAATGCCTATTTTTGGTCATATAGTTTGAATGTCAAGTATTATTCATTTCTTGTTTTTCTACATAATTAACTTGTATTTGCCAACTAACTTGATTAATGTTACTCTTTTTTGTGTTAGATCAACTCACTCAGAGCGTTTAGAATATGCTAATTCTATAATGAATGATATTGTTGATTCCGCCGAGAGGCCATTCGATGTAAGTGTGAAAATCTTACAATAATATGTTCTCTTTTATTAACGTTTTTCCAACGAAGAAAGTTGTTGTTTCACTTATCATTAACTTGTGTCGTCTAGAATGCCACTTATCTTATGACTCGTTGCCGAATAACCTTTTTAATCGCTTTCAACTTATTTCTGATGTCTCATTCCTTAATTTTTTAAATTTTATCATTACTGTTATGTAGGTAACTGATCTGAATTTATTGATAATAGTGTCCAATATTTTCAAACCACATATTACTGTTGTATCTGAAGCAGGGATGGCCGATATTATCGATTTTCTTATCCGTCGCGCTATATCTTACAACTAACACCCAGTCTTCCCTTAATCTATTACACAGGCACAAAGATCCGACTGATTATCAAGAAGCCAACTAGCTACTCACACGCATGTATTATAACCACTAATAATATACAAGACACATATATATAAAACCTAGTCTTTGTCATATGTCTGTCATACGATTTTGGCCAATCACATGTCTTCTTCCAGACATGTCAATTACGGGTTGTTGGATTAGAATCTTATCCATTATGTGCTACACGAAAATGGAATGGAAGCACTATTTAGCTTCATATAGATGTCCTTTAATGACTTAATATTAGATATTCTGTAACTCCGAGCTGCTATTTTCGGAAGTGATCAGCAATGTTTAGGGAGTTTTCGAACTATCTACTATTATGATTAAAAATATTTCTTTCATTAGTCTCTATTTTTCATCAGTAATTAAATTTAATTCATTGTACTTAGAACTTCGGAAAACGATTTACAAAATCGTTTCTCTATTTGCAATGGGATAAGGATAAAAATTACGACTGTAATATATTTCAGGTCTTTACTGAAGATGTTAAGGAAACCCTATATTTTATCAATAATGAGTCACCTGTTTCCTTAGAACCGTTTACTATGGCTCAAATATTATATCTTTGGGTTTATATATCTATCAAAAGGCGAGTGTCAAATTAATCACTTAACAAACTATCCATCTTTTAAATTATGGGTCACTACACGATTCGAAAGTATCGATTTGCGTTTTAACTATTAAATATGGCCGATAAATTACCTCTTCCAACTTTATACTCCCCAAATGTTAATTAATATTGTGGCTAATGATAGTCCGTTCGTTTAACAGTTATCCATCTTTGCATGACATTTATAAATTCATATTGTCAGACTACAGCATGTAATTTTTTTACCCAGATTAGATAATCAAAACACATATGGATCGTTTACTTTGGTGGCTATAATTAAGTAGGAAATCAAAAGCAAATTTGTTAATGAAGTTTGATTACAGCGTCGTATATCATTTTGTCTTCAGTACTTGAACAAATTGTCTGCCTATCAATCATAATACTACAAGTTCCATTTTTTCTAACAGAACACACTGAAATTGATATTCAATTTATCTGTCATTTATTAGCAGTCTATCTTAAAATTTTGATGCATTTACTGTGTATCTGGGATAGATTATGATATACACATTCCCTGACATCTGGTTTACTTGTTAGCTATAGTCTTCGGAAAGGCTGCTCTATTTCTCACAGGATGCCATTTAAATGATTCAAAAATAGAGAGACGTTTACTCATGCATAATCTTGTTCTTTATACTGTTCGGTTCGTTTGCATCGATTGCCTTTCAATTTTTCAGGGTAGAAGATGGTGGCAAGACCAAGCAGAACCTTGGCAAATCTTAGCCTGTTGTATTGAAATAAAAAATGCATTGTTGCATCCGTCTGGACCAGAATTCTACGTTTCTCATTTCCCTGTACATCAAGATGGTTCGTGTAATGGATTACAGCATTATGCCGCGTTAGGCCGTGATCTGAGAGGTGCGAAATCAGTTAATCTTACTGATATGGATCGCCCTCAAGATTTGTACAGTGATGTCGTTGAAATTGTAAGTTTTGATGTTTATCATCATGTATAACTATCTCAGAGATGTTCCTGCATACAGGTGTTGTTTTTAATCATATTTTGATTTCCTTCTTTATCACAATACTCATTTTTCTCTTTTGTCAGGTAGAAGATCAAAGGCGCATTGATGCAGATGGAGGTAATACTATTGCCAAAGCACTTGATGGTTATGTTCGGCGCAAAGTTATCAAACAATCTATCATGACGACAGTTTATGGTGTTACTCCATATGGAGCCACGGAACAAATCCGTAGGCAACTTCGTGATCTACATGATTTCCCTAAAGATTCTTTATTGCCCGCTTCCAGATATCTGGCCCGTTTAACGTTGAACAGTATTGGAAAAGTGTTTACATCTTCAGTTGACATTCAAAACTGGCTCTGTGAAGTAATCATTTTCCTATTGATATTTTAGTGCTGTTGTTTCACTACTTTATTTTAATTCCTTTTTGTCTTGATTTTCAGAATTATTTTTGGCCAGTTATTCGGCCAACTTCACCACAATTCTTCTCACCTTACATATAACTCCTGTTCAACTTCACACTTTAAAAATATGTATGTAATAAGCTTAAATATGCTATATACTCCACAGCCAGTTATATTTGAAGTAGCTTGTATTACAACACGTCCATTATAATATCTTCTTGCACAACTAATAATATTCTCCCAATTAGGGGGTTTGTAGAGATAGTTAACTGTCAATTTTTCTATCACGAATTGGTCCGAACCAGACAACCATCGATCACCTGGAAGCACTAAACAGCTGTTCCGTCCTAGTATGGGATTCCTCAGCAGTGCGCATCCACGACCCCATCATGCTCCGGGGCGAACGCCTTACCATTGGACCACTGAGTCGGCTCCTAACGGTTAATATTTCCAACTCATCAATTCGTGATATCAAAATTGGCGGTTAACTATCTCTACAAACCCCCTAATTTTACTTAACATGAGCTCACTATTGACTAGCTCCTTAAGGTAATTCCTGGAGTTCTAGTGTGAAGACGTGACCGGTAGAGTTCAACCGTGTCGGGTGTGAGGCAGTAACTCACCGATGGCATAGAAGAGGTCGCGCAACGTATCACGAATTGGCTGAATTGGAAATATCAACCGTTAGTAGCCGACTCAGTGGTCCTATGGTAAAGCGTTCGCCCCGGAGCTAGAAGGTCCTGGGTTCGATCCCCGATGGGGTCGTGGATGCGCACTGCTGAGGAGTCCCATACCAGGACGAAACAGATGTCCAGTGCTTCCTCATGTGATCAATGGTTGTCTGATTCAGATCAATTCGTGATATCAAAATTGACAATATTCTCCCACCTCGTAATTAAATTACCGGACGCTTATCCATCACGTTGCAGGTTCTAACTTTACTCACAACTATTTGGGCGTATGTCAAGTAGCACCAGCCTTTACAGTATGTAGTTTTAGACAGTGTTTACTGATTTATATTTAATCTTACCATAAAACCCCTCCCAAACATTTGTCTTTATGAAGAAGAAGGTTTCGATTTCCGAGTTGTATTTTCTGATTTGAGTTCCACTTTACAGAATACTCTCTCCTGTTGTCTTTATTGTATACTGTGAGCTACGAAAAATAAAGCTAATGATTGTAATTGTTGCATATCATCAAATTATTCTTTACCATCGTAGTATTCTGTTTAATAACTCGCTTTTAATGGATATTCGTTTTCAGCGGAACTTTCAGGTTTACTCTATCATGGTCATAAAAACAAAAAATATCAAGTTCCTAGAAGTTCTTTTATGTAATCATACTGCTAAGTACTGATAAATCTATTCAGTCATATATACACTGCAAAACAGGTCTTGTCATAAACCTGTATGTATCATAAGTTTACAGAAACCAATAGAGTTGTTTTCTATCTTTTTATATTCACCTGTGTTGTGCAATTAGTGAAATAGGATGGTAAATTAACGCTACAATTTTCGTTTTCTTCCGGTATTCTATTGAATACTGCTCCTAAGTGCATAATTTAAATTGGCTTTCTAAGAGTTTGGTTCATAAGCTTTAAAACTAGTTAATATTTTTTACAGTACAATTTGGATTATAGTGGTTACATATAACATTTTACACGTAGGTATTTTGACACTATAAAAGAGTAATTAGCTTAATTATAACCGAAACTTCTACTGAACACAGACGTGTCTGTTAATGATTACATCCAAAATGTCCTAAAAACATGGAGGCAGGATTCAAATTTGTTTTTCTTAACACATTACCGAAATACAAATCTCTCTGGATAACACTATTGTGTGGTATTTTTTGTTGCCCATTATTCTAGCATTAGAAGTGTAATATTTGATTATTTTGCGCAATAAATTCACCCCCAATTACAAACACCATGCAGAAATTTTGAAATCACGTAAACAAATTCAAGTGTATTAAAAAAATGATAAGAAAAGGCAAACTACCAGAATATTGTATTCTAATAAGTTCTTATCATTTATGTTTTGCTCTAATAGTAGTCAATAAATCGCTACTGGCATCATTTGGATCTAAGGAAGTTATAACAGTAAACAGAAAACCGACTACAACATTCGGCAACTATGCTACTGGGTTAAGACTTCAAGATTATAGCTAAAAGATGGCACGCTAGTGGCAGCTGATGTTTCACTTTCTCAAGTATTGAAAGATACAGTTTCTGGATTTCTTGTCACACTTGAAGCCATTGAAGAATCCACCGGAAGAAGTTTCCCGTCACCTTCACAAACAGCCAATTTCTCGGTTTCAAATAGATCTTTCACAGTTTTTTCTTCCGAAAGACTATATAGTGATCATCGATGTATGGATTGTTTAGCTACTGCATTACAGTCCTGGCAATTCTTCTTATGGCACGTGTGTAAGATACAAAACCAGTTACGTAAAGGTAAAAGAACTATGGGTACATTAGGCCTATCTTCTCACCTGACATTTGGAATGTCCCTCTAAGTGAACCCTACAAAGGATGACAACAATAGAAGCATGGGAGTTAAACGAGATTACAGAAAACCCAATCGTTACGAGTGGTAAAGCACTGACAAAATCCGATGATAAAGTTGCAGGTGGATGCAAAGAAACTATCTCTAGGAAACTCGAAAAAGGAGAGATGTTGTGGTGGCTCGTAGAAATCACAAGAAATCTACCAGAAACCTATGGCAAGCTGAAAACATTCCATCTTATCAGTCGGTCAGTCATTAACAACGTAGAACCTAGCATATATGAGCATAGGTCTAAATTTCCATTCCACATCACCACTACGAAATCGAATTTACAAGAATAACACGACAGCAGAATACAATAGGGAAGAATAAAGTAAAAGTGTGTATGAAAGAATAGAACATAAGATCTAGGTTAACAATAAAAATTGAATACACTTGCTCTACTGTGACTGGTTTTGAACTATGTCACCCAGTGTTTCCAGCCATTATTGATTGTGATTATCATACTTACCCCAACCAGGTAGCGTCTGCATCTACCAGCATGACTCAGACCAATAGTCGAAGGCTTCATGAACTGGTACCATGTTTCAATTTGAGCATCCCTTACCTTTTCAATCCCACTTCTACGCCAGTCAACATTGTTCAGCGGCGTGGGTGGTGATAGGACATACGCAATATCTATTCCCAACTATCTCAGTCAGTAAATCTTTACGACCTCTTTGATTGATTTGCTATGTTCCTCTATTACTCTGTATCAATACTGCTTATACGTTCATTTCATGATACACAGGTGGTACTGCGAAAATTTCTATAATCAGTGACCTGAAGCCTGTGTCTATCTTCTATTTTCATGGCTTGATATTATATCATTCGATTGTTCACTTGCACAACATTTTGCTCCTGGATTGAACAAATTGTCGTGATATCTGTTTAGCTCAGGACCATAAGTACACATTATTTTTAAATTGATGTTTGACACACTGATTTAAAATCTCTCACTTCAACTTGAGGGGTTTGAGGATTCTATATTGCAAGCTATAGTATAAACTCATGCATATGATTTACCAAAGACATTACTGTCACAACTGTTATATTTTTCAGTTACACGTTATTAATATAACTTTTTAATATAAAAGCTGGTGTAATAAACTGAAGAGAATGAATACTTTATTAAATCGATTATCTCACTACTCTAATATATTCAGATCACAGTCGTATAGAGCTACTTAATTTAAATTCGCCACAATTATTCCCAAATTAAAATGATTGCCAGCGGTGTATCAAAATCTTCTGATGGTTTAATTTCTTGACGTTTTTTCCCATGTCCTCTTAGATTGCAAAACACATATCTGGTGATTTACACTGTAGAGTTAGCTGGCAAACTCCACTCGGTCTTCCGGTTATACAACCATATATGCAATCAAATAAAAGTTATATGTTCGATCCCGACGACTATGCAGTTAATGTTTATGGTCAACTCAATTGCAACATTAATCAGGCACAATTGGATTTATTGAAGAATTACAAACAAAATGTTAATTCGATATTATTGCCAAAATCGTCTAAACAAACAAGTGCTTTTCCACCAAATTTTATTCACTCATTAGATTCATGTCATATGATATTAACAGGTTTGCAGTGTTTAAAAGAAGGCATTGTGTTCGCATCTGTGCATGATTGTTTTTGGACTCACGCAGCTACTGTGGATAAATTGAATCGAGTAAAAACTTCAATTTTGCATATTAGTTTTTTTGGTATTCTCTTTGTATCTGTTTTCTATTATGTAGTCTATTATTTCATATCTTTCAAAATATCTAATATCACATTTAAATGACTTGTATTTACTCTGTTACCAATCACTATGTATTTCAGTCAACTATGGGCCTAATAACACAGTGCTAACGGTTGCAGATTATAAAACTGAGTGGTCTGGATTCTAACCCCATAGGGAGCGTCAGTTTTATTAATTTCAAGGGTACACCTTGCCATCGAATGTAAAATAGCACGAAACCTTCATCCAATTTTTCATGCTTGCTGCCTCAGTTTATACAAAATACACCTGTATATTTATTCTGAAATGAGCATATTGTTTGCTTGCTATTTTTTATGTTGCATTTCGAAATCCCATTTCATGTTGACGAAATACTAGTAAATGTGTAAGAACAATTCCAAATAACTAAATTAGGTGCCTTATTATGCTCGTATTGTGTTTGTTATTAAAATGATGATCCCTCTCATTTTCGAAGTTACTAAATTAAATGAGTAGGAAATATACAATATGAAAAACTGCACTTCTCTTTAGGCCTTTAGCGCAAACACTTTTTCAGTGATCTTTCCCATAAGAAACATGTATTAAATAAATTATAAACACAAAAGTTTATTCACTAAAACATTTGTGATTGAGCTAGAACTTATTAGGAGCTGTCCTCTCATGTTAGATTCCTCAGAGTTGTGTGTTTTTTCTACCTTTATTTAACTTCACCAAATGTATTCTTCTATTGGTAGCATTTTTTCAGCAATTTATTGAAATTAAATCTCCTACTTTTTGTTATAGATATGGACCATGCTCTTGTTAAGTAAAAATGGACATGATGTTGTTATGACGCAAGAAAAAAATGGCTGATATCTCAAACGCCGATTGGATGTACCTAGTCGATAACTCTGCATCTGCCCTATGCCCACTCTGTCTCAAGCCGGATATAGAATTACAGGTCGATAGGCCAACCAGTCAGAATCATAATACATTTCACACATTGCTTTATATATACTTAAAACCTGACCTCACAGTCAACCAATTAGGAAACTAACATTAATAAGAAATATGAGCGATGGTGAATATGAACTGGAGTATGTATGCACAATTGATTAATCATAGTTCATCAATGGAAAATGATATACTAACAGTTAATATGTCAGAAGCTTTTAACAGCAATAAACTCGAATGCAAGCATTTTCGGAATGCGTTTCTCCCCCTCTAAATGCAAACTATTGCTCCAGGACTGGTTTTCGTCACCACCTGAACTAAAGATAGGAAGTGAAGTAGTTGAGCACGTCAACCACTTCACTTATCTTGGAAGTCTGATTAGCCATAATGGGTTAGTCTCTGACGAAATCTCAGTACGAATTAAAAAGCTCGTTTGGCTTTTGCCAACTTACGTCACCTATAGCGTAGACCAGATATTCGTCTGTCAACGAAAGGTAGAGTGTACTGCACAACAGTTCGCTCTGTCTTACTGTATGGGTGTGAAACGTGGCCATTAAGGGTAGACAACACTCGAAGGTTATTAGTTTTTGACCATCGATGTCTACGAAACATCGCTCGCGTTAGCTGGGATCACCGAGTAAATAATAACGAGGTTAGACAACGGGTGTTAGGCAAATGTGGTAAATCGGTCGATGAGGTTGTGAATTTTCATCGACTGAGGTGGTTTAGACATTTTTTGCGTATGCCCAACCACTGTCTGCCTCGACGCGCAATGTTGGCTGATATATGAATTGATGGAAGAGAGTTAGAGGCGGCCAAACTAAAACATGGCATCAGTCCATGAAGTCACTGACTGCCGGTTTAAGTCGCGTCGGTAGCTGCAGACTACCCGGATGGGGTCCTGGCAATTACCGTAACCAGTGGCTAGAAACACTGAGTGACATGGCCCAGAATCGGTCACAATGGCGCAGATGTATTCACTCATTGTCCTCCTTTAAATCATAAGCTTTAAATTATTCCATTACTTTCTTTCAACGCCTCCTGAACCATATTCTATATGTTCACATTCCCTGTTACTATTGTTATTTTATTTTATTGAAGCGATTTCTACTAGTGGTGGTGGTGTTAATCTTGCAGTGCCGTGGTGGTATGGCAACTTGAACCGATGCACACATGTGCCAGGTTCTATGTTGATTGTACATACATACAATATGTCAAATGGGAAGATAGGGTAGGGGGTACTGAATAATAGTAGAAATAAGATGTTCACCATGATTACAACTAAAAATAATGAAATGGTCTACAGAAAAACAGTCCTCAAATATAATCAATATTCTTTAGGTCACCGGTGTATCATATGTGCACTCGTTTGAAAGTTAAAGTGATTATACAACATAGGATGCATTTCCATTACAAGTCAAATGTTATCTGTTAATATAATCATTCGAATATGCATATCTCGATATGCTAGTTAGAATCCAAACTAAGTTCTGTTCAAAAAACCGGTACCATTAGCTCATTACTTTGAAATCTGATTATATTTCCATTACTTTGCTTATTTCAATCACTATCACAATTTCGACATTCTTATAATCTTTACCATGATCTTCATCTTATTATATTCAAAGATATGTCGTGAAGAATTCATCGCCCTTCATAGTCAACCAATATTAGGCGATTTTGCTGATTATATAAAGAATAAGTTTGCGTATACTGAAAAGTAAGTTTATATTATCTTGCTTTTTGTACTTTCAAGGAGATTTTCGTATCATGTTAATGTAAGCGATAAGTAGTTTTATTTTGCAAACTTTCATCAATACTCAATCTTATTTCGTTTTCGTATTGTATCCTGATTAGTACTAAATGTTATAACGTGAGAAAAGTTGGCCTGTTGATCGGTTGGTTGTAGCAGACGCCTGTTGAAATGTGCCTAGTTGATAATTTGCGACTTGCTTAAGCCCACTCAGTCCCAAGCCGGAGATAGAAGAATAAGATCGGAATAAGATTCAGAGTCAGATTCTGTTTTACACATTCCCTTATATACACAAAATAATCGTAGTGATTATTCATCAAATGAAAATATCAACATTGTTAATAATACAATCAAATGTTGTCAAATGTGTTCACTCACAAGTGATGAAAGTTTACAAATCATGTTAACAAAAAATCAATACAACTTGATAAAATGACAATTGTATTTCTAGGGATTTAGAATCCCTAACAACTCCCCTTTTTGAAAAAATGAGGATAATGATGATACGTTTCTTGAGACCAGTTCAGCTTTGTGGTAGTCAAGTGAAAACTACAATTTACTCAAGAAAAGAAAAAGAGATATGATTAGTTGCATCGAAAACTGGGAGATTACAATCTACCACTAGGCTCCTCCTCCACGGAATGTAGTGGGATCTTTATGTAGTAACAGGAACAACACTTCATTACATTGAACATGCATAGTCTTTATGCCGGTAGTGATACAACTTCGCAGATGAGTTGGGAAGTCGAGGACCTGACCGTGTCTGGAGCGTGCATTTACGACAGTAGCAATTTTCTTATTTTTAATGCACCTCTGCGCTGAATACGGTGGCTTGCTGGGCTCAACAGACGATCTGAACACGGTTCTCGAGATGATTTTCTGACCTGGACTGGCGGCTATGCTCCGCTCACGTCCGTTGGGATAAGCACTGTGAGATTTTGTGAATAATTCTGTTGCCGCGGCTGGTTTATCACCCAATGATTGTTCCACCTCTGGAATGATTTGGGCAAATGTCTCCAGTGAGACTTGTTTCTCCGGCACAGCAGCACTAGGCACGTGGGACAGAAATGCTTCTGTCAAGCAAGGCGATTTAATGTCATTAAGCTCCGGCAATGTTACTACTACCTGGGGAACTATGATAGGAACTGCGTCATCACTTTTTTCAGGAGCAACCTTGAACAAGTCTTTGTATTTCTTAGACCAGGAATCAGATGTACTACCAGCCAAATACTCGAAATGAAATTGATTGATAGAATTGATGAGGGAATCGGCATGGGATGTGCATGTGTTTTCTGATAGCCGCTTCTGTGTAAGATTCATTTGCCGGGTTAGGATTTCTAGTACACGTATCTGAAACTGTTCATAGCGTTTATCCTGGCGTTCCAGCAAAGCTTCAACTTGTTCAAAGGTAAATGACATTTTAGTAAGTTCACCCCGTCGCCACTGTTATAATGTGAGAAAAGTTTTTTGTCCTGTTGATCAGTTGGTTGTGCGCGGACGCTTATTGAACCTAGTGGTAGATTGTAATCTCCCAGTTTTCGATGCAACTAATCATATCTCTTTTTCTTTTCTTGAGTAAATTGTAGTTTTCACTTGACTACCACAAAGCTGAACTGGTCTCAAGAAACGTATCATCATTATCCTCATTTTTTCAAAAAGGGGAGTTGTTAGGGATTCTAAATCCCTAGAAATACAATTGTCATTTTATCAAGTTGTATTGATTTTTTGTTAACATGATTTGTAAACTTTCATCACTTGTGAGTGAACACATTTGACAACATTTGATTGTATTATTAACAATGTTGATATTTTCATTTGATGAATAATCACTACGATTATTTTGTGTATATAAGGGAATGTGTAAAACAGAATCTGACTCTGAATCTTATTTCGATCTGTCTGGTTGGTCTATTGTCTTATTCTTCTATCTCTCGGCTTGGGACTGAGTGAGCTTAGGCCAGTCGCGAATTATCAACTAGCCACACTTCAATAGGCGTCTGCTACAACCAACCGATTAACAGGCGACAAAACTTTTTCTCACATTATAACACTAAACATCCACGTTATTGTCATCATTGAGGCTTAAATAGTATTAAGTTTGATGTTAAGTGGTTGGAGGTAGTCAGCAGGAAACCTTGAACTTAGGTCTCGTTCTAACGAACCCTTGGAAATATGTTCGCAATCTTCAGGGAATCGATGCTCATCTTAAAATTCACATCTACAATATTCAACTTCATACTCTAAGACATTAACACCAACCTATTCGGGTCCCGACTAACCTCTTGTATAATTAGAATATTTGCATTGATCACTGAGTAGCGACCGTCGTGTGTATCTGATCTGATTGAATTCTGTCGACCAAATTTCAATTTAATCCTTTATGTAATCCTAACTATTAATATGTTGCACATTGTCAGAGAATAAAAACTAAATACATAACAACTGCAAAACTTTATTCATTTCACTTGTTTTACTAAATAAGGTTATACAATCCAATACATATTACAAATTGACGCTTTCCATAATGATCCGTGTTGGTAGTCACCATTAACAAATGTTATTAAACATAAATTAATCTAGTGAAATCTGTTGACAATCGCTAATATACCTGTTGCGATAAAAATTTATTTGCGTTAGAACTTTGTACTTTTCTGTTTGCAATTAATTCAGAATTTTAAAATATGACTAGCTCGAAATAAAGAGTAAATGTTAGTTACACAAACCAAGCCTGTTAGATGTTAATGTAACTCATACCCAAGCAATTTGATACATACAACTCACCATTATGTCTTTTTTCTGTCAGCAATGATTGAACAAAATAAAAGTAAGGATATTCTGTTATTCAGTATATGCTGAATTAGCCTCTTTTACTGTTCTAAAAATAATTAATCATGACGAGTTTAGGAGTTCGTTTCATCACATGTTTTTATCTTGTTTTTAATGCAACCTACAATATAGAGAAATTAATGAGTTTAAAAATCCGAAAAAACGTGAACAAGCATTGGCTTTAAATCGTTTACTTTCGAGTCTGCCTAAAAAAGGTCAGTTTTCAGTCGTATATGTTTTTCTTAACAATTTAGTAATAATAGTAACAATTATTTTATAATTTATTCATTGATCGATATTTTCCCGAAGTAATTAAAATTCTTAGATTTTTCTGCTTTGTGGTATTATATATATATATATATATATATACCTTGACGTAGTGGTCGGGTTTGCCTATCTCGATGACTCAATCGGGTTATACTGGCTGGAACAATCGTTCCCCAAAACCCTGCCATGCCAGGCAGGTCGGTTGGAGAGCAGTGAGACCAAAAGCAGCAAATATAAGGTCCGAGGACGAAGTCGTATTGCTGGCTGTACAGAGATGTGACGGTAGTAAGGTGTTTTCTTCGGACAACCAGCATAATAGCGGTGCTGCTTTCCTACTGAGGAAGGGCAGGGTTAGAAAAGGTCGACATCTCACCTTACTCCACGGATCTCCGTCTGACGGTAAAGCCTTAACAAGTACGGAGCTACAACAACGAAAACCTCTCTCCAAAAGGCCGTATATGACCGGCCCCAAGCAGTTGTTCCTTGGGCACTGCGGTCACACTCCCAGGCCTTTCAGGCCAACTCTAACCCATTTTGCTTTTCAGGTATATCAAGGTAAACCCTCCGCCTGGAGCCCCCACAGGGTTTCTGCCGGTCCAAAGCCCAGACAAAGGAGGAGGGTTGGGCATGGGGTTAACAACCCCATCCCGTAAAACAACTACCATGCTAAAAAACAGCTTACGAGTAAAAATCTTTAAAAATCTTTATAACCATTCTAACTCTTCCCTGGAAGTTGGAAGGACTAATATGACGCTTCATGGTGAAAGCCGAGCTCCTTCGGAAGCCATGAGGCCGATGCCCCCCCTTCTGACAACCGGAGCAACAATTAATATACTTGACCGACCCCAAACAGCTGTCCCCTGGGCACTGCGGTCACGCTCTCAGGTCATCACGACCTGCCCTAATCCTCTTTCTGTTTCAGGTTCCTCAAGAATGACCCTTCCACGGTGTGGGCAACCGGGAAGTGATAACCGCCCTCATACCGCTAATAGCACTCGAGTTCTCCTTGTTCATGATCAAACACGTTCTCCAACTGGGAAGAGATAACTGCCCTCATACCTCTAACAACACACAAGATCACCACCATTTTAATCGGACTCCTTCTATTCCTAATATTTATTCTGCTCCTACCTTCAAGCTTAAATCCTTATCCTCAACTTCCTCTTGTTTCATTAGTCCCAACGACTCCGGCGCATACTAAGACCACACTCCAAACTTCACATTGGTGTATTCAATGTACGAACACTGTGTCAAATAGGGCAAAAAGCCTCCCTAGCTAGGACATTAGAATCCCGCTCCATTGATGTATATTGTGTCTCCAAAACACGCATACAGGATCCTAGTACGGTCATTCACTTCACCTCACCTGCGTTAAGTATGAAAGCAGAACAGGCACTCCTCGAATGGATTCCTGTCGGCAGTCGCCTATGTGCCGTCCGACTAAATGGTTCAGTAAGAACTCGGAAAGATAGGGACACACACCGTTTTCTTTTTGTTGCTTCTGCCTACGCTCCCACTGACTGCAGCCTGGATGAAGTGAAAGATGAATTTTACAGAAAACTTTCTGAACTTCTTCATAGGGCCAAAAACTCAGATTTGGTAATCTTGGCTGGTGATTTTAACGCCCAAATAGGTAGCTTGAACCAATCTGAAAGACACTTAGGTTGATTCTTCAGTGTTCCAGCTCAGAGAACGGATAACGGCGACCGTCTGTTGCAGCTTCGCCCAGATAATCGGTTATTTCTAGCCAACACGAACTTTAAGCATAAGGAGCGACATCGTTTAACATGGAGACCTCCTGGCCCTACTCAACGGTGGACTCAAATAGACCATATCGCGATTAGTCACCGTTGGAGAGGCTCGATGAAAGATTGCCGATCTTTCTGGAGTACATGTTTGGATTCCGACCACGCTCTAGTGCGAGCACGCGTTTGCTTGCGTCTTACCGGGCGAATAAAAACTACCACAGGAAAACCTCTTAGAATTCAGTTCAGCAATGAAACAGCCAATATTAAATTCCATTAACAACTGAGGAATCACTTCAGCATAAAGATGCGACCCGACTAGATCTCACACCAGGAGACCTACTTATTGACTTAGAATATGCTGACGATATAGTCCTGTTTGGCGAAGACGCTAATAAGATACGGAATCTTTTAACTGCATTAAGCTTCAATCCAACCATGTTCGGAATGCGTTTCTCCCCCTCTAAATGCAAACTATTGCTCCAGGACTGGTTTTCGTCACCACCTGAACTAAAGATAGGAAGTGAAGTAGTTGAGCACGTCAACCACTTCACTTATCTTGGAAGTCTGATTAGCCATAATGGGTTAGTCTCTGACGAAATCTCAGTACGAATTAAAAAGCTCGTTTGGCTTTTGCCAACTTACGTCACCTATAGCGTAGACCAGATATTCGTCTGTCAACGAAAGGTAGAGTGTACTGCACAACAGTTCGCTCTGTCTTACTGTATGGGTGTGAAACGTGGCCATTAAGGGTAGACAACACTCGAAGGTTATTAGTTTTTGACCATCGATGTCTACGAAACATCGCTCGCGTTAGCTGGGATCACCGAGTAAATAATAACGAGGTTAGACAACGGGTGTTAGGCAAATGTGGTAAATCGGTCGATGAGGTTGTGAATTTTCATCGACTGAGGTGGTTTAGACATTTTTTGCGTATGCCCAACCACTGTCTGCCTCGACGCGCAATGTTGGCTGATATATGAATTGATGGAAGAGAGTTAGAGGCGGCCAAACTAAAACATGGCATCAGTCCATGAAGTCACTGACTGTCGATCTGAGTCGTGCTGATAGCTTCAGACTACCTGGATGGGATCCTCACGATTACCGTAACCAGTGGCTAGAAACACTGAGTGACATGGCCCATAATCTATCACAATGGCGCAGATGTATTCACTCATTGTCCACCCGTAAATCATGAGCTTCAAATTATCTCATTACTTTCTTTCTACGCGCGATGTTGACTGGGGTTTCAGTAGGATGGAAGAAAAGTAGGATCAGTCGAATCAAAACGTAACATCAGTGCACCAAGCCTTTGACTGTTAGTCTGAGTTATGTCGGTGGATGTAGACGTTACCTGGTTGAGGTCGCTATAGTAATCTGTTACGACATGAGAAAAGACTGTTATGATGATGGGCGCGTATGACCAATCAGTATGTGCCCACATGCCTGCCTTGTATTTGCCATTCCACCCCCGCCCTCCCAAAAAAAAAGCCGGAGTGAAGAAGATAAGGCAACTGAGCTTACCACCAGACAGAATCGACTATATTTCAAACAATCTTTTATATATATATATAAAACCTGACAGCCAATCAACTAATTAGTACTAATTCAAAATAAGAGTAACAATAACTGAAGTGGAATAACGTATGCACAATTAATCAGCCAGAGTTTATAAATAAAAAATGACATAACAATAGTTAATGTGATGAACACAAATATGGAGCAAATAATAGTAAATGATAATAAATGAAGTAGTCTACCGGAAAACAGTTCTCGAACATAATCAATTTCCTTTAGGTGCCGGCATTTCATAATCACAATCAATAATAGCTGGAAACACTGGGTGAGATAGTTCAAAAACAGTCACGGTGGAGCAAGTGTATTCACTTTTTATGTTAACCTAGATCTTATGTTCCATTCTTCTTTCATACACACTTTTACTTTACTCTTCCCTATTGTATTCTGCTGTCGTGTTATTCTCGTAGTGGTGATGTGGAATGGCAATTTAGACCTATGCTCATATATGCCACGTTCTACTATATATATATATTAATGTATACATTAATCCGTTGTCAATATGTTCATATAACTTTAGCAGTAATCCTTGCTGTCATAATGATAACATTACATATTTTTTCGAATTATAAAACACTTAATATTGCATAAGTTACCTTTTATTTTTGCCTCTATATAATCTATGTAGGTTCATTTGATTTGTCGGAAGTTATGAAATCAACGTACTTCTTCAGTTAAGAATAAGTCACATACATCGTAATGATATGCTAAAAGCAAATTGTACATAATCAGTTAGGATCCTTTTGCATCTGTAAATATTCTTTGATCTTCATTTTCGTGTGCTGTCTATTAAATTATTGTTTGTAAAACTGAAAGAAAACTGTGTTAATTAAATAAAAGAGTAACCCAGAATTTGTAAGCATAGTCCTTTTTGTAACTAACTAATTTAGTTTGTTCTGCAAAAGTGTTTACGATAATGTCGGCCAAGTGTATCGCAAAACTCAGCACAGAGTAATTAAAAATCTAGTTTAGTTGAGGGGGGTGCATCGCAATTTGACACTCAAAATTACCTGTAAATCATGGGACATTCGTTTTCGAGTCATTAGCACAAGTGACTGAGTTTGAGGCCTTTCTGTCTTACGGTGGACGTGATCCTATGGAGTCAGTTCGTCGGAAATCAATTCTTCACGCCTATCACAAATGACACCAAATAACTTTTATGCTACATCTTAAATTGTTGTATTTCGAAAATGTGAGTTGTATGCGTACATTATATTGGAGGAAATAGTTGCCTGGTTCCTTCTGATTTAAATATACAGAATTAGGCCTCTTAAGATGGAAAGAATACTGTAACTAATTTTCATGTTCCTAAAAGGATTTATCGAAGGACTTATTTCCGTTTTCTAATAAGTTTTATGTATTATAACTAGTTTATTTATTTATTTCATAGTAGTACTCAGTAATCACATTTTCTAGTGTTTTACAAATATCTTATTGGTCTCTCCAGATGCATTTTAAAATCAAATCGTTGTGTATAAAACACGTTATTTCAATACATTATATTCTAATCTTCTACTATCATTAGTCTACTTCACAATTTGGTTTACGAAAGACAGTTTTAAACAGAATAGACCACAATGACGATTATCAGTACTACTGGCAACTGAGTGAATTCATCTGCCACACTAGTCAGGGCGACCGCTCGTCGCACGATTAGTGAAATGATTCTCTACTCCAAACATTCCAGCTCATAAATACTACCAATAAAATTAGTCAATATCATTTGCCGAACTCCTTTGCAAACTTATCACAAATTTCGAAGATATCCCCAGTATAATTGGGTCTTCGCCTTATTCTGCGTAATTTCAAATACAAACTTAATATTATTCAAACTTTTACGCACAACTGAAAAGTTTGAAGTTCATTTGTATTTCAACTTTAGTAGTGAACTGAATGACGATATGAACAAATAATACGGACCAGACAGCATATATGTATAAGCAACCAGCTGTTTAACTTGAAATGGCGAAAACAGTACTTAATATCCAGTCTACGGAGAGGAAACTAGAACTCTGAAGATGATAATTATTTACATGAATAAACTGTGTTTATGGTCTTCAACTGTCGAAACTTATAGCATGGGGTAACAAAATTATGGTCAGATTGAGTGTCAAGTCATAAAGTCCATAATACTTAAAATAAAATAATAAAGTAAAGATTTGTAAAATTGAATAAGTGCTGATCAAGATTACCAGTGTTAGTAAAAAAAGTTATAATAAAACTAAATGTTCTGTTCAAAAATCCTGTAAAGTAATACGAATTAAGGAAATGAGTTGGATGGTATCCAAATTTATTGTACGTTTACATGATTAATAGAAACAATACAAAGAATATTAGTAATGCGGATAATGGGAATAAGTTATTTGCGAGGTCAATTTAGGTTAAGGAAATACAGAGATGGCTGTAACTATGCAAGTCAAATTGTCATCTTGTAATTGAATCCCTGTATGGGGTTGGCCACGGTAAGAAAAGTTAGTACATTTCTTCGGTACACACAGTTTATACCTTTTACTTTGTATGGTTATCACTTTTCCGGTTTAAAAGAATGAGTTTAACGAGTCCCATTAAGTAACTACGTTCATGACGACGTTATAAACAAGTATAGTCACGCCACCTGCACGACCCGTACATACTAAAGAGCTGAGGTAGTACTGTTAATATTTCTAATAATGCCTTCGATAAATAGTCCCAAATTCATGTACGGTAATTTACCTAAGTTGCATTTACCTCGAACTTGGTTATTTATCTGTGACCATTAATTTTAGACACTTGTAGAAACTAAAGAGCATTTCTCGCAGTATTAGTTGTCCAAGTATCTTCGTTATAATTTTAAATGAAGCTGGTAAAACGATGTGGCTAGCAAAAGCGCAATCGATTACCAAGTTCCTTCAAATGATTAGATTGATTAGTATAGTTAGCCGCTATCATCTAATATACTGCGGAAGCCGTTGATTTTCCTAGAATTTGTCTATAGCTAAAGATACCACTTTGTTATCCATGATTCGGAAGTTTAAGACACATCTACAGATTAGATTCAGTAACCAGTTAGTACCCAGGACGTAGATAGAGTCACTAAATACCACAAAATTAGTTCACTATTCCAATTATCTTGAGAGTCTCATAAACCCTAGTTGGTCAATATCTGACGAAATTCTGGCACTTGGATTTCATTAGCTTGCGCCGACTGTCGTGTAGGTGGGATATTCGTCTCCCAACCAACAGACGAGTATGCTCCACAGCAGTTCGCTCCGTATCGACAAATGAATGCCGAACACCGGCCATGAAAATAGAAGATAAACGTAGGCTGAAGGTTTTTGATCATAGGCAACAACGCTATCATATCATGCAACGACTGAGTAAACAAACATGTGATTAGACACAGTACGAAGGAAGGACAACAGAGATTGTGAATCACCATTGACTGAGGTGGCCGGAATACCTATTACCTATGCAAAATCACTGAAGGCTGATGTAGAAGTAAGACGAAGAGAAGCTAGGAGCGGCCAGAACATGGCACCAGTCTGTGAAGTCGACTGTTTGTCGAAGCCATATCGGTAGGTGAGGACTACATGGTTGTGTTCCGTGTAACAATCGTCATCAATGGTTGGAGACAGTGAGATATGGCTCAAAATCGGTCAGTGAAACAAGTGTATTCACTCTTTATGTTCTCCTAAATCCTGGGTCCTATCATTCTCTCTTACATATTTTTGTCTCACTCCCTATTGTTGTATTGATCTTGTAAGTACGACCTCGTCATGTTTTGTGGTATGAGTACTCAAATCAATGCCCACTTACCCTGCGCCCTACATTGTACCCGAATGACTAACCGATAGTTCTGCACTGTTTTGCAACAATTGTTTATACCAATTAAGCAGTAGTTATGCAATAATTATGCAAGTTCACAAGTAATTGTAAAAATAATTCCGAGTGATTAACAAATTATCTGTTGATTAAGAGCTTCGCTCTTGTTAACGTGATTTGTGCAATGTTATGTAGAGAGGAACAAGATTTCACAAGGTGGCCACAGGATTTCATCAAATAAACCACAAACATTATATGCTTGTATTATCATACTATTAATCCATAGCAACAAGCTAAACCTGTACATCAGAAAGAAATCTGCACGACTCTTCCCACTTCACTAGCCGCATATGCATATATATTATGTATATTAGTCACAATGAAAAACTAACGTTACAAGCATATTTCCCCGCGGAATACATTATTTGCTGAAATTATTGCAGTTGTGGAGAGTTTAAACTGTAGTAGATCAAAGGACAACTTAGGCCATTGACAGACACGTACGATAAGTGGAACATGTGTGTTTATTATGCACATATGCCCCGTGTCCAACGTTGTAGTTGATGGAGTGATGATAGTCGGGCTTTGATAAGCAAGAAAGGTACATCTCACTTGTTAATTTTTGCTAGATTGATAGCACTTGCCCGACCCGACCAATGTCGTAATTCTGCCACTAGCCAACTTTGCAAAAAGTAAGTTTCGTAAATAACGAGTGACAAGTAACATTCCGCAGGAAAAACCACATGCCTGAATATATTTTTTGACGGTGATTACCACTCAGAGCGAAAGTAGCACCTTGTGGTTTCTGCTCGATACCTCAACAGTAGTTAAATCCATTAATGACCAATAACATTACGTTAAGGGAAACGACACAACAATCTATCTAAATAATTGCAATAGGTCTCTTTCAATGGTCTCCTTACTGCTTTGGCATACCTACATTCACTAAATGATATCATACGGCAAAGCGATCGTACTCCATGGAGTTGATTTTGGAAACAATTATGGCGTATTGCAAACAGCTTTTAATCAAAGTAATACAAGAACTCGTAAACATTGAAAGTAAAACATCTTCAAGTGAAAACATCAAGCTAATGAAATACTTGGAAAGTATGTACATACTTAAAAGTATAATTAGTTAGATTACTGCATTTAATCTAAAGTTAATGCCTCCTCGAATGTTTATGCCTTGATTTGTGATCTTTTGGCTGTGTAGATTTATCTGAAAGCTTTGAAAGCTTTCTTAGCAGCTTTTCACGTTGTTTTTCAGTGAGGTTCTTCAGGAATTCCATGGCCAAACAGTCCTCTTCGTCGGAAGTTTGTTTGGAAACATCGGTAAGTGCTTTCTTCGCTTTACTAAATACAGATGTGAAACGGTCCAAATCGGAGCCTCGCTTTAAGGCAAGCCCCTCCTTCTGGAGATTCTTTTGAACTTGATCAACGGCAGTCATATCATTTTTTGTTGGTTCCTTAGTGAAAGACTGACCGAAAAGTGGACAGACGCGGTCAGTGTTTAGATGTCCCCACTGTTTACACCGCATGCATCGCACATTTCGCACTTCAATGGCAAAAGGCTGATCTATTATTTCCGATGAGTTTTTACAATAGCTTTCTCGTGGGGCACAATACTTTCTCTGCCACTCAAACTTCACCTCTTTATCTTCAGGTTGTTCCTACAAGCATTTTGTCAATATATTGTATGACTAACCTTCTCCATTAAAGCAGGCTGATCATACATCCAAGCTAGGCCGAGTCTTGCTTTCTCATCGCCCAAAAGAACACGGTTTTCAAGAGTTTCCTGTTCGCGACGATATTGGTTTAGTTTCTCCAATTCCTTTTTGGTATCGTATTCATTAGCTTGTTCGGCCATCCATTTTCTTTTTATATTCTCGAAGTTAGTTGGGTGAAAAAACTTCTTGCACATGTAATTATTATACCCCTTCCCCATTCTAAACGCCAGGAATCGAGACCAATGTAGCGTCGAGTTCGGAAAGTAGACACATTGGTTGATTTAAACTAATCCATCTTAAGTTTCTTCTCCTCATAATTATTTTAAAAGCACATCAATTTAGACGCTAAATAAACTATAAAATAAAATGTTATTTAACAATTGGAATTTATATGTAATCATGACTTTAACAGACATCAGAAGACTGCCTAATAAGAACACAATTTGTTTTGTAGCTATTTCGGCTTCCAGACTGTCATTTTGCTTTATTTTGGTAGTTTACGTTAATGTACATCTAGAGTAAAGTCCTTTAGCGACAATTTTCACTGTACACGCTAGAGTGTACTCTATATATTTTATTTGATTTTGTTCATACCCCAAATCCAACTGTTCCATATACAAACCAGTACCAGTTTCTGTGATGGTTTGCGCCTCGAATCCTTTAGTGTTTTTCCATACTTGCAGCAAGTTTTTTTCACTCATCATAGTCTTTGTTCATTTTATAGATGCACTCTGATTTTGTCGGTATTACACTAATGTTTTCAGTTTAGGGTGAAGTACGCCATGTATATGATCAAGTAACGTTTATCGTATAATCAGAGCAACCTCTAACTATGAAACACCTGTATGAATAAGAACAAATCAGAGGGTAGTAAGGAATGTAGGCGAAGTTATATTTGATCGTGAGTAAAGTGTCAATGGGATAGCATCGTCCAGACTGGCTAACTAGAGAGAGATTTTTCTCACGTTGTATCGTGCCGTGATCTGGTGGTAATGCGTGATCGAGACGCTCCAACTAGCTGTGTTCTCTAAAACAAACATGATCAGCATAAATATCGGGCATCTATACAACTATCTATTTTGAGGGTTATTTACCGCTACAGTTCACTACCCACCCCGCCCTAATAAGTCCATGAGGACTCGTGCTTTGAGAGGGCCAATGCTGACGTTATCCTCCCGGCCATTCTTGTCAATCGTATAGCATTTTATTTCTTCTTCCAAGGCCTTGTATGACTCTTCGTAAGTTGCGCCGGGAGGTCAGTGTAGAGCATTACGACGTAGGAAAACGTGTGTGCTATATTTTAATGCGGGTTGTATAACAGTGTCTGTCAATTGTTGCCGAGTTTGAACTAGCTTAACTGAACGCATAGTGTTTATAAGCCGGTTCACATAAGAATTTCGATCCAGGTTTGTCGAGGTGGAAACGGTTTCCACAAACTCACCTGGTAGTCGAAGAGTCGTTCCATATACTTATTCAGCAACACTTTACCTTACATCTTCTTTTACACCGCTGCAAATTCCTACTAGGATTGGTGGCAAAGATTTGGTCCACCGCGGGATGTTCGTAGCTGAAAGTGATGCTTTCAGCTGTCGATGAAATCTTTCTACTAAACCGTTAGATTGTGGGTGGTAGGTGGTCATTCAGAAGCGCGTAGCTCCAAGAAGTTTGGTCAGAGAGTGGGACAATCTAGATCCAAACTATCGTATATGGTCTATCACTTTTCGTAGATGGACAATCAAAGTTTGCTATCCATCGTTCGGAGAAAGAGCAAACAATCGGCTCGCTAATTTTCTTTCAGCAGAACCTCTTCTGGATAGTGTGTGAAACGGTCTATGTATATTTGGAGATAGAGGAATCCGTTTGATTCTGGTAAAGGTCCTACCAGATAAAGGTGGATGTGGTCGAATAGCGCGCCAGGGTTTGGGAAAGTGTCAAGAGGGCATTTATTATGTTTAATTATTTTGCTCTTTTAATAAGTCACTTAGGATCTTGCCAATTCTTTGATATCCTTGTTCATCTTTGACCAGCAAAATCTCTAGGCAATCAGCTTACTTGTAGCACGAACTCCGGGATGAAAGAAGTTCTGCAATGATTTGAAGATGATTCATCAATGACTCTTGAGGACAATTGGACGGGCTGTACCTGTAGCAAATCATAAATTAAAGTGTTCCTACCCTTTCCAGTCGTCTTTGTTAGGGGCTTCAGCGTTGTTGTGGATGACACGTGATGGGAATCGTTGTCTTAATTTTGAAGTTGGGCTAGTTCGACAGGGTTGATTCCTTGGATATGATTTAAGGAACGTATTGGTGATAAGACGTCCGCAACTAAATCGATAACTCCAGATATATGTTGCAAATCAGTTGGGAATTGGGAAATGTAAGCTAAATGACAGGACTCGTGGAGAGTACTTATGTGAAGAATTCATAGAAAACGTCAGTGATATATGGTCGGTGAATATAGTAAATCCTCGGCCTTTTATAATGTTGAAAATGTTGCGCAGCATAGTAAATGGCTGATAGTCGACATCCGAAATTACGGTATTTCGACTCAGCATCATGCAACCATCTTGAGTAGGATGCCAAATGTTGCCAAGCATGGCCAGCCCATTGTTATAAAACTGCGCCAATGGCTGAGTCGGATGCGTCACCTGCGATGCTAGCGGAAGCCGGCATAGTCGTATTGGCTATTGCTTCTTTAGTTGCAGTATAAGCTCTCTTTTACTCTTCGTTCAGTGTGACCACTTTTTGATTCCCGCGAAGATGACCTGCTAGTGGTTTCATGATAGGTGCACAGTTGAATTTAAATCGTCTGTAAAAAAATTACTAATCCATCAAAAGCTCTCAACTGCTTGGTGGTGGTTTGTTCCGGGTACTCCAGAATAGCTGCCACCTTGTGTTTTTGAGGTTGTATACTATTAGCGTCAATAGTACGCCCCGGGAAGTCCAACGAGATTGTTCCAATTTGAAATACCTATATAGTTAGGTTAATTCCATAATGTTGTAGACTTCTAAAGACTGTGTCCGAATGTTTCGTATGTGTTACCTCGTCTGGGCATGCTATCGTACAGCCATCGACGTATGCATAGACATAGTCAAGCCAGCTGAACACGTCATCGATGAGACACTGAAATGTTTGTGCTGTATTCATCAGCCAAAAGGCATTCGGAGGAATTCGTAAAGGCCAAACGGAGTTACGATAGCGGTTTTCGGAATGTCATTTTCAGAGATTGGTATTTGATTGCATACCTTTACGAAGTTGACTTTTGAAAATATTGTCATTTCCTTCAGGGTGGCCGTTTAATCGTGGATGTGCGACAATCAGTAACCACAGGGTGTAGTTTGGGCGTTGAGACTTTGATAATCACCGATGGGATGCCAATCATTTCTATCTTTCATCGGGACCATATGTAATGTAGATGAACATGGGCTACTGGATGAACGGATTAATCCCATGTCAATCATATGATCGAGTTCTGTTTTCACAATCCTTAGTTTTTCGGGTGCGAATCGGCGTGCTTTGGAGAACACAGGTTGACCTGTAGTCGTGATGTGATGTGTAAAATTGCTGGCTACAAATGATGATTTTGATGCTTCCTTATTCAGATCTGGATACTTGTCTAGTATTGGCTGAAAATATGAGCTGACTAAATGTTTAAAACGAGGAGGACACAAGCTACAACCTGTAACAGCGGTTCCACGAACGTAGAGATTTGTGTTACTATCCACTAGTCTGTTTTTACTAGGGTCCACAAGCACATTGTGGTGGCTCAGTAAATCTATGCCTATGATAGGTATTTTCACATTTGCGATGGTGAAAATCCAGAGTACAGGTTTTTGTAAACCTACGTAAACATGCAACTAAATTTTATCAACTTAGAGATTTTTCCTCCCTCATAACTATGAAAGAAATATGCATTAAGGCCAGGGCAGAGCGTATACAGATGGAAGTTGCACTAGAAAAACAGGCTACTGCACAGAATAACTCTATGAGACTTCTCAAGACCTTCCGGAACAAAATCGGTAGCTCTAAGATAAAGGGTGGAAACCTCTTTATCTGTGGCAATGAAGTATATGATGACCTCTGCCGCATAGCTGATGTATTCAGTGAGCACTTTGCCACCTTACTCACTATTGAAAACCACATAGATGGGATCGAACCCACTACACCACTATCATGCAAAATCAGGGATATAACATTCACTATAGAAAATATTACCAAGGCCATCACTACGCTAAGACACTCATACAGTTTGGGCCCTGGTGGTATACCAGCCACTGTACTTAAAAATGGTGGCACGGACTTTCACCTGGCACTTCTCAAACTATTTGCAATGTCACTCTCTACTGCATGCTACCCTAACCTTCGGAAAATTACACACGTCATTCCTAGGTTTAAATCCGGACCTGTAGGAAATATAGAAAACTACCGCCCTATTACAGTTCATTTGGGAAACAACTGGAAAGGATTGCTCAGGACAGAGTTAAATGGAGAACACTGGTGAGCGGCCTATGCACCTCAGCGAGGAGTAACGGGCAGTAAGTAAGTAAGTAAGTAACCGCCCTATTAATCTAACCTCTGTTGCATCAAGAGTAATGGAAAAGATAATCAAGGAGGAATTACTCCAATATTTACTTAAAAACAAACTACTCTTCCCTCCCCAACATGGATTCTTAAAGAATAGGTCGTGTGACACATGCTTGTTAGACTACCTAGATGACATAACTACACAACGGGACAAAGGGCTTCTAGTGTCCAGATTATCTCTCGACTTCAGTAAACCTTTTGACAAATTCCCTCATAAGCGACTGCTCATTAAACTTAAGTCATATGGGGTCAAAGACCCACTTCATTCATGGTTTGCATCTTTCTTGGAAGGAAGACAGCAAACAGGTTCAACAATAGTCTATCATCACCTAAACCAATTACCGACGGTGTTATGCAGGGAAGTGTACTGGGTCCCCTATTGTTCGTTATTTACATAAATGACATAAATAACGTTATAAAATATGGCCGACCGTATTTATATGCGGACGACCTCAAGATTGTCTATAGCTTCAAACCGTACTCTTTAGGAGAAGGCATGACTCTAATTCAAAAGGACCTCGATAACCTAACTTCCTGGAGCCAAAAATGGCAACTACCACTTAACTACAGTAAATGTGGAATCATGCACATAGGCAACTATAACCCACAATCCACGTTTTATCTAAATGGGTCAAAGGTCTAAATACTCCAATCAACGAGCGACTTGGGTATTAAATATTCCTCTAACTTAAAGTCCACGGAACATGCCTCCTCTGTAATCTCTAAAACTAGAAAATTAACAGGCTTCATTCTTAAAAACTTCCATACAACGGAGGCTAAACTTACTCTGTTTAAGATATGTGTGAGACCTATAATCGAGTACTGCTCATTTATCTTTTCGAGTATGAATAGCATAGATAGAAGACGCGTCGAAAGTGTACAAAGAAGTTTCACACGTCGAATTCTGGCAACTATGGGAAACATGGGCTGCAGGACTAGATGTGAAACACTCTCTTTAGAACCCCTGTGTCGTCGCCGACTACGACATAACTTAATATTCTTCTATAAAATAATCAACGAAATATCATTCTCGGGTTTTCTCTCCTATGTGGAACCAAACGCCTAGATACGATCTTCGGAACTACGAAGCAACATTACTTATCGACAAATACCAAACACAACATCGCGGTAAGTTCTTTATCGTCCACTACAGCAAACTCTGAAACAAACTACCACAAAATATCCTCACTACCAAATCTATCCTAATATTCAAACGCCTGATCTCCCCATATCTAGAATCGAAAGACTTGTACTAAATCTTCGACGACTTACCACTAAACCTCGAATCAATAAGCAATGGCTTATTAGGGTACTAAGACTGCTAACACTAAAATCGTGTATGTTGTAGTAAAAAAACAGAAAAAAGATTTCAGTTTAAAACTGATTATTTTGATACCACTAATTAAATTCGTTTTTTTCTTTATATCTCATAATCTATGTCACTGTCTTCCCGAGTTTATGATCTGGGCTTGCAAGGATTTGATCTCCTTTAAGCAACTTACTCCAAACGCTGGCTTGGAACGTAATTAGTGCACTAACAACTCACCGCTCAAGACCAGCCCACACAAACATGGCTGCCTTAACCAAATTTCAAAATACCAGCCTTATCCTGTCTGTAGATAATCTCCATGGTTCATTCTGCTCACTCGCGGCAACTCCTTGAGATTACAGCACTAAGGAGAAAAAGCGCGCGGTTGTTTACTGGAAGTGTTCTATAATACAAAACATACCTATAGTACTGTGGTACTATAAACTGTGAAGCTAGCTACCGTTGGCTTCCCAATTAATTAATATATTCATATATCGTCAATTCCATAACATTAACTCTACTAAAACTCTGTTACAATTATGCCATATCATTCTGATCATGACTGTAAACTGGCATGCTCTCGTGTATAAATTGTTACTCGAGAATAAACTATTATTATTATTCCTACATAAGTTTTGTTACAGTTATACTCCAGTAATTGTCGGGTGAAAGTTCTCTGGAGATTTTCAATTTGTATGGTGTCTGTGTAGTTCATATTAGAGAAGGCAAGCGAGCAGTATTCTAGGGTAGGACGTACGCACATCCTGCATATTGCAAGCTTGGCTTCCCTGGTGTAAAAATTTCGAAGAATAAAGCCAATTCATCGTCTTTATTTGGATATAATTGACGATACATGCTCAGTAAACTTAAGGCTCTTGCTGTAGCATATACCCAAGTCACATATAGAGCTCAGTGTTTGAATTTTACATTCATTCAAATAGAGTTCTTTTTGAACATCATATTTTCCGAATTGTATAATCCCACACTTACTGTGGTTGAATGATAGTTGCCATTTCTGGCTCCAAATCGATAGGTTATCTAGATCTTTCTGGATATCGGATGTGCCTTCATTAGATGCACTAGGCTTAAAGCCGTACACTATTTTCAAGTCATCTGCATACAGGTATGGTCTACCAAAATGTATGACTTCACATATATCTTTTATATACATAAGAAAGAGAAGAGGACCTAGGACACTGCCCTGAACAACCCCACTTGTGATTAGTTTGGGTGACGAAAGGTGGTCATTATATTTAACTACCTGGCTTCTTCGTGTGATAAATGAACTGATCCAAGAGTGTAATGGGTAATGATAATTTGAGTAGTTTGCTGTAATGGAGACCCATTACTTATGAGAGCTGATCGCAAGCTCGGGGAGATGATATGGAGGAACATACAAAATAGAGGAAAAAAGGCAAATGAAATTGGCTAGTACTTGTAGTGCAAACAGTTTTAAAGCGAAACAATTTTTATTTTTGTTATTTTTCCTACTACAATGTTTATGCTTAGAGTGTTTAAAGGTTGAGAACCCTATGAACCATCACTAATTAACTTGAGGTTGTGGTAAGTCGTGGAGTATTCGGTGCCGAACTTTAGTTTTATTGTTTCGTGTATTGCTCATGTTATCTATAGATAATAATTACTATAGTCTACACTCTCGTGTCACACATTAAGAGGACCGAGTATTTCGCACGTTATGCTAGAAGTTGAATAAATCAGTAGTTTGTTCAGCGTCTTAGAGTCACTAAATAGTTAGTTTATCGCTCGTATAAAGTGATCTATGCTATCTAGCGTACGGATTTCTGCTGGTAAATTATTCCATATGGCAGTGAATTTATGCACGAAAAAGTTAGAACGTATTTTAGTCTTACAGTGTCCCACCTACACTGTACCTGTATTGTTTCTGAGACCATAATTAGGTGCTTCGGTAAATCTTAATATGGGGTCGGGGGGGAGTATGCTAGACGGTGTAAAACTTCGAAATAGAATGTCATTGTTTTACACAGATTTCCCTTGTACTTGATGCTAACCAGGAAATTTTATCTGCAGATGTTTCCAATCTTATGACTTAGTATAAAAATTAAAATCTTACAGGTTAATTGATCTTATTATGAAATCTTATGCCGTTAATGATAAATAAAGTTTTTATTCTCAAGTATCATTGTGTTGCTTATTACTACTTTGTGATGTATATTGTGAAATTCAGAGCTGACGTTTACTGAGGTTGGGTTAAAGTTGATAGTAAAATGGAGGTCAAGAGTATTGTTTCCCCTAGTTGAGATTTGGACCTGTTGTGTCCAACCACTAAATTCTATCGTCTCTACTAATTTAGAAAATCGTTGTGTAGGGAGTTGCGATTTCCAGTCGATGTTCGGCATATTAAAGTCACCACGGATTAGTTTGGATGCGTGGGGTTGCTGTGAGGCCAAGAAGAACATAGTGCTTAGATTTTTGTCGTAGGTACTGTCTGCGTTGGGTGGTCTACATATACATCCTACAAGTAGGTACTTTTGATGGCCAAAGGTTATACTTACCCATGTTGAATCCCCTGTCTCACCTAGTTGTTCATTGTTGAACCTACAAGCCTTTAGGTTGGAATACGTGTAGATTATTGTGCCACCTCCACTGGTGTTGTGCCTAACAGTTCGGAAGAGAGCATAATTATCGATGTTTATTGTGTCATCTGATATAGTTGGTTTACACCAAGTTTCGGCAATCAATACCATAGTGGGGTTAGTAATGATCATAATAGATTTGAGATAGTTGATTTTGTTTATAAGTGACCTGGCATTTTCTGAGATGACGAGTAACTGTGACCCTTCTTGAAGTGTAAGGGCCTGCAATAGAACACTTGTTTTGAACGAGTTGGGTGTAAAAGCATTAAGTGAGATGAATGACTTTGAACTATTGTTGGGTTGGGTGCCTGATGTTTCAGGCAGCAGGTTAATTGATAATTTGGCTGATGTTTATGTCTATGAGTGAGCCTTTGATGAAGTGTCTTGGGTTGTCTCGTCTTTCAAAGTTGTGTCTGTGGTAAATAAATAGATAAATAGCTTTTATACTCAAGTATCATTGTGTACATAGGAGCATGCAAATTTACAGGAATGATCAAAATGATATGAGTTTACATACATACAAATATTTCGACGAAGTGTTACTGTCAGGACTTTCATAAAATATAAAGATATGCATTGAGAACCAAAGAAATTGCAACAAATTTCACAGTATTAGGACACTAATTATATGTGTTGTAGCAGGGTGCATATATGACAAAGTACCGCGCGCTCCTTGACCAATGCGTTACAGTTCCAAAAAACGGCTGAGGGTTAGCAGATTGGATCACTGTGCATGTTCAGACGCGAGATAGGACCAAGGGTACTTGGAACTTGCGTGTTGAGGAGAAGGCAATATTATTGTGAGAGTAAGTTCTATACTTGTCTTGCACACAATCATTTACAACTCGAGGAAAGACAAAAGAAGGGAGAACACAAAACAACAGCACTGGTATTCTGGGGTTAACAAAGCTAATGGACTGGATTAGTATTTATGCTTTCGATATACCACTTATGCTTATAGGCCGATTAAAAGGGAAAAATACTATCATATGACCAAGACAGATGAGTGGTGCTCACACATTCAGAGTTCCTATTATTTCGCTAGTGGAGTTAGAAACAATGGTCGGTGTGAACATTTTAAATGAGATTTCAGAAGAGATGAAGTGACTAACGTGCCGTACGAATAAAGGAAGTGAATCTGTTTCCCGAATGGCTTGGGGCAAATGGTTTCAGATTCTCGAGAATTTATTCGTAAAATAATTCATATAAAGAGCAGATTTGGAATGCAATTTTGTTTATTTTCGAGGCTGAATTGCGTAGGTTATAGCAAGAGGGTTTCTCGAACTGAATCGTATTAAGCGATGAGAATGCTAATTTGTTTAATATTCTGTAAAGGAAGATTAGGTTAAATTTTTGCCGTCGTCTCCATAAGGTATCTAGTCCTAACTTAGTGCATCTAGTTTTATAGTCTAGAGTACGATCAGCCTCAAGAATACGTTGTACAGACTCCAGTCTGAGTTTATCCTTAATGGAAATATTACTGAGAATAAAGGTGCAGAATTCTAGCAACGGTCTGACACAAACTTTATATAGCAGAATACGAGAATCATTGCTATAAAAGTCACGTAGTATACAACCTAGTAGTCGATATGACTTAGATATCTGCATATTGACCTGTTATGTAAAAGACAGGTTATGAGAGTAACTTAGTCCTAAGTCAACTACTGACCGAAGCCTAGATAACTTACTACCGTTCGTGGAGAGGTCAAAATTGAGGCGCTTATCCCCAAAACATATCCAACCACACTTAGAAGCATTAAGATCCAATTTCCATTTTGAGCACCATACTGCGACCATGTTGAGCTCGGTAGTGACTCCACTGAATGTGTGTGCAAATTCGTGAGGGAGGAATGAGTACATTATTTTAAGATCATCCGCATATAGAAAGGGTCTACCTATGCTGAAGTATTTGCATATATCGTTTATGTAAGCTATAAAGAGCAATGGGCCTAAGACACTTCCTTGTATAACACCACTTGTAACCGGTTCGGCCTTTAAAAGAGTGGAATTAATTTTAACTATTTGATGTCTATTACTGAGGAAAGAGTTTAACCATGCAAGTAATGGATTCCTAACCCCATAAGAGGAGAGTTTGCCGACAAGAAGCTTGTGGTTAACCATATCAAAGGCTTTAGATATATCTAAGTGCAATACTAGTACCAGGCGCCCAAGGCTTCGTTTAGTAAAGACTAAATTAAAGAATTCAAAGTGACAAGTCATGCAGGACCTAGTTTTGAGGAAACCATGTTGGGAATTAAAGATGAGTTTTTCGGAGAGTAAATAATCAAACATTTGATCACATACTATTTTTTCCATTATTCTAGAGATAACCGAGGTGATATTTGCTGGCCTATAGTTATGCAGGTTTGTCCTGTAACCTGATTTAGATCAGGGGCATTCGTATGAGGTTTTCCATCGATTGGGGGTAAGATCCTGTTGTTAAAGAAAGGTCAAACAGTTTTAATAGGATTAATGGTAAATTAGGTCCTCCGAGTTTGAAGTAAATGGATGCCATGCCATCTACTCCATAGCTACTTGACGTTTTAAGCGAGTTTATGGATTTACAAATATTGTCATAAGTGAAGGTAACGGATTCCATATGGTTTGTAGCTGAGTTGATAATGTCTACTTCATTGTCATCCTGGGGTATACCTCTGTTAGCGAAGAAATCGCAGAACAGGTTGGATATGATATTATGGTCGGTAATCATTAATCCATCTCGTAAAATGC